>OU343161.1:210276576-211476576 GCA_910595825.1 Philhelius pedissequus | reverse complement strand
AAACTATGAACCCCATGTGCTTGTAGGAGTTATTGGCTATCTTACCGAAAGTCTCCTCTGCAAAAAATTACGTTCCCCCACTAATAAAAGTAAAGCACTAAGATTAAGGTAGACAATATTGATAGAGTTACATTGCTTTGGAACTGGATCTCTAACTTAGGTCCAATTCATTTCCGTAGGAACTCTATTTAAACTCCTTGACAACGAAAATATCTCCTGCCTTTTATCAGTTTTGTTTGCTTTAGTTTGTGAATCAGAGAAAGCACCAAACAAAATAAATGTTTGTTTTCTCTGATTTTGGACAAAATACTTATTTTTTACGAACATTTTCCGACTCATCTTTGTAGATTTACATTACATTATATTTTATACTACTCCGTAGATAAATCTACTTGTAGATTTACTTGTTCAACTGACTCAACAAATGAAGAAACATTTTTTCTATTGATAATATTACGGTTTTTATTGTGTTACAGAAATCATGTTCACTTGTTGAACAAACAGAGTTGAACAAGCAATTGTTGACTAGTTGACTTCTTGTTCGGTGTTATATGCCCCTGCAGATATGGTTTCAGCTATGTTTACAGAAGTCCCTGAGTTTTTATATGCCCTAAAGCCGTTTATATCAGTTCACACTTGTCCCGCAACAACTATTCTGCTGAAGGTGAAATACAACCGGTAAAACAAAGTGAAGGAAACCTTCCAAGCGGTGATGAAGCCATTCTTCCAGCACGGAAAAAAGCAAAAGTGCCTCATGGAAAGAATGGTTGACCGGTTGATCGAGGAAAGGAATGTTCGTGCTGCAATAAAAGAGAAAAACAAGGCGAAAACCAAAGAAAGGTTGTGAGAGAGGACAAACGTCGAAAACCTCTTGGGAAAAATATTGAAGAAATCAACTCAAATTTAATTTTAATTAACAAATAAAAACTTTATTTTCCCAAAGTCTGTTAGTTCAAAATCTCGAACAGTATTGTCGCCTCCCGAGGACACGGCGTGTTGCTTCCCGTGTTACCACTAGGTTCATGCTAAAGGTCTCCTCTATAAATGCAGATGTTGTGCAGAATACAACATGTCAAGATAAACTTGCACATTCGTTTAACTCTGTGAAAATCTAACCTTAATGGCTGCCAGAATCGTGCCTTAATTAACGTAAATGAATTTTGTATCTTGACTCGTGTTTGGCAGTGTTTTTTTTATTATATGCCTTCTCCATCCTTGTTAAGTTTCCCGTGTTCTTTTAGGGGGGTTGACAAATACTCCCTTAATATGTATGCAATAACTGAAATTGGGTTCCACATATTCTGGGGAGATCCTTGTTGATAGAGGAAAGTTGTAACACCCTCGAATCAAGAATTTTGCTGTGAGAGCCCACACTCACACCAATGAAGCGTTTTTCAAAAAATAGGTCGTGGCGATTGATATAGGTCGAGGCATTTTTGTTTGCAGGTTTCGTTATATGTATATATATGAAACAATCATCGATGTAACCTAAACCCCTTGGAATATTTGCAAGTACTACGGGGTTGTTATTTGCGATTTCCTTTTTGCTACCAGAATCTCTTTTCCTTTTGAAATGCGCTGAGCTTTTATATTTTATATTTTTATATATATCTGAAACTCTCCTTTTAATTCGAAACTGAAAGCGAAACTTCGGATTCCAATTATAACATTTAGATATGAGATTTTAGGTTATTATTTTCGCGGATGATATTCATATTACATAAAGTTTAAATTTTTCGTAACTTACCGCGTTAAATGTTAGAAATATTTTCAATTTCTTTTTCCCGACGTTTCGAAGAAGTTTCAAACTTCGTGGTCTCATCCCGTGGCCACGGGATAAATAAAATAAAAAAATTTAAATAAAATCTCGAGTTCGATTTTTTTCCAAATGCAAAACTTGCCCTATAGTACCTATATCACAAGTAAAAATGACATGAAAATGTAGGATCGATATTGTCAAAATGATGTTAGAAGAAAAAATATAGGATGTTACAACAACGATGTTGACGCATGTGAAATTTCGCTGCTAATATTTAAAACACCAACGTTAAAAAGCTTAAATCTTTTGATGGCCTCAATGACCTCAAGGTTAGACCGCAATCGATTGTCCTTATATGGACGAGCGTAGAGAAATTTCAATGAATAACAGCTATAACAGTATTATAACTGTTGTTCGCCCTTAAAAGTGTTAAATATTGAACGTACATAGTTTGTGCTAATTTCCGAAAGTCTCAAATGCCCTCTTAATTCTACGGGGTCGCATTAATGCCGGATTTACGCGAGTGACAAATTGCCATTATTTCTAATCGTGTAAATGGTTTGGAAATTTGTTATTATTTTCGTCATTAAATAAATGGCAGGAAGACTGGCATTAAATATTGCCATTATAATGGTGTCATGTAAATGCACAATCATGCCATTTTGAATGACACACCGCGAGGAAGAATGAACTTGCTCATTCTTTAATGGAAGATTGCCATTATCAATCTAAGAGTCATTATTTTGCACCGTGTAAATGCTTATCATTATTGATTTGATTTTACCATTATTTTGCCAGTTTAATGGAATGAATTAATGGCAATTTATCACTCGTGTAAATCCGGCATAACTCTACCTAATATATTGCATTTTTAATTGATTTTTGAACGAGCTATTATTTTTCTAAAAAAAAAGCATTAAACAAACATCGATGTTAAAATAATCGATATTTCGGATTCGATAATTTCTGCCTTCGACGTTCTTCAATATCGATCATCTCTACCTGACAATATTGTTGACATTTCTCTTCTATCCTCCACTAAAAGAACTGTCATTTAGTACCAACTGAACAGTTTCAAAACATTCGGAAGCCTGAGAGACAAAAATAATGAGATAAAATGTCATCTCTACACACAAAAAAGGGAAATAAACACACCAGTTAAATTTGATATCAGCCATCGATGTCAAAACAAATTCGAAGAGATATCTCGCTGACATTCCAACACAACAAGAAATAACGTAACTCCGTTAGGCTTTTCATGTCAGGATGAGTATTCTGAGAAAATTTATTGCAATTGGAGTCGGCATAGTACAAACATAATATTACATTATAGATGTCTAAATAAAGAAATATTTTCCTTACAATCGATATAAACAAACAAAAAAAACGCCAAAAACCTATTTATGAGTAATCACATAAGACACAGTTGTGTGGTTTCACTATATTTTCTTGTATTTGTTGTTCTAGAGACTAATCTTTTTCATTGCTCGTATTACGTAATCGATTTTTTTTTCAATTTATTTCGTATCGTGTTATCATCATGCTTCATGCATGTAAAAAAGAATAAAACAAATCGATAAATGCTATGACAATTTTGTTTTATTTCCTCAGTTTATGCAGTTTGTTGTTTTTTTTTATCAGCCATTTGCTTTTTATACAAATGTCTTTTAATTGTCACTTCTTGTCTGGTTGTCATATTTATGTGTGTAGGTTTTAAAGAAATCATCTACACTGGAGGGAGGGCACTGGCTTAAGCGTAGTTCAATTTTAAGTGAGTCACTTAACAGAGTGAATGTCTTTTTATGTGTCATTTAGTAGAGTTCATGGGTATTATGAAAATCATCTGCTTAATGAAACAGGAGTATTGTCATTATTAAAGTTATATGTACCTACAACGTACTCGTATGTATAATAAATAATATCAAGTACTAACTTGAGATAATTTGTTAAATCCATACATACTCGAACATTGCACTGTTGAAAATGGGAACAGTAACCCAGTGAGTTAATTAAAAATAACACGCAGTGTCAATTAATATTCAATCTGACATTTACTACGAGTATTATAACGGGTGATTTTTTTGCTACTTGGTTTTTGACGTTTATATTTTTGACAGATCACACATGACAAATTCCACGAACATTTGACATTTCGATTCAGTATTGTTTGCCATTTCATCATGAATAGACTTACGCCTGAACAACGTTTGCAAATTATTGAAATTTATTATCAAAATTCGTGCTCTGTGAAAAATGTGTTTCGCAAGCTACGTCCGGCAAAATTGTCTTCAGCGACGAGGCTCATTTTTGGCTAAATGGATACGTGAATAAGCAGAATTGCCGTATTTGGAGTGAAGAGCAGCCAGAGGCAATTCAGCAGCTACCAATGTATCCCGAAAAATGCACTGTTTGGTGCGGTTTCTGGGCAGGCGGCATCATTGGGCCGTACTTCTTCAAGGACGATGAAGGCCGCAGGGTTACGGTCAATGGAGAAAGGTACCGTTCGATGATAACAGATTTTTTTTGCCGAAAATGCAAGAATTGAACTCGGTCGACATGTGGTTCCAACAGGACGGTGCCACATGCCACACTGCACCAAGATCATGTGATTTGACCCCGTTAGACTATTTTTTGTGGGGCTACATTAAGTCTATTGTCTATGGGGACAAGCCAAACACGATTGCTGCCTTGGAAGCCAACATTGAACGCGTCATTGGTGAGATTCCGGCCGAAATGTGTGAAAAAGTTTGCCAAAATTGGACCTTCAGAATGGACCACCTGAAGCGTAGCCGCGGGCAACATTTAAGTGAAATTATTTTTAAAAAGTAAATGGCAGAAATTGATTTATCGATCCAAATAAAAATTTCATTCACTTTTTACAAGTTTCTGTGTTTTTTTGAATTTTCAAAAACCAAGCTCTTAAAAAATCACCGTTTATAAACAGAAGGTGATATTATGATAATACCTTTAAAAATGTTTGAAATACTTTACGTTAATCTAAACAAACAAAAACGTCTATAAGGCCTAATTTTATGTAAATAAGACATAAGCAATTATTTTAATAAGGTTTTGATACCGACTGAAACGTCATGTTATGTTAATACATAACTGATTTATATTTATGTGTCAATTTGTATGCCAATTTATTTTAAAACGCCTACACAAATAACGACCTCTAGTTATGCTCACATTTAAACTTATTTGACTTCCGTGTGTACATTCGGCACGTGTAGATATCTAATAATTGAAAGTTATGTGTTTTATTGTTAAGTGCTGCCAAGGTGGAAAAAAATATTAACTGATCAGACGGGAATATTTTATGGTCGTTAAGGGTAAATCTTTATTATTGGTAATTATTTTCTATTGTTTGTTTGTTCTTTGTTCTAAAAACTAGAAATGTAAGAATTAAAAAAAGTGTGAGTCTTAACAGTAGTCGCATGTGATCTGACATCTCATCTTGTTTTTTTTTTTTTTTTTTTTTTTATTAAAATTAAAAATATCAATGGAGAACCTCTCCTAAACAGTAGAACCCATTTTTACTTTTTCTTTTCTTAAATCGCCAGATCATAAGAACAAAATTTGGTAAAATCATTTTCTTAATATACAATCTACAAAAAAATGACAGTTAGTTTTAAAGATATAAATTTAGATAAAAAAAACACAATGCTTCATGAAATGCTTAGTACAATTTTCGAAATATTTCAAAAATAAAATGAATGTTTTTCTTTAATGATCCAAACTGTTGCTCGTAGTAGATTTTTTGTTCTCTGATGGCGTCGACTGGAATGTTCTTTTTTCAACAGATGAATTGAATTGATATTTTCGTAGTTTATTTTGTTCTGAGAAGGTTGGCTGCCATGATAAAGTAGTGCCAAGTTATTTTAGACACAATGCTCTGTTCTCAATGCCGTTAAAGGTAGGCACAAACGATGAACATTCTCGCGCTCGCAGGTTTTTTCTCGTGTATGGATTGGTTCGCGAGCCGCTCGCTTTTGGCGAAAAATTTTGATTTTGTCGTGTTCGTTGGCTCGTGAGCAAAGCGAAGAATTCATATGGGATTCAAAAAGTGAAAACTATGCAAAAATAAAGGGGAGTGTAATCTTGTCCGTGAATACAATTGCCCGAATAACGATTGTCCGGAATTTTTTTTTGAACTTTTTAGAATAGTTTTCCGTAGGTATAAAGAAATATTAAGTCATGATTGCCCGGAAATTTTGGAGAAGTATTAATTCGTACTTATGGCAAAATATTTTATTTCATTAAATATTTTTAAGATTTTTAGTTTTTCTTGGAATATTATAAAAAAAAAATTACCAACTGTTTTAAATTATTTTTTTTATTTTTTTTATTTTTTATTTTTTTTATTTTTTATTTTATTTTTTTTTTTCATTTTTTTTTAAATAATTACCTAATCTCTTTGAAGTAAATTTGAAGTACTGAAAATAACTTTTTATTAAATGTGCCCCAGAGCTCTGTCTAGGGCAAAAAAGTTCGCCAATTGACTTGCATAAGTCCTTTTATTAGACGATTTTTTTTCACATAACCAATGAAATTACAAAAGTATTTAAGCAAGAGTAATTTTGCCGTTTTTTTTGGAATTATCAATAATATTGATAGAATGAAAGTCAAAACGTCCAAATATAAGATAAAAGTTTTTAAGACACTTACAAACATTAATAAAAAAACAATAGAGTTTACGCCATGGTGTAAGGTATGCAATACCGTATGTGAGTGCATTCTAGTCGCTTTCTCAGCTCTCTACTCCGAAAACGGTTGTTGTTACAGAAAAATGCAGAAGACATTTTTTGTAGATAATTTTACTAGGAACAATTTTTATATTGCCCACTTTTGACCTCCGAGCAATAGGTCGCGAGATATTTGCGAAAAACTGATTTTCGTGACCTTTTGACCTTCTTAACGGCACGATATCGATGTCGATTTTTCACATATTCATTACAACACCGTAACAAAGGTGTATATAAAAATTCAGCTGACTAGGAATTTTTTCGCAGATAAAACCCAAAATGACTGGACTAAGTAGACATCTTGAAAGTTTTTAGCTGACAGAACTATGTTTTGGACAAATAGTGTATGCCAATAACTGTATGAAATAACTGTTTTACGACTTGATAACCTTGGGACCGAATGGGTACGCTATTTTGATATCACGAAGTCAACTGTACATACTTTATCTGTCAAAATTAAGAATACATGGAATAATTATTCTTCACATTTTTTTCGAACTAAATTTTGACAGTTACCTATCATACAAACCACAATTTTCGTTTTTTCGTTTGTGAGAATAATAACATATTTAAATTAAGAAATATTTTCGGACGAATTGATTTTTTTATTTCATGAAATTCATTTAAATCGTGAGAACACATTCTTTGCAATGTAAAAATGTTTTTTTTTTTTTTCAGTCGCCGCCGTCTTTTTGTGTGTCAAAATTTAGTCAGTATGATGTTAGGAGAGAGAATTTCAAGTTTAAATTTAGCGCGGGATGCATACTACTAATGTTAAATTTAATCTTTCATTCAAAAAATTCATCTGCTCAATTGAAACCCGATTTAAAGAAAATGTTAATTAAGAATGTACAACACACAAAGTGCTTTCTACTCTTTAGGCGTTTGGTTTTGTGTTCTAGATACATTTCTATGTTTATTTATTTCTTGCAATCTGTCAAACTACAAATGATACCTAATGTAGCAAGAAAGATATAGGTAAAACAATTAGGACAAACTAAACTCAAGCTATATACAAATTTCCACACGAATGCCATCAAATTATAATTAAATTACATCGACTGAAATAAATTACAAAAACGAGAATGATTTTTCGATTTTTTGATATTGTGCCAATTAAAATCACGTCAAGTTAACGTGGTTTCCTATAGTAAACAATTCATTCAAATGCTTTACAGTTTGTCATTGGAAAAGAACATTACACAAAAAAAAGTGAAATCTATACAACTTATTTAAATCGGTTTCATGCAAATGTATATGAAAGCCTTTGAAAAAGTGTTGTTTATATTGTCTGTGAATTAGAAAAACAAATGCTTCAACTTCGTGAAATAAAAAATATATATATATCGAACTGTGTTTTTGTTTATATTGTGTTAAGTACATAGTACAGTGGCGAGAAAAAAACGAGTACCTGTTATGAAGGAATGCGAGAATGTTTTTAATTACGAACTTAAACACATATTTGTATGCTTAAAAAACTACTGACATGAGTGACATGGCATTAAAAAACACTATTATTACTTCATAAACAGAACTATCTATAAATCGGAGCACTTGATTTCAGGCGTGTTCGTGGCCAGATAATTACAAAAATTGTGATTTTTTGTATTGTAATATTTATTTTAACTATTATTCCTTGATGGCATTGAGGGCGAAATTATTTCGATAATTATTGGTGTAATAAGTCATCTGTATTCCCTCACATATCTAGGGGGCAAGTTAAAGCCATCAGAAAAACGAATCAGGAAAAAAGTTCAAATTGATAATTTATGTTTTCACGTGTTTTAAAATACAAATGATACTCTACTTGATGACAAATTACTCTGAGATTTTTTTTTTTTTGGAAAAAATATTTGCAATAGATCAATTATTTTTTGTTAAAAATGTATTTAATTATTTTCCTGATAAAAACTCATTTTTCATGCCAGCTGATTGCCATTTGACACAAAGTGCAACAAATCATTCCAATAATTTGGGTCCAAATTTCTCTCCTTCTACTGACAGAATTGTGGAAGATAAACTTTTTCGTGGGCGTTTCAATCAGGAAGACTTGATGGCAGACTGGTTGTTACTGGCTTGTCAACTGACATAATTTTCCTGTTTGCTATAAACGACCATCGTGAAAAAATATTCCCTTTCATACTGTTTCAAACTTTCCCTGATGCGTTTTCCTGATAGCTATAACTGGTCCCTAAACAGATCCTCATGTCAAATGAATTTATGTTCAGTCTTTAGTAGGTGTGTTCGTATTCTATGCACCAGTGTACACTCGGCAGTGTCATTCATCTGACAAAAAAAATCCTAGCTTCTCGGGTTATTTTCTTTGGAACGTTATAAACAAAATTAAAAAGTTTAGGCTTTTTTTATGACATTATCCATGGCGCTCCTTAGCTCTTACTTGAAATTATTTCCAACAAAAATGGTCACAGTACAGGCATTATGGGAGAGCTTTTTGAAATACACTGGTGCCTGTTGCTGAAAGTGCTACTAAACATAACCACTGAGTTACATCCAAATTATTTTTGTAATCTTGTTAAAACCAGGGTATATTCCACCATGACTAACATACTGCACATCCAAGTGCACATCAGCTGCACACTGCTGCTTGTGTTTCTTCACCGAGGACCGAGTGCTCGTTGTGTAAATAAACATATTGAATCAGAATTACCACTGCTAAGTTAGTTGTAATTTAGTATGCTTACTACTGTAACCCTGTAATAGCTTTAGAACAGTAAGAACAGGCGTTCTATCTTTCATGTACTGACTATTTTTGTTGGACAGAGTATAGTCAAAACCTACTCAATTACTTAATTGTTTTGGGTTCAGATCGGCAGATACTACACGGGCGATTGCTGCCATTCGGATTAACAATACAGTATGTTACCACTACAGTGCTGTCTACTAAAGAACAACAAAATAGCGCAGTATTGTTCCGTTACGAATTTTTTTTTCAGCAGTCGAAATCTAAAACTAATTTAATGGGCTTACACATTCCACATCACATCATTCCAATTCCACATTCACATAATTCAAATGGTTTAGGTTTCTATTTCTTTTGTTTCACGGGCAAATTTTTTTTTGCAAGTCGGTGTTAGCTATCATTGAAACTTGGTTGTCATTGAAAAGATCTTTCAAATGTAATTTTGAGGTTATATTTGATAATTGAAAGAAAAACTGTCATATGAAAACAGAAAAAGAAGGGAACACAAATAATTGTAACGACTGTGTTCCACTTTTGGGAGCAAAATGTCAGCTGCTCACTGAAAACGCTTTCCATCATTTGATTTTACAAAAAATTGGTAAGGCAAATAAAATATTTGTTATAGAAAATATATATATCCTTTCAGCTTCATTTTGGTACCAAAACGTTTTATTTGTTTAAGTGCCTCGGAATTGATAGACAATGATGAATTTCAATGAAAGCTGGCGCCTAACTTGCGCTCTTATCATAGCGTCAAAACAAAATAATTTCAATTGAACAAATTAAAATATTGTGTTAATCCTGTGTAATGCCTTCAGGATGATGGAAAGAATGCAATAAATATAAAACGAAAACAACTGTCTTCAGGACGTTGTTTTGAACAACCTATTTCGACCAGAAAAGTAGAACGTTTTGTTGAATAGTTAGGACTTAACTGTTCTAAACTGTTTTGATACGTATAATATTCAATGAAGTTTTCTAACATTAAGAACAGATTAAAAAATGTCTATTCTGAATTCATAGATATCGATATTTTATTAACAACATCGATAACATTGCATTTATAAACGGTGATTTTTTAAGAGCTTGGTTTTTGAAAATTCAAAAAAACAGAAACTTGTAAAAAGTGAATGAAATTTTTATTTGGATCGATAAATGAATTTCTGCCATTTACTTTTTAAAAATAATTTCACTTAAATGTTGCCCGCGGCTACGCTTCAGGTGGTCCATTCTGAAGGTCCAATTTTGGCAAACTTTTTCACACATTTCGGCCGGAATCTCACCAATGACGCGTTCAATGTTGGCTTCCAAGGCAGCAATCGTGTTTGGCTTGTCCCCATAGACAATAGACTTAACATAGCCCCACAAAAAATAGTCTAACGGGGTCAAATCACATGATCTTGGTGGCCAATTGACTGCGCCAAAACGTGAGATCAACTGCTCACCAAATTCGCCTCTCAATTGATGCATGGTTTCGCGTGCAGTGTGGCTTGTGGCACCGTCCTGTTGGAACCACATGTCGACCGAGTTCAATTCTTGCATTTTCGGCAAAAAAAAATCTGTTATCATCGAACGGTACCTTTCTCCATTGACCGTAACCCTGCGGCCTTCATCGTCCTTGAAGAAGTACGGCTCTATGATGCCGCCTGCCCATAAACCGCACCAAACAGTGCATTTTTCGGAATGCATTGGTAGCTGCTGAATTGCCTCTGGCTGCTCTTCACTCCAAATACGGCAATTCTGCTTATTCACGTATCCATTTAGCCAAAAATGAGCCTCGTCGCTGAAGACAATTTTGCGATAAAAAAAACGAATCCTCATCCAACTTTTCTAAGGCCCATTCACCGAAAATTCTACGTTGTGGTAGGTCGCCTGGCTTCAATTCTTGCACCAGCTGTATTTTGTATGGCTTTAAACCAAGATCTTTGCGTAAAATCTTCCAGGTGGTCGAATAACACAAACCCAATTGCTGCGATCGGCGCCGAATGGACATATCGCGATCTTCAGCAACACTGGCGGATGCAGCAGCAATATTCTCTTCGGTACGCACTCTACGGATACGATTTGGTAAATTAATGTCCAATAAAGTGAAACTGGTGCGAAATTTGGTCACAATGAGCTAAATAGCCTCGGTGGGTCGATTATGACGACCATAAAACGGACGTAGCTTGCGAAACACATTTTTCACAGAGCACGAATTTTGATAATAAATTTCAATAATTTGCAAACGTTGTTCAGGCGTAAGTCTATTCATGATGAAATGGCAAACAATACTGAATCGAAATGTCAAATGTTCGTGGAATTTGTCATGTGTGATCTGTCAAAAATATAAACGTCAAAACCCAAGTAGCAAAAAAATCACCCGTTATAATATTAAATCACGACTGATGGCACATGACATACTTCAAAATGTTCATTGTTTTTACCTATTTTGTGAATCTTATTAACCTCAATAATGTCAAAATGATATCGTGGTATTAAGTTTTTTTCATATCGGGTGTTCTCAAAGATTTGTTTTATTACATATTATTTAAATGGGATTTTATTAAAATATTTGCGCAAATTTAATGCGTCCTCGAAACATGTTAAATTTATAGGTGTCAAATTTTTATCTTGAGTTCGAATTTATAGTAAAACTAGCGGACCAGGCGAACTTTGTCTCACCCCAATTTAACGCCTTTTAATGAACTGCAGAGCTATAATAAAACACAAATATTTCAAATTTACCAATGTGATTTATTTGAATGGAATAAAAATCAGTAGAGAGTCATATGATAAACAATGTTTTTCAATTTGTTTTTTGCATCAAAAACAAACAACAAAGACCGTTTACCAAGCTATCGACGACGTCATCTTTTCTTCGCTGCCAGTATTGCCCCTTCACAAATCCAATCGAGATTTTTATAATTTTTTGGAATGCCGGAGAACACTTTACTTTGGTGAGGAGTTTCTACTTCAACGTTGCTAACTGCCAAAAATGTGTCGGGAATGATATCAATCCAATCGAGACATCAAGAGAAATTTGGCCATTTGCCAAACGCCAGCAGTTGTCTGGAGAATTCAGTAGCCGATTAAGCGTTCTGCAATTGCACTGATATTTGTGGTCAATTTCAACTTATTGACATGCCGGCACAAAGACGACGATTTTAAGCATCCATTAATTTGTTCGACAGCAGTAGATTTCAGGATGACGGGAAGTGTTTGACGAAAATCTTCGCTGAGCAATATCATATTCCCAACAAATCATCTCGAACCACCTTGTAAATCCTTCATTGTTCGGTCAACTGCCTTCAAAGCTCGTTTATGCGCTATCGTGGATTCATCCCAAATTATGATTTTGCATTCTCGCATCAACTTCGCTGTCGCCGAATTCTTGGTCATTGTGCACGTTATTGGCTTGTCAACCGTGAGAAAATTTATCGCCAGCTTCAAAGCTGAATGTGCAGTTCGACAGCCTTCAAACAGTGTGCCAGCAATACCATAGATGCCATAGGTTGCAACAGGCAACGAAAGAAATCTTGGCCGAATTGTTGCTAGAATCAAGTAAGTGACGAATGTCTTGCATCTCCCACCGGGAGCATCGAGCAAGTAAATGCGATTGCGGAATCGTATTAAAAGCAGCGCGATTAAAGTCTACATTTACCACTTTTCTTCTTCTAATAACTTTTTGTCGAATTTTTTGTGCAGTTTGATGATGTGCAATATGGGCACGTCTCCATTTATTTCCTCTGCACGTACCTCTTGCGTTTGATTATCACGGACATTCTGATTAATTATTGCGAGACGCGTACGTAGTCCAAGGTTAAATCGGAATCACTGTAAACGTATTATTTAGAAATCAGCGGTCAAGCGATGTGTATTGAACAAACACAAATTAGTTTATGTCAAAGAAATACACCGGCTAATCTAACAAAAGCGAAATCCGGAATTATACGTTTTTGACAACATTTTTTTAATATATATATTTGTTTATGTGTATGTTTATTGCTTATGTTTATGTGTATTAGGCCCGTTTGCTGATACATATCATAAATATTTATGTTCAACTTAAAATGCTTATGGGCTACTTTTTCCTCTGCGTAAACTGTCACATAAGTTTTTAAGTAGAACTTAAATGCTTAAGTTGTGCATCATCAAACGGGCCTTAGTTCATGAGGTTTAACAATTTAAGTAAGCATTTTTAAATTTTAATAGCTCACAAAAACAGCTATAAATCAAAAACCAATACACATAAGCACACAGCACATAGCTTAAAACCTTCTTCTCGACCATATCTTTCATATAAACAAAAGTATATTGAAAATGGTCGAATGCCAACTGAGATCATTAACGTCATACGTTTTTGACAACATTTGTACTTGCGATTATAGGTACTATAAGGCAAGTTATGCATTCGTCGAAAAAAAAAGTTGTCAGATAACAATCAAACATGACATTACGATGATAGCGAAGACGAACAAAGATGGAGTAAAAATTCTGTCCGTCTGTATGTCTGTCTGTCAGTCTGTCAGTCTGTCAGTCTGTCAGTCTGTCAGTCTGTCAGTCTGTCAGTCTGTCAGTCTGTCAGTCTGTCAGTCTGTCAGTCTGTCAGTCTGTCAGTCTGTCAGTCTGTCAGTCTGTCAGTCTGTCAGTCTGTCAGTCTGTCAGTCTGTCAGTCTGTCAGTCTGTCAGTCTGTCAGTCTGTCAGTCTGTCAGTCTGTCAGTCTGTCAGTCTGTCAGTCTGTCAGTCTGTCAGTCTGTCAGTCTGTCTGTCTGTCAGTCTGTCAGTCTGTCAGTCTGTCAGTCTGTCAGTCTGTCAGTCTGTCAGTCTGTCAGTCTGTCAGTCTGTCAGTCTGTCAGTCTGTCAGTCTGTCAGTCTGTCAGTCTGTCAGTCTGTCAGTCTGTCAGTCTGTCAGTGTGTCAGTCTGTCAGTCTGTCAGTCTGTCAGTCTGTCAGTCTGTCAGTCTGTCAGTCTGTCAGTCTGTCAGTCTGTCAGTCTGTCAGTCTGTCAGTCTGTCAGTCTGTCAGTCTGTCAGTCTGTCAGTCTGTCAGTCTGTCAGTCTGTCAGTCTGTCAGTCTGTCAGTCTGTCAGTCTGTCAGTCTGTCAGTCTGTCAGTCTGTCAGTCTGTCAGTCTGTCAGTCTGTCAGTCTGTCAGTCTGTCAGTCTGTCAGTCTGTCAGTCTGTCAGTCTGTCAGTCTGTCAGTCTGTCAGTCTGTCAGTCTGTCAGTCTGTCAGTCTGTCAGTCTGTCAGTCTGTCAGTCTGTCAGTCTGTCAGTCTGTCAGTCTGTCAGTCTGTCAGTCTGTCAGTCTGTCAGTCTGTCAGTCTGTCAGTCTGTCAGTCTGTCAGTCTGTCAGTCTGTCAGTCTGTCAATCTGTCAGTCTGTCAGTCTGTCAGTCTGTCAGTCTGTCAGTCTGTCAGTCTGTCAGTCTGTCAGTCTGTCAGTCTGTCAGTCTGTCAGTCTGTCAGTCTGTCAGTCTGTCAGTCTGTCAGTCTGTCAGTCTGTCAGTCTGTCAGTCTGTCAGTCTGTCAGTCTGTCAGTCTGTCAGTCTGTCAGTCTGTCAGTCTGTCAGTCTGTCAGTCTGTCAGTCTGTCAGTCTGTCAGTCTGTCAGTCTGTCAGTCTGTTAGTCTGTTAGTCTGTCAGTCTGTCAGTCTATCAGTCTGTCAGTCTGTCAGTCTGTCAGACTGTCAGTCTGTCAGTATGTCAGTTTGTCAGTCTGTCAGTCTGTCAGTCTGTCAGTCTGTCAGTCTGTCTGTCAGTCTGTCAGTCTGTCAGTCTGTCAGTCTGTCAGTCTGTCAGTCTGTCAGTCTGTCAGTCTGTCAGTCTGTCAGTCTGTCAGTCTGTCAGTCTGTCAGTCTGTCAGTCTGTCTGTATGTATGTATAGACGCCAGCCCAAACGGGTGGGCCGAATTGCTTCAAACTTGGTATATAGAGTTTTTTAGGTATTGTATAGAGGGGAGATTGAAATTTTTTTTAGCTCAAAAAATAACGGTACCTGCCATATAACTGTTACGTTCAAACCTATTTTTCTCGGAAAGGGCGATAAGATTTTGATAAAAAAAAAATCAGTGTTGGTTTTTAGCTACGACCGATCATATAGTTAAACAAAAATTAGAAAAATGTCTAAAAACGGTACTTTCCATAGGACCGTTTTTTTTTTTGCTTTCGACTATCTCATAAATGGGTTAACCGATTCTTTCGAAATTTCACAAAATTATAGGTTTAGGTTGCCCAAATTATACCACATACCAATATTTTTAATTAATATTTTTTGTATTTTTAAAATCATTTTTAAGAAAAAAATTAAAAATTTATTATTCGAAAACTGCTCATTATTTTTTTTTTCAAAAATTATATTTACTTGTATTTTCTGAATACCTATGAATTGGAGTTTTTGAATTTTTTTTTTAAATATTTTCAAAAAGTATTTAAAAAAAACTTTTTTTTCTCAAAAACCTCCCCACAGATTAAAAAAAATTTTTTTTTCATAAATTCAAATTTATATAAGAAATAAAATGGCATACTTTTTTTTGAGCTCAAATTAGTTTAAGTATTTATTTCAGAATTTTGAATTATTTTTTCTTTAATTAAACAGATTTAATCTTTTGTTTTTAAGTTTATATTATTAAATATTTGATATTGCCATACCAATTTATTTTAGAACAAAATTAATGAAATTTTGTATATGCATATACAAAATTGAGTTAAAAATGACTTTAAAAATATATTAAGATTTTTAATAGAAATATCTTGTATTACGATGTGATCGAACATAAGAGCAATTTCGTGCGATCCAGACGTGCATTTTATTTTTATATATAAAGATTGAAACATGATCAAATTTAATCCAACACAAACGCGGTTTTATATTCACCTCCTCAATAATGTCAAAATTTTAACGTAGTATTCAATAAATTAAAATTCTGTTATTCATTAAATTTGTATTTGAATTAAATTAAATGGGATTTTGTTTAAAATTATTACAACAAATTTATATAGGTAAATATATTGTGTAGATAATTTTAAATCAAAAACTAATGTATGTGCGTTTTATATTCACCTCAATAATGTCAAACTTTAATTGTGGTAGAAGATATATTAGTTCAATTTCTGTAAAGAAAAATATTATTTATCGAAATCTTCAAGGATTTAGAACAACTAATTCTTAAATTCTGATCTGAATCCTTTTTTTTTGTTTATGGACATACCTACATTGTTTTTTGTTTTTTATATCCTAACATATTACATATATTATATATTTAAAGCTTAATTATGTTTTTCTTATTTTTTTTTAGGTAAGACGATCTAACGAACGCACCCACAATGGCATATATTGTACATCATCGTTACCTCAACATTTCACGTACGTTCATATTTCCAACTATTAGTATTGACACCTTTCAAGGTCGTATTCAATACTGGTTGCTACTGGGAGCTTGGGAACACCGATTGAGTTTTATGGTCTTTTGCTGTTATTACACAATTGCAAGGCAAGCTGTTGTCTGTCACTTTTTCTCTTTCCGCCAAATACGATTTTATTTGCCTTTGACATTAAAATTATTTTCGGTCTACGGACATTCGCCTGAATTTTTATTTTTTTTTTCAAGTTCATTCATTGAATTCGAACCGAATTAGAGTTGCGCCACTGCCACAGTCACTTCCAATGGCACTGTTGACGACGCGAAACGCGATGACTGTCACATGTTTTTAGTTTGTGGCTAAACTAATACTAAAGAAGTTCACCACCACCATATTGCCGGAAATGGAAGGAAGAACATACATTTATTATCGATCGATAAGTATATACTTATACATACATATCTTTTGTTGTAACGACCCACATTATGTTGTTCATTATTTTGCTTTTTGTTTAAGCCCACCATAAGTGACTGCTAATTTTGTTTTTCTTTTTTGGTGTGTTCTTTAAAAATATTTAAGAAAAATTATTTCGGTTTGGTTTAGATACCAGGTACATAATGTTAACCGATGCATTGTCGATTTTAACGCCGGTTTCGGTGAGTGTGTTGGAAGGCATGCCTGCCACTGCATCATATACACTTATATATCTATACCTACATCACAAATTCGATTTTTTTTTATGCAGGGCTTTGTGGTCAAGGTCAAGTTTAATGACAAGGCGAGGCAGTTATGAACAGACTCGGATTATAATACTAAACCTAGTTGTATTTTATATATAAGTATGTCCGTATGTACGTGTGAGTGGTGATTCGGAAGACGGCAAACGAGTTTACCATCGTATAAATGTGACGCTAAAACACAAACCTATAAATAGTCCGGAAATGTTACATTTGAATAAATTATGTATCTTTTTTAATATAATGTAAGAATGTAGGTTAGCAACCTGTTTAAAAAAAAAGTTGAAGGTAGTATTGACCTCTAATAAATTTATCGCTACATAAATATCTACATAGTTATTTTTTAATGCTGACGAAGTGAAAGTGCTGGATATAGACTTCAGGGACTGTAAGGAAAAAAAACATACACAATTGACAATTTTAAAATCTTCTGTTTTTTTATAAAAGAAGTTATGTACCTCTTTACAGTCCTATTAATAAAAAAAACGCTTAGTCCACCTTTGGTCCTTGGACTAATAAAACCATGGAATAAGAATAAGACTAACATTTCCTAATAATAAAAAACCGAACAAAATCTACTACAATAAGTATCAACTCTAACTCTTTTTACTTGCGATTATAGGTTTTTTTGTAATTCATTTTTATTTATTATTACCTTATAACTATCGCAGAGCTAGACAAAAATTCATAAAACTAGCCTAATTATCAATAACTTACAACTAATTGACTGGCCCCTTACAGGCGTTCTAAACTAAACTATATCTCTTAATACTAATGTCTTTCGACCTAAAAACTATTTTAATTAATTCTAATTATTTTATTTTATTTTCGTTTTACCAAGAAAACTTTTTTTTAAAAACTCGGTCTCGTATCATTTTTCAATTTTTACTTATAAACTACCTAAATCTAGACTAAAAATAATTAAAACTATATACAACTAACTTATATACTAACTAAAACTAACTTAAACTACATAAGATACCTAAAAATACCCAAAATCACTTAAAACTACTTAAAAACTAGAACAGCCACAGCAGTATTTTTTCGTTTTTTAAATGTTTATGTTTATATTTTGTATGCATACAGAAACACATGCAAACATACATACACAAACATATATGAACATATATATATATATATCTATATATACATATACGCACATACATAAATATATGCCTCCGCATACATAATTATTTTTAATTTTTTTTGGTGCCACCCCTAATTACCCTAAATTTATGTAAGTCGGCCAAGACATACCATCTTAATCGACTTTAAATATCATGATGCTGTTCAGAGAGCCACAATAACTGGTTCTCCTGTTTCGCCCTATCACTTCGGTCCCGATCGGACACAGTCCAACTGAACCGAAGGCGCTCTTCTCCATCTTGAGCGATGACGTCTCGACCGTACAGGAGTCGCCTATCCACAGTTTTCCGGCTGTCGTGGTAGATGAGCGGAACCGCCCCTCCATCCTGTATCAGCCCTCGACTGTCTAAACAGAGGAATGGCTCGTTAATTCGTTATTGGGGTAATAAGCCCCAAAAATTAAGCTGTTAGTTGAATACATCGCTCTTGCAACGTGACCCCGAATCAGCTTAAACAAAAAATTATCTATTCTGTTTTATGTTGGCTCCGTTGTATAGAACCTGGCTGGAATAATATCGTTTGTCCTCCGACTCTGGTGTTCTGTGTAATCCAAGGCAACGTCGAAGACACTGCCTCTCATACACCCGAATCTTTTCCTTTTGAGATGGGGCAACGTTGAACCACACCGGGCATCCGTAGGCAATCATGTGCCTGATGAGGGCCATGTAGCAAATCACCTTCACCCTGCTGTCAAGACGACTGTTATAAAACAATCGTTTTGTCAGGGCAAAGGCTCCCCTAGCCTTGGCCAGAGCAGCACCTATATGTCTGTCGAAATACAAATACTGATCCAACCAGATGCCAAGGTAATTTACTACACTTTTACTCGCCAGTGGATGTCCATGTGGCCCTACGATCACCAGCTTGCGCCAGTTGTGGCGCTAGACAACGGAGTCCTAAACAGAATAGTTTCTGATTTCTGGAAGTTGATTTTCAACTTCCAGTCATCACAATATCGCTGAATCTTGTCGAAGTCACTTTGCAAAAGATTTTTGATGACCTCAACTGTATGAGCTGTTCTTTATGCAATTAGATCATCGGCGTACGCAATTGTCTGAGTTAGACTCCCTATCAGATCGCTGGTGTAAATGCTGAATAGAATCGGCGAGTTAACCACTCTCTGCTAACCTAGTCTGATTAGCTTTAGATAGAGACCTTCTTACCATACGGTGTCGAAGGCCTTCTCCAAATCCACCAGACAGGCACACGTACACTGCTTTTTAGTTTTGTTCCATTGGATATCAGAAACCAGTTTAGACGCTGCATGAATTGTGTCATGTCCCGCCTTAAAACCGAACTGATTATCCGGAATGATATTGTTTTCCTCTGCTCACTTGAACAGAGCCCTATTAATAACCTTTTCAAATAGCTTGCTGATACTCGGAAGAAGACTTATCGACCGAAGATTGGCCGGATTGGAGTTGTCCTTTCCCTTTTTTGGGAGAGGATGCACCAAAGGTGTCTTCCACCGCACTGGATAATATGCATTGTTCAGCGCGTTGTTAAACAGTGTGGTATAAATGTCAACTGCTTCTTGAGGCAAATGTCGTAGTACAAGGTTGAATAATAAACCATTGACTCCTGCCGACTTCTTTTTCTTCAATGAATCGAAGATGAGCTGGAGCTCATATTTCGAAATTAACGGGGTACTGGTCCCATTTTGGTCGGCGATTATGGCGTTTGCCAAATCTTCATCATTAAACCCGGTAAAACCAAGGTTCTCAGATCGCCATGAGATTATAGGTACTATAAGGCAAGTTAAGCATTCGTAAATAAAAAAAAAAATTTTAACGATCAAACATGACATTACGATCATAGAGAAGCCTAAAAAAAGTGACCGACAAAAAATGTCTGTCTGTATGTATAACGAGCTGCAGCCTAAACGGCGTGAGGGATTACCTTCAAATTTTGTATGTGTGATTATTTTGGCATTCCTCAGAGAGGAAATTGAAATTTTATTTTTAGGCCTAAAAATAACGGTATCTGCCATATGACCTTTAGGGAAAATCTTATTTTTCTCGAAAACGGCTCCAACGATTTTGATAAAAAATTTTGAGAATTTTTTTGTTGGTAATAGCTATCATCTGATATGAAGCAAGTTTACGGGAGAAGTCTATTAACGGTGCCTTTCATATAACGGTTTTTTTATTTTTTGGCTTTCTCGGTAACGGTACATTGGATTTGTGTCAAATTTTATATCTGCCAAGATGTAAGTAGCCAAACTAATTCTGGGTATTAAAATTTTAAATAACTTTTTTTTTATAATTAAAATTAATTTAATTTTTTTTTTTAAATCAATATTTTTGAAACTAATCAAAAAAAAACAATTTTAAATTTTATAGTCACGTGTATATTATTAAACTCTAAAAAACTGCATACCGAAATTTCAAAAAAAGTTTGTTTTCAAAAAACTAAAAATAAAAAACCGGATTTCATCAAAATCCGTCCTACAATTTTCGAGACACTTTTTTATAGAATTTTCATTGATCCGTGGTATCTAATGGCGTTCTTGGTTTTTTTTCGAGAAATCGGTTAAAGTGATGGTTTTGGCAGTTTATATAAGTTAAAAAACGCTTTTTACCCACCTATACAGCATTCACTTTCATTTATACACACATATACGTATATATGTACATATCTACATAACTAGGTTCTCTATGTATGTATAGGCAGGTACATATTATTGTTCTAATTTTCATAATTCAAATCCATTTAAATATACATTTGTAGGTAGGTTCAATGTTACCATTCCTTGAATCATATGAATTCCGCAATTCATTATATTAAGAATCAAAAAAATCCTACCCACATCGGCAAAGGATAACTAGACAACCTATAACATCGTCAGTGGTTAGCTACACTAAAGTTGTTAGTTACAAGAGCAAGTTCGTACGATCCAGTCGTGCATTGTCCCTCTATAAATTTTGTTCTTAACCCTGGATGGTTATGCATATTTAACACAAAATTAAGTTATGCTTCGTCGAATTGACGAAGTTCACCTTTAAATCTACATTATGGTTAAATTTCTGTAACCTCGATCCTGAAAATTTTATCTGAAGCTCTTAGTCATGTTTTTTAAATAATAAATACGATTTCTTATTAGTACCGACATGTTTTCTGCACTTAAAAATAAAATTAAAATTATTACTTTATTTTGTTTCACAAACAGCCATTGGTTTAAAAAAAAATTACAAAAAATAATAAATTAATATAATATTTTGAAATAATTGCTAAAACTTAAAGTAATAATTCATATCAACTGTAAAATCTAAAAAAAAAAAAACGAAAATAAATATATATATATATACAAGAGGCACAAGCTTCAATTTTGTGTTCACCACATATACCTTTTTGCATTTGTTGCACATGCGTCATTCCTCTTTTGGAATATGGGAAAAATCAACAAAATTTTCATTCATTTTCTTTCTCCCAACGGTTACTGAATGTGGCCTTGACGTTTTTCTTGAACATTGGCCTAAAAATTTTCAATTTTCTTCCTTGTTGTAGCATAAAAAAAAATCGCACAAAAGTTACCCTTTGTCGTTTCGACGAACACACCTGTAATAAAAACGTAATTACATGATTGTCCAAAATAGATTTTTGAATCGTTGTTTTAGACCCAAAAATAACAGTACTTGCCATACAAATTTGTCTACCATCTTAATTATCTCAAAAACGGATATAACGATTTTGATAAAATATGGTGTGTGTACTACTTTGGGTATGGTGTACATTTCGGCCAAAAAAGTTTTTTAATGTTTTGTTATTAACGGTACCTGCCATACAACCATTTTATTGATTTTCGACTTTTTCATAAACGGCTCAACGGATTTCGATAAAAATTTGAATACAGGATCTCCTTCAAATTCTAAATAATACTGCATTTCAAAACTTTCGAAAAATAGTTTTTTTTTGAAAGTTCAATATTTTGAAAACGTGTGTGCGTTTTTTTCTGAAATTTTGTTTTTAAATTTATTTATTAAATACTTAAAATGTTCATACAAATTTTTTTTAAAGAAAACATTTATGAATTTTTATAAAAGGGTGATTTTTTTGCTACTTGGTTTTTGACGTTTATATTTTTGACAGATCATACATGACAAATTCCACGAACATTTGACATTTCGATTCAGTATTGTTTGCCATTTCATCATGAATAGACTTCCGCCTGAACAACGTTTGCAAATTATTGAAATTTATTATCAAAATTCGTGCTCTGTGAAAAATGTGTTTCGCAAGCTACGTCCGTTTCAGCGACGAGGCTCATTTTTGGCTAAATTGATACGTGAATAAGCAGAATTGCCGTATTTGGAGTGAAGAGCAGCCAGAGGCAATTCAGCAGCTACCAATGCATCCCGAAAAATGCACTGTTTGGTGCGGTTTATGGGCAGGCGGCATCATTGGGCCGTACTTCTTCAAGAACAATGAAGGCCGCAGGGTTACGGTCAATGGAGAAAGGTACCGTTCGATGATAACAGATTTTTTTTTGCCGAAAATGCAAGAATTGAACTCGGTCGACATGTGGTTCCAACAGGACGGTGCCACATGCCACACTGCACGCGAAACCATGCATCAATTGAGAGGCGAATTTGGTGAGCAGTTGATCTCACGTTTTGGCGCAGTCAACTGGCCACCAAGATCATGTGATATGACCCCGTTAGACTATTTTTTGTGGGGCTATGTTAAGTCTATTGTCTATGGGGGCAAGCCAAACACGATTGCTGCCTTGGAAGCCAACATTGAACGCGTCATTATTGAGATTCCGGCCGAAATGTGTGAAAAAGTTTGCCAAAATTGGACCTTCAGAATGGACCACCTGAAGCGTAGCCGCGGGCAACATTTAAGTGAAATTATTTTTAAAAAGTAAATGGCAGAAATTGATTTATCGATCCAAATAAAAATTTCATTCACTTTTTACAAGTTTCTGTGTTTTTTTGAATTTTCAAAAACCAAGCTCTTAAAAAATCACCGTTTATATAAAAAATTAAGTGAAAAACGATTTTAAAAATACTTTTAGCCGTATCCATTAAGAATCTCTTACATATAATGTGATCGAACATAGAAGCAAGTAAGTGCGATCAGTCGTGCATTTTATTTTTTTTAATATTCGATATAAACGATAAATTTTATAATTTTCAATTTAAAAGTGTTCGTTATATGCGATAGTTCGTTATAGGCGATATCGTTAAAACCGATATTTGTTTAGTACAATTAGTATGAACCTTGGTCGGGACTTAGAGATTAGTTTGCAATAACCGATATTTCGTTATAACCCATGTATTGTATTTTGTTTGTATTTGATAACAATTAGCATATTAAAACATAGGCGCAAAATTTTAAACAACCTATTATTAAGGCTTTAACGCGATACTAGTTAAAATTTACTATATACATAGTAGTCTACTAACTTTTCATAAATTTTAAACCTTTTGTTAACTAGTAAAATGCTAATTAACCAGATAGCAAAGCATTTGTAGAGTTTGAATTTTAATGAACACAATTATTGTGTTTATGCTTTGTAAATTACTTATATGTTGATGAAAACCTAACATGTGCGCTAAATAAGTATTCGATGCTTATATTTTAATCATTTAACTTTATTATTGACAAAAAAAAAAACAAAAAAAATGTATACCAGTAGGATTCGAACCTGGGCCCCCCACGTGCGAGGCTGATATACTATCAGATGATATTATGGATTTAGTACTATACTAAAAAATTAAAGTAGCCATTGGGTGATTTTAACTATAGTAAAATGTTAAGAAGATAATACGATACTAAAATTAGCAAAATTCTATTTTTAACCTAGTATCATACTAAAAATGATTAAACATATTACTAATTCGTTTAAAATTTTGCGTCATTCTTTTTTAGGAAATGCTAAGTTCAGTATGGTTACAATTTGTGTATTAATATGATTTAATTTAATTTAATGTTAAACTCTAATAATCTGATTAATTTAATTAATTTAAAATGTTTGAACTAGTTATTTACATTTAAACACAAAGCAAATATTTAAATTTAAGAATGAATTTAGCGTCTCATGTAATTATTTATCGCAATTCTAAACCTACTGCAGTCACTTATCCTTCTTAGCTCGACGGGTAGGGAGTTCCACAAACCAGCAGCATAAATGAAAAATTGTCGGTTAGTAACCATGTAGTTGAAGCTTGGCTTGATAAGAATTCGGCGTCTTTCCGAACGCGAAAAAACAAACTTTTCGAATAGATATTCAGGTCTCTCTGATTCCATTATACCAAACAAAAATATTAACAATTTATGTAGATAGTTTTGCAGTGGCATACCGAAAATGCTGTTTGTATAGCGTGAAACATGATCGAACTTTCGAAGACAATCGACAAAGCGGGCATTGTTATTGAATGCAACTCGTAACTTCCGTTGACTCACACTATCCACGCAGCAGAAGATTAAGCTTCCATAAAAAAGTATCGGTAAAATTAGAGTTTTAACCAGGATAATTTTAATGTTAACTGGTAAACAATTACTAGCAACATATAAGGCTCGGAGTGCGCCATATGTTTTTTCCAAGGATGTGTGAGATGTATTTTATAGGCTTCTATTTAGATTTATCAAAAATGAATACTTGGGATACTGAAAAAAGGATTTGGATAGTGCAGCGATACCATTCTTTGCAGTCCGTCATTTCCGTCCAAGGGGAATTTAGGCTGGAGTTTGGCGGTACTCCCCCGAGTAGATGGACCATTATGAGGCTGGTGAACATGTTTGCCGAATCTGGAAGCATCGAACGAAGACCGTGTCATCGAGATCTCAATGTTCGGATTCAGGATACAATCGTGGCTGTTGCATCGGCAATACAGGCAAATGCAAGTCTTTCGACTCGAAACTTATCGGGCCAAATTGGAGTTAGCAGACGGTCATTACAACGGATACTTCATGATGACTTAAACTTGTTTCCGTACAAAGCCCAAATTACAAGCAAGTTAAACCCTCAGGATTTGCCTGTTCGCCTGGAATTTTGCTGAAAAATCATTGCATTGGCTGAAGAAGACAACACATTGATAAATTGTTGGTTCATGTCTGATGAGGCCCATTTTGACTTAAACGGCAATGTTAACAAACAAAATTGCCGTATATGGAGTGAATCTAATCCAGAAATGCTCCATGAGACGGAACTGCACCCAGAACGAGTCACTGTGTGGTGCGCAGCTTCATCAGGGTGTATTGTATAGCCATGTCTCTTTGAAGAAAACGGTGCAACACAAACTGTCAATGGGGACCCTTATTTAAAGATGTTGAAGCAGTTTTTTTACCCAGAACTTCGCCGACGACCCTTTCAGCAAGATTAGGTTTCAACAAGATGGAGCAAGTGCACACGTAGCCACACAAGTTATGGCGGAGCTCCAACGAAAATTCCCAAACAAATTGATATCCAGAAACCGCACTTTCCGCTGGCCAACAAGGTCACCTGACCTGACTGCACCAGACTTTTTTTAAGGGGTTATGTCAAGGAGGAAGTGTACAAAACGAAACCCAGGAATTTGACTGAATTGAAGCAGTCCATTAATACAATAATTGAGGCAATCCCAATTTCAACCCTTCAGGCCACAATGAACAATTTTCTGATCAGGGGCCGCATATGCGTGGATCAGCGTGGAGGTCATTTGTGGTCTTTCATCTTTAAAAACCATTAGTTATTTAAAATAAAATTTAATTTTTAATTGAATAAAAAATAAATTAATGAAATACATCCATTAAAATAAAAGTTATTTAAATTTCTTATTGTAGCACGATTCGTGCGCCACCCTGTACATATTCTACCACTGCGTTACATAACATTTAAAGGGGCCAACAGGAGTTATCAATTATATTTGTGCTTGGCTTGGCATTTTTTTTGGATTCAGTCGCAATCTATTCTCTTCAGCCCAACGGACCAAACTCATCAAATCTGAGTTGATTCGATAAATAGCATCTTCGATAATGCCAATATGGAAGCTGCGGTATATTTGTACATCGTCAGCATACATTATTATTTTACAGAATTTAAAGGTAGGGGGTAGATCTTTGATGAAAATCGAAAACAATAAAGGACCCAGGATTGATTGTTGAGATAGGTCGGATTTAGTTGGAAGGAAATTAGACAGTTTGGAATTCGCTGAGACCACTTGAGTTCTACCTGTTAAATACTGTTCAATAAGTTTCACCGCAGATCTTTCAAAGTAAAAATGGTTGATTAATTTACTTAACAGTATATTATGGAGTACTGAATCGAATGCCTTCGAGAAATCAAGCAGGACCAAGGATATCCTATCCACTTTGAGCAAAGCAGTAGAACAACTATGCTTTGGTTGAAATCCCGTTTGAACAGGAGAAAGCAATTGTTTTGTTAACAGAAAGGTTGAGATTTTTTGTCTTACCACTTTTTCAAACGACTTTAAGCAATTGGTAATATCGCTATTTGTCTGTATTCTCTAGCTTTTGTTGTATTGTTCTTTGGAACAGGTATTATTTTCTAGATATTAGGGTAGCTAGAGCTTGTGAGGATTGAATATATGTGTGAGATAAGATAAAATGAACGGATAAATGAGTTTTAGGAACTTCGGATGCAAACCATCTAAACCAATTGTCTCTGACTTTATCCCATGGACAGCTTTAAAAATGTCTAACTCTTCAACCCTTCAGAAACTAAACTCACCATAATCATTCAAATCATTGGAAACGTAACGTTTTACATCGAACCTGCATAAGTACGTCTGAGTCTGAAGTGGAACTCACAAATTGTTTGTTGAGTTCATTTACATATATCACAATCTGCCAAATTATCTTTCTGTTTTTTTAGATATTCCTAGAGACTTGATGTTTTTCCATAACTTTTCAGATGACATGTTCTGGAATTTTGAGTTTTTAGTATCTTCTTGGAGTTTTTTATTTCGTAATTCACAAGATTTCTAAGAATTTTGTACTCTTCGTAAAAAGATGGTAGCCTTAACCGTTTACATCGTTTGTAAGCTGCATTCCGTTTGCAAATAAGATTTTCAATATTGTGACTATGCCAACCGCAAGCACGATTCCGAACAGTATGGTTTTAATCGGAACACACAGGTCAAAAAGATTATTAACAGTGTTTGTAAAAAAACTGCACCTGATCATCTATTGATGACAGAACATATACATGCGCCCAATAGGTAGTCCCTACCTGGCTCAACATAGCTTCCATGTTAATTGCCTTGAAATCTCGAAACTAAATAGTTTCAGCTTCAGATCGATCATAAAAAATTATTATTAAATCATGTTTAGAGAATCCAGGTACTTACAGTTGACTTTAAAAATTTATATTATTAGGTTGATTAACGAGCAACAGATCGTTCTTATAACCGATTTTGACTGTACATACACTGACCCAGTATCGAATAAAATAGAGGCAAACAAAATGAGAAAATTCGTAAGTTTCTCAATTAAATGGCCAAATAAAAAATGCACATGAAAGACAATCACGTCAACGGATAATATACTTAAAAACAATAGTTAATCATATTTTTTGATATACCTAATCTAATCACAAATATCACTGCTCCTGTGCAATTCCAATCTATGTATTGTGACTGCCATATAATTTTGTTGGATATCAGCATAGTAGCTGTCGAATAAGCCTCTTTCAATTTTATATTAATTATATTTGCCAATAAAAATTTATTAATGGTTTTCTAAAAAAATTTCCATTTCAGAGTTGTTTCGCAGGACGTACCTCAGAAGAAATTGCAACATTAGTTTCAGCCAAAATGGGTGGCGCAACTCCTTTAGTTATAGCGTGTCGTCATGGGCATTACGATATTGTAGAATATTTACTAACTAAATGTCATGCGGATGTTGAGCAAGTCGGTTCCGTCACTTTCGATGGGGAAACGATAGAGGATGCTCCGCCATTGTGGTGTGCAGCGGCCGCTGGACACATAGGAATAGTTAAGTTATTAGTAAAACGTAGTGCAAATGTAAACAGTACGACCAGAACAAATTCCACACCTCTGAGGGCTGCCTGTTTTGATGGCCACTTTGATATTGTTAAGTATCTAGTGAATAATGGTGCAGGTGAGTTTTCCCCTAAGTCGATTTTTTTTTAATGTTAATATAATTTTTTTTTTGTTATATTAGATTTTGAAGTAGCGAATAGACACGGCCACACATGTCTCATGATCGCTTGTTACAAAGGTCATTTTAAAATTGCCCAATACCTTTTGTCACTGAACGCAGACGTGAATCGATGCAGCGTTAAAGGTAACACTGCATTACATGACTGCGCCGAATCTGGTTCATTGGAAATTCTGCAGCTTCTACTAAAACATGGCGCCACAATGGACGTTGATTTTTATGGTATGACACCTTTATTAGCAGCCAGCGTGACAGGTCACCTACCTATAGTTGAGCATCTAATTAGCTTGGCAACTGTTAAGCGTGAGGATCGCATCAATGCCCTCGAATTATTAGGAGCCACCTACGTAGATAAGAAACGTGATATGTCGAGTGCGCTGTCGCTGTGGCGTCGTGCCATGGAAGATCGAAATATTGAACCAAAAATACCAAAGATGGTCAATGAACCGATAGCTGCCTACGAATATGCCACCGAAGTTACAAATATTGACGCACTGGATGAACTAGTTATGGATCCAGATGAGATGAGAATGCAAGCACTGGTGATTCGACAGCGAATACTCGGACCAACACATCCAGATACTAGTTATTACATTAGATTTAGGTAAGTCTTGAAGTCAGTTGACTAAATGCTCATATACTCATAAGAAAATATTGAAACTTTTTTTTGTGTTCTCTTAATTTAATTTGTATGTTTCTAGGGGAGCACACTACGCTGATGCAGGCCGATTTGATCGATGCATTGAACTTTGGACGTATGCTCTTACAATGCAACAAAAAATCTTGCAACCGCTGAGTCCTATGACACAATCATCATTGCTCTCGTTTGCTGAGTTATTTAGTTTTATGTTAGTCGAAGCCGGACGTCCGTTACCACGCGGGCGCGTGGTACCACCAATCGAAGCTCACGACATGCTGATGATATTCAATAAGGCTGTATTAGAAGTAGAAAGAGGTAATTTTTATTTAATTTTTTGTAATTATTTATATTCGATTAAACTTGCTTCTTATTTTTTGTTTGCATTGCAGGACAACTTATGTACCATGAACAAGTAAAACAATTTTCAACAATGTCATCACTGGAAAGCGATCCGAATGCCTTGAGTCGTGCACTTGTGAGTGCACTTCATATTGGTTGTCTTTTGGCACGTCTAGTCGACGATGAAAAATTTAGTCCGAAAATGAAGCGAGAAATTCTCACCGCTTTGTATAAGTTAAATAGTCTGAAGGTTGTGTTGCGTTCGGGGAGGACGGCTCTTCATTATGCCTGCTATCGGGAAGGTACACTTGTTGGAAGATATCCAGCTTGTCAGTTTCCATCGCCTGCTCTAGCGAAAGCATTACTTAAAGTCGGAGCAGATCCAAATGCTAAAGATGTTGCTGGTAATACACCACTGCATTTGGCCGCAACAGCACAAGAATGCCCGCGTGTTTTGGTAGCTCAGACTTTATTAGACCATGGTGCACATTTAGTGAGTAAAATCATGCTTTTTATTTTGTTTGTTTCAACTTAAAAAAATGTTTGACTTTTAGAAATTAAGTACCTTTCTCTTCAATGTTTTTTTTTTATCTTTTTATCTCTCTATTCAATTCTTGTCGATAGTAAGGGTATTCATGCAATGAAATAATTTTCAGTTTTGTAGAAAGACTTCAGCCCTATCACGAGTTCCATCGTAATCGGAAAGTTTTACGAACCCCGAAAAACGTTATCGCAGAATCCGTTCGTAATGGGAATTTGTATGAGAATTTCCCCTACGATGGATTCTGTCATAGATTTTTTTCGCGATTCGTAACAAGTTTCCCATTACGATAGAATTAGTGATAGGATTGATTTTATTCCACTGGGCGTTTACATGATCGCCCCCTTAAAAATACTTTCGTAAATGTGTACATTCAAATGTCGGTACGATAGCCTATATAAGATAAGTTCCTGAACAACCAATTTCGGATAGGTTAAATTTGTATGGGTTGTATGACATTCCTCATGGGATACAAAAGTATACCAAAGTTTTTCGGATAGTTTGAGATTTTTTTTGTTTGCAGCAGTTGTTTTGTCAACAGCTATGTTCTTACATGGGATTATACAAAGACAGAAAGAAGCGATGGGCATAATTAAATGAACAACACTCCTTACCCCCAGTTTCACAGTGCGAGTTTAAAATTAAGATCAACTGAATCATTAACTGAGTTTAAATTGTTGGTTTAATTCGTCCGGTTTCACAGTGAAATCTGATCTTCAGATCAGTTGAACTTCGTTTAACTACATTTTATGAAAAATAGTTGGCAGCATTTTTCTTTCCTCGTCCTCACTTTCTCTCTCTGACACAAAAAAAAAACACGCGAAACAATGAGAATAATAAATAATATAATATTCAAAATCACTATAACAACTCGATAACATTTGAATACACAATTTTGTTTTGTTCATAATATTTCCTGAAAAAAAAACAATACAAACGCTGAACTGAAGTTTAAACGGTAGAATAATCTCGGTTGACTTAAACTACAAATTGAACTCAGTTCAAGATTTAAACGACACTGTGAAACCGAATAAATTGTTGATCTAAAACTTAAACCAAAAGTGGAGCTTAAACTCGCACTGTGAAACTGGAGACTTCTGTTTTTTTTTTCTTTATTCCTGTTTGTCCATAGTTGTCAATACAAATATTTCATTCTAGTTCACAAATAATGAACTTTTCGCTCAGGTTCTCCTTTCTTTCGTAAGAACAATGTGAGCTCTCTTTCTTAAATTTATGACTTTTTACGCGTATAAAATTGTGCCGTGTCAATGTTGGAACAACGGTCAGTGCGATAATGAATAGTTTTCAAAAATTCTGTCAACGAGTCCCAATGACGTTGACAAACTCATCACACGATCATTGAAATGGGTCAATGCGCTGGCTGACAACATTTTTCGTTGACTTACTTTACACAATTAGGACGTCAGTTTTACGTCAAAAAGTCAAGGCGATGACCGATTACGTTGACCGTCTTATTGTAGCCTTATAAACAAAAACTTTTTAAAATATCGTTTTTTGATACTTCTGTTAAGCTGATAGGGTTTTCGTTTTGTAAATTTATATTTTGATCTATAAATTGATTTTTTTCGTAACGAATCCAATACGTTTTCAGATTGAAAATTGGTTCATATTCGTGTCTGTGAACCAGCTTGCGGTATCAGCTGCCAAATATTGTTTCGAATTTCAAGTTTTTAAGTCCGAAAATGAGCTGGATGAATAAATTAATTTACTTCCATTGGAACTCAAAAGTCGAAACTATTTTAATTCTTTCTTGCAATCGAAACAAATTATTATCAAACAAGAACATATCAAACTGATGGCTGTCAATTATGATGCATAGTGGTGTTAGTTAAAGACGTCTAGATTTTTGTTTGACGGCCGGTGACTTTAGCAGCTTCTCATTTATTTCCACTTTCAATTTTTTTTTCGAAAGAGAATAAATTAATTTTGTTGTTTGCTCCTCTAATTTAAAAAAGAAATTATCTGTCAATTAAAAATTGGATGATATTGTTGGCAAGAACATCTTCCAATATCCAATTAGTCAGCAATCGTCCACTTATTTGAAAATAAGAAATATTATGTGCTTAGACGAGCTCACACGATTGCAAGAAGTCGGTTAATTTTTACTTGTGATTATAGGTACATACTATAATGAAAGTTATGGATTCGTGCAAAAAAAAATTCTAAAAATCAAACATGACATTACGATCATATAGAGAATGCCAAAAAAGTGGGTCCCCAAATTCCGTCAGTCTGTCTGTCCTTGAGCCTGCAGCCTAAACGGTTGAATGGATTTACCTCAAACTTGGTACATATTGTTTTTTCGATAATATGCCTTCACATTTTTTTTCATTTTTTTTAAGCAACAAATAACATAACCCATACATTTTTGGCCAAAAAACCATACATTTATGGCCAAAAACAAAACTCTTAATTTTCGGCTCCAACGATTTTGATTGAAAAATATCAGTTCATTAATGAAGGGAAAGGGTACATTTTTTTGGCAAAAAATGGTTATTTTTGGACATCTACTTAGTAGAACCAATTTTTGGGTTTCGATTTTCTGGGAAACAGCCAACTTGATTGTTTTGAAATTTCTTAGGCAACAGCTCCTGAAAAGTTTAAACACTATTGTAAACCAAAATTTTTCCAAAAAAATTTTTGCAACTCAAAATTTCAAAAACCACTCAATAGATTTTTTCGAAACTTCGTATTTGGTAGTTTTTTGACATTATCTTGAATAGTTAAAAAAAAACTATTTTCCTAAAATAAAAAAAACAACGGTACCTCCCACATATTAAAAAACCGTTAAGAAAAAAATTTATATCTCAAAAACGGCTCCAAGAATTTTTATAAAAAAAATGTGTGTATTCTTTAATTAGTCCAGTCCGCTTTTAAATATTAAAACATTTTATTTTGCGTACTTATTAGTTTTTATAGGAAGAGCAAAAACTTATTAGTTTTTCGATTTTTAAAAAAATAAATAATTTTTTTTTTTGAAAAATCTATTTTTCGAAAAACAGTCACTGAATATTTTTTAAATTTTATATGTTTTTAATAATATCTTCAAAATAGCGTTTCATTCTTTTTTCTATGTTTTTAAAATTGTATACATCCAAAATTATTTTTTTTAAAAAGCGCTCCAAAGATTTTTGAATTTTTTTATATATTCTTATTTGTCCATGAATTCAAATGGCATCTTTGTTTTCGTTCATACTATAAAAAATAAGCAATATAACAACATTTTATTATGTGTATCATCCATTTAATTCATTTTTATGTATTTTTGCCCACGTCACTGAATACTACATACAATGTAGGCCCTCATACATTTATACATAATTTACATAATTAAGATCCATAATCTAGATTTAAATATACATTTGTGGGTTACTATGAATCATCCATTCGACAAGTCATTATATAGGGTTTTCCAATAAGAGGTGTTATTTTGATATTCAAAGAAAAATGGCATTTTTGGAGATAAATGATCGGATGTTTATTTCATTATAAAGAGGAAGGTATGCCGTTAATAATGGAACACAACATCAGCCAAATGGCCGCCAAGACCAAGCTTACAGGACCATATCCTTTTCATGAAATTTTCCATAACCAAATCGCAAAGTGGCTGCCCTATGTCCTCGATAGCCTCACGAATTTCATCTTTGAGGTCTTGAATCGACGCTGGGCTGTTGGCGTAGACCTTATCTTTCACGTGGCCCCAAAGGAAGAAGTCGCAAGGTGTTAAATCACAACATCTCGGTGGCCAATTGTGATCACCTCTTCGAGAGATAACACGGTCCGGAAACTTTTCCCGTAAAAGATCGATGGTTTCATTGCTTGTGTGGCACGTAGCGCCGTCTTGTTGAAAGTAAACGTTGTCCAGATCAATACCATCCAATTCAGGCCATACAAAATCATTAATCATCTCTCGATAGCGCAATCCATTGACCGTAACTGTTGCTCCAGCCTCATTTTCGAAAAAGTAAGGTCCAATGACCCCGCGGGACCATAAACCGCACCAAACAGTCACGCGTTGAGGATGGAGAGGCTTAAACAATAACTCTTGGGTTTTCCGAGCCCCAGATGCGACAGTTTTGCTTGTTGACGTAGCCTCCGAGGTGAAATGGGCCTCATCAGTCAAGATGATTTTTCGATGAAATTCCGGTTCATTTTCATGCATTTCAAGGACCCAATCAGCAAAGACACGACGTTGTTGATGATCAGCCGGCTTGAGTTCTTGTGTTAACTGAACTTTATAAGCCTTAAGACCCAAGTCTTTATGCAAAATACGGTGTAATGACGTTTGTGGAATGCCTAATTCCAAAGAACGACGAGGAATGGACAAACCTGGGTTTTCTTCAACACTTTGGGCTACAACAGCAATATTCTCAGTTGTTCTTGAGCGACGTGCACGGGTTTTATTCTTCACATCACTAACTTGTCCCAACAGCTCGAATTTGTCCACCAATTTCTGTATTGCGGTCCGACAAGGTGCTTCACGACGACCCAAAAATGTTTTAGTTTTACGAACCGTCTCTGCCAAATTTTCACCATTTTTATAGTGAATTTTAATAATTTCAATGCGTTGTTGAAGCGTGTATCGTTCCATTTTTATTAATAGCGTAGTTTCTACTTGTCAAATGTCAAAAAATGACAGCTCCAAAAGTGACAGCTACCGAAATAGCGGGCTATTCAAAATAACACCTCTTATTGGAAAACCAGCTACAACAATCAAGGTAATCTTACTTACATCGGCTTTAAACCTGAATAGGATAACTAGACTACCTAGCTACTAAAAAGCGTCAATGGTTAGCTACATTATAGTTGTTAGCTCTAAGAGCAAGTTCGTACGATCCAGTCGTGCATTTTATTTTCTGTCACTTGACAGATAACAGTGGATAAAAGAAAATTGTTGAAATTTTTTTTGCGAAAAGTTTGAATATATTGGAAGATCTTCCAATCGTGTATACTCAGCTTTATTCATTAAAAAATATTAACTTAAGATAGTTTCTCCCTCTCAATTTAAATTCATTTGTGATTGTTTTTAGGCATGATGGGTGGGGTTGGTCCTATCACATTTTCACTCACTCCATGTATGAGAATATTCCACTCACAAATTTCCGTTAAGTGAAATTGAAATTGAGAGAACAAAATATAAGACAAGAACTGGGCCAAATTAGACTTTAATAATAAATAATTTTTTCTAAACAAATTTATCATAAATCCGAAATGATATCTTTTTAATCATTTTTTTTTTGTATTCCTACTTTTTCAGGACACCAAAAATGCCCACGGAGAGACATTTGAATCCCTGCTGGAAAATCAAAAAATTCATGAAATTGTCAATCCTGTCAAATATACAACACTAAAATGTCTTGCGGCCAAAACAATACAAAAACATCGAATAAAATATGATAAGCAAGTTCCCGAATCCTTAAACAAATTCATTGAATCGCATTAAGTTAGAAATCCTGAGAGAAGAAGAATTTATCAAATTATAAAAAAAAAATTAACAATCAGTTATTTTTTGACCGAGCTCTAGTATTTATGAAAGGCAGCAGTAGAGCGGCGGTGGCAGGGCGGCGTATGGAAGCAAAGCGTGGTTCGTGATTGATTTGTCTCAATAGTTTCATATTAATATTACAAACAAAGGAATAAATTCTTTGAAAAAAAAAACATATTTCTGTCCTATCTGTTTACCGTATCTGTAAAAGCAGATAGGAAGAGAATTATTTATTGAGCATCAAAGTAGTTTTTTTTTTGAAAAACAAACAAAATGAAAGAGAATACAAACTCTTGGATTAATTTTTTTTTATTTTATCAATTTTTGCTCTTCTTATGTTTTTCAATTTTTTTTTCGAATAGCCTTGTTATAAAACAAGACTTAAATAATTTAGATTTTAGTTTATTTTTTTTCAAATATTTTTCTTTTTTAAGTGAGCGTTTAAGCTAATTGTCTGATTTTGTATATTTTTTTCCATTTTATATAAATATTTTTTGTTTGTTTTAAGTCTTAGCTGGATTTCTGTCTAAGTTAGAGAGAATTAATTCATTGATTTGAGGAAATGTGCTAACAATGTATTGTTGAAAATAGTTTTTTTTTATGTAGATGTGTTTGGATCGTTTATCTGTTTTATAGTTTTTTTTTCAAATATTTGCTCGTGTCACGGTTTAATTTTCTAAAAAACAATGTGATAATTTTCCTTATTAAAATTGATGATAATAGTCTATGTAATTTTTTCACAATGTCGCATTAAACTGTAAATAAAAGGCATTTGTGAAAATATCATATCATAGGCCTGTCGGTTTCCATGATATAGAGCAGAATTTAAGCCAAATAAAAGCTAAAAATGAAGAAAACAAGATCCTCGCTTCTCAAACTAAGCTCACTATAGTTCTATGTAAATGGACCTAATATTTTAAATTGTAATTATTACTATATTAAGACATCACAGGGAATTAAAAAAAAAGAAGAACTTTACTGAACATTTTGACATAAATACCTTCTTTCGATGAATTATGCATTTATTAACTAATTACATGTGATCCTTAAATCGAGATATTTCATGCTCTCACTATTTTAATATAAAACAATCAAGCTTTAGGTAATGGGTATGGTAGGTGAATGCGTAATCTGAGGAACAAATTTTCTGATCAAAGACTAAAAAACTAAACAAAAAATCTGGTTGCACTTATGTGAAGCTAGTTCGTCAGAACTTACGTTTACAATGACGTGTGTATATGAGAATTTCAATGCATTAACCAGCAACTTTTGACGAACTATAACAAACGATATTTTATTTTTTTCATATCACATATCAGATTATACAACAACTGTAATCGTAGTCTTCGATTGGTCACCTAGAAACTAAATTGATCCTTAAAAAAATACCGTTTTTTTTCATAACATACAAGAAAAAAGAAATGCTTTTGAATTTGATTTTAGAATATTTAATGTTGTATTGGATGTCCAATCGCCACAGTTCCATTAAAAAGATAGGTAATTTAAAAGTTTTTCAATATATATATTTTGTAATTTGGTTGTTTATATTTAAATAAGGAACAAAATTAATTATTATTCTTATTTTTTGAGTATTCAAAGCTATGTACGTACATGTGTAAAAAAAACAATAGTTTTGTATTAAGGATAATTCGACTTTAGGAAATTAGAGGTTTCTCATAAGTTTTCTCAGTTAGGTTACGTTTATATTGCGTAAAAATAATGATGATAGTCAATAACAAAAATAATAATTAGTATCGTTTACAAACACCAAGCTTGGGTCGTTACTCACATCGCTGCTTAACTCATTTATTGCATTTAAACGTACCGTTAGTCAGAAATATTTTTCTCTTTCACAAAATTTAAATAACGACAAAGCTTATAGCTTATTATAAATATAAACAAATGCTTAATTGATTAAGATTTCTCAACCAAATTGAAATAGTAAAGTTACAAAATATCATATCTTTCTTAGCGTCCAAAATCCATTTATGCTTAAACATTATATAAATTCGTTTTAAGAAAACAACAAAATTATAGTTGATAATCTAACTTGCCACGTTATTTAGCATTGTTGCACTTTAATGTCGTTTTCCAAAATTTAAATACGGAGCCACTCCTTTTACATTACATTTTGGAATTTTTTTTTAATAAACAATTATTTAACTTATATTTTAGTATGTATTGGCGTTTAGGAGTAGGAATCACACAATATTAATTTTGGAAAACGACATAGTAGGTGCTCTATGAGAATTGTACGCGTTGCAAAATATCGTTGCATTTTAGATCTATCGGCTTTAAAGCAGAAAATTTCCGCTCTATAAGCAATCAATGATACAACTATATGGCTTCCGTATACAGTTTGCATTTTCAAAAAGAAAAAAAAAACCGACAGGCTTTTATGATTTATTATTCTTTCTAATTTAAATAGAAAAAAGGCTGTTTATATTTTTTTCCTTTTTGTAAATTATGATTTGCTTATTTTAAAAAAAAAATCAATTTTTCTTCCTTTATATACATATACATACACTTAAACATTTTTTTTTACTTTAGTCAATATGTTTATTTTCTATTTTTATTTTTTAATAAATTTATATATTTTTTTTCATAGTAGAAAACAAAGCTTATTTTATTTTGTAAATAAATCCCAAAAAAATAATAAATAACTGAAATTCTGATGTTGTTGCTGATGGAACATATACTACTACTACATTTGTATTTTAATATACGTTAATCTCTTTCAGTTATAATAGTTTTCTACTTTGTCAAATCTAAATTTTTCTTTCCTTACTTCTCCGACGATATCAGTAAACTAAATGGAGATAAAATAGAAAAAAAAAAAAAAACTAAATAAACGCTACTAAAAACTCACATCTTTTCAACAAATAAAGAAAATAAAAACTGCGTGCAGTCTGCTAACGGTTCTCGAGAGCAAACTCGCAAATAAACATAGTCTTGCTTGAGACCTTGAGAGTAGGTTGCGAGCACTTGATTGTTTACTCGCGACATTCGAACTTTTTGCGAGTTCCTCTGAAGTGGAAACACGGCTTAATAAGTCATCGGTCATCACTATCGGAATTCGGAGAATTGCAACACGGATCGTATTTTCCACCTTAAAGATCGATTTTGTTTCTCTATCAATATGTAGTAGAAAATCCAGTTAATAAAATATTGCAGAGTAGCGCACACTATGTTTGTTGTTGTTTCATAGAAACATTATATTTTTGTTTAGTTTTTATTTCTGCAGAAAATATCCAGTGCTTTAAAAAAAATCATTAATAAACCATAAGAATACAATTTTATAAATTTTAAATTAAAACATAAGTTAAGCAAACAAAAATGAAAATATTTCCTTAATTATATATTGCTTTTGAAAAAAAAATGTTATTTAATAAACAACAATGTAAAGAAATGTATTACCTAATCATTTATTAATTACCATTAATATAAAATTAAATTAACCTAACACAGCAGATTCCAATTGTAGATCAAAATGATGAAAATTATTTAAAAAAAATCGAATAAATTAAAATGTATTAAAAAAATACACTAAACAAGGAACACATCTCTCATGAGCATAATAAATAAATGTACGACTTATCGCATATAGGATTATATTTTCTTATTTAGTAATGTAAGTATACAAACAATGTGAAGATAAGAAATATGAACGAAAATAAAAAAATAAGTATTCATAAACAAACAATAGAAGAAGAAATAAATTATACAACAATCGTATTTAGAATGAAATTCTAATTGGTATTTCATTATAATATATGATAGAAATAAAAATTATAAATATACATTGATGTTTTATTTTATTGGGAAAAAAGTAATATCCTGTTCGTCTATACAAAAAAAAAAGTACGTTAGAAAAGATTTATCTCAAAACAAGATTTTTAATTGTATTGTATATTGGTACTATAGGGCAAGTTTTACATTTAGAAATCATCGAACTCGAGGTTTTAATCAAACTTGATATTACGACAATATAGATCACCAAAAAAGTGTATCCATCAATTCCGTGTGTCAGTCTGTCTATAGATCCATGCGGCGATTTTCTTCAAACTTCGTACTCAAGCGTTTTAGTTTAGATGGTCTCAAATAGATTTTTTAATCGTTGTTTTAGCCTAGATATTATTTAATTAAGTTAAAGTAATTATCTTGAAAACGGTTCTAACGATTTTTATAAGAAAAGATATGTGCACTACTTTAAGTGTAGTCTACATTCTGGCCAACATTTTTTTTTCTACATATTTTGATATTAACGGTACTTGCCATACAACCATTTTTGATTTTCGACTTTCTCATAAACGGATCCACGTTCAAATTCCGATACAAATTTTTATAGAGGAGGTCCTTCGAATTTTAAATAATACTGCATGTCAATATTTTCGGAAATTTTTTTTTTTTGGGATTTCCTATTAGGTATGTTTTTAGATTTATGTTGTTAAATGCTTATAATTGCCATTCCAATATTTTTTTTTGTAAAAAAAAAATAAAGAATTTTTCTTTATAAAAACTTAAGAAAAAACGAGTTTAAAAATATTTATTATTATTGTTATTTATTACAATTTAAATATATTTAAATTATAATACAAATTTAAAAAGCGCTAGCTACCATGAATTTCTGCTTGAAATTTGTAAATATTTAAGTTTAAATAAAAAATAGGAGTATAAATTAAATATGTATAATGTATGGGGCTGCGGTAGATCCGCGACTCTTTCACACAATAAGGTCGCGAGCCCCCGACAGCTCCTCACATCCCTAAATATAAAAAGAAATTAGATAACAGATTCAATTTTAAGTATTGTTAATATCTTATGTACATTTTTTATGTTTTCAACAATGGTTCTTACCCTTGGTTAAGTTTGTATTGAAAAGATTTTTACGCAGTTCATTTACTTCGGGACACTTGGAGATAAGATGCTTAAATGTTAAGATATGAATGGATTGGCATAGGTGGTAGGTTGGAGGGTCTGCTTTTTTCAGTAGATGTATATGTGTTAACTGAGTATGGCCAAGTCGAAGGGGAATAAAAAGTTAGTTGAATGCATTAGTCGTTTCTGATGGGATCGTGCTTGGTTCCCCTTTTGGGTTAATGGTCGAATAGTGGTGCTTGTAAGTATTCCATTTTTCTTTCCTTTCGTTTTCGTAGAAATTATTAATTACTTTCAGGAAATTTCTTTTAGAAGGCCAGAGCTCGCTTATATTTGTTTGCATAGATGCATTTTTGGCTGCACTATCAGCTAAATCATTTCCTTTGATGCCAGGTATCCAGAGGGGCTTAATTATTATTATTATTTTTTTTTTTGAAAATATTGTCACGAATTTAGGTGATTTCAGGGGTTTGGTTTTTGGCATTACCGACAGCATTCAGAGTGGAAAGACTATCTGAGCATATCACTAGTTTTTATTTTTACAGCTTGCAAATTCTGTAGCCTTTAAGATGAGAATATTGAAAAGTAGTATCTAAGTGTGATGGTGTATGCGAAAAAAATTCTATATTCAACATTGTTTTCCAAACCCATCGATATATACATGAAAAGAAAGGTCTATTGAATACCTCTCCACTCTTGAAAACCAAACTCTTCTTGGTCTCAAGATGTTTCAATCCAAAATTATTGCCATGATTTTAAAAATAATTGCATTTCATTTGCTTGGAAGCTGATACCTCGGCAACCAAGCCTCGCAAAAGGCTGCGGTTTTCAGCGCTTGAAAGGGATTGAACAGACCTTTCCTACCTATTGGTGTACAATTTTCCGCTTTCATTTTTTAAAGATTTTTATAAAAAAATCAAGGTTAACCCCTTGCGAAAAAAAATCCATTTGCAACAATGTTTCCCAAACCCATCGACATATACATCAAAAGAAAGGTCTCTTGAATACCTATCCACTCCTGAAAACCAAACACTTCTGCAGCTTCTGCTTCTCAAGATATTTCAATCCAAAATTATTGCCATGATTTTTAAAACAATTGCATTTGATTTGCTTGGAAGCTGATATCTCGGCAACCAAGTCTCGCAAAAAGCTGCGCTTTTCAGCACTTGAAAACCGTAACTTTTTGCGATGCTTGGTTGACGAGATATCAGCAAAGCAAATCAAATGCAGTTTGTTTGACAATAATGACAATAGTTTTGGATTAAGATATCTTGAGAACCAGAAGCTGCACAAGTGTTTGATTTTCAGGAGTGGATAGGTATTCCATACACCTTTCTTTTGATATATATATCGATGGGTTTGGGAAACATTGTTGAGAATGAATTTTTTTTTCGCAAGGGACCTTGATTTTTTTTATAAAAATCTTTAAGAAATGAAAGCAGAAAGTTGTACACCAATAGAAAGGTCTCTTCAATTCCTTTCAAGTGCTGTAAGCCGCAGCTTTTTGCGATGCTTGGTTGACGAGATATCAGCTTCCAAGCAAATCAAATGCAATAATTTTGGATTGAAATATCTTGGGAACCAGAAGCTGCAGAAGCGTTTGGTTTTCAGGAGTGGATAGGTATTCCATAGACCTTTCTTTTGATATATATGTCGATGGGTTTTGGAAAAATTGTTAAAAATGCATTTTTTTTCGCAAGGGGTTAACCTTGATTTTTTTTTAAATCTTTAAAAAATGAAAGCGGCAAATTGTACACCAATAGAAAGGTCTATTCAATCCTTTTCAAGTGCTGTAAACCGCAGCTTTTTGCGATGCTTGGTTGACGAGATATCAGCTTCCAAGCAAATCAAACGCAATTGTTTTAAAAATATATCTTGAGAACCAGAAGCTGCAGAAGCGTTTGGTTTTCAAGAGTGGATAGGTATTCAATATGCCTGTCTTTTCATGTATATATCGATGGGCTTGGGAAACATTGTTGAATATGGAATTTTTTTTCGCAAGGGTTTAACCTTGATTTTCAGGAGTGGATAGGTATTCCATAGACCTTTCTTTTGATATATATATCGATGGGTTTGGGAAACATTGTTGAAAATGGAATTTTTTTTCGCAAGGGGTTAACCTTGATTTTATCATAAGAATCTTTAAAATATGAAAGCAGCAAATTGTACACCAATAGAAATGTCTGTTCAATCCCTTTCAAGTGCTGAAAACCGTAACTTTTTGCGATGCTTGGTTGACGAGATATCAGCTTCCAAGCAAATCAAATGCAATAATTTTGGATTGAAATATCTTGGGAACCAGAAGCTGCAGAAGCGTTTGGTTTTCAGGAGTGGATAGGTATTCCATAGACCTTTCTTTTGAAATATATATCGATGGGTTTGGGAAACATTGTTGAAAATGGAATTTTTTTTCGCAAGGGGTTAACCTTGATTTTTTCATAAGAATCTTAAAAAAATGAAAGTGGCAAATTGAACATCAGTAGAAAGTTCTATTCAATCCCTTTTAAGTGCTGAAAACCGCAGCTTTTTGCGATGCTTGGTTGACGAGATATCAGCTTCCAAGCAAATCAAATGCAATTTGATTAAGAATCATGGCAATAATTTTGGATTGAAATATCTTGAGAACCAGAAGCTGCAGAAGCGTTTGGTTTTCAGGAGTGGATAGGTATTCAAGAGACCTTTCTTTTGATATATACCTATGTCGATGGGCTTGGGAAACATTGTTAAAAATGGATTTTTTTTCGCAAGGGGTTAACCTTGATTTTTTTTTAAATCTTTAAAAAATGAAAGCGGCAAATTGTACACCAATAGAAAGGTCTATTCAATCCTTTTCAAGTGCTGTAAACCGCAGCTTTTTGCGATGCTTGGTTGACGAGATATCAGCTTCCAAGCAAATTAAATGAAATTGTTTTAAAAATCATGGCAATAAATTTGGATTGAAATATCTTGAGAACCAGAAGCTGCAGAAGCGTTTGGTTTTCAGGAGTGGATAGTTATTCCATAGACCTTTCTTTTGATATATATATCAATGGGTTTGGGAAACATTGTTGAAAATTGATTTTCTTTTCGCAAGGGGTTAACCTTGATTTTTTTATAAAAATCTTAAAAAAATGAAAGCGGAAAATTGTACACCAATAGAAAGGTCTATTCAATTCCTTTCAAGTGCTGTAAACCGCAGCTTTTTGCGATGCTTGGTTGACGAGATATCAGCTTCCAAGCAAATCAAATGCGTATCGGTGACATCTGGTTCATGAGATATTTCAATTCAAAGTTATTCGCATGATTTGCCACCCAACTGCATTTGACTTGTTTTAGATGGTGATATCTCTGCAACCAAGCCCCGCAAAAACTTGCGTCTGCCAGTCCTCGAAAGGGATTTCACAGACCTTTCCACTGGTGTACAACTTGTTGTACAATTCACGACTTTAATTTTTTCAACATTTTAGAAAAAATCAAGGCACAATGTCTTCCAAACCCATCGATAGATACATCAAAAGAAAGGTTTTTTCAATACCTATCCACTGCTGAAGGCAAAAAGTATCTGTGACATCTGTTTCATGAGATATTTCAATTCAAAATTATTCACATGATTTTCCACCCAACTGCATTTGACTCGTTTTGGATGGTGATATCTCCGCAACTTAACCCGGCAAAAATCTGCGGCTACCAGTCCTCGAAAGGGATTTCACAGACCTTTCCACTGGTGTACAACTTGTTGTACAATTCACGACTTTACTTTTTTCAACATTTTAGAAAAAAATCAAGGCTAACCCCTTGCCGAAAAAAATTACATTTTCAACTATGTTTCCCAAACCCATCGATAGATACATAAAAAGAAAGGTCTATTCAATACCTATCCACAACTGAAGACAAAATGTATCTGTGACATCTGGTACTTGAGATATTTCAATTCAAAGTTATTCGCATGATTTGCCACCCAACTGCATTTGACTCGTTTTGGCTGGTGATATCTCCGCAACCAAACCCCGCAAAAATCTGCGGCTACCAGTTCTCGAAAGGGATTTCACAGACCTTTCCACTGGTGTACAACTTGTACAATTCACGACCTTACTTTTTTCAACATTTTAGAAAAAAATCAAGGCAAAAAATTACATTTTCAACAATGTTTCCCAAACCCATCGATAGATACATCAAAAGAAAAGTCTGTTCAATACCTATCCACTGCTGAAGGCAAAAAGTATCTGTGACATCTGTTTCATGAGATATTTCAATTCAAAATTATTCACATGATTTTCCACCCAACTGCATTTGACTCGTTTTGGATGGTGATATTTCTGCAACCAAGCCCCGCAAAAATCTGCGGCTACCAGTTACCGAAAGGGATTTCACAGACCTTTTCACTGGTGTACAACTTGTTGTACAATTCACGACTTTACTTTTTTCAACATTTTAGAAAAAAATCAAGGCTAACCCCTTGCCGAAAAAAATTACATTTTCAACAATGTTTCCCAAACCCATCGATAGATACATCAAAAGAAAGGTCTGTTCAATACCTATTCACTGCTGAAGGCAAAAAGTATCGGTGACATCTGGCTCATGAGATATTTCAATTCAAACTTATTCACATGATTTTCCACCCAACTGAATTTTCTCGTTTTGGATGGTGATATCTCCGCATCCAAGCTCCGCAACCAAGCTCCGCAAAAATCTGCGGCTACCAGTTCTCGAAATGGATTCCACAGACATTTCCACTGGTGTACAATTCACGACTTTAATTTTTTCAACATTTTAGAAAAAAATCAAGGCTAACCCCTTGCCGAAAAAAATTACATTTTCAGCAATGTTTCCCAAACCCATCGATAGATACATCAAAAGAAAGGTCTGTTCAATACCTATCCACAGCTGAAGACAAACCGTATCTGTGACATCTGGTTCTTGAGATATTTCAATTCAAAGTTATTCGCATGATTTTCCACCCTACTGCATTTGACTTGTTTTGGATGGTGATATCTCTGCAACCAAGCCCCGCAAAAATCTGCGGCTGCCAGTCCTCATAGACCTTTCCATTGGTGTACAACTTGTTGTGCAATTCACGACTTTCATTTTTTCAACATTTTAGAAAAAAATCAAGGCTAACCCCTTGCCGAAAAAAATTACATTATTAACAATGTTTCCCAAACCCATCGATAGATAAATCAAAAGAAAGGTCTGTTCAATACCTATCCACAGCTGAAGACAAAAAGTATCTGTGACATCTGGTTCTTGAGATATTTCAATTCAAAGTTATTCACGTGATTTTCCAGCCAACTGCATTTGATTCGTTTTGGATGGTGATATCTCCGCAACCAAACCCCGCAAAAATCTGCGCCTACCAGTTCTCGAAAGGGATTTCACAGACCTTTCCACTGGTGTACAACTTGTTGTACAATTCACGACTTTCGTTTTTTCAACATTTTAGAAAAAAATCAAGGCTAACCCCTTGTCGAAAAAAAATACATTTTCAACAATGATTACCAAACCCATCGATAGATACATCAAAAGAAAGGTCTGTTCAATACCTATCCATAGCGGAAGACAAAAAGTATCTGTGACATCTGGTTCTTGAGACATTTCAATTCAAAGTTATTCGCATGATTTTCCACCCAACTGCATTTGACTTCTTTTGGATGGTGATATCTCTGCAACCAAGCCCCGAAAAATCTGCGGCTGCCAGTCCTCGAAATTGATTTCACAGACCTTTCCACTGGTGTACAACTTGTTGTACAATTCACGACTTTAATTTTTTCAACATTTTAGAAAGAAATCAAGGCTAACAACCCCTTGCCGAAAAAAATTACATTTTCAGCAATGTTTCCCAAACCCACCGATAGATACATCAAAAGAAAGGTCTGTTCAATACCTATCCACAGCTGAAGACAAAAAGGATCTGTGACATCTGGTTCTTGAGATATTTCAATTCAAAGTTATTCGCATGATTTTCCACCCAACTGCATTTGACTTATTTTGGATGGTGATATCTCTGCAACCAAGCCCCGCAAAAATATGCTGCTGTCAGTCCTCATAGACCTTTCCACTGGTGTACAACTTGTTGTACAATTCACGACTTTCGTTTTTTCAACATTTTAGAAAAAAATCAAGGCTAACCCCTTGTCGAAAAAAAATACATTTTCAACAATGATTACCAAACCCATCGATAGATACATCAAAAGAAAGGTCTGTTCAATACCTATCCATAGCGGAAGACAAAAAGTATCTGTGACATCTGGTTCTTGAGACATTTCAATTCAAAGTTATTCGCATGATTTTCCACCCAACTGCATTTGACTTCTTTTGGATGGTGATATCTCTGCAACCAAGCCCCGAAAAATCTGCGGCTGCCAGTCCTCGAAATTGATTTCACAGACCTTTCCACTGGTGTACAACTTGTTGTACAATTCACGACTTTAATTTTTTCAACATTTTAGAAAGAAATCAAGGCTAACAACCCCTTGCCGAAAAAAATTACATTATTAACAATGTTTCCCAATCCATCGATAGATAAATCAAAAGAAAGGTCTGTTCAATACCTATCCACAGCTGAAGACAAAAAGTATCTGTGACATCTGGTTCTTGAGATATTTCAATTCAAAGTTATTCACACGATTTTCCAGCCAACTGCATTTGATTCGTTTTGGATGGTGATATCTCCGCAACCAAACCCCGCAAAAATCTGCGCCTACCAGTTCTCGAAAGGGATTTCATAGACCTTTCCACTGGTGTACAACTTGTTGTACAATTCACGACTTTCGTTTTTTCAACATTTTAGAAAAAAATCAAGGCTAACCCCTTGCCGAAAAAAATTACATTTTCAGCAATGTTTCCCAAACCCATCGATAGATACATCAAAGGAAAGGTCTGTTCAATACCTATCCACAGCTGAAGACAAAAAGTATCTGTGACATCTGGTTCTTGAGGTATTTCAATTCAAAGTTATTCGCATGATTTTCCACCCAACTGCATTTGACTTATTTTGGATGGTGATATCTCTGCAACCAAGCCCCGCAAAAATCTGCGGCTGCCAGTCCTCGAAAGGGATTTCACAGACCTTTCCACTGGTGTACACCTTGTTGTACAATTCACGACTTTAATTTTTTCAACATTTTAGAAAAAAATCAAGGCTAACCCCTTGCCGAAAAAAATTACATTTTCAGCAATGTTTCCCAAACCCATCGATAGATACATCAAAAGAAAGGTCTGTTCAATACCTATCCACAACTGAAGACAAAACGTATCTGTGACATCTGGTTCTTGAGATATTTCAATTCAAATTTATTCGCCTGATTTTCCAACCAACTGCATTTGACTTGTTTTGGATGGTCATGTCTCTGCAACCAAACCCCGCAAAAATCTGCGGCTACCAGTTCTCGAAAGGGATTTCACAGACCTTTCCACTGGTGTACAACTTGTTGTACAATTCACGACTTTAATTTTTTCAACATTTTAGAAAAAAATCAAGGCTAACCCCTTGCCGAAAAAAATTACATTTTCAGCAATGTTTCCCAAACCCATCGATAGATACATCAAAAGAAAGGTCTCTTCAATACCTATCCACAGCTGAAGACAAAAAGTATCTGTGACATCTGGTTCTTGAGACATTTCAATTCAAAATTATTCGAATGATTTTCCACCCAACTGCATTTGACTTGTTTTGGATGGTGATATCTCTGCAACCAAGCCCCGCAAAAATCTGCGGCTGCCAGTCCTCATAGACCTTTCCATTGGTGTACAACTTGTTGTGCAATTCACGACTTTAATTTTTTCAACATTTTAGAAAAAAATCAAGGCTAACCCCTTGCCGAAAAAAATTACATTATTAACAATATTTCCCAAACCCATCGATAGATAAATCAAAAGAAAGGTCTGTTCAATACCTATCCACAGCTGAAGACAAAAAGTATCTGTGACATCTGGTTCTTGAGATATTTCAATTCAAAGTTATTCACATGATTTTCCAGCCAACTGCATTTGATTCGTTTTGGATGGTGATATCTCCGCAACCAAACCCCGCAAAAAACTGCGCCTACCAGTTCTCGAAAGGGATTTCACAGACCTTTCCACTGGTGTACAACTTGTTGTACAATTCACGACTTTCGTTTTTTCAATATTTTAGAAAAAAATCAAGGCTAACCCCTTGCCGAAAAAAAATACATTTTCAACAATGTTTACCAAACCCATCGATAGATACATCAAAAGAAAGGTCTGTTCAATACCTATCCACAGCTGAAGACAAAAAGTATCTGTGACATCTGGTTCTTGAGATATTTCAATTCAAATTTATTCGCATGATTTTCCAACCAACTGCATTTGACTTGTTTTGGATGGTCATATCTCTGCAACCAAACCCCGCAAAAATCTGCGGCTACCAGTTCTCGAAAGGGATTTCTTAGACCTTTCCACTGGTGTACAACTTGTTGTACAATTCACGACTTTAATTTTTTCAACATTTTAGAAAAAAATCAAGGCTAACCCCTTGCCGAAAAAAATTACATTTTCAGCAATGTTTCCCAAACCCACCGATAGATACATCAAAAGAAAGGTCTGTTCAATACCTATCCACAGCTGAAGACAAAAAGTATCTGTGACATCTGGTTCTTGAGATATTTCAATTCAAATTTATTCGCCTGATTTTCCAACCAACTGCATTTGACTTGTTTTGGATGGTCATGTCTCTGCAACCAAACCCCGCAAAAATCTGCGGCTACCAGTTCTCGAAAGGGATTTCACAGACCTTTCCACTGGTGTACAACTTGTTGTACAATTCACGACTTTAATTTTTTCAACATTTTAGAAAAAAATCAAGGCTAACCCCTTGCCGAAAAAAATTACATTCTTAACAATGTTTCCCAAACCCATCGATAGATAAATCAAAAGAAAGGTCTGTTCAATACCTATCCACAGCTGAAGACAAAAAGTATCTGTGACATCTGGTTCTTGAGATATTTCAATTCAAAGTTATTCACATGATTTTCCAGCCAACTGCATTTGATTCGTTTTGGATGGTGATATCTCCGCAATCAAACCCCGCAAAAATCTGCGCCTACCAGTTCTCGAAAGGGATTTCATAGACCTTTCCACTGGTGTACAACTTGTTGTACAATTCACGACTTTCGTTTTTTCAACATTTTAGAAAAAAATCAAGGCTAACCCCTTGCCGAAAAAAAATACATTTTCAACAATGTTTACCAAACCCATCGATAGATACATCAAAAGAAAGGTCTGTTCAATACCTATTCACAGCTGAAGACAAAAAGTATCTGTGACATCTGGTTCTTGAGATATTTCAATTTAAATTTATTCGCCTGATTTTCCAACCAACTGCATTTGACTTGTTTTGGATGGTCATATCTCTGCAACCAAGCCCCGCAAAAATCTGCGGCTGCCAGTCCTCATAGACCTTTCCATTGGTGTACAACTTGTTGTGCAATTCACGACTTTAATTTTTTCAACATTTTAGAAAAAAATCAAGGCTAACCCCTTGCCGAAAAAAATTACATTATTAACAATGTTTCCCAAACCCATCGATAGATAAATCAAAAGAAAGGTCTGTTCAATACCTATCCACAGCTGAAGACAAAAAGTATCTGTGACATCTGGTTCTTGAGATATTTCAATTCAAAGTTATTCACATGATTTTCCAGCCAACTGCATTTGATTCGTTTTGGATGGTGATATCTCCGCAACCAAACCCCGCAAAAATCTGCGCCTACCAGTTCTCGAAAGGGATTTCACAGACCTTTCCACTGGTGTACAACTTGTTGTACAATTCACGACTTTCGTTTTTTCAACATTTTAGAAAAAAATCAAGGCTAACCCCTTGCCGAAAAAAAATACATTTTCAACAATGTTTACCAAACCCATCGATAGATACATCAAAAGAAAGGTCTGTTCAATACCTATCCACAGCTGAAGACAAAAAGTATCTGTGACATCTGGTTCTTGAGATATTTCAATTCAAATTTATTCGCATGATTTTCCAACCAACTGCATTTGACTTGTTTTGGATGGTCATATCTCTGCAACCAAACCCCGCAAAAATCTGCGGCTACCAGTTCTCGAAAGGGATTTCTTAGACCTTTCCACTGGTGTACAACTTGTTGTACAATTCACGACTTTAATTTTTTCAACATTTTAGAAAAAAATCAAGGCTAACCCCTTGCCGAAAAAAATTACATTTTCAGCAATGTTTCCCAAACCCACCGATAGATACATCAAAAGAAAGGTCTGTTCAATACCTATCCACAGCTGAAGACAAAAAGGATCTGTGACATCTGGTTCTTGAGACATTTCAATTCAAAATTATTCGCATGATTTTCCACCCAACTGCATTTGACTTGTTTTGGATGGTGATATCTCTGCAACCAAGCCCCGCAAAAATCTGCGGCTGCCAGTCCTCATAGACCTTTCCATTGGTGTACAACTTGTTGTGCAATTCACGACTTTAATTTTTTCAACATTTTAGAAAAAAATCAAGGCTAACCCCTTGCCGAAAAAAATTACATTATTAACAATGTTTCCCAAACCCATCGATAGATAAATCAAAAGAAAGGTCTGTTCAATACCTATCCACAGCTGAAGACAAAAAGTATCTGTGACATCTGGTTCTTGAGATATTTCAATTCAAAGTTATTCACATGATTTTCCAGCCAACTGCATTTGATTCGTTTTGGATGGTGATATCTCCGCAACCAAACCCCGCAAAAATCTGCGCCTACCAGTTCTCGAAAGGGATTTCACAGACCTTTCCACTGGTGTACAACTTGTTGTACAATTCACGACTTTCGTTTTTTCAACATTTTAGAAAAAAATCAAGGCTAACCCCTTGCCGAAAAAAGTACATTTTCAACAATGTTTACCAAACCCATCGATAGATACATCAAAAGAAAGGTCTGTTCAATACCTATCCACAGCTGAAGACAAAACGTATCTGTGACATCTGGTTCCTGAGATATTTCAATTCAAATTTATTCGCCTGATTTTCCAACCAACTGCATTTGACTTGTTTTAGATGGTCATATCTCTGCAACCAAACCCCGCAAATATCTGCGCCTACCAGTTCTCGAAAGGGATTTCACAGACCTTTCCACTGGTGTACACCTTGTTGTACAATTCACGACTTTAATTTTTTCAACATTTTAGAAAAAAATCAAGGCTAACCCCTTGCCGAAAAAATTACATTTTCAGCAATGTTTCCCAAACCCATCGATAGATACATCAAAAGAAAGGTCTGTTCAATACCTATCCACAACTGAAAACAAAACGTATCTGTGACATGTGGTTCTTGAGATATTTCAATTCAAAGTTATTCGCATGATTTTCCACCCAACTGCATTTGACTTGTTTTGGATGGTGATGTCTCTGCAACCAAGCCCCGCAAAAATCTGCGGCTGCCAGTCCTCGAAAGGGATTTCACAGACCTTTCCACTGGTGAACAACTTGTTGTACAATTCACGACTTTACTTTTTTCAACATTTTAGAAAAAAATCAAGATATCTCCGCAACCAAACCCCGCAACTTGTTGTGCAATTCACGACTTTAATTTTTTCAACATTTTAGAAAAAAATCAAGGCTAACCCCTTGCCGAAAAAATTACATTTTCAGCAATGTTTCCCAAACCCATCGATAGATACATCAAAAGAAAGGTCTGTTCAATACCTATCCACAACTGAAAGCAAAACGTATCTGTGACATGTGGTTGTTGAGATATTTCAATTCAAAGTTATTCGCATGATTTTCCACCCAACTGCATTTGACTTGTTTTGGATGGTAATGTCTCTGCAACCAAGCCCCGCAAAAATCTGCGGCTGCCAGTCCTCGAAAGGGATTTCACAGACCTTTCCACTGGTGTACAACTTGTTGTACAATTCACGACTTTAATTTTTTCAACATTTTAGAAAGAAATCAAGGCTAACCCCTTGCCGAAAAAAATTACATTTTCAACAATGTTTCCCAAACCCATCGATAGTTACATCAAAAGAAAGGTCTGTTCAATACCTATCCACAGCTGAAGACAAAAAGGATCTGTGACATCCGGTTCTTGAGATATTTCAATTCAAAGTGATTCGCATGATTTTCCACCCAACTGCATTTGACTTGTTTTGGATGGCCATATCTCTGCAGCCAAGCCCCGCAAAAATCTGCGGCTGCCAGTCCTCGAAAGGGATTTCACAGACCTTTCCACTGGTGTACAACTTGTTGTACAATTCACGACTTTACTTTTTTCAACATTTTAGAAAAAAATCAAGATATCTCCGCAACCAAACCCCGCAACTTGTTGTGCAATTCACGACTTTAATTTTTTCAACATTTTAGAAAAAAATCAAGGCTAACCCCTTGCCGAAAAAAATTACATTTTCAGCAATGCTTCCCAAACCCATCGATAGATACATCAAAAGAAAGGTCTGTTCAATACCTATCCACAACTGAAAACAAAACGTATCTGTGACATCTGGTTCCTGAGATATTTCAATTCAAAATTATTCGCATGATTTTCCACCCTACTACATTTGACTTGTTTTGAATGGTGATGTCTCTGCAACCAAGCCCCGCAAAAATCTGCGGCTGCCAGTCCTCGAAAGGGATTTCACAGACCTTTCCACTGGTGTACAACTTGTTGTACAATTCACGACTTTACTTTTTTCAACATTTTAGAAAAAAATCAAGATATCTCCGCAACCAAACCCCGCAAAAATCTGCGGCTACCAGTTCTCGAAAGGGATTTCACAGACCTTTCCACTGGTGTACAACTTGTTGTACAATTCACGACTTTAATTTTTTCAACATTTTAGAAAAAAATCAAGGCTAACCCCTTGCCGAAAAAAATTACATTTTCAGCAATGTTTCCCAAACCCACCGATAGATACATCAAAAGAAAGGTCTGTTCAATACCTATCCACAGCTGAAGACAAAAAGTATCTGTGACATCTGGTTCTTGAGATATTTCAATTCAAAATTATTCACATGATTTTCCACCCAACTGCATTTGGCTCGTTTTGGATGGTGATATCTCCGCAACCAAACCCCGCAAAAATCTGCGGCTACCAGTTCTCGAAAGGGATTTCACAGACCTTTCGATTGGAGTACAACTTGTTGTACAATTCACGACTTTAATTTTTTCAACATTTTAGAAAAAAATCAAGGCTAACCCCTTGCCGAAAAAACATTTTCAGCAATGTTTCCTAACCCCATCGATATATACATCAAAAGAAAGGTCTGTTCAATACCTATCCACAACTGAAAACAAAACGTATCTGTGACATCTGGTTCCTGAGATATTTCCATTCAAAGTTATTCGCATGATTTTCCACCCTACTACATTTGACTTGTTTTGGATGGTGATATTTCTGCAACCAAGCCCCGCAAAAATCTGCGGCTACCAGTTCTCGAAAGGGATTTCAAAGACCTTTCCACTGGTGTACAACTTGTTGTACAATTCACGACTTTAATTTTTTCAACATTTTAGAAAAAAATCAAGGCTAACCCCTTGCCGAAAAAAATTACATTTTCAGCAATGTTTCCCAAACCCATCGATAGATACATCAAAAGAAAGGTCTGTTGAATACCTATCCACAGCTGAAACAAAAAGGATCTGTGACATCTGGTTCTTGAGATATTTCAATACAAAGATATTCGCATGATTTTCCACCCAACTGCATTTGACTTGTTTTGGATGGTGATATCTCTGCAACCAAGCCCCGCAAAAATCTGCAGCTGCCAGTCCTCGAAAGGGATTTTACAGACCTTTCCACTGGTGTACAACTTGTTGTACAATTCACGACTTTAATTTTTTCAACATTTTAGAAAGAAATCAAGGCTAACCCCTTGCCGAAAAAAATTACATTTTCAACAATGTTTCCAAAACCCATCGATAGTTACATCAAAAGAAAGGTCTGTTGAATACCTATCCACAGCTGAAACAAAAAGGATCTGTGACATCTGGTTCTTGAGATATTTCAATTCAAAGTGATTCGCATGATTTTCCACCCAACTGCATTTGACTTGTTTTGGATGGCCATATCTCTGCAGCCAAGCCCCGCAAAAATCTGCGGCTGCCAGTCCTCGAAAGGGATTTCACAGACCTTTCCACTGGTGTACAACTTGTTGTACAATTCACGACTTTACTTTTTTCAACATTTTAGAAAAAAATCAAGATATCTCCGCAACCAAACCCCGCAACTTGTTGTGCAATTCACGACTTTAATTTTTTCAACATTTTAGAAAAAAATCAAGGCTAACCCCTTGCCGAAAAAATTACATTTTCAGCAATGTTTCCCAAACCCATCGATAGATACATCAAAAGAAAGGTCTGTTCAATACCTATCCACAACTGAAAGCAAAACGTATCTGTGACATGTGGTTGTTGAGATATTTCAATTCAAAGTTATTCGCATGATTTTCCACCCAACTGCATTTGACTTGTTTTGGATGGTGATATCTCCGCAACCAAACCCCTCAAAAATCTGCGGCTACCAGTTCTCGAAAGGGATTTCACAGACCTTTCCATTGGTGTACAACTTGTTGTACAATTCACGACTTTAATTTTTTCAACATTTTAGAAAGAAATCAAGGCTAACCCCTTGCCGAAAAAAATTACATTTTCAACAATGTTTCCCAAACCCATCGATAGTTACATCAAAAGAAAGGTCTGTTCAATACCTATCCACAGCTGAAGACAAAAAGGATCTGTGACATCTGGTTCTTGAGATATTTCAATTCAAAGTGATTCGCATGATTTTCCACCCAACTGCATTTGACTTGTTTTGGATGGCCATATCTCTGCAGCCAAGCCCCGCAAAAATCTGCGGCTGCCAGTCCTCGAAAGGGATTTCACAGACCTTTCCACTGGTGTACAACTTGTTGTACAATTCACGACTTTACTTTTTTCAACATTTTAGAAAAAAATCAAGATATCTCCGCAACCAAACCCCGCAACTTGTTGTGCAATTCACGACTTTAATTTTTTCAACATTTTAGAAAAAAATCAAGGCTAACCCCTTGTCGAAAAAAATTACATTTTCAGCAATGCTTCCCAAACCCATCGATAGATACATCAAAAGAAAGGTCTGTTCAATACCTATCCACAGCTGAAACAAAAAGGATCTGTGACATCTGGTTCTTGAGATATTTCAATTCAAAATTATTCACATGATTTTCCACCCAACTGCATTTGGCTCGTTTTGGATGGTGATATCTCCGCAACCAAACCCCGCAAAAATCTGCGGCTACCAGTTCTCGAAAGGGATTTCACAGACCTTTCGATTGGAGTACAACTTGTTGTACAATTCACGACTTTAATTTTTTCAACATTTTAGAAAAAAATCAAGGCTAACCCCTTGCCGAAAAAAATTACATTTTCAGCAATGTTTCCTAACCCCATCGATATATACATCAAAAGAAAGGTCTGTTCAGTACCTATCCACAACTGAAAACAAAACGTATCTGTGACATCTGGTTCCTGAGATATTTCCATTCAAAGTTATTCGCATGATTTTCCACCCTACTACATTTGACTTGTTTTGGATGGTGATATTTCTGCAACCAAGCCCCGCAAAAATCTGCGGCTGCCAGTCCTCGAAAGGGATTTCACAGACCTTTCCACTGGTGTACACCTTGTTGTACAATTCACGACTTTAATTTTTTCAACATTTTAGAAAAAAATCAAGGCTAACCCCTTGCCGAAAAAAATTACATTTTCAGCAATGTTTCCCAAGCCCATCGATAGATACATCAAATGAAAGGTCTGTTCAATACCTATCCACAACTGAAAACAAAACGTATCTGTGACATGTGGTTCTTGAGATATTTCAATTCAAAGTTATTCGCATGATTTTCCACCCAACTGCATTTGACTTGTTTTGGATGGTGATGTCTCTGCAACCAAGCCCCGCAAAAATCTGCGGCTGCCAGTCCTCGAAAGGGATTTCACAGACCTTTCCACTGGTGTACAACTTGTTGTACAATTCACGACTTTACTTTTTTCAACATTTTAGAAAAAAATCAAGATATCTCCGCAACCAAACCCCGCAAAAATCTGCGGCTACCAGTTCTCGAAAGGGATTTCACAGACCTTTCCACTGGTGTGCAACTTGTTGTACAATTCACGACTTTAATTTTTTCAACATTTTAGAAAAAAATCAAGGCTAACCCCTTGCCGAAAAAAATTACATTTTCAGCAATGTTTCCCAAACCCATCGATAAATACATCAAAAGAAAGGTCTGTTAAATACCTATCCACAGCTGAAACAAAAAGGATCTGTGACATCTGGTTCTTGAGATATTTCAATTCAAAATTATTCACATGATTTTCCACCCAACTGCATTTGGCTCGTTTTGGATGGTGATATCTCCGCAACCAAACCCCGCAAAAATCTGCGTCTACCAGTTCTCGAAAGGGATTTCACAGACCTTTCCACTGGTGTACAACTTGTTGTACAATTCACGACTTTAATTTTTTCAACATTTTAGAAAAAAATCAAGGCTAACCCCTTGCCGAAAAAAATTACATTTTCAGCAATGTTTCCCAAACCCATCGATAGATACATCAAAAGAAAGGTCTGTTGAATACCTATCCACAGCTGAAACAAAAAGGATCTGTGACATCTGGTTCTTGAGATATTTCAATACAAAGATATTCGCATGATTTTCCACCCAACTGCATTTAACTTGTTTTGGATGGCCATATCTCTGCAGCCAAGCCCCGCAAAAATCTGCGGCTGCCAGTCCTCGAAAGGGATTTCACAGACCTTTCCACTGGTGTACAACTTGTTGTACAATTCACGACTTTACTTTTTTCAACATTTTAGAAAAAAATCAAGATATCTCCGCAACCAAACCCCGCAACTTGTTGTGCAATTCACGACTTTAATTTTTTCAACATTTTAGAAAAAAATCAAGGCTAACCCCTTGCCGAAAAAAATTACATTTTCAGCAATGCTTCCCAAACCCATCGATAGATACATCAAAAGAAAGGTCTGTTCAATACCTATCCACAACTGAAAACAAAACGTATCTGTGACATCTGGTTCCTGTGATATTTCAATTCAAAATTATTCGCATGATTTTCCACCCTACTACATTTGACTTGTTTTGGATGGTGATATCTCCGCAACCAAACCCCTCAAAAATCTGCGGCTACCAGTTCTCGAAAGGGATTTCACAGACCTTTCGATTGGAGTACAACTTGTTGTACAATTCACGACTTTAATTTTTTCAACATTTTAGAAAGAAATCAAGGCTAACCCCTTGCCGAAAAAAATTACATTTTCAACAATGTTTCCCAAACCCATCGATAGTTACATCAAAAGAAAGGTCTGTTGAATACCTATCCACAGCTGAAACAAAAAGGATCTGTGACATCTGGTTCTTGAGATATTTCAATTCAAAGTGATTCGCATGATTTTCCACCCAACTGCATTTGACTTGTTTTGGATGGCCATATCTCTGCAGCCAAGCCCCGCAAAAATCTGCGGCTGCCAGTCCTCGAAAGGGATTTCACAGACCTTTCCACTGGTGTACAACTTGTTGTACAATTCACGACTTTACTTTTTTCAACATTTTAGAAAAAAATCAAGATATCTCCGCAACCAAACCCCGCAACTTGTTGTGCAATTCACGACTTTAATTTTTTCAACATTTTAGAAAAAAATCAAGGCTAACCCCTTGTCGAAAAAAATTACATTTTCAGCAATGCTTCCCAAACCCATCGATAGATACATCAAAAGAAAGGTCTGTTCAGTACCTATCCACAACTGAAAACAAAACGTATCTGTGACATCTGGTTCCTGAGATATTTCCATTCAAAGTTATTCGCATGATTTTCCACCCTACTACATTTGACTTGTTTTGGATGGTGATATTTCTGCAACCAAGCCCCGCAAAAATCTGCGGCTGCCAGTCCTCGAAAGGGATTTCACAGACCTTTCCACTGGTGTACACCTTGTTGTACAATTCACGACTTTAATTTTTTCAACATTTTAGAAAAAAATCAAGGCTAACCCCTTGCCGAAAAAATTACATTTTCAGCAATGTTTCCCAAGCCCATCGATAGATACATCAAATGAAAGGTCTGTTCAATACCTATCCACAACTGAAAACAAAACGTATCTGTGACATGTGGTTCTTGAGATATTTCAATTCAAAGTTATTCGCATGATTTTCCACCCAACTGCATTTGACTTGTTTTGGATGGTGATGTCTCTGCAACCAAGCCCCGCAAAAATCTGCGGCTGCCAGTCCTCGAAAGGGATTTCACAGACCTTTCCACTGGTGTACAACTTGTTGTACAATTCACGACTTTACTTTTTTCAACATTTTAGAAAAAAATCAAGATATCTCCGCAACCAAACCCCGCAAAAATCTGCGGCTACCAGTTCTCGAAAGGGATTTCACAGACCTTTCCACTGGTGTGCAACTTGTTGTACAATTCACGACTTTAATTTTTTCAACATTTTAGAAAAAAATCAAGGCTAACCCCTTGCCGAAAAAAATTACATTTTCAGCAATGTTTCCCAAACCCATCGATAGATACATCAAAAGAAAGGTCTGTTAAATACCTATCCACAGCTGAAACAAAAAGGATCTGTGACATCTGGTTCTTGAGATATTTCAATTCAAAATTATTCACATGATTTTCCACCCAACTGCATTTGGCTCGTTTTGGATGGTGATATCTCCGCAACCAAACCCCGCAAAAATCTGCGTCTACCAGTTCTCGAAAGGGATTTCACAGACCTTTCCACTGGTGTACAACTTGTTGTACAATTCACGACTTTAATTTTTTCAACATTTTAGAAAAAAATCAAGGCTAACCCCTTGCCGAAAAAAATTACATTTTCAGCAATGTTTCCCAAACCCATCGATAGATACATCAAAAGAAAGGTCTGTTGAATACCTATCCACAGCTGAAACAAAAAGGATCTGTGACATCTGGTTCTTGAGATATTTCAATACAAAGATATTCGCATGATTTTCCACCCAACTGCATTTAACTTGTTTTGGATGGCCATATCTCTGCAGCCAAGCCCCGCAAAAATCTGCGGCTGCCAGTCCTCGAAAGGGATTTCACAGACCTTTCCACTGGTGTACAACTTGTTGTACAATTCACGACTTTACTTTTTTCAACATTTTAGAAAAAAATCAAGATATCTCCGCAACCAAACCCCGCAACTTGTTGTGCAATTCACGACTTTAATTTTTTCAACATTTTAGAAAAAAATCAAGGCTAACCCCTTGCCGAAAAAAATTACATTTTCAGCAATGCTTCCCAAACCCATCGATAGATACATCAAAAGAAAGGTCTGTTCAATACCTATCCACAACTGAAAACAAAACGTATCTGTGACATCTGGTTCCTGTGATATTTCAATTCAAAATTATTCGCATGATTTTCCACCCTACTACATTTGACTTGTTTTGGATGGTGATATCTCCGCAACCAAACCCCTCAAAAATCTGCGGCTACCAGTTCTCGAAAGGGATTTCACAGGCCTTTCGATTGGAGTACAACTTGTTGTACAATTCACGACTTTAATTTTTTCAACATTTTAGAAAAAAATCAAGGCTAACCCCTTGCCGAAAAAAATTACATTTTCAGCAATGTTTCCTAACCCCATCGATATATACATCAAAAGAAAGGTCTGTTCAAATACCTATCCACAAATGAAAACAAAACGTATCTGTGACATCTGGTTCCTGAGATATTTCCATTCACAGTTATTCGCATGATTTTCCACCCTACTACATTTGACTTGTTTTGGATGGTGATATTTCTGCAACCAAGCCCCGCAAAAATCTGCGGCTACCAGTTCTCGAAAGGGATTTCACAGACCTTTCCACTGGTGTACAACTTGTTGTACAATTCACGACTTTAATTTTTTCAACATTTTAGAAAAAAATCAAGGCTAACCCCTTGCCGAAAAAAATTACATTTTCAACAATGTTTCCCAAACCCATCGATAGTTACATCAAAAGAAAGGTCTGTTCAATACCTATCCACAGCTGAAGACAAAAAGGATCTGTGACATCTGGTTCTTGAGATATTTCAATTCAAAGTGATTCGCATGATTTTCCACCCAACTGCATTTGACTTGTTTTGGATGGCCATATCTCTGCAGCCAAGCCCCGCAAAAATCTGCGGCTGCCAGTCCTCGAAAGGGATTTCACATACCTTTCCACTGGTGTACAACTTGTTGTACAATTCACGACTTTAATTTTTTCAACATTTTAGAAAGAAATCAAGGCTAACCCCTTGCCGAAAAAAATTACATTTTCAACAATGTTTCCCAAACCCATCGATAGTTACATCAAGAGAAAGGTCTGTTCAATACCTATCCACAGCTGAAGACAAAAAGGATCTGTGACATCTGGTTCTTGAGATATTTCAATTCAAAGTGATTCGCATGATTTTCCACCCAACTGCATTTGACTTGTTTTGGATGGCCATATCTCTGCAGCCAAGCCCCGCAAAAATCTGCGGCTGCCAGTCCTCGAAAGGGATTTCACAGACCTTTCCACTGATATACAACTTGTTGTACAATTCACGACTTTACTTTTTTCAACATTTTAGAAAAAAATCAAGATATCTCCGCAACCAAACCCCGCAACTTGTTGTGCAATTCACGACTTTAATTTTTTCAACATTTTAGAAAAAAATCAAGGCTAACCCCTTGCCGAAAAAAATTACATTTTCAGCAATGCTTCCCAAACTCATCGATAGATACATCAAAAGAAAGGTCTGTTCAATACCTATCCACAACTGAAAACAAAACGTATCTGTGACATCTGGTTCCTGAGATATTTCAATTCAAAATTATTCGCATGATTTTCCACCCTACTACATTTGACTTGTTTTGGATGGTGATATCTCCGCAACCAAACCCCTCAAAAATCTGCGGCTACCAGTTCTCGAAAGGGATTTCACAGACCTTTCGATTGGAGTACAACTTGTTGTACAATTCACGACTTTAATTTTTTCAACATTTTAGAAAAAAATCAAGGCTAACCCCTTGCCGAAAAAAATTACATTTTCAGCAATGTTTCCTAACCCCATCGATATATACATCAAAAGAAAGGTCTGTTCAATATCTATCCACAACTGAAAACAAAACGTATCTGTGACATCTGGTTCCTGAGATATTTCCATTCAAAGTTATTCGCATGATTTTCCACCCTACTACATTTGACTGGTTTTGGATGGTGATATTTCTGCAACCAAGCCCCGCAAAAATCTGCGGCTACCAGTTCTCGAAAGGGATTTCACAGACCTTTCCACTGGTGTACAACTTGTTGTACAATTCACGACTTTAATTTTTTCAACATTTTAGAAAAAAATCAAGGCTAACCCCTTGCCGAAAAAAATTACATTTTCAGCAATGTTTCCCAAACCCATCGATAGATACATCAAAAGAAAGGTCTGTTGAATACCTATCCACAGCTGAAACAAAAAGGATCTGTGACATCTGGTTCTTGAGATATTTCAATACAAAGATATTCGCATGATTTTCCACCCAACTGCATTTGACTTGTTTTGGATGGTGATATCTCTGCAACCAAGCCCCGCAAAAATCTGCACCTGCCAGTCCTCGAAAGGGATTTCACAGACCTTTCCACTGGTGTACAACTTGTTGTACAATTCACGACTTTAATTTTTTCAACATTTTAGAAAGAAATCAAGGCTAACCCCTTGCCGAAAAAAATTACATTTTCAACAATGTTTCCCAAACCCATCGATAGTTACATCAAAAGAAAGGTCTGTTCAATACCTATCCACAGCTGAAGACAAAAAGGATCTGTGACATCTGGTTCTTGAGATATTCAAAGTGATTCGCATGATTTTCCACCCAACTGCATTTGACTTGTTTTGGATGGCCATATCTCTGCAGCCAAGCCCCGCAAAAATCTGCGGCTGCCAGTCCTCGAAAGGGATTTCACAAACCTTTCCACTGGTGTACAACTTGTTGTACAATTCACGACTTTACTTTTTTCAACATTTTAGAAAAAAATCAAGATATCTCCGCAACCAAACCCCGCAACTTGTTGTGCAATTCACGACTTTAATTTTTTCAACATTTTAGAAAAAAATCAAGGCTAACCCCTTGCCGAAAAAAATTACATTTTCAGCAATGCTTCCCAAACCCATCGATAGATACATCAAAAGAAAGGTCTGTTCAATACCTATCCACAGCTGAAGACAAAAAGGATCTGTGACATCTGGTTCTTGAGATATTTCAATTCAAAGTGATTCGCATGATTTTCCACCCAACTGCATTTGACTTGTTTTGGATGGCCATATCTCTGCAGCCAAGCCCCGCAAAAATCTGCGGCTGCCAGTCCTCGAAAGGGATTTCACAGACCTTTCCACTGGTGTACAACTTGTTGTACAATTCACGACTTTAATTTTTTCAACATTTTAGAAAGAAATCAAGGCTAACCCCTTGCCGAAAAAAATTACATTTTCAACAATGTATCCCAAACCCATCGATAGTTACATCAAAAGAAAGGTCTGTTCAATACCTATCCACAGCTGAAGACAAAAAGGATCTGTGACATCTGGTTCTTGAGATATTTCAATTCAAAGTGATTCGCATGAAAGGGATGAAAGGGATTTCACAGACCTTTCCACTGGTGTACAACTTGTTGTACAATTCACGACTTTACTTTTTTCAACATTTTAGAAAAAAATCAAGATATCTCCGCAACCAAACCCCGCAACTTGTTGTGCAATTCACGACTTTAATTTTTTCAACATTTTAGAAAAAAATCAAGGCTAACCCCTTGCCGAAAAAAATTACATTTTCAGCAATGCTTCCCAAACCCATCGATAGATACATCAAAAGAAAGGTCTGTTCAATACCTATCCACAACTGAAAACAAAACGTATCTGTGACATCTGGTTCCTGAGATATTTCCATTCAAAGTTATTCGCATGATTTTCCACCCTACTACATTTGACTTGTTTTGGATGGTGATATTTCTGCAACCAAGCCCCGCAAAAATCTGCGGCTACCAGTTCTCGAAAGGGATTTCACAGACCTTTCCACTGGTGTACAACTTGTTGTACAATTCACGACTTTAATTTTTTCAACATTTTAGAAAAAAATCAAGGCTAACCCCTTGCCGAAAAAAATTACATTTTCAGCAATGTTTCCCAAACCCATCGATAGATACATCAAAAGAAAGGTCTGTTGAATACCTATCCACAGCTGAAACAAAAAGGATCTGTGACATCTGGTTCTTGAGATATTTCAATACAAAGATATTCGCATGATTTTCCACCCAACTGCATTTGACTTGTTTTGGATGGTGATATCTCTGCAACCAAGCCCCGCAAAAATCTGCACCTGCCAGTCCTCGAAAGGGATTTCACAGACCTTTCTACTGGTGTACAACTTGTTGTACAATTCACGACTTTAATTTTTTCAACATTTTAGAAAGAAATCAAGGCTAACCCCTTGCCGAAAAAAATTACATTTTCAACAATGTTTCCCAAGCCCATCGATAGTTACATCAAAAGAAAGGTCTGTTCAATACCTATCCACAGCTGAAGACAAAAAGGATCTGTGACATCTGGTTCTTGAGATATTTCAATTCAAAGTGATTCGCATGATTTTCCACCCAACTGCATTTGACTTGTTTTGGATGGTGATATCTCTGCAACCAAGCCCCGCAAAAATCTGCGGCTGCCAGTCCTCGAAAGGGATTTCACAGACCTTTCCACTGGTGTACAACTTGTTGTACAATTCACGACTTTAATTTTTTCAACATTTTAGAAAGAAATCAAGGCTAACCCCTTGCCGAAAAAAATTACATTTTCAACAATGTTTCCCAAACCCATCGATAGTTACATCAAAAGAAAGGTCTGTTCAATACCTATCCACAGCTGAAGACAAAAAGGATCTGTGACATCTGGTTCTTGAGATATTTCAATTCAAAATGATTCGCATGATTTTCCACCCAACTGCATTTGACTTGTTTTGGATGGCCATATCTCTGCAGCCAAGCCCCGCAAAAATCTGCGGCTGCCAGTACTCGAAAGGGATTTCACAGACCTTTCCACTGGTGTACAACTTGTTGTACAATTCACGACTTTACTTTTTTCAACATTTTAGAAAAAAATCAAGATATCTCCGCAACCAAACCCCGCAACTTGTTGTGCAATTCACGACTTTAATTTTTTCAACATTTTAGAAAAAAATCAAGGCTAACCCCTTGCCGAAAAAAATTACATTTTCAGCAATGCTTCCCAAACTCATCGATAGATACATCAAAAGAAAGGTCTGTTCAATACCTATCCACAACTGAAAACAAAACGTATCTGTGACATCTGGTTCCTGAGATATTTCAATTCAAAATTATTCGCATGATTTTCCACCCTACTACATTTGACTTGTTTTGGATGGTGATATCTCCGCAATCAAACCCCTCAAAAATCTGCGGCTACCAGTTCTCGAAAGGGATTTCACAGACCTTTCGATTGGAGTACAACTTGTTGTACAATTCACGACTTTAATTTTTTCAACATTTTAGAAAAAAATCAAGGCTAACCCCTTGCCGAAAAAAATTACATTTTCAGCAATGTTTCCTAACCCCATCGATATATACACTAAAAGAAAGGTCTGTTCAATACCTATCCACAACTGAAAACAAAACGTATCTGTGACATCTGGTTCCTGAGATATTTCTATTCAAAGTTATTCGCATGATTTTCCACCCTACTACATTTGACTTGTTTTGGATGGTGATATTTCTGCAACCAAGCCCCGCAAAAATCTGCGGCTACCAGTTCTCGAAAGGGATTTCACAGACCTTTCCACTGGTGTACAACTTGTTGTACAATTCACGACTTTAATTTTTTCAACATTTTAGAAAAAAATCAAGGCTAACCCCTTGCCGAAAAAAATTACATTTTCAGCAATGTTTCCCAAACCCATCGATAGATACATCAAAAGAAAGGTCTGTTGAATACCTATCCACAGCTGAAACAAAAAGGATCTGTGACATCTGGTTCTTGAGATATTTCAATACAAAAATATTCGCATGATTTTCCACCCAACTGCATTTGACTTGTTTTGGATGGTGATATCTCTGCAACCAAGCCCCGCAAAAATCTGCACCTGCCAGTCCTCGAAAGGGATTTCACAGACCTTTCCACTGGTGTACAGCTTGTTGTACAATTCACGACTTTAATTTTTTCAACATTTTAGAAAGAAATCAAGGCTAACCCCTTGCCGAAAAAAATTACATTTTCAACAATGTTTCCCAAACCCATCGATAGTTACATCAAAAGAAAGGTCTGTTCAATACCTATCCACAGCTGAAGACAAAAAGGATCTGTGACATCTGGTTCTTGAGATATTCAAAGTGATTCGCATGATTTTCCACCCAACTGCATTTGACTTGTTTTGGATGGCCATATCTCTGCAGCCAAGCCCCGCAAAAATCTGCGGCTGCCAGTCCTCGAAAGGGATTTCACAAACCTTTCCACTGGTGTACAACTTGTTGTACAATTCACGACTTTACTTTTTTCAACATTTTAGAAAAAAATCAAGATATCTCCGCAACCAAACCCCGCAACTTGTTGTGCAATTCACGACTTTAATTTTTTCAACATTTTAGAAAAAAATCAAGGCTAACCCCTTGCCGAAAAAAAATACATTTTCAGCAATGCTTCCCAAACCCATCGATAGATACATCAAAAGAAAGGTCTGTTCAATACCTATCCACAACTGAAAACAAAACGTATCTGTGACATCTGGTTCCTGAGATATTTCAATTCAAATTTATTCGCATGATTTTCCACCCTACTACATTTGACTTGTTTTGGATGGTGATATCTCCGCAACCAAACCCCTCAAAAATCTGCGGCTACCAGTTCTCGAAAGGGATTTCACAGACCTTTCGATTGGAGTACAACTTGTTGTACAATTCACGACTTTAATTTTTTCAACATTTTAGAAAAAAATCAAGGCTAACCCCTTGCCGAAAAAATTACATTTTCAGCAATGTTTCCCAAACCCATCGATAGATACATCAAATGAAAGGTCTGTTCAATACCTATCCACAGCTGAAGACAAAAAGGATCTGTGACATCTGGTTCTTGAGATATTTCAATTCAAAGTTATTCGCATGATTTTCCACCCAACTGCATTTGACTTGTTTTGGATGGCCATATCTCTGCAGCCAAGCCCCGCAAAAATCTGCGGCTGCCAGTCCTCAAAAGTGATTTCACAGACCTTTCCACTGGTGTACAACTTGTTGTACAATTCACGACTTTCGTTTTTTCAACATTTTAGAAAAAAATCAAGATATCTCCGCAACCAAACCCCGCAAAAATCTGCGGCTACCAGTTCTCGAAAGGGATTTCACAGACCTTTTCACTTGTGTACAACTTGTTGTGCAATTCACGACTTTAATTTAAAACAAAACGTATCTGTGACATCTGGTTCCTGAGATATTTCAATTCAAAGTTATTCGCATGATTTTCCACCCTACTACATTTGACTTGTTTTGGATGGTGATATCTCCGTAACCAAACCCCCCAAAAATCTGCGGCTACCAATTCTCGAAAGGGATTTCACAGACCTTTCCACTGGTGTACAACTTGTTGTAAAATTCACGACTTTAATTTTTTCAACATTTTAGAAAAAAATCAAGGCTAATCCCTTGCCGAAAAAAATTACATTTTCACCAATTTTTCCCAAACCCATCGATAGATACATCAAAAGAAAGGTCTGTTCAATACCTATCCACAGCTGAAGACAAAACGTATCTGTGACATCTGGTTCCTGAGATATTTCAATTCAAATTTATTCACATGATTTTCCACCCAACTGCATTTGACTCGTTTTGGATGGTGATATCTCCGTAACCAAACCCCCCAAAAATCTGCGGCTACCAATTCTCGAAAGGGATTTCACAGACCTTTCCACTGGTGTACAACTTGTTGTAAAATTCACGACTTTAATTTTTTCAACATTTTAGAAAAAAATCAAGGCTAATCCCTTGCCGAAAAAAATTACATTTTCACCAATTTTTCCCAAACCCATCGATAGATACATCAAAAGAAAGGTCTGTTCAATACCTATCCACAGCTGAAGACAAAACGTATCTGTGACATCTGGTTCTTGAGATATTTCAATTCAAAGTTATTCGCATGATTTTCCACCCTACTACATTTGACTTGTTTTGGATGGTGATATCTCCGCAACCAAACCCCTCAAAAATCTGCGGCTACCAGTTCTCGAAAGGGATTTCACAGACCTTTACATTGGAGTACAACTTGTTGTACAATTCACGACTTTACTTTTTTCAACATTTTAGAAAAAAATCAAGGCTAACCCCTTGCCGAAAAAAATTACATTTTCAGCAATGTTTCCCAAACCCATCGATAGATACATCAAGGCTAACCCCTTGCCGAAAAAAATTACATTTTCAGCAATGCTTCCCAAACCCATCGATAGATACATCAAAAGAAAGGTCTGTTCAATACCTATCCACAACTGAAAACAAAACGTATCTGTGACATCTGGTTCCTGAGATATTTCAATTCAAAATTATTCGCATGATTTTCCACCCTACTACATTTGACTTGTTTTGGATGGTGATATCTCCGCAACCAAACCCCTCAAAAATCTGCGGCTACCAGTTCTCGAAAGGGATTTCACAGACCTTTCGATTGGAGTACAACTTGTTGTACAATTCACGACTTTAATTTTTTCAACATTTTAGAAAAAAATCAAGGCTAACCCCTTGCCGAAAAAAATTACATTTTCAGCAATGTTTCCTAACCCCATCGATAGATACATCAAAAGAAAGGTCTGTTCAATACCTATCCACAACTGAAAACAAAACGTATCTGTGACATCTGGTTCCTGAGATATTTCAATTCAAAGTTATTCGCATGATTTTCCACCCTACTACATTTGACTTGTTTTGGATGGTGATATTTCTGCAACCAAGCCCCGCAAAAATCTGCGGCTGCCAGTCCTCGAAAGGGATTTCACAGAACTTTCCACTGGTGTACACCTTGTTGTACAATTCACGACTTTAATTTTTTCAACATTTTAGAAAAAAATCAAGGCTAACCCCTTGCCGAAAAAATTACATTTTCAGCAATGTTTCCCAAACCCATCGATAGATACATCAAATGAAAGGTCTGTTCAATACCTATCCACAACTGAAAACAAAACGTATCTGTGACATGTGGTTCTTGAGATATTTCAATTCAAAGTTATTCGCATGATTTTCCACCCAACTGCATTTGACTTGTTTTGGATGGTGATGTCTCTGCAACGAAGCCCCGCAAAAATCTGCGGCTGCCAGTCCTCGAAAGGGATTTCACAGACCTTTCCACTGGTGTACAACTTGTTGTACAATTCACGACTTTACTTTTTTCAACATTTTAGAAAAAAATCAAGATATCTCCGCAACCAAACCCCGCAAAAATCTGCGGCTACCAGTTCTCGAAAGGGATTTCACAGACCTTTCCACTGGTGTACAACTTGTTGTACAATTCACGACTTTAATTTTTTCAACATTTTAGAAAAAAATCAAGGCTAACCCCTTGCCGAAAAAAATTACATTTTCAGCAATGTTTCCCAAACCCATCGATAGATACATCAAAAGAAAGGTCTGTTGAATACCTATCCACAGCTGAAACAAAAAGGATCTGTGACATCTGGTTCTTGAGATATTTCAATACAAAATATTCGCATGATTTTCCACCCAACTGCATTTGACTTGTTTTGGATGGTGATATCTCTGCAACCAAGCCCCGCAAAAATCTGCGGCTGCCAGTCCTCGAAAGGGATTTCACAGACCTTTCCACTGGTGTACAACTTGTTGTACAATTCACGACTTTAATTTTTTCAACATTTTAGAAAGAAATCAAGGCTAACCCCTTGCCGAAAAAAATTACATTTTCAACAATGTTTCCCAAACCCATCGATAGTTACTTTAAAAGAAAGGTCTGTTCAATACCTATCCACAGCTGAAGACAAAAAGGATCTGTGACATCTGGTTCTTGAGATATTCAAAGTGATTCGCATGATTTTCCACCCAACTGCATTTGACTTGTTTTGGATGGCCATATCTCTGCAGCCAAGCCCCGCAAAAATCTGCGGCTGCCAGTCCTCGAAAGGGATTTCACAAACCTTTCCACTGGTGTACAACTTGTTGTACAATTCACGACTTTACTTTTTTCAACATTTTAGAAAAAAATCAAGATATCTCCGCAACCAAACCCCGCAACTTGTTGTGCAATTCACGACTTTAATTTTTTCAACATTTTAGAAAAAAATCAAGGCTAACCCCTTGCCGAAAAAAAATACATTTTCAGCAATGCTTCCCAAACCCATCGATAGATACATCAAAAGAAAGGTCTGTTCAATACCTATCCACAACTGAAAACAAAACGTATCTGTGACATCTGGTTCCTGAGATATTTCAATTCAAATTTATTCGCATGATTTTCCACCCTACTACATTTGACTTGTTTTGGATGGTGATATCTCCGCAACCAAACCCCTCAAAAATCTGCGGCTACCAGTTCTCGAAAGGGATTTCACAGACCTTTCGATTGGAGTACAACTTGTTGTACAATTCACGACTTTAATTTTTTCAACATTTTAGAAAAAAATCAAGGCTAACCCCTTGCCGAAAAAATTACATTTTCAGCAATGTTTCCCAAACCCATCGATAGATACATCAAATGAAAGGTCTGTTCAATACCTATCCACAGCTGAAGACAAAAAGGATCTGTGACATCTGGTTCTTGAGATATTTCAATTCAAAGTTATTCGCATGATTTTCCACCCAACTGCATTTGACTTGTTTTGGATGGCCATATCTCTGCAGCCAAGCCCCGCAAAAATCTGCGGCTGCCAGTCCTCAAAAGTGATTTCACAGACCTTTCCACTGGTGTACAACTTGTTGTACAATTCACGACTTTCGTTTTTTCAACATTTTAGAAAAAAATCAAGATATCTCCGCAACCAAACCCCGCAAAAATCTGCGGCTACCAGTTCTCGAAAGGGATTTCACAGACCTTTTCACTTGTGTACAACTTGTTGTGCAATTCACGACTTTAATTTAAAACAAAACGTATCTGTGACATCTGGTTCCTGAGATATTTCAATTCAAAGTTATTCGCATGATTTTCCACCCTACTACATTTGACTTGTTTTGGATGGTGATATCTCCGTAACCAAACCCCCCAAAAATCTGCGGCTACCAATTCTCGAAAGGGATTTCACAGACCTTTCCACTGGTGTACAACTTGTTGTAAAATTCACGACTTTAATTTTTTCAACATTTTAGAAAAAAATCAAGGCTAATCCCTTGCCGAAAAAAATTACATTTTCACCAATTTTTCCCAAACCCATCGATAGATACATCAAAAGAAAGGTCTGTTCAATACCTATCCACAGCTGAAGACAAAACGTATCTGTGACATCTGGTTCCTGAGATATTTCAATTCAAATTTATTCACATGATTTTCCACCCAACTGCATTTGACTCGTTTTGGATGGTGATATCTCCGTAACCAAACCCCCCAAAAATCTGCGGCTACCAATTCTCGAAAGGGATTTCACAGACCTTTCCACTGGTGTACAACTTGTTGTAAAATTCACGACTTTAATTTTTTCAACATTTTAGAAAAAAATCAAGGCTAATCCCTTGCCGAAAAAAATTACATTTTCACCAATTTTTCCCAAACCCATCGATAGATACATCAAAAGAAAGGTCTGTTCAATACCTATCCACAGCTGAAGACAAAACGTATCTGTGACATCTGGTTCTTGAGATATTTCAATTCAAAGTTATTCGCATGATTTTCCACCCTACTACATTTGACTTGTTTTGGATGGTGATATCTCCGCAACCAAACCCCTCAAAAATCTGCGGCTACCAGTTCTCGAAAGGGATTTCACAGACCTTTACATTGGAGTACAACTTGTTGTACAATTCACGACTTTACTTTTTTCAACATTTTAGAAAAAAATCAAGGCTAACCCCTTGCCGAAAAAAATTACATTTTCAGCAATGTTTCCCAAACCCATCGATAGATACATCAAGGCTAACCCCTTGCCGAAAAAAATTACATTTTCAGCAATGCTTCCCAAACCCATCGATAGATACATCAAAAGAAAGGTCTGTTCAATACCTATCCACAACTGAAAACAAAACGTATCTGTGACATCTGGTTCCTGAGATATTTCAATTCAAAATTATTCGCATGATTTTCCACCCTACTACATTTGACTTGTTTTGGATGGTGATATCTCCGCAACCAAACCCCTCAAAAATCTGCGGCTACCAGTTCTCGAAAGGGATTTCACAGACCTTTCGATTGGAGTACAACTTGTTGTACAATTCACGACTTTAATTTTTTCAACATTTTAGAAAAAAATCAAGGCTAACCCCTTGCCGAAAAAAATTACATTTTCAGCAATGTTTCCTAACCCCATCGATAGATACATCAAAAGAAAGGTCTGTTCAATACCTATCCACAACTGAAAACAAAACGTATCTGTGACATCTGGTTCCTGAGATATTTCAATTCAAAGTTATTCGCATGATTTTCCACCCTACTACATTTGACTTGTTTTGGATGGTGATATTTCTGCAACCAAGCCCCGCAAAAATCTGCGGCTGCCAGTCCTCGAAAGGGATTTCACAGAACTTTCCACTGGTGTACACCTTGTTGTACAATTCACGACTTTAATTTTTTCAACATTTTAGAAAAAAATCAAGGCTAACCCCTTGCCGAAAAAATTACATTTTCAGCAATGTTTCCCAAACCCATCGATAGATACATCAAATGAAAGGTCTGTTCAATACCTATCCACAACTGAAAACAAAACGTATCTGTGACATGTGGTTCTTGAGATATTTCAATTCAAAGTTATTCGCATGATTTTCCACCCAACTGCATTTGACTTGTTTTGGATGGTGATGTCTCTGCAACGAAGCCCCGCAAAAATCTGCGGCTGCCAGTCCTCGAAAGGGATTTCACAGACCTTTCCACTGGTGTACAACTTGTTGTACAATTCACGACTTTACTTTTTTCAACATTTTAGAAAAAAATCAAGATATCTCCGCAACCAAACCCCGCAAAAATCTGCGGCTACCAGTTCTCGAAAGGGATTTCACAGACCTTTCCACTGGTGTACAACTTGTTGTACAATTCACGACTTTAATTTTTTCAACATTTTAGAAAAAAATCAAGGCTAACCCCTTGCCGAAAAAAATTACATTTTCAGCAATGTTTCCCAAACCCATCGATAGATACATCAAAAGAAAGGTCTGTTGAATACCTATCCACAGCTGAAACAAAAAGGATCTGTGACATCTGGTTCTTGAGATATTTCAATACAAAATATTCGCATGATTTTCCACCCAACTGCATTTGACTTGTTTTGGATGGTGATATCTCTGCAACCAAGCCCCGCAAAAATCTGCGGCTGCCAGTCCTCGAAAGGGATTTCACAGACCTTTCCACTGGTGTACAACTTGTTGTACAATTCACGACTTTAATTTTTTCAACATTTTAGAAAGAAATCAAGGCTAACCCCTTGCCGAAAAAAATTACATTTTCAACAATGTTTCCCAAACCCATCGATAGTTACTTTAAAAGAAAGGTCTGTTCAATACCTATCCACAGCTGAAGACAAAAAGGATCTGTGACATCTGGTTCTTGAGATATTTCAATTCAAAGTTATTCGCATGATTTTCCACCCAACTGCATTTGACTTGTTTTGGATGGCCATATCTCTGCAGCCAAGCCCCGCAAAAATCTGCGGCTGCCAGTCCTCAAAAGTGATTTCACAGACCTTTCCACTGGTGTACAACTTGTTGTACAATTCACGACTTTCGTTTTTTCAACATTTTAGAAAAAAATCAAGATATCTCCGCAACCAAACCCCGCAAAAATCTGCGGCTACCAGTTCTCGAAAGGGATTTCACAGACCTTTTCACTTGTGTACAACTTGTTGTGCAATTCACGACTTTAATTTAAAACAAAACGTATCTGTGACATCTGGTTCCTGAGATATTTCAATTCAAAGTTATTCGCATGATTTTCCACCCTACTACATTTGACTTGTTTTGGATGGTGATATCTCAGCAACCAAACCCCTCAAAAATCTGCGGCTACCAGTTCTCGAAAGGTATTTCACAGACCTTTCGATTGGAGTACAACTTGTTGTACAATTCACGACTTTACTTTTTTCAACATTTTAGAAAAAAATCAAGGCTAACCCCTTGCCGAAAAAAATTACATTTTCAGCAATGTTTCCCAAACCCATCGATAGATACATCAAAAGAAAGGTCTGTTCAATACCTATCCACAGCTGAAGACAAAAAGTATCTGTGACATCTGGTTCTTGAGATATTTCAATTCAAAATTATTCGCATGATTTTCCACCCTAATACATTTGACTTGTTTTGATGGTGATATTTCTGCAACCAAGCCCCGCAAAAATCTGCGGCTGCCAGTTCTCGGAAGGGATTTCACAGACCTTTCCACTGGTGTACAACTTGTTGTACAATTCACGACTTTAATTTTTTCAACATTTTAGAAAAAAATCAAGGCTAACCCCTTGCCGAAAAAAATTACATTTTCAGCAATGTTTCCCAAACCCATCGATAGATACAGCAAAAGAAAGGTCTGTTCAATACCTATCCACAACTGAAGACAAAACGTATCTGTGACATCTGGTTATTGAGATATTTCAATTCAAAGTTATTCGCATGATTTTAAACCCTACTACATTTGACTTGTTTTGGATGGTGATATTTCTGCAACCAAGCCCCGCAAAAATCTGCGGCTGCCAGTTCTCGAAAGGGATTTCACAGACCTTTCCACTGGTGTACAACTTGTTGTAAAATTCACGACTTTAATTTTTTCAACATTTTAGAAAAAAATCAAGGCTAATCCCTTGCCGAAAAAAATTACATTTTCACCAATGTTTCCCAAACCCATCCACAGCTGAAGACAAAAATGATCTGTGACATCTGGTTGTTGAGATATTTCAATTCAAAGTTATTCGCATGATTTTCCACCCAACTGTATTTGACTTGTTTTGGATGGTGATATCTCCGCAACCAAACCCCTCAAAAATCTGCGGCTACCAGTTCTCGAAAGGGATTTCACAGACCTTTCCACTGGGGTACAACTTGTTGTACAATTCACGACTTTAATTTTTTCAATATTTTAGAAAAAAATAAAGGCTAACCCCTTGCCGAAAAAAATTACATTTTCAGCAATGTTTCCCAAACCCATCGATAGATACATCAAAAGAAAGGTCTGTTCAATACCTATCCACAGCTGCAGACAAAAAGTATCTGTGACATCTGGTTCTTGAGATATTTCAATTCAAATTTATTCACATGATTTTCCACCCAACTGCATTTGACTCGTTTTGTATGGTGATATCTCCGCAACCAAACCCCCCAAAAATCTGCGGCTACCAGTTCTCGAAAGGGATTTCACAGACCTTTCCACTGGTGTACAACTTGTTGTAAAATTCACGACTTTAATTTTTTCAACATTTTAGAAAAAAATCAAGGCTAACCCCTTGCCGAAAAAAATTACATTTTCAGCAATGTTTCCCAAACCCATCGATAGATACATCAAAAGAAAGGTCTGTTCAATACCTATCCATAGCTGAAGACAGAAATGATCTGTGACATCTGGTTGTTGAGATATTTCAATTCAAAGTTATTCGCATGATTTTCCACCCAACTGCATTTGACTTGTTTTGGATGGTGATATCTCCGCAACCAAACCCCTCAAAAATCTGCGGCTACCAGTTCTCGAAAGGGATTTCACAGACCTTTCCACTGGTGTACAACTTGTTGTACAATTCACGACTTTAATTTTTTCAACATTTTAGAAAAAAATCAAGGCTAACCCATTGCCGAAAAAAATTACATTTTCAGCAATGTTTCCCAAACCCCTCGATAGATACATCAAAAGAAAGGTCTGTTTAATACCTACCCACAGCTGGAGACAAAAAGTATCTGTGACATCTGGTTCTTGAGATATTTCAATTCAAATTTATTCGCATGATTTTCCAACCAACTGCATTTGACTTGTTTTGGATGGTGATATCTCTGCAACCAAGCCCCGCAAAAATCTGCGGCTTCCAGTCCCCGAAAGGGATTTCACAGACCTTTTCACTAGTGTACAACTTGTTGTACAATTCACGACTTTACTTTTTTCAACATTTTAGAAAAAAATCAAGGCTAACCCCTTGCCGAAAAAAATTACATTTTCAGCAATGTTTCCCAAACCCATCGATAGATACATCAAAAGAAAGGTCTGTTCAATACCTATCCACAGCTGAAGACAAAAAGGATCTGTGACATCTGGTTCCTGCGATATTTCAATTCAAAGTTATTCGCATGATTTTCCACCCTACTACATTTGACTTGTTTTGGTTGGTGATATCTCCGCAACCAAACCCCTCAAAAATCTGCGGCTATCAGTTTTCGAAAGGGATTTCACAGACCTTTCCACCTGTGTACAACTTGTTGTGCAATTCACCACTTTAATTTTTGCAACATTTTAGAAAAAAATCAAGGCTAACCCCTTGCCGAAAAAAATTACTTTTTCAACAATGTTTCCCAAACCCATCGATAGATACATCAAAAGAAAGGTCTGTTCAATACCTATCCACTGCTGAAGGCAAAAAGTATCTGTGACATCTAGTTCATGAGATATTTCAATTCAAAATTATTCACATGATTTTCCACCCAACTGCATTTGACTCGTTTTGGATGGTGATATCTCCGCAACAAAACCCCGCAAAAATCTGCGGCTACCAGTCCTCGAAAGGGATTTCACAGACCTTTCCACTGGTGTACAACTTGTTGTACAATTCACGACTTTAATTTTTTCAACATTTTAGAAAAAAATCAAGGCTAACCCTTGCCGAAAAAAATTACATTTTCAACAATATTTCCCAAACCCATCGTTAGATAAATCAAATGAAATGCTGCCAGTCCTCGAAAATGACTTCACAGACCTTTCCACTTGTGTACAACTTGTTGTACAATTCACGACTTTAATTTTTTCAACATTTTAGAAAAAAATCAAGGCTAACCGCTTGCCAAAAAAAATTACATTTTCAACAATGTTTCCCAAACCCATCGATAGATACATCAAAAGAAAGGTCTGTTCAATACCTATCCACAGCTGAAGACAAAAAGTATCTGTGATATCTGGTTCTTGAGATATTTCAATTCAAAATTATTCACAGGATTTTCCACCCAACTGCATTTGACTCGTTTTGGATGGTGATATCTCCGCAACAAGTTGTACACCAGTGGAAAGGTCTGTGAAGTCCCTTTCGAGAACTGGTAGCCGCAGATTTTTGCGGGGTTTGGTTGCGGAGATATCACCATCCAAAACGAGTCAAATGCAGTTGGGTGGAAAATCATGTGAATAATTTTGAATTGAAATATCTCAAGAACCAGATCTCACAGATCCTTTTTGTCTTCAGCTGTGGATAGGTATTGAATAGACCTTTCTTTTGATGTATCTATCGATGGGTTTGGGAAACATTGCTGAAAATGTAATTTTTTTCGGCAGCCTTGATTTTTTTCTAAAATGTTGAAAAAAGTAAAGTCGTGAATTGTACAACAAGTTGTACACAAGTGGAAAGGTCTGTGAAATCCCTTTCGAGAACTGGTAGCCGCAGATTTTTGCGGGGTTTGGTTGCGGAGATATCACCATCCAAAACGAGTCAAATGCAGTTGGGTGGAAAATCATGTGAATAATTTTGAATTGAAATTTCTCATGAACTGGATGTCACAGATACTTTTTGACTTCAGCAGTGGATAGGTATTGAACAGACATTTCTTTTGATGTATCTATCGATGGGTTTGGGAAACATTGTTGAAAATGTAATTTTTTTCGGCAGCCTTGATTTTTTTCTAAAATGTTGAAAAAAGTAAAGTCGTGAATTGTACAACAAGTTGTACACAAGTGGAAAGGTCTGTGAAATCCCTTTCGAGAACTGGTAGCCGCAGATTTTTGCGGGGTTTGGTTGCGGAGATATCACCATCCAAAACGAGTCAAATGCAGTTGGGTGGAAAATCATGTGAATAATTTTGAATTGAAATATATCAAGAACCAGATGTCACAGATACTTTTTGTCTTCAGCTGTGGATAGGTATTGAACAGACCCTTCTTTTGATGTATCTATCGATGGGTTTGGGAAACATTGTTGAAAATGTAATTTCTTTCCCTTTCGAGAAGTGGTAGCCGCAGATTTTTGCGGGGTTTGGTTGGCGGAGATATCTTGATTTTTTTCTAAAATGTTGAAAAAACAAAATTCGTGAATTGTGATATCTCCGCAACCAAACCCCGCAAAAATCTGCGGCTACCAGTTCTCGAAAGGGATTTCGCAGACCTTTCCACTTGTGTACAACTTGTTGTGCAATTCACGACCTTAATTTTTTCAACATTTTAGAAAAAATCAAGGCTAACCCCTTGCCGAAAAAAATTACATTTTCAACAATGTTTTCCAAACCCATCGATAGATACATCAAAAGAAAGGTCTCTTCAATACCTATCCACAACTGAAGACAAAACGTATCTGTGACATCTGGTTCTTGAGATATTTCAATTCAAAATTATTCGCATGATTTTCCACCCTACTACATTTGACTTGGTTTGGATGGTAATATTTCTGCAACAAAGCCTCGCAAAAATCTGCGGCTCCCAGTCCTCGAAAGGGATTTCACAGACCTTTCCACTGGTGTACAACTTGTTGTACAATTCACGACTTTAATTTTTTCAACATTTTAGACAAAAATCAAGGCTAACCCCTTGCCGAAAAAAATTACATTTTCAACAATGTTTCTCAAACCCATCGATAGATACACCAAAAGAAAAGTCTGTTCAATACCTATCCACTGCTGAAGGCAAAAAGTATCTGTGACATCTAGTTCCTGAGATATTTCAATTCAAAATTATTCGCATGATTTTCCACCCTACTACATTTGAATTGTTTGGATGGTGATATCTCCGCAACCAAACCCCGCAAAAATCTGCGGCTACCAGTTCTCGAAAGGGATTTTACAGACCTTTGCACTTGTGTACAACTTGTTGTGCAATTCACGACCTTCATTTTTTCAACATTTTAGAAAAAAATCAAGGCTAACCCCTTGCCGAAAAAAATCACATTTTCAACTATGTTTCCCAAACCCATCGATAGATACATCAAAAGAAAGGTCTGTTTAATACCTATCCACTGCTGAAGGCAAAAAGTATCTGTGACATCTAGTTCATGAGATATTTCAATTCAAAATTATTCACATGATTTTCCACCCAACTGCATTTGACTCGTTTTGGATGGTGATATCTCCGCAACCAAACCCCGCAAAAATCTGCGGCTACCAGTTCTCGAAAGGGATTTCATAGACCTTTGTACTTCTGTACAACTTGTTGTGCAATTCACGACCTTAATTTTTTCAACATTTTAGAAAAAAATCAAGGCTAACCCCTTGCCGAAAAAAATTACATTTTCAACAATGTTTTCCAAACCCATCGATAGATACATCAAAAGAAAGGTGTCTTCAATACCTATCCACAGCTGAAGACAAAAAGGATCTGTGGCATCTGGTTCTTGAGATATTTCAATTCAAAATTATTCACATGATTTTCCACCCAACTGCATTTGACTCGTTTTGGATGGTGATATATCCGCAACCAAACCCCGCAAAAATCTGCGGCTGCCAGTCCTCGAAAGCGATTTCACAGACCTTTCCACTGGTGTACAACTTGTTGTACAATTCACGACTTTAATTTTTTCAACATTTTAGACAAAAATCAAGGCTAACCCCTTGCCGAAAAAAATTACATTTTCAACAATGTTTCCCAACCCCATCGATAGATACTTCAAAAGAAAGGTCGGTTCAATACCTATCCACAGCTGAAGACAAAAAGTATCTGTGACATCTGGTTCTTGAGATATTTCAATTCAAAATTATTCACATGATTTTCCACCCAACTGCATTTGACACGTTTTGGATGGTGATATCTCCGCAACCAAACTCCGCAAAAATCTGCGGCTACCAGTTCTCGAAAGGGATTTCACAGACCTTTCCTCTTGTGTATAACTTGTTGTGCAATTCACGACCTTAATTTTTTAAACATTTTAGAAAAGAATCAAGGCTAACCCCTTGCCGAAAAAAATTACATTTTCAACAATGTTTCCCAAACCCATCTATAGATACATCAAAAGAAAGGTCTCTTCAATACCTATCCACAACTGAAGACAAAACGTATCTGTGACATCTGGTTCCTGAGATATTTCAATTCAAAATTATTCGCATGATTTTCCACCCTACTACATTTGACTTGTTTTGGATGGTGATATTTCTGCAACAAAGCCCCGCAAAAATCTGCGGCTGCCAGTCCTCGAAAGGGATTTCACAGACCTTTCCACTGGTGTACAACTTGTTGTACAATTCACGACTTTAATTTTTTGAACATTTTAGACAAAAATCGAGGCTAACCCCTTGCCGAAAAAAATTACATTTTCAACAATGTTTCCCAAACCCATCGATAGATACATCAAAAGAAAGGTCTGTTTAATACCTATCCACTGCTGAAGGCAAAAAGTATCTGTGACATCTAGTTCATGAGATATTTCAATTCAAATTTATTCACATGATTTTCCACCCAACTGCATTTGACTCGTTTTGGATGGTGATATCTCCGCAACCAAACCCCGCAAAAATCTGCGGCTACCAGTTGTCGAAAGGGATTTCACAGACCTTTCCACTTGTGTACAACTTGTTGTGCAATTCACGACCTTAATTTTTTCAACATTTTAGAAAAAAGTCAAGTCTAACCCTTGCCAAAAAAAATTACATTTTCAACAATGTTTCCCAAACCCATCGATAGATACATAAAAAGAAAGGTCTGTTCAATACCTATCCACTGCTGAAGGTAAAAAGTATCTGTGACATCTAGTTCATGAGATATTTCAATTCAAAATTATTCACATGATTTTCCACCCAACTGCATTTGACTCGTTTTGGATGGTGATATCTCCGCAACCAAACCCCGCAAAAATCTGCGGCTACCAGTTGTCGAAAGGGATTTCACAGACCTTTCCACTTGTGTACAACTTGTTGTACAATTCACGACTTTAATTTTTTCAACATTTTAGAAAAAAATCAAGGCTAACACCTTGCCGAAAAAAATTACATTTTCAGCAATGTTTCCCAAACCCATCGATAGATACATCAAAAGAAAGGTCTGTTCAATACCTATCCACAGCTGAAGACAAAAAGGATCTGTGACATCTGGTTCTTGAGATATTTCAATTCAAAATTATTCACATGATTTTCCACCCAACTGCATTTGACTCGTTATGGATGGTGATATCTCCGCAACCAAACCCCGCAAAAATCTGCGGCTACCAGTTCTCGAAAGGGATTTCACAGACCTTTCCACTGGTGTACAACTTGTTGTACAATTCACGACTTTAATTTTTTCAACATTTTAGAAAAAAATCAAGGCTAAGCCCTTGCCAAAAAAAATTACATTTTCAGCAGTGATTCCCAAACACATCGATAGATTCACCAAAAGAAAGGTCTGTTCAATACCTATCCACAACTGAAAACAAAACGTATCTGTGACATCTGATTCCTGAGATATTTCAATTCAAAATTATTCGCATGATTTTCCACCCTACTACATTTGACTTGTTTTGGATGGTGATATTTCTGCAACAAAGCCCCGCAAAAATCTGCGGCTGCCAGTCCTCGAAAGGGATTTCACAGACCTTTCCACTGGTGTACAACTTGTTGTACAATTCACGACTTTAATTTTTTCAACATTTTAGAAAATAATCAAGGCTAACCCCTTGCCGAAAAAAATTACATTTTCAACAATGTTTTCCAAACCCATTGATAGATACATCAAAAGAAAGGTCTGTTCAATACCTATCCACTGCTGAAGGTAAAAAGTATCTGTGACATCTAGTTCATGAGATATTTCAATTCAAAATTATTCACATGATTTTCCACCCAACTGCATTTGACTCGTTTTGGATGGTGATATCTCCGCAACCAAACCCCGCAAAAATCTGCGGCTACCAGTCCTCGAAAGGGATTTCACAGACCTTTCCACTGGTGTACAACTTGTTGTACAATTCACGACTTTAATTTTTTGAACATTTTAGACAAAAATCGAGGCTAACCCCTTGCCGAAAAAAAATACATTTTCAACAATGTTTCCCAAACCCATCGATAGATACATCAAAAGAAAGGTCTGTTCAATACCTATCCACAGCTGAAGACAAAAAGGATCTGTGACATCTGGTTCTTGAGATATTTCAATTCAAAATTATTCACATGATTTTCCACCCAACTGCATTTGACTCGTTTTGGATGGTGATATCTCCGCAACCAAACCCCGCAAAAATCTGCGGCTACCAGTTGTCGAAAGGGATTTCACAGACCTTTCCACTTGTGTACAACTTGTTGTACAATTCACGACATTAATTTTTTCAACATTTTAGAAAAAAATCAAGGCTAACCCCTTGCCGAAAAAAATTACATTTTCAACAATGTTTTCCAAACCCATTGATAGATACATCAAAAGAAAGGTCTGTTCAATACCTATCCACAACTGAAGACAAAACGTATCTGTGACATCTGGTTCCTGAGATATTTCAATTCAAAATTATTCGCATGATTTTCCACCCTACTACATTTGACTTGTTTTGGATGGTGATATTTCTGCAACAAAGCCCCGCAAAAATCTGCGGCTGCCAGTCCTCGAAAGGGATTTCACAGACCTTTCCACTGGTGTACAAATTGTTGTACAATTCACGACTTTAATTTTTTCAACATTTTAGAAAAAAATCAAGGCTAACCCCTTGCCGAAAAAAATTACATTTTCAACAATGTTTTCCAAACCCATTGATAGATACATCAAAAGAAAGGTCTGTTCAATACCTATCCACTGCTGAAGGTAAAAAGTATCTGTGACATCTAGTTCATGAGATATTTCAATTCAAAATTATTCACATGATTTTCCACCCAACTGCATTTGACTCGTTTTGGATGGTGATATCTCCGCAACCAAACCCCGCAAAAATCTGCGGCTACCAGTTGTCGAAAGGGATTTCACAGACCTTTCCACTTGTGTACAACTTGTTGTACAATTCACGACTTTAATTTTTTCAACATTTTAGAAAAAAATCAAGGCTAACCCCTTGCCGAAAAAAATTACATTTTCAACATTGTTTTCCAAACCCATCGATAGATACATCAAAAGAAAGGTCTGTTCAATACCTATCCACTGCTGAAGGTAAAAAGTATCTGTGACATCTAGTTCATGAGATATTTCAATTCAAAATTATTCACATGATTTTCCACCCAACTGCATTTGACTCGTTCTGGATAGTGATATCTCCGCAACCAACCCCCGCAAAAATCTGCGGCTGCCAGTCCTCGAAAGGGATTTCATAGACCTTTCCATTGGTGTACAACTTGTTGTACAATTCACGACTTTAATTTTTTCAACATTTTAGAAAAAAATCAAGGCTAACCCCTTGCCGAAAAAAATTACATTTTCAGCAATGTTTCCCAAACCCATCGATAGATACATCAAAAGAAAGGTCTATTCAATACCTATCCACAACTGAAGACAAAAAGGATCTGTGACATCTGGTTCTTGAGATATTTCAATTCAAAATTATTCACATGATTTTCCACCCAACTGCATTTGACTCGTTCTGGATAGTGATATCTCCGCAACCAACCCCCGCAAAAATCTGCGGCTGCCAGTCCTCGAAAGGGATTTCATAGACCTTTCCATTGGTGTACAACTTGTTGTACAATTCACGACTTTAATTTTTTCAACATTTTAGACAAAAATCGAGGCTAACCCCTTGCCGAAAAAAATTACATTTTCAACAATGTTTCCCAAACCCATCGATAGATACATCAAAAGAAAGGTCTGTTCAATACCTATCCACAGCTGAAGACAAAAAGGATCTGTGACATCTGGTTCCTGAGATATTTCAATTCAAAATTATTCGCATGATTTTCCACCCTACTACATTTGACTTGTTTTGGATGGTGATATTTCTGCAACAAAGCCCCGCAAAAATCTGCGGCTGCCAGTCCTCGAAAGGGATTTCACAGACCTTTCCACTGGTGTACAAATTGTTGTACAATTCACGACTTTAATTTTTTCAACATTTTAGAAAAAAATCAAGGCTAACCCCTTGCCGAAAAAAATTACATTTTCAACAATGTTTTCCAAACCCATTGATAGATACATCAAAAGAAAGGTCTGTTCAATACCTATCCACTGCTGAAGGTAAAAAGTATCTGTGACATCTAGTTCATGAGATATTTCAATTCAAAATTATTCACATGATTTTCCACCCAACTGCATTTGACTCGTTTTGGATGGTGATATCTCCGCAACCAAACCCCGCAAAAATCTGCGGCTACCAGTTGTCGAAAGGGATTTCACAGACCTTTCCACTTGTGTACAACTTGTTGTGCAATTCACGACCTTAATTTGTTCAACATTTTAGAAAAAAATCAAGGCTAACCCCTTGCCGAAAAAAATTACATTTTCAACATTGTTTTCCAAACCCATCGATAGATACATCAAAAGAAAGGTCTGTTCAATACCTATCCACTGCTGATGGTAAAAAGTATCTGTGACATCTAGTTCATGAGATATTTCAATTCAAAATTATTCACATGATTTTCCACCCAACTGCATTTGACTCGTTTTGGATGGTGATATCTCCGCAACCAACCCCCGCAAAAATCTGCGGCTACCAGTTAACGAAAGGGATATCGCAGACCTTTCCACAAGTGAACAACTTGTTGTACAATTCACGACTTTAATTTTTTCAACATTTTAGAAAAAAATCAAGGCTAACCCCTTGCCGAAAAAAATTACATTTTCAGCAATGTTTCCCAAACCCATCGATAGATACATCAAAAGAAAGGTCTATTCAATACCTATCCACAACTGAAGACAAAAAGGATCTGTGACATCTAGTTCATGAGATATTTCAATTCAAAATTATTCACATGATTTTCCACCCAACTGCATTTGACTCGTTATGGATTGTGATATCTCCGCAACCAAACCCCGCAAAAATCTTCGGCTACCAGTTCTCGAAAGGGATTTCACAGACCTTTCCACTTGTGTACAACTTGTTGTGCAATTCACGACCTTAATTTGTTCAACATTTTAGAAAAAAATCAAGGCTAACCCCTTGCCGAAAAAAATTACATTTTCAACATTGTTTTCCAAACCCATCGATAGATACATCAAAAGAAAGGTCTGTTCAATACCTATCCACTGCTGATGGTAAAAAGTATCTGTGACATCTAGTTCATGAGATATTTCAATTCAAAATTATTCACATGATTTTCCACCCAACTGCATTTGACTCGTTTTGGATGGTGATATCTCCGCAACCAAACCCCGCAAAAATCTGCGGCTACCAGTTAACGAAAGGGATATCGCAGACCTTTCCACAAGTGAACAACTTGTTGTACAATTCACGACTTTAATTTTTTCAACATTTTAGAAAAAAATCAAGGCTAACCCCTTGCCGAAAAAAATTACATTTTCAGCAATGTTTCCCAAACCCATCGATAGATACATCAAAAGAAAGGTCTGTTCAATACCTATCCACTGCTGAAGGCAAAAAGTATCTGTGACATCTAGTTCTTGAGATATTTCAATTCAAAATTATTCACATGATTTTCCACCCAACTGCATTTGACTCGTTTTGGATGGTGATATCTCCGCAACCAAACCCCGCAAAAATTTGCGGCTACCAGTTCTCGAAAGGGATTTCACAGACCTTTCCACTGGTATACAACTTGTTGTACAATTCACGACTTTAATTTTTTCAACATTTTAGAAAAAAATCAAGGCTAACCCCTTGCCGAAAAAAATTACATTTTCAGCAATGTTTCCCAAACCCAACGATAGATACATGAAAAGAAAAGTCTGTTCAATACCTATCCACAACTGAAGACAAAACGTATCTGTGACATCTGGTTCCTGAGATATTTCAATTCAAAATTATTCGCATGATTTTCCACCCAACTGCATTTGACTCGTTATGGATGGTGATATCTCCGCAACCAAACCCCGCAAAATCTGCGGCTACCAGTTCTCGAAAGGGATTTCACAGACCTTTCCACTTGTGTACAACTTGTTGTGCAATTCACGACCTTAATTTGTTCAACATTTTAGAAAAAAATCAAGGCTAACCCCTTGCCGAAAAAAATTACATTTTCAACATTGTTTTCCAAACCCATCGATAGATACATCAAAAGAAAGGTCTGTTCAATACCTATCCACTGCTGATGGTAAAAAGTATCTGTGACATCTAGTTCATGAGATATTTCAATTCAAAATTATTCACATGATTTTCCACCCAACTGCATTTGACTCGTTTTGGATGGTGATATCTCCGCAACCAAACCCCGCAAAAATCTGCGGCTACCAGTTAACGAAAGGGATATCGCAGACCTTTCCACAAGTGAACAACTTGTTGTACAATTCACGACTTTAATTTTTTCAACATTTTAGAAAAAAATCAAGGCTAACCCCTTGCCGAAAAAAATTACATTTTCGGCAATGTTTCCCAAACCCATCGATAGATACATCAAAAGAAAGGTCTGTTCAATACCTATCCACTGCTGAAGGCAAAAAGTATCTGTGACATCTAGTTCTTGAGATATTTCAATTCAAAATTATTCACATGATTTTCCACCCAACTGCATTTGACTCGTTTTGGATGGTGATATCTCCGCAACCAAACCCCGCAAAAATCTGCGGCTACCAGTTCTCGAAAGGGATTTCACAGACCTTTCCACTGGTATACAACTTGTTGTACAATTCACGACTTTAATTTTTTCAACATTTTAGAAAAAAATCAAGGCTAACCCCTTGCCGAAAAAAATTACATTTTCAGCAATGTTTCCCAAACCCAACGATAGATACATGAAATGAAAGGTCTGTTCAATACCTATCCACAACTGAAGACAAAACGTATCTGTGACATCTGGTTCCTGAGATATTTCAATTCAAAATTATTCGCATGATTTTCCACCCTACTACATTTGACTTGTTTTGGATGGTGATATTTCTGCAACAAAGCCCCGCAAAAATCTGCGGCTACCAGTTCTCGAAAGGGATTTCACAGACCTTTCCACTGGTGTACAACCTGTTGTACAATTCACGACTTTAATTTTTTCAACATTTTAGAAAAAAATCAAGGCTAACACCTTGCCGAAAAAAATTACATTTTCAGCAATGTTTCCCAAACCCATCGATAGATACATCAAAAGAAAGGTCTGTTCAATACCTATCCACAGCTGAAGACAAAAAGGATCTGTGACATCTGGTTCTTGAGATATTTCAATTCAAAATTATTAACATGATTTTCCACCCAACTGCATTTGACTCGTTATGGATGGTGATATGTCCGCAACCAAACCCCGCAAAAATCTGCGGCTACCAGTTCTCGAAAGGGATTTCACAGACCTTTCCACTTGTGTACAACTTGTTGTGCAATTCACGACATTAATTTTTTCAACATTTTAGAAAAAAATCAAGGCTAATCCCTTGCCGAAAAAAATTACATTTTCAACATTGTTTTCCAAACCCATCGATAGATACATCAAAAGAAAGGTCTGTTCAATACCTATCCACTGCTGAAGGTAAAAAGTATCTGTGACATCTAGTTCATGAGATATTTCAATTCAAAATTATTCACATGATTTTCCACCCAACTGCATTTGACTCGTTCTGGATAGTGATATCTCCGCAACCAACCCCCGCAAAAATCTGCGGCTGCCAGTCCTCGAAAGGGATTTCACAGACCTTTCCATTGGTGTACGACTTGTTGTACAATTCACGACTTTAATTTTTTCAACATTTTAGAAAAAATCAAGGCTAACCCCTTGCCGAAAAAAATTACATTTGCAACGATGTTTCCCAAACCCATCGATAGATACATCAAAAGAAAGGTCTGTTCAATACCTATCCACTGCTGAAGGTAAAAAGTATCTGTGACATCTAGTTCATGAGATATTTCAATTCAAAATTATTCACATGATTTTCCACCCAACTGCATTTGACTCGTTTTGGATGGTGATATCTCCGCAACCAAACCCCGCAAAAATCTGCGGCTACCAGTTCTCGAAAGAGATTTCACAGACCTTTTCACTGGTGTACAACCTGTTGTACAATTCACGACTTTAATTTTTTCAACATTTTAGAAAAAAATCAAGGCTAACCCCTTGCCGAAAAAAATTACATTTTCAGCAATGTTTCCCAAACCCATCGATAGATACATCAAAAGAAAGGTCTATTCAATACCTATCCACAACTGAAGACAAAAAGGATCTGTGACATCTGGTTCTTGAGATATTTCAATTCAAAATTATTCACATGATTTTCCACCCAACTGCATTTGACTCGTTATGGATGGTGATATCTCCGCAACCAAACCCCGCAAAAATCTGCGGCTACCAGTTCTCGAAAGGGATTTCACAGACCTTTCCACTTGTGTACAACTTGTTGTGCAATTCACGACCTTAATTTGTTCAACATTTTAGAAAAAAATCAAGGCTAACCCCTTGCCGAAAAAAATTACATTTTCAACATTGTTTTCCAAGCCCATCGATAGATACATCAAAAGAAAGGTCTGTTCAATACCTATCCACTGCTGATGGTAAAAAGTATCTGTGACATCTAGTTCATGAGATATTTCAATTCAAAATTATTCACATGATTTTCCACCCAACTGCATTTGACTCGTTTTGGATGGTGATATCTCCGCAACCAAACCCCGCAAAAATCTGCGGCTACCAGTTAACGAAAGGGATATCGCAGACCTTTCCACAAGTGAACAACTTGTTGTACAATTCACGACTTTAATTTTTTCAACATTTTAGAAAAAAATCAAGGCTAACCCCTTGCCGAAAAAAATTACATTTTCAGCAATGTTTCCCAAACCCATCGATAGATACATCAAAAGAAAGGTCTGTTCAATACCTATCCACTGCTGAAGGCAAAAAGTATCTGTGACATCTAGTTCTTGAGATATTTCAATTCAAAATTATTCACATGATTTTCCACCCAACTGCATTTGACTCGTTTTGGATGGTGATATCTCCGCAACCAAACCCCGCAAAAATCTGCGGCTACCAGTTCTCGAAAGGGATTTCACAGACCTTTCCACTGGTATACAACTTGTTGTACAATTCACGACTTTAATTTTTTCAACATTTTAGAAAAAAATCAAGGCTAACCCCTTGCCGAAAAAAATTACATTTTCAGCAATGTTTCCCAAACCCAACGATAGATACATGAAAAGAAAGGTCTGTTCAATACCTATCCACAACTGAAGACAAAACGTATCTGTGACATCTGGTTCCTGAGATATTTCAATTCAAAATTATTCGCATGATTTTCCACCCTACTACATTTGACTTGTTTTGGATGGTGATATTTCTGCAACAAAGCCCCGCAAAAATCTGCGGCTGCCAGTCCTCGAAAGGGATTTCACAGACCTTTCCACTGGTGTACAACTTGTTGTACAATTCACGACTTTAATTTTTTCAACATTTTAGAAAAAAATCAAAGCTAACCCCTTGCCGAAAAAAATTACATTTGCAACAATGTTTCCCAAACCCATCGATAGATACATAAAAAGAAAGGTCTGTTCAATACCTATCCACTGCTGAAGGTAAAAAGTATCTGTGACATCTAGTTCATGAGATATTTCAATTCAAAATTATTCACATGATTTTCCACCCAACTGCATTTGACTCGTTTTGGATGGTGATATCTCCGCAACGAAACCCCGCAAAAATCTGCGGCCAAAAACCGCAAAAATCTGCGGCTACCAGTTCTCGAAAGGGATTTCACAGACCTTTCCACTGGTGTACAACCTGTTGTACATTTCACGACTTTAATTTTTTCAACATTTTAGAAAAAAATCAAGGCTAACACCTTGCCGAAAAAAATTACATTTTCAGCAATGTTTCCCAAACCCATCGATAGATACATCAAAAGAAAGGTCTGTTCAATACCTATCCACAGCTGAAGACAAAAAGGATCTGTGACATCTGGTTCTTGAGACATTTCAATTCAAAATTATTCACATGATTTTCCACCCAACTGCATTTGACTCGTTATGGATGGTGATATCTCCGCAACCAAACCCCGCAAGAATCTGCGGCTACCAGTTCTCGAAAGGGATTTCACAGACCTTTCCACTTGTGTACAACTTGTTGTGCAATTCACGACCTTAATTTTTTCAACATTTTAGAAAAAAATCAAGGCTAATCCCTTGCCGAAAAAAATTACATTTTCAACATTGTTTTCCAAACCCATCGATAGATACATCAAAAGAAAGGTCTGTTCAATACCTATCCACTGCTGATGGTAAAAAGTATCTGTGACATCTAGTTCATGAGATATTTCAATTCAAAATTATTCACATGATTTTCCACCCAACTGCATTTGACTCGTTTTGGATGGTGATATCTCCGCAACCAAACCCCGCAAAAATCTGCGGCTACCAGTTAACGAAAGGGATATCGCAGACCTTTCCACAAGTGAACAACTTGTTGTACAATTCACGACTTTAATTTTTTCAACATTTTAGAAAAAAATCAAGGCTAACCCCTTGCCGAAAAAAATTACATTTTCAGCAATGTTTCCCAAACCCATCGATAGATACATCAAAAGAAAGGTCTGTTCAATACCTATCCACTGCTGAAGGCAAAATTATCTGTGACATCTAGTTCTTGAGATATTTCAATTCAAAATTATTCGCATGATTTTCCACCCTACTACATTTGACTTGTTTTGGATGGTGATATTTCTGCAACAAAGCCCCGCAAAAATCTGCGGCTGCCAGTCCTCGAAAGGGATTTCGCAGACCTTTCCACTGGTGTACAAATTGTTGTACAATTCACGACTTTAATTTTTTCAACATTTTAGAAAAAAATCAAGGCTAACCCCTTGCCGAAAAAAATTACATTTTCAACAATGTTTTCCAAACCCATTGATAGATACATCAAAAGAAAGGTCTGTTCAATACCTATCCACAACTGAAGACAAAACGTATCTGTGACATCTGGTTCCTGAGATATTTCAATTCAAAATCATTCGCATGATTTTCCACCCTACTACATTTGACTTGTTTTGGATGGTGATATTTCTGCAACAAAGCCCCGCAAAAATCTGCGGCTGCCAGTCCTCGAAAGGGATTTCACAGACCTTTCCACTGGTGTACAACTTGTTGTAAAATTCACGACTTTAATTTTTTCAACATTTTAGAAAAAAATCAAAGCTAACCCCTTGCCGAAAAAAATTACATTTGCAACAATGTTTCCCAAACCCATCGATAGATACATCAAAAGAAAGGTCTGTTCAATACCTATCCACTGCTGAAGGTAAAAAGTATCTGTGACATCTAGTTCATGAGATATTTCAATTCAAAATTATTCACATGATTTTCCACCCAACTGCATTTGACTCGTTTTGGATGGTGATATCTCCGCAACCAAACCCCGCAAAAATCTGCGGCCAAACCCCGCAAAAATCTGCGGCTACCAGTTCTCGAAAGGGATTTCACAGACCTTTCCACTGGTGTACAACCTGTTGTACAATTCACGACTTTAATTTTTTCAACATTTTAGAAAAAAATCAAGGCTAACACCTTGCCGAAAAAAATTGCATTTTCAGCAATGTTTCCCAAACCCATCGATAGATACATCAAAAGAAAGGTCTGTTCAATACCTATCCACTGCTGAAGGTAAAAAGTATCTGTGACATCTAGTTCATGAGATATTTCAATTCAAAATTATTCACATGATTTTCCACCCAACTGCATTTGACTCGTTTTGGATAGTGATATCTCCGCAACCAACCCCCGCAAAAATCTGCGGCTGCCAGTCCTCGAAAGGGATTTCACAGACCTTTCCATTGGTGTACAACTTGTTGTACAATTCACGACTTTAATTTTTTCAACATTTTAGAACAAAATCAAGGCTAACCCCTTGCCGAAAAAAATTACATTTGCAACGATGTTTCCCAAACCCATCGATAGATACATCAAAAGAAAGGTCTGTTCAATACCTATCCACTGCTGAAGACAAAAAGGATCTGTGACATCTGGTTCTTGAGATATTTCAATTCAAAATTATTCACATGATTTTCCACCCAACTGCATTTGACTCGTTATGGATGGTGATATCTCCGCAACCAAACCCCGCAAAAATCTGCGGCTACCAGTTCTCGAAAGGGATTTCACAGACCTTTCCACTTGTGTACAACTTGTTGTGCAATTCACGACTTTAATTTGTTCAACATTTTAGAAAAAAATCAAGGCTAACCCCTTGCCGAAAAAAATTACATTTTCAACATTGTTTTCCAAACCCATCGATAGATACATCAAAAGAAAGGTCTGTTCAATACCTATCCACTGCTGATGGTAAAAAGTATCTGTGACATCTAGTTCTTGAGATATTTCAATTCAAAATTATTCACATGATTTTCCACCCAACTGCATTTGACTCGTTTTGGATAGTGATATCTCCGCAACCAAACCCCGCAAAAATCTGCGGCTACCAGTTCTCGAAAGGGATTTCACAGACCTTTCCACTTGTGTACAACTTGTTGTGCAATTCACGACTTTAATTTGTTCAACATTTTAGAAAAAAATCAAGGCTAACCCCTTGCCGAAAAAAATTACATTTTCAGCAATGTTTCCCAAACCCAACGATAGATACATGAAAAGAAAGGTCTGTTCAATACCTATCCACAACTGAAGACAAAACGTATCTGTGACATCTGGTTCCTGAGATATTTCAATTCAAAATTATTCGCATGATTTTCCACCCTACTACATTTGACTTGTTTTGGATGGTGATATTTCTGCAACAAAGCCCCGCAAAAATCTGCGGCTGCCAGTCCTCGAAAGGGATTTCGCAGACCTTTCCACTGGTGTACAAATTGTTGTACAATTCACGACTTTAATTTTTTCAACATTTTAGAAAAAAATCAAGGCTAACCCCTTGCCGAAAAAAATTACATTTTCAACAATGTTTTCCAAACCCATTGATAGATACATCAAAAGAAAGGTCTGTTCAATACCTATCCACAACTGAAGACAAAACGTATCTGTGACATCTGGTTCCTGAGATATTTCAATTCAAAATCATTCGCATGATTTTCCACCCTACTACATTTGACTTGTTTTGGATGGTGATATTTCTGCAACAAAGCCCCGCAAAAATCTGCGGCTGCCAGTCCTCGAAAGGGATTTCACAGACCTTTCCACTGGTGTACAACTTGTTGTACAATTCACGACTTTAATTTTTTCAACATTTTAGAAAAAAATCAAAGCTAACCCCTTGCCGAAAAAAATTACATTTGCAACAATGTTTCCCAAACCCATCGATAGATACATAAAAAGAAAGGTCTGTTCAATACCTATCCACTGCTGAAGGTAAAAAGTATCTGTGACATCTAGTTCATGAGATATTTCAATTCAAAATTATTCACATGATTTTCCACCCAACTGCATTTGACTCGTTTTGGATGGTGATATCTCCGCAACCAAACCCCGCAAAAATCTGCGGCCAAACCCCGCAAAAATCTGCGGCTACCAGTTCTCGAAAGGGATTTCACAGACTTTTCCACTGGTGTACAACCTGTTGTACAATTCACGACTTTAATTTTTTCAACATTTTAGAAAAAAATCAAGGCTAACACCTTGCCGAAAAAAATTGCATTTTCAGCAATGTTTCCCAAACCCATCGATAGATAAATCAAAAGAAAGGTCTGTTCAATACCTATCCACTGCTGAAGGTAAAAAGTATCTGTGACATCTAGTTCATGAGATATTTCAATTCAAAATTATTCACATGATTTTCCACCCAACTGCATTTGACTCGTTTTGGATAGTGATATCTCCGCAACCAACCCCCGCAAAAATCTGCGGCTGCCAGTCCTCGAAAGGGATTTCACAGACCTTTCCATTGGTGTACAACTTGTTGTACAATTCACGACTTTAATTTTTTCAACATTTTAGAACAAAATCAAGGCTAACCCCTTGCCGAAAAAAATTACATTTGCAACGATGTTTCCCAAACCCATCGATAGATACATCAAAAGAAAGGTCTGTTCAATACCTATCCACTGCTGAAGACAAAAAGGATCTGTGACATCTGGTTCTTGAGATATTTCAATTCAAAATTATTCACATGATTTTCCACCCAACTGCATTTGACTCGTTATGGATGGTGATATCTCCGCAACCAAACCCCGCAAAAATCTGCGGCTACCAGTTCTCGAAAGGGATTTCACAGACCTTTCCACTTGTGTACAACTTGTTGTGCAATTCACGACTTTAATTTGTTCAACATTTTAGAAAAAAATCAAGGCTAACCCCTTGCCGAAAAAAATTACATTTTCAACATTGTTTTCCAAACCCATCGATAGATACATCAAAAGAAAGGTCTGTTCAATACCTATCCACTGCTGATGGTAAAAAGTATCTGTGACATCTAGTTCTTGAGATATTTCAATTCAAAATTATTCACATGATTTTCCACCCAACTGCATTTGACTCGTTTTGGATAGTGATATCTCCGCAACCAAACCCCGCAAAAATCTGCGGCTACCAGTTCTCGAAAGGGATTTCACAGACCTTTCCACTTGTGTACAACTTGTTGTGCAATTCACGACTTTAATTTGTTCAACATTTTAGAAAAAAATCAAGGCTAACCCCTTGCCGAAAAAAATTACATTTTCAGCAATGTTTCCCAAACCCAACGATAGATACATGAAAAGAAAGGTCTGTTCAATACCTATCCACAACTGAAGACAAAACGTATCTGTGACATCTGGTTCCTGAGATATTTCAATTCAAAATTATTCGCATGATTTTCCACCCTACTACATTTGACTTGTTTTGGATGGTGATATTTCTGCAGCAAAGCCCCGCAAAAATCTGCGGCTGCCAGTCCTCGAAAGGGATTTCACAGACCTTTCCACTGGTGTACAACTTGTTGTACAATTCACGACTTTAATTTTTTCAACATTTTAGAAAAAATCAAGGCTAACCCCTTGCCGAAAAAAATTACATTTTCAACAATGTTTTCCAAGCCCATCGATAGATACATCATCGATAGATACATCAAAAGAAAGGTCTCTTCAATACCTATCCACATCTGAAGACAAAACGTATCTGTGACATCTGGTTCCTGAGATATTTCAATTCAAGTTCTCGAAAGGGATTTCACAGACCTTTCCACTGGTATACAACTTGTTGTACAATTCACGACTTTAATTTTTTCAACATTTTAGAAAAAAATCAAGGCTAACCCCTTGCCGAAAAAAATTACATTTTCAGCAATGTTTCCCAAACCCAACGATAGATACATGAAAAGAAAGGTCTGTTCAATACCTATCCACAACTGAAGACAAAACGTATCTGTGACATCTGGTTCCTGAGATATTTCAATTCAAAATTATACGCATGATTTTCCACCCTACTACATTTGACTTGTTTTGGATGGTGATATTTCTGCAACAAAGCCCCGCAAAAATCTGCGGCTGCCAGTCCTCGAAAGGGATTTCACAGACCTTTCCACTGGTATACAACTTGTTGTACAATTCACGACTTTAATTTTTTCAACATTTTAGAAAAAATCAAGGCTAACCCCTTGCCGAAAAAAATTACATTTTCAACAATGTTTTCCAAACCCAACGATAGATACATGAAAAGAAAGGTCGGTTCAATACCTATCCACAACTGAAGACAAAACGTATCTGTGACATCTGGTTCCTGAGATATTTCAATTCAAAATTATTCGCATGATTTTCCACCCTACTACATTTGACTTGTTTTGGATGGTGATATTTCTGCAACAAAGCCCCGCAAAAATCTGCGGCTGCCAGTCCTCGAAAGGGATTTCACAGACCTTTCCACTGGTGTACAACTTGTTGTACAATTCACGACTTTAATTTTTTCAACATTTTAGAAAAAAATCAAGGCTAACCCCTTGCCGAAAAAAATTACATTTTCAACAATGTTTTCCAAACCCATCGATAGATACATCAAAAGAAAGGTCTCTTCAATACCTATCCACAACTGAAGACAAAACGTATCTGTGACATCTGGTTCCTGAGATATTTCAATTCAAAATTATTCACATGATTTTCCACCCAACTGCATTTGACTCGTTTTGGATGGTGATATCTCCGCAACCAAACCCCGCAAAAATCTGCGGGTACCAGTCCTCGAAAGGGATTTCACAGACCTTAGCACTTGTGTGCAACTTGTTGTGCAATTCACGACCTTAATTTTTTCAACATTTTAGAAAAAAATCAAGGCTAACCCCTTGCCGAAAAAAATTACATTTTCAACAATGTTTTCCAAACCCATCGATAGATACATCAAAAGAAAGGTCTCTTCAATACCTATCCACAACTGAAGACAAAACGTATCTGTGACATCTGGTTCCTGAGATATTTCAATTCAAAATTATTCGCATGATTTTCCACCCTACTACATTTGACTTGTTTTGGATGGTGATGTTTCTGCAACAAAGCCCCGCAAAAATCTGCGGCTGCCAGTCCTCGAAAGGGATTTTACAGAGATATTTCAATTCAAAATTATTCACATGATTTTCCACCCAACTGCATTTGACTCGTTTTGGATGGTGATATCTCCGCAACCAAACCCCGCAAAAATCTGCGGCTACCAGTTCTCGAAAGGGATTTCACAGACCTTTCCACTGGTGTACAACTTGTTGTACAATTCACGACTTTAATTTTTTCAACATTTTAGAAAAAAATCAAGGCTAACCCCTTGCCGAAAAAAATTACATTTTCAGCAATGTTTCCCAAACCCAACGATAGATACATGAAAAGAAAGGTCTGTTCAATACCTATCCACAACTGAAGACAAAACGTATCTGTGACATCTGGTTCCTGAGATATTTCAATTCAAAATTATTCACATGATTTTCCACCCAACTGCATTGGACTCGTTTTGGATGGTGATATTTCAATTTGTGAAAATATTACATTTTCAACAATGTTTCCCAAACCCAACGATAGATACATGAAAAGAAAGGTCTGTTCAATACCTATCCACAACTGAAGACAAAACGTATCTGTGACATCTGGTTCCTGAGATATTTCAATTCAAAATTATTCGCATGATTTTCCACCCTACTACATTTGACTTGTTTTGGATGGTGATATTTCTGCAACAAAGCCCCGCAAAAATCTGCGGCTGCCAGTCCTCGAAAGGGATTTCACAGACCTTTACACTGGTGTACAACTTGTTGTACAATTCACGACTTTAATTTTTTCAACATTCTAGAAAAAATCAAGGCTAACCCCTTGCCGAAAAAAATTACATTTTCAACAATGTTTTCCAAACCCATCGATAGATACATCATCGATAGATACATCAAAAGAAAGGTCTCTTCAATACCTATCCACAACTGAAGACAAAACGTATCTGTGACATCTGGTTCCTGAGATATTTCAATTCAAGTTCTCGAAAGGGATTTCACAGACCTTTCCACTGGTATACAACTTGTTGTACAATTCACGACTTTAATTTTTTCAACATTTTAGAAAAAAATCAAGGCTAACCCCTTGCCGAAAAAAATTACATTTTCAGCAATGTTTCCCAAACCCAACGATAGATACATGAAAAGAAAGGTCTGTTCAATACCTATCCACAACTGAAGACAAAACGTATCTGTGACATCTGGTTCCTGAGATATTTCAATTCAAAATTATACGCATGATTTTCCACCCTACTACATTTGACTTGTTTTGGATGGTGATATTTCTGCAACAAAGCCCCGCAAAAATCTGCGGCTGCCAGTCCTCGAAAGGGATTTCACAGACCTTTCCACTGGTGTACAACTTGTTGTACAATTCACGACTTTAATTTTTTCAACATTTTAGAAAAAATCAAGGCTAACCCCTTGCCGAAAAAAATTACATTTTCAACAATGTTTTCCAAACCCAACGATAGATACATGAAAAGAAAGGTCTGTTCAATACCTATCCACAACTGAAGACAAAACGTATCTGTGACATCTGGTTCCTGAGATATTTCAATTCAAAATTATTCGCATGATTTTCCACCCTACTACATTTGACTTGTTTTGGATGGTGATATTTCTGCAACAAAGCCCCGCAAAAATCTGCGGCTGCCAGTCCTCGAAAGGGATTTCACAGACCTTTCCACTGGTGTACAACTTGTTGTACAATTCACGACTTTAATTTTTTCAACATTTTAGAAAAAAATCAAGGCTAACCCCTTGCCGAAAAAAATTACATTTTCAACAATGTTTTCCAAACCCATCGATAGATACATCAAAAGAAAGGTCTCTTCAATACCTATCCACAACTGAAGACAAAACGTATCTGTGACATCTGGTTCCTGAGATATTTCAATTCAAAATTATTCACATGATTTTCCACCCAACTGCATTTGACTCGTTTTGGATGGTGATATCTCCGCAACCAAACCCCGCAAAAATCTGCGGGTACCAGTCCTCGAAAGGGATTTCACAGACCTTAGCACTTGTGTGCAACTTGTTGTGCAATTCACGACCTTAATTTTTTCAACATTTTAGAAAAAAATCAAGGCTAACCCCTTGCCGAAAAAAATTACATTTTCAACAATGTTTTCCAAACCCATCGATAGATACATCAAAAGAAAGGTCTCTTCAATACCTATCCACAACTGAAGACAAAACGTATCTGTGACATCTGGTTCCTGAGATATTTCAATTCAAAATTATTCGCATGATTTTCCACCCTACTACATTTGACTTGTTTTGGATGGTGATGTTTCTGCAACAAAGCCCCGCAAAAATCTGCGGCTGCCAGTCCTCGAAAGGGATTTTACAGAGATATTTCAATTCAAAATTATTCACATGATTTTCCACCCAACTGCATTTGACTCGTTTTGGATGGTGATATCTCCGCAACCAAACCCCGCAAAAATCTGCGGCTACCAGTTCTCGAAAGGGATTTCACAGACCTTTCCACTGGTATACAACTTGTTGTACAATTCACGACTTTAATTTTTTCAACATTTTAGAAAAAAATCAAGGCTAACCCCTTGCCGAAAAAAATTACATTTTCAGCAATGTTTCCCAAACCCAACGATAGATACATGAAAAGAAAGGTCTGTTCAATACCTATCCACAACTGAAGACAAAACGTATCTGTGACATCTGGTTCCTGAGATATTTCAATTCAAAATTATTCGCATGATTTTCCACCCTACTACATTTGACTTGTTTTGGATGGTGATATTTCTGCAGCAAAGCCCCGCAAAAATCTGCGGCTGCCAGTCCTCGAAAGGGATTTCACAGACCTTTCCACTGGTGTACAACTTGTTGTACAATTCACGACTTTAATTTTTTCAACATTTTAGAAAAAAAATCAAGGCTAACCCCTTGCCGAAAAAAATTACATTTTCAACAATGTTTTCCAAACCCATCTATAGATACATCAAAAGAAAGGTCTCTTCAATACCTATCCACAACTGAAGACAAAACGTATCTGTGACATCTGGTTCCTGAGATATTTCAATTCAAAATTATTCGCATGATTTTCCACCCTACTACATTTGACTTGTTTTGGATGGTGATATTTCTGCAACAAAGCCCCGCAAAAATCTGCGGCTGCCAGTCCTCGAAAGGGATTTCACAGACCTTTCCACTGGTGTACAACTTGTTGTACAATTCACGACTTTAATTTTTTCAACATTTTAGAAAAAATCAAGGCTAACCCCTTGCCGAAAAAAATTACATTTTCAACAATGTTTTCCAAACCCAACGATAGATACATGAAAAGAAAGGTCTGTTCAATACCTATCCACAACTGAAGACAAAACGTATCTGTGACATCTGGTTCCTGAGATATTTCAATTCAAAATTATTCGCATGATTTTCCACCCTACTACATTTGACTTGTTTTGGATGGTGATATTTCTGCAACAAAGCCCCGCAAAAATCTGCGGCTGCCAGTCCTCGAAAGGGATTTCACAGACCTTTCCACTGGTGTACAACTTGTTGTACAATTCACGACTTTAATTTTTTCAACATTTTAGAAAAAAATCAAGGCTAACCCCTTGCCGAAAAAAATTACATTTTCAACAATGTTTTCCAAACCCATCGATAGATACATCAAAAGAAAGGTCTCTTCAATACCTATCCACAACTGAAGACAAAACGTATCTGTGACATCTGGTTCCTGAGATATTTCAATTCAAAATTATTCACATGATTTTCCACCCAACTGCATTTGACTCGTTTTGGATGGTGATATTTCAATTTGTGAAAATATTACATTTTCAACAATGTTTCCCAAACCCATCTATAGATACATCAAAAGAAAGGTCTCTTCAATACCTATCCACAACTGAAGACAAAACGTATCTGTGACATCTGGTTCCTGAGATATTTCAATTCAAAATTATTCGCATGATTTTCCACCCTACTACATTTGACTTGTTTTGGATGGTGATATTTCTGCAACAAAGCCCCGCAAAAATCTGTGGCTGCCAGTCCTCGAAAGGGATTTCACAGACCTTTCCACTGGTGTACAACTTGTTGTACAATTCACGACTTTAATTTTTTCAACATTTTAGAAAAAATCAAGGCTAACCCCTTGCCGAAAAAAATTACATTTTCAACAATGTTTTCCAAACCCAACGATAGATACATGAAAAGAAAGGTCTGTTCAATACCTATCCACAACTGAAGACAAAACGTATCTGTGACATCTGGTTCCTGAGATATTTCAATTCAAAATTATTCGCATGATTTTCCACCCTACTACATTTGACTTGTTTTGGATGGTGATATTTCTGCAACAAAGCCCCGCAAAAATCTGCGGCTGCCAGTCCTCGAAAGGGATTTCACAGACCTTTCCACTGGTGTACAACTTGTTGTACAATTCACGACTTTAATTTTTTCAACATTTTAGAAAAAAATCAAGGCTAACCCCTTGCCGAAAAAAATTACATTTTCAACAATGTTTTCCAAACCCATCGATAGATACATCAAAAGAAAGGTCTCTTCAATACCTATCCACAACTGAAGACAAAACGTATCTGTGACATCTGGTTCCTGAGATATTTCAATTCAAAATTATTCACATGATTTTCCACCCAACTGCATTTGACTCGTTTTGGATGGTGATATCTCCGCAACCAAACCCCGCAAAAATCTGCGGGTACCAGTCCTCGAAAGGGATTTCACAGACCTTAGCACTTGTGTACAACTTGTTGTGCAATTCACGACCTTAATTTTTTCAACATTTTAGAAAAAAATCAAGGCTAACCCCTTGCCGAAAAAAATTACATTTTCAACAATGTTTTCCAAACCCATCGATAGATACATCAAAAGAAAGGTCTCTTCAATACCTATCCACAACTGAAGACAAAACGTATCTGTGACATCTGGTTCCTGAGATATTTCAATTCAAAATTATTCGCATGATTTTCCACCCTACTACATTTGACTTGTTTTGGATGGTGATGTTTCTGCAACAAAGCCCCGCAAAAATGCGGCTGCCAGTCCTCGAAAGGGATTTCACAGACCTTTCCACTGGTGTACAACTTGTTGTACAATTCACGACTTTAATTTTTTCAACATTTTAGAAAAAAATCAAGGCTAACCCCTTGCCGAAAAAAATTACATTTTCAACAATGTTTTCCAAACCCATCGATAGATACATCAAAAGAAAGGTCTGTTCAATACCTATCCACTGCTGAAAGCAAAAAGTATCTGTGATATCTAGTTCATGAGATATTTCAATTCAAAATTATTCACATGATTTTCCACCCAACTGCATTTGACTTGTTTTGGATGGTGATATTTCTGCAACAAAGCCCCGCAAAAATCTGCGGCTGCCAGTCCTCGAAAGGGATTTCACAGACCTTTCCACTGGTGTACAACTTGTTGTACAATTCACGACTTTAATTTTTTCAACATTTTAGAAAAAACTCAAGGCTAACCCCTTGCCAAAAAAAATTACATTTTCAGCAATGTTTCCCAAACCCAACGATAGATACATGAAAAGAAAGGTCTGTTCAATACCTATCCACAACTGAAGACAAAACGTATCTGTGACATCTGGTTCCTGAGATATTTCAATTCAAAATTTTTCGCATGATTTTCCACCCTACTACATTTGACTTGTTTTGGATGGTGATATTTCTGCAACAAAGCCCCGCAAAAATCTGCGGCTGCCAGTCCTCGAAAGGGATTTCACAGACCTTTCCACTGGTGTACAACTTGTTGTACAATTCACGACTTTAATTTTTTCAACATTTTAGAAAAAAATCAAGGCTAACCCCTTGCCGAAAAAAATTACATTTTCAACAATGTTTTCCAAACCCATCGATAGATACATCAAAAGAAAGGTCTCTTCAATACCTATCCACAACTGAAGACAAAACGTATCTGTGACATCTGGTTCCTGAGATATTTCAATTCAAAATTATTCACATGATTTTCCACCCAACTGCATTTGACTCGTTTTGGATGGTGATATCTCCGCAACCAAACCCCGCAAAAATCTGCGGGTACCAGTCCTCGAAAGGGATTTCACAGACATTAGCACTTGTGTACAACTTGTTGTGCAATTCACGACCTTAATTTTTTCAACATTTTAGAAAAAAATCAAGGCTAACCCCTTGCCGAAAAAAATTACATTTTCAACAATGTTTTCCAAACCCATCGATAGATACATCAAAAGAAAGGTCTCTTCAATACCTATCCACAACTGAAGACAAAACGTATCTGTGACATCTGGTTCCTGAGATATTTCAATTCAAAATTATTCGCATGATTTTCCACCCTACTACATTTGACTTGTTTTGGATGGTGATGTTTCTGCAACAAAGCCCCGCAAAAATGCGGCTGCCAGTCCTCGAAAGGGATTTCACAGACCTTTCCACTGGTGTACAACTTGTTGTACAATTCACGACTTTAATTTTTTCAACATTTTAGAAAAAAATCAAGGCTAACCCCTTGCCGAAAAAAATTACATTTTCAACAATGTTTTCCAAACCCATCGATAGATACATCAAAAGAAAGGTCTGTTCAATACCTATCCACTGCTGAAAGCAAAAAGTATCTGTGATATCTAGTTCATGAGATATTTCAATTCAAAATTATTCACATGATTTTCCACCCAACTGCATTTGACTTGTTTTGGATGGTGATATTTCTGCAACAAAGCCCCGCAAAAATCTGCGGCTGCCAGTCCTCGAAAGGGATTTCACAGACCTTTCCACTGGTGTACAACTTGTTGTACAATTCACGACTTTAATTTTTTCAACATTTTAGAAAAAAATCAAGGCTAACCCATTGCCGAAAAAAATTACATTTTCAACAATGTTTTCCAAACCCATCGATAGATACATCAAAAGAAAGGTCTCTTCAATACCTATCCACAACTGAAGACAAAACGTATCTGTGACATCTGGTTCCTGAGATATTTCAATTCAAAATTTTTCGCATGATTTTCCACCCTACTACATTTGACTTGTTTTGGATGGTGATATTTCTGCAACAAAGCCCCGCAAAAATCTGCGGCTGCCAGTCCTCGAAAGGGATTTCACAGACCTTTCCACTGGTGTACAACTTGTTGTACAATTCACGACTTTAATTTTTTCAACATTTTAGAAAAAAATCAAGGCTAACCCATTGCCGAAAAAAATTACATTTTCAACAATGTTTTCCAAACCCATCGATAGATACATCAAAAGAAAGGTCTCTTCAATACCTATCCACAACTGAAGACAAAACGTATCTGTGACATCTGGTTCCTGAGATATTTCAATTCAAAATTATTCACATGATTTTCCACCCAACTGCATTTGACTCGTTTTGGATGGTGATATCTCCGCAACCAAACCCCGCAAAAATCTGCGGGTACCAGTCCTCGAAAGGGATTTCACAGACATTAGCACTTGTGTACAACTTGTTGTGCAATTCACGACCTTAATTTTTTCAACATTTTAGAAAAAAATCAAGGCTAACCCCTTGCCGAAAAAAATTACATTTTCAACAATGTTTTCCAAACCCATCGATAGATACATCAAAAGAAAGGTCTCTTCAATACCTATCCACAACTGAAGACAAAACGTATCTGTGACATCTGGTTACTGAGATATTTCAATTCAAAATTATTCGCATGATTTTCCACCCTACTACATTTGACTTGTTTTGGATGGTGATGTTTCTGCAACAAAGCCCCGCAAAAATCTGCGGCTGCCAGTCCTCGAAAGGGATTTCACAGACCTTTCCACTGGTGTACAACTTGTTGTACAATTCACGACTTTAATTTTTTCAACATTTTAGAAAAAAATCAAGGCTAACCCCTTGCCGAAAAAATTACATTTTCAACAATGTTTTCCAAACCCATCGATAGATACATCAAAAGAAAGGTCTGTTCAATACCTATCCACTGCTGAAAGCAAAAAGTATCTGTGATATCTAGTTCATGAGATATTTCAATTCAAAATTATTCACATGTTTTTCCACCCAACTGCATTTGACTCGTTTTGGATGGTGATATCTCCGCAACCAAACCCCGCAAAAATCTGCGGCTACCAGTTCTCGAAAGGGATTTCAAAGACCTTTCCACTTGTGTGCAACTTGTTGTGCAATTCACGACCTTAATTTTTTCAACATTTTAGAAAAAAATCAAGGCTAACTCCTTGCCGAAAAAAATTACATTTTCAACAATGTTTTCGATTTAGATTTTTAGATTTAATTTTATTTTTCTCTGATGTTCAAATCGTTTACAATTTTTTTGTTGTTGTTTTGATTATAAAAAATAAAATACTATAGTAGGCTATGGTGTTACCGTCTGCCTGATTGACTTTTAAGCCTGATTTTTTGTTTGTTTAATTTAAACATAAAATGTATATATTAAAGTTATTTTCTAAAATAAAAGTAAAGCAATCATTTTGCGGACTTAAATAAATATAGATAATAAAATAATGAATTGCAAAATTAATCTTTAGATTTTATATTTTAAACAGGATTTATAATATACATATATTTGAAATTAAATGAATCTTCAAGTTATATATACATAATTTGGGCTTTTAGCTTAGGGAAAACAAAATTAGAGGGACTTTTAGTTTAGTCAAAACAAAAAATAAGATACATTATGTAAGATACATATGTATTATTATATGACATTTTTGTGTTTTTAGTTTAGCTAAAACAGAAACTTTTTCATAAGTGTTATAAAACATAGGAGTGAAACATGACATACTTTTGTAATATTGGTAATAATTTGCGAATTTTTAGATTTATGCGTATTCCGATATTAACAGGTTTCTATATTCTGATGCTGCTTGGAGATAATGATATAAGTTAGACCAATTTTCACCGTTTAGTACGTTTTTTGTTTGTTCCATTGTCAAAGTTGTTTTTCCAAAATAGAGTATTCTTATTTCTTTGTATATAGGACAAATTGATAAGAAGTGAAAACAATCTTCTTTGGAATTCAGGTTACACAAGGAGCACCGTGTATCTAAGGATTTTCTGTAAGGTGAACCATTCAAATTTAGTGTTTCACTTCTTGCTTTGCAAATAAGGGATATCGCACGAACGCTGTATTTATCATTAAAATAGTTCTACAAAGTCATGGGTAAGTTCTGGATATATTATTCTATCGTTTGATGAGATTGATCTTCGCATATTGTCATTCCGTTGAAAAATGTCTATCTCTTCTAATAATTTATAAAGTTGACCTTTTAATAAATTAATATTATCATATTGAATTGATAGCTCTACACCGCATACTTGCGCCCAATTATGCCACTCTTTTATCCATTCCACTTGTTTTTGAAAAGTGTATCTAACAAGCCTATTTGGTATTCTCTTAGGTTTGTATGTGAGAACTTTTAATATATAATCAAAATGCAATTTAAGTGTATGCAAAAAGAGCGTTGGAAGTCCAGTTTCAAGAGCTAGGACGTAGTTTGGTGTGTTTGGCGGCAGATAAAATGTCTTTTTTAGAAAGAAGCGTTGCAGTTTCTCAACTTCTTCGTATGAGATATACCCCCAGGTCTGACAGCTATAGCACATGACCGAACGCATAATAGCTTCAAAAACCTTATATTTAGCTGATGTTGGAATTTCAGCTCGAGATATAACACTTTTCCAAGAAACGTTGATCATTGTTTTTGCTGATATTAATTTTTTGCTCAGATGATAAGACATATTCATGTTTGAGTGGAAAAGAATGCCAAGATATTTATATTCCGTAACTGTTTCGATTAGTTCACAATCAAAATACCATTTTTCAATTTTTTCTGTCTTCGTTTGCCTGTTTCTAACTATCATTATTTTTGATTTTTCTAGATTAACGGTTAAGTTCCATATCTTGCAGAATTCTGAAAGTCTGTTAATCATGAGTTGTAAGCTTTGGGGGGATTCTGCCAGCAAGAGTATGTCGTCAGCATAAAGTAAAACTTTTATTACTATATCATCAATTTGTACACCAGCTGGTAGCTGCATCGTTATATCATCTATGAAGATTGCAAACAGAACTGCACTTAGCAGACATCCCTGTTTAACTCCAGATTGTGTCTCAAACCATTCAGACGTACTCTTTCCGTTCCAAACACATTGACGGGTATTTTGGTACATGTTTCTTAAAATTCGAATTAGCTTGGTTGACAGCCCTTTTTGAGATAATTTGTAAAACAATGCATTTCGATCTATTGAGTCAAAAGCTGCCTTGAAATCTACGAAGAATATGTACAATTTTCTTTTTTGTCTCAAGAAGTATTGTGAGATAGACGTTAGTACAAAAATATTATCTATGGTGGAGTATCCTTTCCGAAAACCGGATTGGAACTCGCTAAGTATGTCGTTTAGATCTAACCATGAGTTTATACGTTCTAACAATATAGACGTGAAAATTTTTACTACTGAATTCATAAAAGATATGCCTCTATAGTTATACGGCAGATTTGCGTGTCCTTTTTTAAAGATAGGATATACAATGGAATCTCTGAAACTTTGCGGTATATCTCCCGAATCGAATATATAGTTGAATGTCTCTAGAATTTTTGATTGAAACTCAAAAGGAGCATTTTTATAAAATTGGTTTGAAATTCTATCAGGGCCTGGTGCTTTATTATTTGCAGCTTTGAATAACGCAGTTTGCAGTTCGATCATTGATATCTCCCGATCCAAGAGATCATTACAAATATGTGGTTCTGCATACAAAAAACTACTAAGTTCTGACTGAGGATTCAGAAGAAGCTTGAAGTAATTAGCAAGATCGGTGACGTTGAGTCTAACCCCACATATCAAATTCTGACCTTTTAGTTGGTTAATTTTGCACCAAAAATTTCTAGCATTGCATGTGTTTGTGAGTTCTGCTGCTACTGATTGAAAGTAGACTTCTTTTTTTGTTTTGCACAGCTGTTTGTAAGTTTTGTTGGCCACAATGTAATTTTTGATGAGTGTTTCATTCAAATCTGGCGAGGAATTTATTTCCCGTAGTAATGCAAATGACAAGTTTCTAGCTGTGTGACATTCGTTGTCAAACCATTGTTGTTTGTAGCTGTGTTTTTTAAAACTTCGCCTATTAGGGTTTGCTTTTTTAATACAGTTATTTAAGAAAGATATTTTTCCTTCAGCGTTTTCCATGTTTGAAGTAAGAGGATCTATGTTTTGTAAAGCCTGTAAAATTTTATGATGGTATGTTTCTTTATTACTTTCCTTCCATTTTAGTTTTGGCGGTAAGTTAAATGCATATATGTTTTTATCTTCTATGATGTTAATCAAAGACTTTACAACTAATGGCATATGATCCGAAAATGTTTGCGAATCTACTTTAAATGATTTAATTAGTTTTCTCCAACCTGGAGATACTGCGCAATAGTCTAAAACCGATTTACCTGGACCGCCAATAAAAGTATATGCGCCTTGACTATCCTGTTTGCTGCATCCGTTTAGGATAAAAAGGTCATTGATTTGACACATTTCTAAGAAAGCGCGTCCATTTGTATTGGTAACTGTGTCCATAGAGGATCTTTTTGCTTTGATTATCGATTCGATCGTTAAGGGTTCGGTAAGTACTGTTTTTATTTGTGTCGTCCCTGTACGAGCGTTAATATCCCCTATTAGCATTATATTTTCCAGATTGGTACTATTCAATAGTCCGTTTACTTGTTCAAAGCTGTTATTCCAATTGTTAGAATTAATATATACTGGAAAAATATGGTAGCTTATATTACAATAATTTATTTTAACATAAACAAAACCGTTTAATTCTATAAAGCTGGCTTTTATGTTGCATTCTTTAAATCCGAACAAAAAACCCCGACTAGCTCTTCCAAAGTTACATTTCAACATTTCAACAATGTTTTCCAAACCCATCTATAGATACATCAAAAGAAAGGTCTCTTCAATACCTATCCACAACTGAAGACAAAACGTATCTGTGACATCTGGTTCCTGAGATATTTCAATTCAAAATTATTCGCATGATTTTCCACCCAACTGCATTTGATTCGTTTTGGATGGTGATATTTCTGCAACAAAGCCCAGCAAAAATCTGCGGCTGCCAGTCCTCGAAAGGGATTTCACAGACCTTGCCACTGGTGTACAACTTGTTGTACAATTCACGACTTTAATTTTTTCAACATTTTAGAAAAAAATCAAGGCTAACCCCTTGCCGAAAAAAATTACATTTTCAGCAATGTTTCCCAAACCCATTGATAGATACATCAAAAGAAAGGTCTGTTCAATACCTATCCACTGCTGAAGGCAAAAAGTATCTGTGACATCTAGTTCCTGAGATATTTCAATTCAAAATTATTCGCATGATTTTCCACCCTACTACATTTGACTTGTTTTGGATGGTGATATTTCTGCAACAAAGCCTCGCAAAAATCTGCGGCTGCCAGGCCTCGAAAGGGATTTCACAGACCTTTCCGCTGGTGTACAACTTGTTGTACAATTCACGACTTTAATTTTTTCAACATTTTAGACAAAAATCAAGGCTAACCCCTTGCCGAAAAATATTACATTTTCAACAATGTTTCCCAAACCCATCGATAGATACATTAAAAGAAAGGTCTGTTCAATACCTATCCACTTCTGAAGGCAAAAAGTATCTGTGACATCTAGTTCTTGAGATATTTCAATTCAAAATTATTCGCATGATTTTCCACCCTACTACATTTGACTTGTTTTGGATGGTGATATCTCCGCAACCAAACCCCGCAAAAATCTGCGGCTACCAGTTCTCGAATGGGATTTCATAGACCTTTGCACTTGTGTACAACTTGTTGTGCAATTCACAAACTTAATTTATTCAACATTTTAGAAAAAAATCAAGGCTAACCCCTTGCCGAAAAAAATTACATTTTCAACAATGTTTTCCAAACCCATCTATAGATACATCAAAAGAAAGGTCTCTTCAATACCTATCCACAACTGAAGACAAAACGTATCTGTGACATCTGGTTCCTGAGATATTTCAATTCAAAATTATTCGCATGATTTTCCACCCTACTACATTTGACTTGTTTTGGATGGTGATATTTCTGCAACAAAGCCCCGCAAAAATCTGCGGCTGCCAGTCCTCGAAAGGGATTTCACAGACCTTTCCACTGGTGTACAACTTGTTGCACAATTTACGACTTTAATTTTTTCAACATTTTAGAAAAAACTCAAGGCTAACCCCTTGCCGAAAAAAATTACATTTTCAACAATGTTTCCCAAACCCATCGATAGATACATCAAAAGAAAGGTCTGTTCAATACCTATCCACTGCTGAAGGCAAAAAGTATCTGTGACATCTAGTTCATGAGACATTTCAATTCAAAATTATTCACATGAATTTCCACCCAACTGCATTTGACTCGTTTTGGATGGTGATATCTCCGCAACCAAACCCGCAAAAATCTGCGGCTACCAGTCCTCGAAAGGGATTTCACAGACCTTTCCACTGGTGTACAACTTGTTGTACAATTCACGACTTTAATTTTTTCAACATTTTAGACAAAACTCAAGGCTAACCCCTTGCCAAAGAAAATTACATTTCAACAATGTTTCCCAAACCCATCGATAGATACATCAAAAGAAAGGTCTGTTCAATACCTATCCACTGCTGAAGGCAAAAATTATCTCCGACATCTAGTTCTTGAGATATTTCAATTCAAAATTATTCACATGATTTTCCACCCAACTGCATTTGACTCGTTTTGGATGGTGATATCTCCGCAACCAAACCCCGCAAAAATCTGCGGCTACCAGTTCTCGAATGGGATTTCATAGACCTTTGCACTTGTGTACAACTTGTTGTGCAATTCACGACCTTAATTTTTTCAACATTTTAGAAAAAAATCAAGGCTAAAAAGGAAAAAAATTACATTTTCAACAATGTTTTCCAAACCCATCTCTCTTCAATACCTATTCACAACTGAAGACAAAACGTATCTGTGACATCTGGTTCCTGAGATATTTCAATTCAAAATTATTTGCATGATTTTCCACCCTACTACATTTGACTTGTTTTGGATGGTAATATTTCTGCAACAAAGCCACGCAAAAATCTGCGGCTGCCAGTCCTCGAAAGGGATTTCACAGACCTTTCCACTGGTGTACAACTTGTTGTACAATTCACTACTTTAATTTTTTCAACATTTTAGACAAAAATCAAGGCTAACCCCTTGCCGAAAAAAATTACATTTTCAGCTATGTTTCCCAAACCCATCGATAGATACATCAAAAGAAAGGTCTGTTCAATACCTATCCACTGCTGAAGGCAAAAAGTATCTGTGACATCTAGTTCCTGAGATATTTCAATTCAAAATTATTCGCATGATTTTCCACCCTACTACATTTGACTTGTTTTGGATGGTGATATTTCTGCAACCAAGCCTCGCAAAAATCTGCGGCTGCCAGGCCTCGAAAGGGATTTCACAGACCTTTTCGCTGGTGTACAACTTGTTGTACAATTTACGACTTTAATTTTTTCAACATTTTAGAAAAAACTCAAGGCTAACCCCTTGCCGAAAAAAATTACATTTCCAACAATGTTTCCCAAACCCATCGATAGATACATCAAAAGAAAGGTCTGTTCAATACCTATCCACTGCTGAAGGCAAAAAGTATCTGTGACATCTAGTTCATGAGACATTTCAATTCAAAATTATTCACATGAATTTCCACCCAACTGCATTTGACTCGTTTTGGATGGTGATATCTCCGCAACCAAACCCCGCAGAAATCTGCGGCTACCAGTTCTCGAAAGGGATTTCACAGACCTTTCCACCTGTGTACAACTTGTTGTGCAATTCACGACCTTAATTTTTTCAACATTTTAGAAAAAAATCAAGGCTAACCCCTTGCCGAAAAAAATTACATTTTCAACAATGTTTTCCAAGCCCATCTATAGATACATCAAAAGAAAGGTCTGTTCAATACCTATCCACTGCTGAAGGCAAAAAGTATCTGTGACATCTAGTTCCTGAGATATTTCAATTCAAAATTATTCGCATGATTTTCCACCCTACTACATTTGACTTGTTTTGGATGGTGATATCTCCGCAACCAAACCCCGCAAAAATCTGCGGCTACCAGTTCTCGAATGGGATTTCATAGACCTTTGCACTTGTGTACAACTTGTTGTGCAATTCACGAACTTAATTTATTCAACATTTTAGAAAAAAATCAAGGCTAACCCCTTGCCGAAAAAAATTACATTTTCAACAATGTTTTCCAAACCCATCTATAGATACATCAAAAGAAAGGTCTCTTCAATACCTATCCACAACTGAAGACAAAACGTATCTGTGACATCTGGTTCCTGAGATATTTCAATTCAAAATTATTCGCATGATTTTCCACCCTACTACATTTGACTTGTTTTGGATGGTGATATTTCTGCAACAAAGCCCCGCAAAAATCTGCGGCTGCCAGTCCTCGAAAGGGATTTCACAGACCTTTCCACTGGTGTACAACTTGTTGCACAATTTACGACCTTAATTTTTTCAACATTTTAGAAAAAACTCAAGGCTAACCCCTTGCCGAAAAAAATTACATTTTCAACAATGTTTCCCAAACCCATCGATAGATACATCAAAAGAAAGGTCTGTTCAATACCTATCCACTGCTGAAGGCAAAAAGTATCTGTGACATCTAGTTAATGAGACATTTCAATTCAAAATTATTCACAGGAATTTCCACCCAACTGCATTTGACTCGTTTTGGATGGTGATATCTCCGCAACCAAACCCCGCAGAAATCTGCGGCTACCAGTTCTCGAAAGGGATTTCACAGACCTTTCCACTTGTGTACAACTTGTTGTGCAATTCACGACCTTAATTTTTTCAACATTTTAGAAAAAAATCAAGGCTAACCCCTTGCCGAAAAAAATTACATTTTCAACAATGTTTCCCAAACCCATCGATAGATACATCAAAAGAAAGGTCTGTTCAATACCTATCCACTGCTGAAGGTAAAAAGTATCTGTGACATCTAGTTCTTGAGATATTTCAATTCAAAATTATTCACATGATTTTCCACCCAACTGCATTTGACTCGTTTTGGATGGTGATATCTCCGCAACCAAACCCCGCAAAAATCTGCGGCTACCAGTTCTCGAATGGGATTTCACAGACCTTTGCACTTGTGTACAACTTGTTGTGCAATTCACGACCTTAATTTTTTCAACATTTTAGAAAAAAATCAAGGCTAACCCCTTGCCGAAAAAAATTACATTTTCAACAATGTTTTCCAAACCCATCTATAGATACATCAAAAGAAAGGTCTGTTCAATACCTATCCACTGCTGAAGGTAAAAAGTATCTGTGACATCTAGTTCATGAGATATTTCAATTCAAAATTATTCACATGATTTTCCACCCAACTGCATTTGACCCGTTTTGGATGGTGATATCTCCGCAACCAAACCCCGCAAAAATCTGCGGCTACCAGTTCTCGAAAGGGACTTCACAGACCTTTCCACTGGTGTACAACTTGTTGTACAATTCACGACTTTAATTTTTTCAACATTTTAGAAAAAAATCAAGGCTAACCCCTTGCCAAAAAAAATTACATTTTCAACAATGTTTTCCAAACCCATCTATAGATACATCAAAAGAAAGGTCTGTTCAATACCTATCCACAACTGAAGACAAAACGTATCTGTGACATCTTGTTCCTGAGATATTTCAATTCAAAATTATTTACATGATTTTCCAACCAACTGCATTTGACTCATTTTGGATGGTGATATTTCTGCAACAAAGCCCCGCAAAAATCTGCGGCTGCCAGTCCTCGAAAGGGATTTCACAGGCCTTTCCACTGGTGTACAACTTGTTGTACAATTTACGACTTTAATTTTTTCAACATTTTAGAAAAAAATCAAGGCTAACCCCTTGCCGAAAAAAATTACATTTTCAACAATGTTTTCCAAACCCATCTATAAATACATCAAAAGAAAGGTCTGTTCAATACCTATCCACAACTGAAGACAAAATGTATCTGTGACATCTTGTTCCTGAGATATTTCAATTCAAAATTATTCACATGATTTTCCACCCAACTGCATTTGACTCGTTTTGGATGGTGATATCTCCGCAACCAAACCCCGCAAAAATCTGCGGCTACCAGTTCTCGAAAGGGATTTCACAGACCTTTCCACTGGTGTACAACTTGTTGTACAATTTTTTGAACATTTTAGAAAAAAATCAAGGCTAACCCCTTGCCGAATAAAATTACATTTTCAGCAATGTTTCCCAAACCCATCGATAGATACATCAAAAGAAAAGTCTGTTCAATACCTATCCACAGCTGAAGACAAAAAGGATCTGTGACATCTGGTTCTTGAGATATTTCAATTCAAAATTATTCAAATGATTTTCCACCCAACTGCTTTTGACTCGTTTTGGATGGTGATATCTCCGCAACCAAACCCCCAAAAATCTGCGGCTACCAGTTCTCGAAAGGGATTTCACAGACCTTTCCACTTGTGTACAACTTGTTGTGCAATTCACGACCTTAATTTTTTCAACATTTTAGAAAAAAATCAAGGCTAACCCCTTGCCGAAAAAAATTACATTTTCAACAATGTTTTCCAAACCCATCGATAGATACATCAAAAGAAAGGTCTGTTCAATACCTATCCACTGCTGAAGGTAAAAAGTATCTGTGACATCTAGTTCATGAGATATTTCAATTCAAAATTATTCACATGATTTTCCACCCAACTGCATTTGACTCGTTTTGGATGGTGATATCTCCGCAACCAAACCCCGCAAAAATCTGCGGCTACCAGTTCTCGAAAGGGATTTCACAGACCTTTCCACTGGTGTACAACTTGTTGTACAATTTTTTGAACATTTTAGAAAAAAATCAAGGCTAACCCCTTGCCGAAAAAAATTACATTTTCAGCAATGTTTCCCAAACCCATCGATAGATACATCAAAAGAAAAGTCTGTTCAATACCTAGTTCATGAGATATTTCAATTCAAAATTATTCACATGATTTTCCACCCAACTGCATTTGATTCGTTTTGGATGGTGATATTTCTGCAACAAAGCCCAGCAAAAATCTGCGGCTGCCAGTCCTCGAAAGGGATTTCACAGACCTTGCCACTGGTGTACAACTTGTTGTACAATTCACGACTTTAATTTTTTCAACATTTTAGAAAAAAATCAAGGCTAACCCCTTGCCGAAAAAAATTACATTTTCAGCAATGTTTCCCAAACCCATTGATAGATACATCAAAAGAAAGGTCTGTTCAATACCTATCCACTGCTGAAGGCAAAAAGTATCTGTGACATCTAGTTCATGAGATATTTCAATTCAAAATTATTCACATGATTTTCCACTCAACTGTATTTGACTCGTCTTGGATGGTGATATCTCCGCAACCAAACCCCGCAAAAATCTGCGGCTACCAGTTCTCGAAAGGGATTTCACAGACCTGTCTACTTGTGTACAATTTGTTGTGCAATTCACGACCTTAATTTTTTCAACATTTTAGACAAAAATCAAGGCTAACCCCTTGCCGAAAAAAATTACATTTTCAACAATGTTTCCCAAACCCATCGATAGATACATCAAAAGAAAGGTCTGTTCAATACCTAGTTCATGAGATATTTCAATTCAAAATTATTCGCATGATTTTCCACCCTACTACATTTGACTTGTTTTTGATGGTGATATTTCTGCAACAAAGCCCCGCAAAAATCTGCGGCTGCCAGTCCTCGAAAGGGATTTCACAGACCTTTGCACTTGTGTACAACTTGTTGTGAAATTCACGACCTTAATTTTTCCAATATTTTAGAAAAAAATCAAGGCTAACCCCTTGCCGAAAAAAATTACATTTTCAACAATGTTTTCCAAACCCATCGATAGATATATCAAAAGAAAGGTCTCTTCAATACCTATCCACAACTGAAGACAAAACGTATCTGTGACATCTAGTTCTTGAGATATTTCAATTCAAAATTATTCACATGATTTTCCACCCAACTGCATTTGATTCGTTTTGGATGGTGATATTTCTGCAACAAAGCCCAGCAAAAATCTGCGGCTGCCAGTCCTCGAAAGGGATTTCACAGACCTTGCCACTGGTGTACAACTTGTTGTACAATTCACGACTTTAATTTTTTCAACATTTTAGAAAAAAATCAAGGCTAACCCCTTGCCGAAAAAAATTACATTTTCAGCAATGTTTCCCAAACCCATTGATAGATACATCAAAAGAAAGGTCTGTTCAATACCTATCCACTGCTGAAGGCAAAAAGTATCTGTGACATCTAGTTCATGAGATATTTCAATTCAAAATTATTCACATAATTTTCCACCCAACTGCATTTGACTCGTTTTGGATGGTGATATCTCCGCAACCAAACCCCGCAAAAATCTGCGGCTACCAGTTCTCGAAAGGGATTTCACAGACCTTTGCACTTGTGTACAATTTGTTGTGCAATTCACGACCTTAATTTTTTCAACATTTTAAACAAAAATCAAGGCTAACCTCTTGCCGAAAAAAATTACATTTTCAACAATGTTTTCCAAACCCATCAATAGATACATCAAAAGAAAGGTCTGTTCAATACCTATCCACTGCTGAAGGTAAAAAGTATCTGTGACATCTAGTTCATGAGATATTTCAATTCAAAATTATTCACATGATTTTCCACCCAACTGCATTTGACTCGTTTTGGATGGTGATATCTCCGCAACCAAACCCCGCAAAAATCTGCGGCTACCAGTTCTCGAAAGGGATTTCACAGACCTTTGCACTTGTGTTCAACTTGTTGTGCAATTCACGACCTTAATTTTTTCAACATTTTAAACAAAAATCAAGGCTAACCCCTTGCCGAAAAAAATTAAATTTTCAACAATGTTTTCCAAACCCATCGATAGATGCATCAAAAGAAAAGTCTCTTCAATACCTATCCACAACTGAAGACAAAACGTATCTGTGACATCTGGTTCTTGAGATATTTCAATTCAAAATTATTCGCATGATTTTCCACCCTACTACATTTGACTTGTTTTGGATGGTGATATTTCTGCAACAAAGCCCCGCAAAAATCTGCGGCTGCCAGTCCTCGAAAGGGTTTTCACAGACCTTTCCACTGGTGTACAACTTGTTTTACAATTCACGACTTTAATTTTTTCAACATTTTAGAAAAAATTAAGGCTAACCCCTTCCCGAAAAAAATTACATTTTCAACAATGTTTTCCAAACCCATCGATAGATGCATCAAAAGAAAAGTCTCTTCAATACCTATCCACTGCTGAAGGTAAAAAGTATCTGTGACATCTAGTTCATGAGATATTGCAATTCAAAATTATTCACATGATTTTCCACCCAACTGCATTTGATTCGTTTTGGATGGTGATATTTCTGCAACAAAGCCCCGCAAAAATCTGCTGCTGCCAGTCCTCGAAAGGGATTTCACAGACCTTTCCACTGGTGTACAACTTGTTGTACATTTCACGACTTTAATTTTTTCAACATTTTAGAAAAAAATCAAGGCTAACCCCTTGCCGAAAAAAATTACATTTTCAACAATGTTTCCCAAACCCATCGATAGATACATCAAAAGAAAGGTCTGTTCAATACCTATCCACAGCTGAAGACAAAAAGGATCTGTGACATCTGGTTCTTGAGATATTTCAATTCAAAATTATTCACATGATTTTCCACCCAACTGCATTTGACTCGTTTTGGATGGTGATATCTCCGCAACCAAACCCCGCAAAAATCTGCGGCTACCAGTTCTCGAAAGGGACTTCACAGACCTTTCCACTGGTGTAAAACTTGTTGTACAATTCACGACTTTAATTTTTTCAACATTTTAGAAAAAAATCAAGGCTAACCCCTTGCCGAAAAAAATTACATTTTCAACAATGTTTCCCAAACCCATCTATAGATACATCAAAAGAAAGGTCTATTCAATACCTATCCACTGCTGAAGGCAAAAAGTATCTGTGACATCTAGTTCATGAGATATTTCAATTCAAAATTATTCACATGATTTTCCACCCATCTGCATTTGACTCGTTTTGGATGGTGATATCTCCGCAACCAAACCCCGCAAAAATCTGCGGCTACCAGTTCTCGAAAGGGATTTCACAGACCTTTGCACTTGTGTACAACTTGTTATGAAATTCACGACCTTAATTTTTTCAACATTTTAGAAAAAAATCAAGGCTAACCCCTTGCCGAAAAAAATTACATTTTCAACAATGTTTCCCAAAACCATCTATAGATACATCAAAAGAAAGGTCTCTTCAATACCTATCCACAACTGAAGACAAAACTTATCTGTGACATCTGGTTCCTGAAATATTTCAATTCAAAATTATTCACATGATTTTCCACCCTACTACATTTGACTTGTTTTGGATGGTGATATTTCTGCAACAAAGCCCCGCAAAAATCTGCGGCTGCCAGTCCTCGAAAGGGATTTCACAGACCTTTCCACTGGTGTACAACTTGTTGTACATTTCACGACTTTAATTTTTTCAACATTTTAGAAAAAAATCAAGGCTAACCCCTTGCCGAAAAAAATTACATTTTCAACAATGTTTCCCAAACCCATCGATAGATACATCAAAAGAAAGGTCTGTTCAATACCTATCCACAGCTGAAGACAAAAAGGATCTGTGACATCTGGTTCTTGAGATATTTCAATTCAAAATTATTCACATGATTTTCCACCCAACTGCATTTGACTCGTTTTGGATGGTGATATCTCCGCAACCAAACCCCGCAAAAATCTGCGGCTACCAGTTCTCGAAAGGGACTTCACAGACCTTTCCACTGGTGTAAAACTTGTTGTACAATTCACGACTTTAATTTTTTCAACATTTTAGAAAAAAATCAAGGCTAACCCCTTGCCGAAAAAAATTACATTTTCAACAATGTTTCCCAAACCCATCTATAGATACATCAAGAGAAAGGTCTATTCAATACCTATCCACTGCTGAAGGCAAAAAGTATCTGTGACATCTAGTTCATGAGATATTTCAATTCAAAATTATTCACATGATTTTCCACCCATCTGCATTTGACTCGTTTTGGATGGTGATATCTCCGCAACCAAACCCCGCAAAAATCTGCGGCTACCAGTTCTCGAAAGGGATTTCACAGACCTTTGCACTTGTGTACAACTTGTTATGAAATTCACGACCTTAATTTTTTCAACATTTTAGAAAAAAATCAAGGCTAACCCCTTGCCGAAAAAAATTACATTTTCAACAATGTTTCCCAAAACCATCTATAGATACATCAAAAGAAAGGTCTCTTCAATACCTATCCACAACTGAAGACAAAACTTATCTGTGACATCTGGTTCCTGAAATATTTCAATTCAAAATTATTCACATGATTTTCCACCCTACTACATTTGACTTGTTTTGGATGGTGATATTTCTGCAACAAAGCCCCGCAAAAATCTGCGGCTGCCAGTCCTCGAAAGGGATTTCACAGACCTTTCCACTGGTGTACAACTTGTTGTACAATTCACGACTTTAATTTTTTCAACATTTTAGACAAAAATCAAGGCTAACCCCTTGCCGAAAAAAATTACATTTTCAACAATGTTTCCCAATCCCATCTATAGATACATCAAAAGAAAGGTCTGTTCAATACCTATCCACTGCTGAAGGCAAAAAGTATCTGTGACATCTAGTTCATGAGATATTTCCATTCAAAATTATTCACATGATTTTCCACCCAACTGCATTTGACTCGTTTTGGATGTTGATATCTCCGCAACCAAACCCCGCAAAAATCTGCGGCTACCAGTTCTCGAAAGGGATTTCACAGACCTTTCCACTTGTGTACAACTTGTTGTGCAATTCACGACCTTAATTTTTTCAACATTTTAGAAAAAAATCAAGGCTAACCCCTTGCCGAAAAAAATTACATTTTCAACAATGTTTCCCAAACCCATCTATAGATACATCAAAAGAAAGGTCTGTTCAATACCTATCCACTGCTGAAGGCAAAAAGTATCTGTGACATCTAGTTCATGAGATATTTCAATTCAAAATTATTCACATGATTTTCCACCCATCTGCATTTGACTCGTTTTGGATGGTGATATCTCCGCAACCAAACCCCGCAAAAATCTGCGGCTACCAGTTCTCGAAAGGGATTTCATAGACCTTTGCACTTGTGTACAACTTGTTATGAAATTCACGACCTTAATTTTTTCAACATTTTAGAAAAAAATCAAGGCTAACCCCATGCCGAAAAAAATTACATTTTCAACAATGTTTTCCAAACCCATCGATAGATACCTCAAAAGAAAGGTCACTTCAATACCTATCCACAACTGAAGACAAAATTTATCTGTGACATCTGGTTCCTGAAATATTTCAATTCAAAATTATTCACATGATTTTCCACCCAACTGCATTTGATTCGTTTTGGATGGTGATATTTCTGCAACAAAGCCCCGCAAAAATCTGCGGCTGCCAGTCCTCGAAAGGGATTTCACAGACCTTTCCACTGGTGTACAACTTGTTGTACATTTCACGACTTTAATTTTTTCAACATTTTAGAAAAAAATCAAGGCTAACCCCATGCCGAAAAAAATTACATTTTCAACAATGTTTTCCAAACCCATCGATAGATACCTCAAAAGAAAGGTCACTTCAATACCTATCCACAACTGAAGACAAAATTTATCTGTGACATCTGGTTCCTGAAATATTTCAATTCAAAATTATTCACATGATTTTCCACCCTACTACATTTGACTTGTTTTGGATGGTGATATTTCTGCAACAAAGCCCCGCAAAAATCTGCGGCTGCCAGTCCTCGAAAGGGATTTCACAGACCTTTCCACTGGTGTACAACTTGTTGTACAATTCACGACTTTAATTTTTTCAACATTTTAGACAAAAATCAAGGCTAACCCCTTGCCGAAAAAAATTACATTTTCAACAATGTTTCCCAATCCCATCTATAGATACATCAAAAGAAAGGTCTGTTCAATACCTATCCACTGCTGAAGGCAAAAAGTATCTGTGACATCTAGTTCATGAGATATTTCCATTCAAAATTATTCACATGATTTTCCACCCAACTGCATTTGACTCGTTTTGGATGGTGATATCTCCGCAACCAAACCCCGCAAAAATCTGCGGCTACCAGTTCTCGAAAGGGACTTCACAGACCTTTCCACTGGTGTAAAACTTGTTGTACAATTCACGACTTTAATTTTTTCAACATTTTAGAAAAAAATCAAGGCTAACCCCTTGCCGAAAAAAATTACATTTTCAACAATGTTTCCCAAACCCATCGATAGATACATCAAAAGAAAGGTCTGTTCAATACCTATCCACAACTGAAGACAAAACGTATCTGTGACATCTGGTTCCTGAGATATTTCAATTCAAAATTATTCGCATGATTTTCCACAATACTACATTTGACTTGTTTTGGATGGTGATATTTCTGCAACAAAGCCTCGCAAAAATCTGCGGCTGCCAGTCCTCGAAAGGGATTTCACAGACCTTTCCACTGGTGTACAACTTGTTGTACAATTCACGACTTTAATTTTTTCAACATTTTAGAAAAAAATCAAGGCTAACCCCTTGCCGAAAAAAATTACATTTTCAACAATGTTTCCCAAACCCATCGATAGATACATCAAAAGAAAGGTCTGTTCAATACCTATCCACAGCTGAAGACAAAAAGGATCTGTGACATCTGGTTCTTGAGATATTTCAATTCAAAATTATTCACATGATTTTCCACCCAACTGCATTTGACTCGTTTTGGATGGTGATATCTCCGCAACCAAACCCCGCAAAAATCTGCGGCTACCAGTTCTCGAAAGGGACTTCACAGACCTTTCCACTGGTGTAAAACTTGTTGTACAATTCACGACTTTAATTTTTTCAACATTTTAGAAAAAAATCAAGGCTAACCCCTTGCCGAAAAAAATTACATTTTCAACAATGTTTCCCAAACCCATCTATAGATACATCAAAAGAAAGGTCTATTCAATACCTATCCACTGCTGAAGGCAAAAAGTATCTGTGACATCTAGTTCATGAGATATTTCAATTCAAAATTATTCACATGATTTTCCACCCATCTGCATTTGACTCGTTTTGGATGGTGATATCTCCGCAACCAAACCCCGCAAAAATCTGCGGCTACCAGTTCTCGAAAGGGATTTCACAGACCTTTGCACTTGTGTACAACTTGTTATGAAATTCACGACCTTAATTTTTTCAACATTTTAGAAAAAAATCAAGGCTAACCCCTTGCCGAAAAAAATTACATTTTTAACAATGTTTCCCAAAACCATCTATAGATACATCAAAAGAAAGGTCTCTTCAATACCTATCCACAACTGAAGACAAAACTTATCTGTGACATCTGGTTCCTGAAATATTTCAATTCAAAATTATTCACATGATTTTCCACCCTACTACATTTGACTTGTTTTGGATGGTGATATTTCTGCAACAAAGCCCCGCAAAAATCTGCGGCTACAAGTTCTCGAAAGGGATTTCACAGACCTTTCCACTTGTGTACAACTTGTTGTGCAATTCACGACCTTAATTTTTTCAACATTTTAGAAAAAAATCAAGGCTAACCCCTTGCCGAAAAAAATTACATTTTCAACAATGTTTTCCAAACCCATCTATAGATACATCAAAAGAAAGGTCTGTTCAATACCTATCCACAACTGAAGTCAAAACGTATCTGTGACATCTGTTTCTTGAGATATTTCAATTCAAAATTATTCACATGATTTTCCACCCAACTGCATTTGACTCGTTTTGGATGGTGATATTTCTGCAACAAAGCCCCGCAAAAATCTGCGGCTGCCAGTCCTCGAAAGGGATTTCACAGACCTTTCCACTGGTGTACAACTTGTTGTACAATTCACGACTTTAATTTTTTCAACATTTTAGAAAAAAATCAAGGCTAACCCCTTGCCGAAAAAAATTACATTTTCAGCAATGTTTTCCAAACCCATCTATAGATACATCAAAAGAAAGGTCTGTTCAATACCTATCCACAACTGAAGACAAAACGTATCTGTGACATCTGTTTCCTGAGATATTTCAATTCAAAATTATTCACATGATTTTCCACCCAACTGTATTTGACTCGTTTTGGATGGTGATATCTCCGCAACCAAACCCCGCAAAAATCTGCGGCTACCAGTTCTCGAAAGGGATTTCACAGACCTGTCTACTTGTGTACAACTTGTTGTGCAATTCACGACCTTAATTTTTTCAACATTTTAGACAAAAATCAAGGCTAACCCCTTGCCGAAAAAAATTACATTTTCAACAATGTTTCCCAAACCCATCGATAGATACATCAAAAGAAAGGTCTGTTCAATACCTAGTTCATGAGATATTTCAATTCAAAATTATTCGCATGATTTTCCAACCTACTACATTTGACTTGTTTTTGATGGTGATATTTCTGCAACAAAGCCCCGCAAAAATCTGCGGCTGCCAGTCCTCGAAAGGGATTTCACAGACCTTTGCACTTGTGTACAACTTGTTGTGAAATTCACGACCTTAATTTTTCCAATATTTTAGAAAAAAATCAAGGCTAACCCCTTGCCGAAAAAAATTACATTTTCAACAATGTTTTCCAAACCCATCGATAGATATATCAAAAGAAAGGTCTCTTCAATACCTATCCACAACTGAAGACAAAACGTATCTGTGACATCTAGTTCTTGAGATATTTCAATTCAAAATTATTCACATGATTTTCCACCCAACTGCATTTGATTCGTTTTGGATGGTGATATTTCTGCAACAAAGCCCAGCAAAAATCTGCGGCTGCCAGTCCTCGAAAGGGATTTCACAGACCTTGCCACTGGTGTACAACTTGTTGTACAATTCACGACTTTAATTTTTTCAACATTTTAGAAAAAAATCAAGGCTAACCCCTTGCCAAAAAAAATTACATTTTCAACAATGTTTTCCAAACCCATCTATAGATACATCAAAAGAAAGGTCTGTTCAATACCTATCCACAACTGAAGACAAAACGTATCTGTGACATCTTGTTCCTGAGATATTTCAATTCAAAATTATTTACATGATTTTCCAACCAACTGCATTTGACTCATTTTGGATGGTGATATTTCTGCAACAAAGCCCCGCAAAAATCTGCGGCTGCCAGTCCTCGAAAGGGATTTCACAGGCCTTTCCACTGGTGTACAACTTGTTGTACAATTTACGACTTTAATTTTTTCAACATTTTAGAAAAAAATCAAGGCTAACCCCTTGCCGAAAAAAATTACATTTTCAACAATGTTTTCCAAACCCATCTATAAATACATCAAAAGAAAGGTCTGTTCAATACCTATCCACAACTGAAGACAAAATGTATCTGTGACATCTTGTTCCTGAGATATTTCAATTCAAAATTATTCACATGATTTTCCACCCAACTGCATTTGACTCGTTTTGGATGGTGATATCTCCGCAACCAAACCCCGCAAAAATCTGCGGCTACCAGTTCTCGAAAGGGATTTCACAGACCTTTCCACTGGTGTACAACTTGTTGTACAATTTTTTGAACATTTTAGAAAAAAATCAAGGCTAACCCCTTGCCGAATAAAATTACATTTTCAGCAATGTTTCCCAAACCCATCGATAGATACATCAAAAGAAAAGTCTGTTCAATACCTATCCACAGCTGAAGACAAAAAGGATCTGTGACATCTGGTTCTTGAGATATTTCAATTCAAAATTATTCAAATGATTTTCCACCCAACTGCATTTGACTCGTTTTGGATGGTGATATCTCCGCAACCAAACCCCCAAAAATCTGCGGCTACCAGTTCTCGAAAGGGATTTCACAGACCTTTCCACTTGTGTACAACTTGTTGTGCAATTCACGACCTTAATTTTTTCAACATTTTAGAAAAAAATCAAGGCTAACCCCTTGCCGAAAAAAATTACATTTTCAACAATGTTTTCCAAACCCATCTATAGATACATCAAAAGAAAGGTCTGTTCAATACCTATCCACTGCTGAACGTAAAAAGTATCTGTGACATCTAGTTCATGAGATATTTCAATTCAAAATTATTCACATGATTTTCCACCCAACTGCATTTGACTCGTTTTGGATGGTGATATCTCCGCAACCAAACCCCGCAAAAATCTGCGGCTACCAGTTCTCGAAAGGGATTTCACAGACCTTTCCACTGGTGTACAACTTGTTGTACAATTCACGACTATAATTTTTTCAACATTTTAGAAAAAAATCAAGGCTAACCCCTTGCCGAAAAAAATTACATTTTCAGCAATGTTTCCCAAACCCATTGATAGATACATCAAAAGAAAGGTATGTTCAAAACCTATCCACAACTGAAGACAAAACGTATCTGTGACATCTGGTTCCTGAGATATTTCAATTCAAAATTATTCACATGATTTTCCACCCAACTGCATTTGACTCGTTTTGGATGGTGATATCTCCGCAACCAAACCCCGCAAAAATCTGCGGCTACCAGTTCTCGAAAGGGATTTCACAGACCTTTCCACTGGTGTACAACTTGTTGTACAATTTTTTGAACATTTTAGAAAAAAATCAAGGCTTGCCGAAAAAAATTACATTTTCAGCAATGTTTCCCAAACCCATCGATAGATACATCAAAAGAAAAGTCTGTTCAATACCTATCCACAGCTGAAGACAAAAAGGATCTGTGACATCTGGTTCTTGAGATATTTCAATTCAAAATTATTCAAATGATTTTCCACCCAACTGCTTTTGACTCGTTTTGGATGGTGATATCTCCGCAACCAAACCCCCAAAAATCTGCGGCTACCAGTTCTCGAAAGGGATTTCACAGACCTTTCCACTTGTGTACAACTTGTTGTGCAATTCACGACCTTAATTTTTTCAACATTTTAGAAAAAAATCAAGGCTAACCCCTTGCCGAAAAAAATTACATTTTCAACAATGTTTTCCAAACCCATCGATAGATACATCAAAAGAAAGGTCTGTTCAATACCTATCCACTGCTGAAGGTAAAAAGTATCTGTGACATCTAGTTCATGAGATATTTCAATTCAAAATTATTCACATGATTTTCCACCCAACTGCATTTGACTCGTTTTGGATGGTGATATCTCCGCAACCAAACCCCGCAAAAATCTGCGGCTACCAGTTCTCGAAAGGGATTTCACAGACCTTTCCACTGGTGTACAACTTGTTGTACAATTTTTTGAACATTTTAGAAAAAAATCAAGGCTAACCCCTTGCCGAAAAAAATTACATTTTCAGCAATGTTTCCCAAACCCATCGATAGATACATCAAAAGAAAAGTCTGTTCAATACCTAGTTCATGAGATATTTCAATTCAAAATTATTCACATGATTTTCCACCCAACTGCATTTGATTCGTTTTGGATGGTGATATTTCTGCAACAAAGCCCAGCAAAAATCTGCGGCTGCCAGTCCTCGAAAGGGATTTCACAGACCTTGCCACTGGTGTACAACTTGTTGTACAATTCACGACTTTAATTTTTTCAACATTTTAGAAAAAAATCAAGGCTAACCCCTTGCCGAAAAAAATTACATTTTCAGCAATGTTTCCCAAACCCATTGATAGATACATCAAAAGAAAGGTCTGTTCAATACCTATCCACTGCTGAAGGCAAAAAGTATCTGTGACATCTAGTTCATGAGATATTTCAATTCAAAATTATTCACATGATTTTCCACTCAACTGTATTTGACTCGTCTTGGATGGTGATATCTCCGCAACCAAACCCCGCAAAAATCTGCGGCTACCAGTTCTCGAAAGGGATTTCACAGACCTGTCTACTTGTGTACAACTTGTTGTGCAATTCACGACCTTAATTTTTTCAACATTTTAGACAAAAATCAAGGCTAACCCCTTGCCGAAAAAAATTACATTTTCAACAATGTTTCCCAAACCCATCGATAGATACATCAAAAGAAAGGTCTGTTCAATACCTAGTTCATGAGATATTTCAATTCAAAATTATTCGCATGATTTTCCACCCTACTACATTTGACTTGTTTTTGATGGTGATATTTCTGCAACAAAGCCCCGCAAAAATCTGCGGCTGCCAGTCCTCGAAAGGGATTTCACAGACCTTTGCACTTGTGTACAACTTGTTGTGAAATTCACGACCTTAATTTTTCCAATATTTTAGAAAAAAATCAAGGCTAACCCCTTGCCGAAAAAAATTACATTTTCAACAATGTTTTCCAAACCCATCGATAGATATATCAAAAGAAAGGTCTCTTCAATACCTATCCACAACTGAAGACAAAACGTATCTGTGACATCTAGTTCTTGAGATATTTCAATTCAAAATTATTCACATGATTTTCCACCCAACTGCATTTGATTCGTTTTGGATGGTGATATTTCTGCAACAAAGCCCAGCAAAAATCTGCGGCTGCCAGTCCTCGAAAGGGATTTCACAGACCTTGCCACTGGTGTACAACTTGTTGTACAATTCACGACTTTAATTTTTTCAACATTTTAGAAAAAAATCAAGGCTAACCCCTTGCCGAAAAAAATTACATTTTCAGCAATGTTTCCCAAACCCATTGATAGATACATCAAAAGAAAGGTCTGTTCAATACCTATCCACTGCTGAAGGCAAAAAGTATCTGTGACATCTAGTTCATGAGATATTTCAATTCAAAATTATTCACATAATTTTCCACCCAACTGCATTTGACTCGTTTTGGATGGTGATATCTCCGCAACCAAACCCCGCAAAAATCTGCGGCTACCAGTTCTCGAAAGGGATTTCACAGACCTTTGCACTTGTGTACAATTTGTTGTGCAATTCACGACCTTAATTTTTTCAACATTTTAAACAAAAATCAAGGCTAACCTCTTGCCGAAAAAAATTACATTTTCAACAATGTTTTCCAAACCCATCAATAGATACATCAAAAGAAAGGTCTGTTCAATACCTATCCACTGCTGAAGGTAAAAAGTATCTGTGACATCTAGTTCATGAGATATTTCAATTCAAAATTATTCACATGATTTTCCACCCAACTGCATTTGACTCGTTTTGGATGGTGATATCTCCGCAACCAAACCCCGCAAAAATCTGCGGCTACCAGTTCTCGAAAGGGATTTCACAGACCTTTGCACTTGTGTTCAACTTGTTGTGCAATTCACGACCTTAATTTTTTCAACATTTTAAACAAAAATCAAGGCTAACCCCTTGCCGAAAAAAATTAAATTTTCAACAATGTTTTCCAAACCCATCGATAGATGCATCAAAAGAAAAGTCTCTTCAATACCTATCCACAACTGAAGACAAAACGTATCTGTGACATCTGGTTCTTGAGATATTTCAATTCAAAATTATTCGCATGATTTTCCACCCTACTACATTTGACTTGTTTTGGATGGTGATATTTCTGCAACAAAGCCCCGCAAAAATCTGCGGCTGCCAGTCCTCGAAAGGGTTTTCACAGACCTTTCCACTGGTGTACAACTTGTTTTACAATTCACGACTTTAATTTTTTCAACATTTTAGAAAAAATTAAGGCTAACCCCTTCCCGAAAAAAATTACATTTTCAACAATGTTTTCCAAACCCATCGATAGATGCATCAAAAGAAAAGTCTCTTCAATACCTATCCACTGCTGAAGGTAAAAAGTATCTGTGACATCTAGTTCATGAGATATTGCAATTCAAAATTATTCACATGATTTTCCACCCAACTGCATTTGATTCGTTTTGGATGGTGATATTTCTGCAACAAAGCCCCGCAAAAATCTGCTGCTGCCAGTCCTCGAAAGGGATTTCACAGACCTTTCCACTGGTGTACAACTTGTTGTACATTTCACGACTTTAATTTTTTCAACATTTTAGAAAAAAATCAAGGCTAACCCCTTGCCGAAAAAAATTACATTTTCAACAATGTTTCCCAAACCCATCGATAGATGCATCAAAAGAAAAGTCTCTTCAATACCTATCCACAACTGAAGACAAAACGTATCTGTGACATCTGGTTCTTGAGATATTTCAATTCAAAATTATTCGCATGATTTTCCACCCTACTACATTTGACTTGTTTTGGATGGTGATATTTCTGCAACAAAGCCCCGCAAAAATCTGCGGCTGCCAGTCCTCGAAAGGGTTTTCACAGACCTTTGCACTTGTGTACAACTTGTTATGAAATTCACCTTAATTTTTTCAACATTTTAGAAAAAAATCAAGGCTAACCCCTTGCCGAAAAAAATTACATTTTCAACAATGTTTCCCAAAACCATCTATAGATACATCAAAAGAAAGGTCTCTTCAATACCTATCCACAACTGAAGACAAAACTTATCTGTGACATCTGGTTCCTGAAATATTTCAATTCAAAATTATTCACATGATTTTCCACCCTACTACATTTGACTTGTTTTGGATGGTGATATTTCTGCAACAAAGCCCCGCAAAAATCTGCGGCTGCCAGTCCTCGAAAGGGATTTCACAGACCTTTCCACTGGTGTACAACTTGTTGTACATTTCACGACTTTAATTTTTTCAACATTTTAGAAAAAAATCAAGGCTAACCCCTTGCCGAAAAAAATTACATTTTCAACAATGTTTCCCAAACCCATCGATAGATACATCAAAAGAAAGGTCTGTTCAATACCTATCCACAGCTGAAGACAAAAAGGATCTGTGACATCTGGTTCTTGAGATATTTCAATTCAAAATTATTCACATGATTTTCCACCCAACTGCATTTGACTCGGTTTGGATGGTGATATCTCCGCAACCAAACCCCGCAAAAATCTGCGGCTACCAGTTCTCGAAAGGGACTTCACAGACCTTTCCACTGGTGTAAAACTTGTTGTACAATTCACGACTTTAATTTTTTCAACATTTTAGAAAAAAATCAAGGCTAACCCCTTGCCGAAAAAAATTACATTTTCAACAATGTTTCCCAAACCCATCTATAGATACATCAAAAGAAAGGTCTATTCAATACCTATCCACTGCTGAAGGCAAAAAGTATCTGTGACATCTAGTTCATGAGATATTTCAATTCAAAATTATTCACATGATTTTCCACCCATCTGCATTTGACTCGTTTTGGATGGTGATATCTCCGCAACCAAACCCCGCAAAAATCTGCGGCTACCAGTTCTCGAAAGGGATTTCACAGACCTTTGCACTTGTGTACAACTTGTTATGAAATTCACGACCTTAATTTTTTCAACATTTTAGAAAAAAATCAAGGCTAACCCCTTGCCGAAAAAAATTACATTTTCAACAATGTTTCCCAAAACCATCTATAGATACATCAAAAGAAAGGTCTCTTCAATACCTATCCACAACTGAAGACAAAACTTATCTGTGACATCTGGTTCCTGAAATATTTCAATTCAAAATTATTCACATGATTTTCCACCCTACTACATTTGACTTGTTTTGGATGGTGATATTTCTGCAACAAAGCCCCGCAAAAATCTGCGGCTGCCAGTCCTCGAAAGGGATTTCACAGACCTTTCCACTGGTGTACAACTTGTTGTACAATTCACGACTTTAATTTTTTCAACATTTTAGACAAAAATCAAGGCTAACCCCTTGCCGAAAAAAATTACATTTTCAACAATGTTTCCCAATCCCATCTATAGATACATCAAAAGAAAGGTCTGTTCAATACCTATCCACTGCTGAAGGCAAAAAGTATCTGTGACATCTAGTTCATGAGATATTTCCATTCAAAATTATTCACATGATTTTCCACCCAACTGCATTTGACTCGTTTTGGATGTTGATATCTCCGCAACCAAACCCCGCAAAAATCTGCGGCTACCAGTTCTCGAAAGGGATTTCACAGACCTTTCCACTTGTGTACAACTTGTTGTGCAATTCACGACCTTAATTTTTTCAACATTTTAGAAAAAAATCAAGGCTAACCCCTTGCCGAAAAAAATTACATTTTCAACAATGTTTCCCAAACCCATCTATAGATACATCAAAAGAAAGGTCTGTTCAATACCTATCCACTGCTGAAGGCAAAAAGTATCTGTGACATCTAGTTCATGAGATATTTCAATTCAAAATTATTCACATGATTTTCCACCCATCTGCATTTGACTCGTTTTGGATGGTGATATCTCCGCAACCAAACCCCGCAAAAATCTGCGGCTACCAGTTCTCGAAAGGGATTTCATAGACCTTTGCACTTGTGTACAACTTGTTATGAAATTCACGACCTTAATTTTTTCAACATTTTAGAAAAAAATCAAGGCTAACCCCATGCCGAAAAAAATTACATTTTCAACAATGTTTTCCAAACCCATCGATAGATACCTCAAAAGAAAGGTCACTTCAATACCTATCCACAACTGAAGACAAAATTTATCTGTGACATCTGGTTCCTGAAATATTTCAATTCAAAATTATTCACATGATTTTCCACCCAACTGCATTTGATTCGTTTTGGATGGTGATATTTCTGCAACAAAGCCCCGCAAAAATCTGCGGCTGCCAGTCCTCGAAAGGGATTTCACAGACCTTTCCACTGGTGTACAACTTGTTGTACATTTCACGACTTTAATTTTTTCAACATTTTAGAAAAAAATCAAGGCTAACCCCATGCCGAAAAAAATTACATTTTCAACAATGTTTTCCAAACCCATCGATAGATACCTCAAAAGAAAGGTCACTTCAATACCTATCCACAACTGAAGACAAAATTTATCTGTGACATCTGGTTCCTGAAATATTTCAATTCAAAATTATTCACATGATTTTCCACCCTACTACATTTGACTTGTTTTGGATGGTGATATTTCTGCAACAAAGCCCCGCAAAAATCTGCGGCTGCCAGTCCTCGAAAGGGATTTCACAGACCTTTCCACTGGTGTACAACTTGTTGTACAATTCACGACTTTAATTTTTTCAACATTTTAGACAAAAATCAAGGCTAACCCCTTGCCGAAAAAAATTACATTTTCAACAATGTTTCCCAATCCCATCTATAGATACATCAAAAGAAAGGTCTGTTCAATACCTATCCACTGCTGAAGGCAAAAAGTATCTGTGACATCTAGTTCATGAGATATTTCCATTCAAAATTATTCACATGATTTTCCACCCAACTGCATTTGACTCGTTTTGGATGGTGATATCTCCGCAACCAAACCCCGCAAAAATCTGCGGCTACCAGTTCTCGAAAGGGACTTCACAGACCTTTCCACTGGTGTAAAACTTGTTGTACAATTCACGACTTTAATTTTTTCAACATTTTAGAAAAAAATCAAGGCTAACCCCTTGCCGAAAAAAATTACATTTTCAACAATGTTTCCCAAACCCATCGATAGATACATCAAAAGAAAGGTCTGTTCAATACCTATCCACAACTGAAGACAAAACGTATCTGTGACATCTGGTTCCTGAGATATTTCAATTCAAAATTATTCGCATGATTTTCCACAATACTACATTTGACTTGTTTTGGATGGTGATATTTCTGCAACAAAGCCTCGCAAAAATCTGCGGCTGCCAGTCCTCGAAAGGGATTTCACAGACCTTTCCACTGGTGTACAACTTGTTGTACAATTCACGACTTTAATTTTTTCAACATTTTAGAAAAAAATCAAGGCTAACCCCTTGCCGAAAAAAATTACATTTTCAACAATGTTTCCCAAACCCATCGATAGATACATCAAAAGAAAGGTCTGTTCAATACCTATCCACAGCTGAAGACAAAAAGGATCTGTGACATCTGGTTCTTGAGATATTTCAATTCAAAATTATTCACATGATTTTCCACCCAACTGCATTTGACTCGTTTTGGATGGTGATATCTCCGCAACCAAACCCCGCAAAAATCTGCGGCTACCAGTTCTCGAAAGGGACTTCACAGACCTTTCCACTGGTGTAAAACTTGTTGTACAATTCACGACTTTAATTTTTTCAACATTTTAGAAAAAAATCAAGGCTAACCCCTTGCCGAAAAAAATTACATTTTCAACAATGTTTCCCAAACCCATCTATAGATACATCAAAAGAAAGGTCTATTCAATACCTATCCACTGCTGAAGGCAAAAAGTATCTGTGACATCTAGTTCATGAGATATTTCAATTCAAAATTATTCACATGATTTTCCACCCATCTGCATTTGACTCGTTTTGGATGGTGATATCTCCGCAACCAAACCCCGCAAAAATCTGCGGCTACCAGTTCTCGAAAGGGATTTCACAGACCTTTGCACTTGTGTACAACTTGTTATGAAATTCACGACCTTAATTTTTTCAACATTTTAGAAAAAAATCAAGGCTAACCCCTTGCCGAAAAAAATTACATTTTTAACAATGTTTCCCAAAACCATCTATAGATACATCAAAAGAAAGGTCTCTTCAATACCTATCCACAACTGAAGACAAAACTTATCTGTGACATCTGGTTCCTGAAATATTTCAATTCAAAATTATTCACATGATTTTCCACCCTACTACATTTGACTTGTTTTGGATGGTGATATTTCTGCAACAAAGCCCCGCAAAAATCTGCGGCTACAAGTTCTCGAAAGGGATTTCACAGACCTTTCCACTTGTGTACAACTTGTTGTGCAATTCACGACCTTAATTTTTTCAACATTTTAGAAAAAAATCAAGGCTAACCCCTTGCCGAAAAAAATTACATTTTCAACAATGTTTTCCAAACCCATCTATAGATACATCAAAAGAAAGGTCTGTTCAATACCTATCCACAACTGAAGTCAAAACGTATCTGTGACATCTGTTTCTTGAGATATTTCAATTCAAAATTATTCACATGATTTTCCACCCAACTGCATTTGACTCGTTTTGGATGGTGATATTTCTGCAACAAAGCCCCGCAAAAATCTGCGGCTGCCAGTCCTCGAAAGGGATTTCACAGACCTTTCCACTGGTGTACAACTTGTTGTACAATTCACGACTTTAATTTTTTCAACATTTTAGAAAAAAATCAAGGCTAACCCCTTGCCGAAAAAAATTACATTTTCAGCAATGTTTTCCAAACCCATCTATAGATACATCAAAAGAAAGGTCTGTTCAATACCTATCCACAACTGAAGACAAAACGTATCTGTGACATCTGTTTCCTGAGATATTTCAATTCAAAATTATTCACATGATTTTCCACCCAACTGTATTTGACTCGTTTTGGATGGTGATATCTCCGCAACCAAACCCCGCAAAAATCTGCGGCTACCAGTTCTCGAAAGGGATTTCACAGACCTGTCTACTTGTGTACAACTTGTTGTGCAATTCACGACCTTAATTTTTTCAACATTTTAGACAAAAATCAAGGCTAACCCCTTGCCGAAAAAAATTACATTTTCAACAATGTTTCCCAAACCCATCGATAGATACATCAAAAGAAAGGTCTGTTCAATACCTAGTTCATGAGATATTTCAATTCAAAATTATTCGCATGATTTTCCAACCTACTACATTTGACTTGTTTTTGATGGTGATATTTCTGCAACAAAGCCCCGCAAAAATCTGCGGCTGCCAGTCCTCGAAAGGGATTTCACAGACCTTTGCACTTGTGTACAACTTGTTGTGAAATTCACGACCTTAATTTTTCCAATATTTTAGAAAAAAATCAAGGCTAACCCCTTGCCGAAAAAAATTACATTTTCAACAATGTTTTCCAAACCCATCGATAGATATATCAAAAGAAAGGTCTCTTCAATACCTATCCACAACTGAAGACAAAACGTATCTGTGACATCTAGTTCTTGAGATATTTCAATTCAAAATTATTCACATGATTTTCCACCCAACTGCATTTGATTCGTTTTGGATGGTGATATTTCTGCAACAAAGCCCAGCAAAAATCTGCGGCTGCCAGTCCTCGAAAGGGATTTCACAGACCTTGCCACTGGTGTACAACTTGTTGTACAATTCACGACTTTAATTTTTTCAACATTTTAGAAAAAAATCAAGGCTAACCCCTTGCCGAAAAAAATTACATTTTCAGCAATGTTTCCCAAACCCATTGATAGATACATCAAAAGAAAGGTCTGTTCAATACCTATCCACTGCTGAAGGCAAAAAGTATCTGTGACATCTAGTTCATGAGATATTTCAATTCAAAATTATTCACATGATTTTCCACCCAACTGCATTTGACTCGTTTTGGATGGTGATATCTCCGCAACCAAACCCCGCAAAAATCTGCGGCTACCAGTTCTCGAAAGGGATTTCACAGACCTTTGCACTTGTGTACAACTTGTTGTGCAATTCACGACCTTAATTTTTTCAACATTTTAAACAAAAATCAAGGCTAACCCCTTGCCGAAAAAAATTAAATTTTCAACAATGTTTTCCAAACCCATCGATAGATGCATCAAAAGAAAAGTCTCTTCAATACCTATCCACAACTGAAGACAAAACGTATCTGTGACATCTGGTTCTTGAGATATTTCAATTCAAAATTATTCGCATGATTTTCCACCCTACTACATTTGACTTGTTTTGGATGGTGATATTTCTGCAACAAAGCCCCGCAAAAATCTGCGGCTGCCAGTCCTCGAAAGGGTTTTCAAAGACCTTTCCACTGGTGTACAACTTGTTTTACAATTCACGACTTTAATTTTTTCAACATTTTAGAAAAAATTAAGGCTAACCCCTTCCCGAAAAAAATTACATTTTCAACAATGTTTTCCAAACCCATCGATAGATGCATCAAAAGAAAAGTCTCTTCAATACCTATCCACTGCTGAAGGTAAAAAGTATCTGTGACATCTAGTTCATGAGATATTGCAATTCAAAATTATTCACATGATTTTCCACCCAACTGCATTTGATTCGTTTTGGATGGTGATATTTCTGCAACAAAGCCCCGCAAAAATCTGCTGCTGCCAGTCCTCGAAAGGGATTTCACAGACCTTTCCACTGGTGTACAACTTGTTGTACATTTCACGACTTTAATTTTTTCAACATTTTAGAAAAAAATCAAGGCTAACCCCTTGCCGAAAAAAATTACATTTTCAACAATGTTTCCCAAACCCATCGATAGATACATCAAAAGAAAGGTCTGTTCAATACCTATCCACAGCTGAAGACAAAAAGGATCTGTGACATCTGTTTCTTGAGATATTTCAATTCAAAATTATTCACATGATTTTCCACCCAACTGCATTTGACTCGTTTTGGATGGTGATATCTCCGCAACCAAACCCCGCAAAAATCTGCGGCTACCAGTTCTCGAAAGGGACTTCACAGACCTTTCCACTGGTGTAAAACTTGTTGTACAATTCACGACTTTAATTTTTTCAACATTTTAGAAAAAAATCAAGGCTAACCCCTTGCCGAAAAAATTACATTTTCAACAATGTTTCCCAAACCCATCTATAGATACATCAAAAGAAAGGTCTCTTCAATACCTATCCACTGCTGAAGGCAAAAAGTATCTGTGACATCTAGTTCATGAGATATTTCAATTCAAAATTATTCACATGATTTTCCACCCTACTACATTTGACTTGTTTTGGATGGTGATATTTCTGCAACAAAGCCCCGCAAAAATCTGCGGCTGCCAGTCCTCGAAAGGGATTTCACAGACCTTTGCACTTGTGTACAACTTGTTATGAAATTCACGACCTTAATTTTTTCAACATTTTAGAAAAAAATCAAGGCTAACCCCTTGCCGAAAAAAATTACATTTTCAACAATGTTTCCCAAACCCATCTATAGATACATCAAAAGAAAGGTCTGTACAATACCTATCCACTGCTGAAGGCAAAAAGTATCTGTGACATCTAGTTCATGAGATATTTCCATTCAAAATTATTCACATGATTTTCCACCCAACTGCATTTGACTCGTTTTGGATGTTGATATCTCCGCAACCAAACCCCGCAAAAATCTGCGGCTACCAGTTCTCGAAAGGGATTTCACAGACCTTTCCACTTGTGTACAACTTGTTGTGCAATTCACGACCTTAATTTTTTCAACATTTTAGAAAAAAATCAAGGCTAACCCCTTGCCGAAAAAAATTACATTTTCAACAATGTTTCCCAAACCCATCTATAGATACATCAAAAGAAAGGTCTCTTCAATACCTATCCACTGCTGAAGGCAAAAAGTATCTGTGACATCTAGTTCATGAGATATTTCAATTCAAAATTATTCACATGATTTTCCACCCATTTGCATTTGACTCGTTTTGGATGGTGATATCTCCGCAACCAAACCCCGCAAAAATCTGCGGCTACCAGTTCTCGAAAGGGATTTCACAGACCTTTGCACTTGTGTACAACTTGTTATGAAATTCACGACCTTAATTTTTTCAACATTTTAGAAAAAAATCAAGGCTAACCCCTTGCCGAAAAAAATTACATTTTCAACAATGTTTTCCAAACCCATTGATAGATACATCAAAAGAAAGTCTGTTCAATACCTATCCACTGCTGAAGGCAAAAAGTATCTGTGACATCTAGTTCATGAGATATTTCAATTCAAAATTATTCACATGATTTTCCACCCAACTGTATTTGACTCGTTTTGGATGGTGATATCTCCGCAACCAAACCCCGCAAAAATCTGCGGCTACCAGTTCTCGAAAGGGATTTCACAGACCTTTGCACTTGTGTACAACTTGTTGTGCAATTCACGACCTTAATTTTTTCAACATTTTAAACAAAAATCAAGGCTAACCTCTTGCCGAAAAAAATTACATTTTCAACAATGTTTTCCAAACCCATCAATAGATACATCAAAAGAAAGGTCTGTTCAATACCTATCCACTGCTGAAGATAAAAAGTATCTGTGACATCTAGTTCATGAGATATTTCAATTCAAAATTATTCACATGATTTTCCACCCAACTGCATTTGACTCGTTTTGGATGGTGATATCTCCGCAACCAAACCCCGCAAAAATCTGCGGCTACCAGTTCTCGAAAGGGATTTCACAGACCTTTGCACTTGTGTACAACTTGTTGTGCAATTCACGACCTTAATTTTTTCAACATTTTAAACAAAAATCAAGGCGAACCCCTTGCCGAAAAAAATTAAATTTTCAACAATGTTTTCCAAACCCATCGATAGATGCATCAAAAGAAAAGTCTCTTCAATACCTATCCACAACTGAAGACAAAACGTATCTGTGACATCTGGTTCTTGAGATATTTCAATTCAAAATTATTCGCATGATTTTCCACCCTACTACATTTGACTTGTTTTGGATGGTGATATTTCTGCAACAAAGCCCCGCAAAAATCTGCGGCTGCCAGTCCTCGAAAGGGTTTTCACAGACCTTTCCACTGGTGTACAACTTGTTTTACAATTCACGACTTTAATTTTTTCAACATTTTAGAAAAAATTAAGGCTAACCCCTTCCCGAAAAAAATTACATTTTCAACAATGTTTTCCAAACCCATCGATAGATGCATCAAAAGAAAAGTCTCTTCAATACCTATCCACTGCTGAAGGTAAAAAGTATCTGTGACATCTAGTTCATGAGATATTGCAATTCAAAATTATTCACATGATTTTCCACCCAACTGCATTTGATTCGTTTTGGATGGTGATATTTCTGCAACAAAGCCCCGCAAAAATCTGCTGCTGCCAGTCCTCGAAAGGGATTTCACAGACCTTTCCACTGGTGTACAACTTGTTGTACATTTCACGACTTTAATTTTTTCAACATTTTAGAAAAAAATCAAGGCTAACCCCTTGCCGAAAAAAATTACATTTTCAACAATGTTTCCCAAACCCATCGATAGATACATCAAAAGAAAGGTCTGTTCAATACCTATCTACAGCTGAAGACAAAAAGGATCTGTGACATCTGGTTCTTGAGATATTTCAATTCAAAATTATTCACATGATTTTCCACCCAACTGCATTTGACTCGTTTTGGATGGTGATATCTCCGCAACCAAACCCCCCAAAAATCTGCGGCTACCAGTTCTCGAAAGGGACTTCACAGACCTTTCCACTGGTGTAAAACTTGTTGTACAATTCACGACTTTAATTTTTTCAACATTTTAGAAAAAAATCAAGGCTAACCCCTTGCCGAAAAAAATTACATTTTCAACAATGTTTCCCAAACCCATCTATAGATACATCAAAAGAAAGGTCTATTCAATACCTATCCACTGCTGAAGGCAAAAAGTATCTGTGACATCTAGTTCATGAGATATTTCAATTCAAAATTATTCACATGATTTTCCACCCATCTGCATTTGACTCGTTTTGGATGGTGATATCTCCGCAACCAAACCCCGCAAAAATCTGCGGCTACCAGTTCTCGAAAGGGATTTCATAGACCTTTGCACTTGTGTACAACTTGTTATGAAATTCACGACCTTAATTTTTTCAACATTTTAGAAAAAAATCAAGGCTAACCCCATGCCGAAAAAAATTACATTTTCAACAATGTTTTCCAAACCCATCGATAGATACCTCAAAAGAAAGGTCACTTCAATACCTATCCACAACTGAAGACAAAATTTATCTGTGACATCTGGTTCCTGAAATATTTCAATTCAAAATTATTCACATGATTTTCCACCCAACTGCATTTGATTCGTTTTGGATGGTGATATTTCTGCAACAAAGCCCCGCAAAAATCTGCGGCTGCCAGTCCTCGAAAGGGATTTCACAGACCTTTCCACTGGTGTACAACTTGTTGTACATTTCACGACTTTAATTTTTTCAACATTTTAGAAAAAAATCAAGGCTAACCCCTTGCCGAAAAAAATTACATTTTCAACAATGTTTCCCAAACCCATCGATAGATACATCAAAAGAAAGGTCTGTTCAATACCTATCCACAGCTGAAGACAAAAAGGATCTGTGACATCTGGTTCTTGAGATATTTCAATTCAAAATTATTCACATGATTTTCCACCCAACTGCATTTGACTCGTTTTGGATGGTGATATCTCCGCAACCAAACCCCGCAAAAATCTGCGGCTACCAGTTCTCGAAAGGGATTTCACAGACCTTTGCACTTGTGTACAACTTGTTATGAAATTCACGACCTTAATTTTTTCAACATTTTAGAAAAAAATCAAGGCTAACCCCTTGCCGAAAAAAATTACATTTTCAACAATGTTTTCCAAACCCATCGATAGATACCTCAAAAGAAAGGTCTCTTCAATACCTATCCACAACTGAAGACAAAACTTATCTGTGACATCTGGTTCCTGAAATATTTCAATTCAAAATTATTCACATGATTTTCCACCCTACTACATTTGACTTGTTTTGGATGGTGATATTTCTGCAACAAAGCCCCGCAAAAATCTGCGGCTGCCAGTCCTCGAAAGGGATTTCACAGACCTTTGCACTTGTGTACAACTTGTTATGAAATTCACGACCTTAATTTTTTCAACATTTTAGAAAAAAATCAAGGCTAACCCCTTGCCGAAAAAAATTACATTTTCAACAATGTTTCCCAAACCCATCTATAGATACATCAAAAGAAAGGTCTGTACAATACCTATCCACTGCTGAAGGCAAAAAGTATCTGTGACATCTAGTTCATGAGATATTTCCATTCAAAATTATTCACATGATTTTCCACCCAACTGCATTTGACTCGTTTTGGATGGTGATTTTCAAAATTATTCACATGATTTTCCACCCAACTGCATTTGACTCGTTTTGGATGGTGATATCTCCGCAACCAAACCCCCAAAAATCTGCGGCTACCAGTTCTCGAAAGGGATTTCACAGACCTTTCCACTTGTGTATAACTTGTTGTGCAATTCACGACCTTAATTTTTTCAACATTTTAGAAAAAATAAAGGCTAACCCCTTGCCGAAAAAAATTACATTTTCAACAATGTTTTCCAAACCCATCGATGGATACATCAAAAGAAAGGTCTGTTCAATACCTATCCACTGCTGAAGGTAAAAAGTATCTGTGACATCTAGTTCATGAGATATTTCAATTCAAAATTATTCACATGATTTTCCACCCAACTGCATTTGACTCGTTTTGGATGGTGATATCTCCGCAACCAAACCCCGCAAAAATCTGACCTTTGCACTTGTGTACAACATGTTATGAAATTCACGACCTTAATTTTTTCAACATTTTAGAAAAAAATCAAGGCTAACCCCTTGCCGAAAAAAATTACATTTTCAACAATGTTTCCCAAACCCATCGATAGATACATCAAAAGAAAGGTCTGTTCAATACCTATCCACAACTGAAGACAAAACGTATCTGTGACATCTGGTTCCTGAGATATTTCAATTCAAAATTATTCGCATGATTTTCCACAATACTACATTTGACTTGTTTTGGATGGTGATATTTCTGCAACAAAGCCTCGCAAAAATCTGCGGCTGCCAGTCCTCGAAAGGGATTTCACAGACCTTTCCACTGGTGTACAACTTGTTGTACAATTCACGACTTTAATTTTTTCAACATTTTAGACAAAAATCAAGGCTAACCCCTTGCCGAAAAAAATTACATTTTCAACAATGTTTCCCAAACCCATCGGTAGATACATCAAAAGAAAGGTCTGTTCAATACCTATCCACAGCTGAAGACAAAAAGGATCTGTGACATCTGGTTCTTGAGATATTTCAATTCAAAATTATTCACATGATTTTCCACCCAACTGCATTTGACTCGTTTTGGATGGTGATATCTCCGCAACCAAACCCCGCAAAAATCTGCGGCTACCAGTTCTCGAAAGGGACTTCACAGACCTTTCCACTGGTGTAAAACTTGTTGTACAATTCACGACTTTAATTTTTTCAACATTTTAGAAAAAAATCAAGGCTAACCCCTTGCCGAAAAAAATTACATTTTCAACAATGTTTCCCAAACCCATCTATAGATACATCAAAAGAAAGGTCTCTTCAATACCTATCCACAACTGAAGACAAAACTTATCTGTGACATCTGGTTCCTGAAATATTTCAATTCAAAATTATTCACATGATTTTCCACCCTACTACATTTGACTTGTTTTGGATGGTGATATTTCTGCAACAAAGCCCCGCAAAAATCTGCGGCTGCCAGTCCTCGAAAGGGATTTCACAGACCTTTCCACTGGTGTACAACTTGTTGTACAATTCACGACTTTAATTTTTTCAACATTTTAGACAAAAATCAAGGCTAACCCCTTGCCGAAAAAAATTACATTTTCAACAATGTTTCCCAAACCCATCTATAGATACATCAAAAGAAAGGTCTGTACAATACCTATCCACTGCTGAAGGCAAAAAGTATCTGTGACATCTAGTTCATGAGATATTTCCATTCAAAATTATTCACATGATTTTCCGCCCAACTGCATTTGACTCGTTTTGGATGTTGATATCTCCGCAACAAAACCCCGCAAAAATCTGCGGCTACCAGTTCTCGAAAGGGATTTCACAGACCTTTCCACTTGTGTACAACTTGTTGTGCAATTCACGACATTAATTTTTTCAACATTTTAGAAAAAAATCAAGGCTAACCCCTTGCCGAAAAAAATTACATTTTCAACAATGTTTCCCAAACCCATCTATAGATACATCAAAAGAAAGGTCTCTTCAATACCTATCCACTGCTGAAGGCAAAAAGTATCTGTGACATCTGGTTCCTGAAATATTTCAATTCAAAATTATTCACATGATTTTCCACCCAACTGCATTTGATTCGTTTTGGATGGTGATATTTCTGCAACAAAGCCCCGCAAAAATCTGCGGCTGCCAGTCCTCGAAAGGGATTTCACAGACCTTTCCACTGGTGTACAACTTGTTGTACATTTCACGACTTTAATTTTTTCAATATTTAAAAAAAAAATCAAGGCTAACCCCTTGCCGAAAAAAATTACATTTTCAACAATGTTTCCCAAACCCATCGATAGATACATCAAAAGAAAGGTCTGTTCAATACCTATCCACAGCTGAAGACAAAAAGGATCTGTGACATCTGGTTCTTGAGATATTTCAATTCAAAATTATTCACATGATTTTCCACCCTACTGCATTTGACTCGTTTTGGATGGTGATATCTCCGCAACCAAACCCCGCAAAAATCTGCGGCTACCAGTTCTCGAAAGGGACTTCACAGACCTTTCCACTGGTGTAAAACTTGTTGTACAATTCACGACTTTAATTTTTTCACCATTTTAGAAAAAAATCAAGGCTAACCCCTTGCCGAAAAAAATTACATTTTCAACAATGTTTCCCAAACCCATCTATAGATACATCAAAAGAAAGGTCTGTTCAATACCTATCCACTGCTGAAGGCAAAAAGTATCTGTGACATCTAGTTCATGAGATATTTCAATTCAAAATTATTCACATGATTTTCCACCCATCTGCATTTGACTCGTTTTGGATGGTGATATCTCCGCAACCAAACCCCGCAAAAATCTGCGGCTACCAGTTCTCGAAAGGGATTTCACAGACCTTTGCACTTGTGTACAACTTGTTATGAAATTCACGACCTTAATTTTTTCAACATTTTAGAAAAAAATCAAGGCTAACCCCTTGCCGAAAAAAATTACATTTTCAACAATGTTTCCCAAACCCATCTATAGATACATCAAAAGAAAGGTCTCTTCAATACCTATCCACAACTGAAGACAAAACTTATCTGTGACATCTGGTTCCTGAAATATTTCAATTCAAAATTATTCACATGATTTTCCACCCTACTACATTTGACTTGTTTTGGATGGTGATATTTCTGCAACAAAGCCCCGCAAAAATCTGCGGCTGCCAGTCCTCGAAAGGGATTTCACAGACCTTTCCACTGGTGTACAACTTGTTGTACAATTCACGACTTTAATTTTTTCAACATTTTAGACAAAAATCAAGGCTAACCCCTTGCCGAAAAAAATTACATTTTCAACAATGTTTCCCAAACCCATCTATAGATACATCAAAAGAAATGTCTGTACAATACCTATCCACTGCTGAAGGCAAAAAGTATCTGTGACATCTAGTTCATGAGATATTTCCATTCAAAATTATTCACATGATTTTCCACCCAACTGCATTTGACTCGTTTTGGTTGTTGATATCTCCGCAACCAAACCCCGCAAAAATCTGCGGCTACCAGTTCTCGAAAGGGATTTCACAGACCTTTCCACTTGTGTACAACTTGTTGTGCAATTCACGACCTTAATTTTTTCAACATTTTAGAAAAAAATCAAGGCTAACCCCTTGCCGAAAAAAATTACATTTTCAACAATGTTTCCCAAACCCATCTATAGATACATCAAAAGAAAGGTCTCTTCAATACCTATCCACTGCTGAAGGCAAAAAGTATCTGTGACATCTAGTTCATGAGATATTTCAATTCAAAATTATTCACATGATTTTCCACCCATCTGCATTTGACTCGTTTTGGATGGTGATATCTCCGCAACCAAACCCCGCAAAAATCTGCGGCTACCAGTTCTCGAAAGGGATTTCACAGACCTTTGCACTTGTGTACAACTTGTTATGAAATTCACGACCTTAATTTTTTCAACATTTTAGAAAAAAATCAAGGCTAACCCCTTGCCGAAAAAAATTACATTTTCAACAATGTTTCCCAAACCCATCTATAGATACATCAAAAGAAAGGTCTCTTCAATACCTATCCACTGCTGAAGGCAAAAAGTATCTGTGACATCTAGTTCATGAGATATTTCAATTCAAAATTATTCACATGATTTTCCACCCAACTGCATTTGACTCGTTTTGGATGGTGATATCTCCGCAACCAAACCCGCAAAAATCTGCGGCTACCAGTTCTCGAAAGGGATTTCACAGACCTTTCCAATTGTGTACAACTTGTTGTGCAATTCACGACCTTAATTTTTTCAACATTTTAGAAAAAAATCAAGGCTAACCCCTTGCAGAAAAAAATTACATTTTCAGCAATGTTTCCCAAACCCATCGATAGATACATCAAAGAAAGGTCTGTTCAATACTTATCCACTGCTGAAGGCAAAAAGTATCTGTGACATCTAGTTCATGAGATATTTCAATTCAAAATTATTCACATGATTTTCCACCCAACTGCATTTGACTCGTTTTGGATGGTGATATCTCCGCAACCAAACCCCGCAAAAATCTGCGGCTACAAGTTCTCGAAAGGGATTTCACAGACCTTTCCACTTGTGTACAACTTGTTGTGCAATTCACGACCTTAATTTTTCCCTTGCCGAAAAAAATTACATTTTCAACAATGTTTTCCAAACCCATCTATAGATACATCAAAAGAAAGATCTGTTCAATACCTATCCACAACTGAAGACAAAACGTATCTGTGACATCTGGTTCCTGAGATATTTCAATTCAAAATTATTCGCATGATTTTCCACCCTACTACATTTGACTTGTTTTGGATGGTGATATTTCTGCAACAAAGCCCCGCAAAAATCTGCGGCTGCCAGTCCTCGAAAGGGATTTCACAGACCTTTCCACTGGTGTACAACTTGTTGTACAATTCACGACTTTATATTTTAGAAAAAAATCAAGGCTAACCCCTTGCCGAAAAAAATTACATTTTCAGCAATGTTTCCCAAACCCATTGATAGATACATCAAAAGAAAGGTCTGTTCAATACCTATCCACTGCTGAAGGCAAAAAGTATCTGTGACATCTAGTTCATGAGATATTTCAATTCAAAATTATTCGAATGATTTTCCACCCAACTGCATTTGACTCGTTTTGGATGGTGATATCTCCGCAACCAAACCCCGCAAAAATCTGCGGCTACCAGTTCTCGAAAGGGACTTCACAGACCTTTCCACTGGTGTACAACTTGTTGTACAATTCACGACTTTAATTGTTTCAACATTTTAGAAAAAAATCAAGGCTAACCCCTTGCCAAAAAAAATTACATTTTCAACAATGTTTCCCAAACCCATCGGTAGATACATCAAAATAAAGGTCTCTTCAATACCTATCCACTGCTGAAGGCAAAAAGTATCTGTGACATCTAGTTCATGAGATATTTCAATTCAAAATTATTCACATGATTTTCCACCCATCTGCATTTGACTCGTTTTGGATGGTGATATCTCCGCAACCAAACCCCGCAAAAATCTGCGGCTACCAGTTCTCGAAAGGGATTTCACAGACCTTTGCACTTATGTACAACTTGTTATGAAATTCACGACCTTAATTTTTTCAACATTTTAGAAAAAAATCAAGGCTAACCCCTTGCCGAAAAAAATTACATTTTCAACAATGTTTTCCAAACCCATCGATAGATACCTCAAAAGAAAGGTCTGTTCAATACCTATCCACAACTGAAGACAAAACGTATCTGTGACATCTGGTTCCTGAGATATTTCAATTCAAAATTATTCACATGATTTTCCACCCAACTGCATTTGACTCGTTTTGGATGGTGATATTTCTGCAACAAAGCCCCGCAAAAATCTGCGGCTGCCAGTCCTCGAAAGGGATTTCACAGACCTTTCCACTGGTGTACAACTTGTTGTAAAATTCACGACTTTAATTTTTTCAACATTTTAGAAAAAAATCAAGGCTAACCCCTTGCCGAAAAAAATTACATTTTCAGCAATGTTTCCCAAACCCATTGATAGATACATCAAAAGAAAGGTCTGTTCAATACCTATCCACTGCTGAAGGCAAAAAGTATCTGTGACATCTAGTTCATGAGATATTTCAATTCAAAATTATTCGAATGATTTTCCACCCAACTGCATTTGACTCGTTTTGGATGGTGATATCTCCGCAACCAAACCCCGCAAAAATCTGCGGCTACCAGTTCTCGAAAGGGACTTCACAGACCTTTCCACTTGTGTACAACTTGTTGTACAATTCACGACTTTAATTGTTTCAACATTTTAGAAAAAAATCAAGGCTAACCCCTTGCCGAAAAAAATTACATTTTCAACAATGTTTCCCAAACCCATCGATAGATACCTCAAAAGAAAGGTCACTTCAATACCTATCCACTGCTGAAGGCAAAAAGTATCTGTGACATCTAGTTCATGAGATATTTCAATTCAAAATTATTCACATGATTTTCCACCCATCTGCATTTGACTCGTTTTGGATGGTGATATCTCCGCAACCAAACCCCGCAAAAATCTGCGGCTACCAGTTCTCGAAAGGGATTTCACAGACCTTTGCACTTGTGTACAACTTGTTATGAAATTCACGACCTTAATTTTTTCAACATTTTAGAAAAAAATCAAGGCTAACCCCTTGCCGAAAAAAATTACATTTTCAACAATGTTTTCCAAACCCATCGATAGATACCTCAAAAGAAAGGTCTCTTCAATACCTATCCACAACTGAAGACAAAATTTATCTGTGACATCTGGTTCCTGAAATATTTCAATTCAAAATTATTCACATGATTTTCCACCCTACTACATTTGACTTGTTTTGGATGGTGATATTTCTGCAACAAAACCCCGCAAAAATCTGCGGCTGCCAGTCCTCGAAAGGGATTTCACAGACCTTTCCACTGGTGTACAGCTTGTTGTACAATTCACGACTTTAATTTTTTCAACATTTTAGACAAAAATCAAGGCTAACCCCTTGCCGAAAAAAATTACATTTTCAACAATGTTTCCCAAACCCATCTATAGATACATCAAAAGAAAGGTCTGTTCAATACCTATCCACTGCTGAAGGCAAAAAGTATCTGTGACATCTAGTTCATGAGATATTTCCATTCAAAATTATTCACATGATTTTCCACCCAACTGCATTTTACTCGTTTTGGATGTTGATATCTCCGCAACCAAACCCCGCAAAAATCTGCGGCTACCAGTTCTCGAAAGGGATTTCACAGACCTTTCCACTTATGTACAACTTGTTGTGCAATTCACGACCTTAATTTTTCCCTTGCCGAAAAAAATTACATTTTCAACAATGTTTACCAAACCCATCTATAGATACATCAAAAGAAAGGTCTGTTCAATACCTATCCACAACTGAAGACAAAACGTATCTGTGACATCTGGTTCCTGAGATATTTCAATTCAAAATTATTCGCATGATTTTCCACCCTACTACATTTGACTTGTTTTGGATGGTGATATTTCTGCAACAAAGCCCCGCAAAAATCTGCGACTGCCAGTCCTCGAAAGGGGTTTCACAGACCTTTCCACTGGTGTACAACTTGTTGTACAATTCACGACTTTAATTTTTTCAACATTTTAGAAAAAAATCAAGGCTAACCCCTTGCCGAAAAAAATTACATTTTCAACAATGTTTTCCAAACCCATCTATAGATACATCAAAAGAAAGGTCTGTTCAATACCTATCCACAACTGAAGACAAAACGTATCTGTGACATCTGGTTCCTGAGATATTTCAATTCAAAATTATTCACATGATTTTCCACCCAACTGCATTTGACTCGTTTTGGATGGTGATATTTCTGCAACAAAGCCCCGCAAAAATCTGCGGCTGCCAGTCCTCGAAAGGGATTTCACAGACCTTTCCACTGGTGTACAACTTGTTGTAAAATTCACGACTTTAATTTTTTCAACATTTTAGAAAAAAATCAAGGCTAACCCCTTGCCGAAAAAAATTACATTTTCAGCAATGTTTCCCAAACCCATTGATAGATACATCAAAAGAAAGGTCTGTTCAATACCTATCCACTGCTGAAGGCAAAAAGTATCTGTGACATCTAGTTCATGAGATATTTCAATTCAAAATTATTCACATGATTTTCCACCCAACTGCATTTGACTCGTTTTGGATGGTGATATCTCCGCAACCAAACCCCGCAAAAATCTGCGGCTACCAGTTCTCGAAAGGGATTTCACAGACCTTTCCACTGGTGTACAACTTGTTGTACAATTCACGACTTTAATTTTTTCAACATTTTAGAAAAAATTCAAGGCTAACCCTTGCCGAAAAAAATTACATTTTCAGCAATGTTTCCCAAACCCATCTATAGATACATCAAAAGAAAGGTCTGTTCAATACCTATCCACTGCTGAAGGCAAAAAGTATCTGTGACATCTAGTTCATGAGATATTTCAATTCAAAATTATTCACATGATTTTCCACCCAACTGCATTTGACTCGTTTTGGATGGTGATATCTCCGCAACCAAACCCCGCAAAAATCTGCGGCTACCAGTTCTCGAAAGGGATTTCACAGACCTTTCAACTTGTGTACAACTTGTTGTGCAATTCACGACCTTAATTTTTTCAACATTTTAGGAAAAAAATCAAGGCTAACCCCTTGCCGAAAAAAATTACATTTTCAACAATGTTTTCCAAACCCATCTATAGATACATCAAAAGAAAGGTCTGTTCAATACCTATCCACAACTGAAGACAAAACGTATCTGTGACATCTGGTTCCTGAGATATTTCAATTCAAAATTATTCGCATGATTTTCCACCCTACTACATTTGACTTGTTTTGGATGGTGATATTTCTGCAACAAAGCCCCGCAAAAATCTGCGGCTGCCAGTCCTCGAAAGGGATTTCACAGACCTTTCTACTGGTGTACAACTTGTTGTACAATTCACGACTTTAATTTTTTCAACATTTTAGAAAAAAATCAAGGCTAACCCCTTGCCGAAAAAAATTACATTTTCAGCAATGTTTCCCAAACCCATTGATAGATACATCAAAAGAAAGGTCTGTTCAATACCTATCCACTGCTGAAGGTAAAAAGTATCTGTGACATCTAGTTCATGAGATATTTCAATTCAAAATTATTCACATGATTTTCCACCCAACTGCATTTGACTCGTTTTGGATGGTGATATCTCCGCAACCAAACCCCGCAAAAATCTGCGGCTAACAGTTCTCGAAAGGGATTTCACAGACATTTGCACTTGTGTACAACTTGTTGTGCAATTCACGACCTTAATTTTTTCAACATTTTAAACAAAAATCAAGGCTAACCCCTTGCCGAAAAAAATTACATTTTCAACAATGTTTTCCAAACCCATCGATAGATACATCAAAAGAAAAGTCTCTTCAATACCTATCCACAGCTGAAGACAAAAAGGATCTGTGACATCTGGTTCTTGACATATTTCAATTCAAAATTATTCACATGATTTTCCACCCAACTGCATTTGACTCGTTTTGGATGGTGATATTTCCGCAAACAAACCCCGCAAAAATCTGCGGCTACCAGTTCTCGAAAGGGATTTCACAGACCTTTGCACTTGTGTACAACTTGTTGTGCAATTCACGACCTTAATTTTTTCAACATTTTAAACAAAAATCAAGGCTTACCCCTTGCCGAAAAAAATTAAATTTTCAACAATGTTTTCCAAACCCATCGATAGATACATCAAAAGAAAAGTCTGTTCAATACCTATCCACAACTGAAGACAAAACGTATCTGTGACATCTGGTTCCTGAGATATTTCAATTCAAAATTATTCACATGATTTTCCACCCAACTGCATTTGACTCGTTTTGGATGGTGATATTTCTGCAACAAAGCCCCGCAAAAATCTGCGGCTGCCAGTCCTCGAAAGGGATTTCACAGACCTTTCCACTGGTGTACAACTTGTTGTAAAATTCACGACTTTAATTTTTTCAACATTTTAGAAAAAAATCAAGGCTAACCCCTTGCCGAAAAAAATTACATTTTCAGCAATGTTTCCCAAACCCATTGATAGATACATCAAAAGAAAGGTCTGTTCAATACCTATCCACTGCTGAAGGCAAAAAGTATCTGTGACATCTAGTTCATGAGATATTTCAATTCAAAATTATTCACATGATTTTCCACCCAACTGCATTTGACTCGTTTTGGATGGTGATATCTCCGCAACCAAACCCCGCAAAAATCTGCGGCTACCAGTTCTCGAAAGGGACTTCACAGACCTTTCCACTGGTGTACAACTTGTTGTACAATTCACGACTTTAATTGTTTCAACATTTTAGAAAAAAATCAAGGCTAACCCCTTGCCGAAAAAAATTACATTTTCAACAATGTTTTCCAAACCCATCGATAGATACCACAAAAGAAAGGTCTGTTCAATACCTATCCACTGCTGAAGGTAAAAAGTATCTGTGACATCTAGTTCATGAGATATTTCAATTCAAAATTATTCGCATGATTTTCCACCGTACTACATTTGACTTGTTTTGGATGGTGATATTTCTGCAACAAAGCCCCGCAAAAATCTGCGGCTACCAGTTCTCGAAAGGGATTTTACAGACCTTTGCACTTGTGTACAACTTGTTGTGCAATTCACGACCTTAATTTTTTCAACATTTTAAACAAAAATCAAGGCTAACCCCTTGCCGAAAAAAATTACATTTTCAACAATGTTTTCCAAACCCATCGATAGATACCACAAAAGAAAGGTCTGTTCAATACCTATCCACTGCTGAAGGTAAAAAGTATCTGTGACATCTAGTTCATGAGATATTTCAATTCAAAATTATTCACATGATTTTCCACCCAACTGCATTTGATTCGTTTTGGATGGTGATATCTCCGCAACCAAATCCCGCAAAAATCTGCGGCTACCAGTTCTCGAAAGGGATTTCACAGACCTTTCTACTGGTGTACAACTTGTTGTACAATTCACGACTTTAATTTTTTCAACATTTTAGAAAAAAATCAAGGCTAACCCCTTGCCGAAAAAAATTACATTTTCAGCAATGTTTCCCAAACCCATTGATAGATACATCAATAGAAAGGTCTGTTCAATAAGTATCCACTGCTGAAGGCAAAAAGTATCTGTGACATCTAGTTCATGAGATATTTCAATTCAAAATTATTCACATGATTTTCCACCCAACTGCATTTGACTCGTTTTGGATGGTGATATCTCCGCAACCAAACCCCGCAGCAAAAATCTGCGGCTACCAGTTCTCGAAAGGGATTTCACAGACCTTTGCATTTGTGTACAACTTGTTGTGCAATTCACGACCTTAATTTTTTCAACATTTTAAACAAAAATCAAGGCTAACCCCTTGCCGAAAAAAATTACATTTTCAACAATGTTTTCCAAACCCATCGATAGATACATCAAAAGAAATGTCTCTTCAATACCTATCCACAACTGAAGACAAAACGTATGTGTGACATCTGGTTCTTGAGATATTTCAATTCAAAATTATTCGCATGATTTTCCACCCTACTACATTTGACTTGTTTTGGATGGTGATATTTCTGCAACAAAGCCCCGCAAAAATCTGCGGCTGCCAGTCCTCGAAAGGGATTTCACAGACCTTTCCACTGGTATACAACTTGTTGTACAATTCACGACTTTAATTTTTTCAACATTTTAGAAAAAATCAAGGCTGAAAAAAATTACATTTTCAGCAATGTTTCCCAAACCCATCGATAGATACATCAAAAGAAAGGTCTGTTCAATACCTATCCACTGCTGAAGTCAAAAAGTATCTGTGACATCTAGTTCATGAGATATTTCAATTCAAAATTATTCACATGATTTTCCGCCCAACTGCATTTGACTCGTTTTGGATGGTGATATCTCCGCAACCAAACCCCGCAAAAATCTGCGGCTACCAGTTCTCGAAAGGGATTTCACTGACCTTTCCACTTGTGTACAACTTGTTGTGCAATCCTTGCCGAAAAAAATTACATTTTCAACAATGTTTTCCAAACCCATCGATAGATACATCAAAAGAAAAGTCTCTTCAATATCTATCCACAACTGAAGACAAAACGTATCTGTGACATCTGGTTCCTGAGATATTTCATTTCAAAATTATTCGCATGATTTTCCACCGTACTACATTTGACTTGTTTTGGATGGTGATATTTCTGCAACAAAGCCCCGCAAAAATATGCGGCTGCCAGTCCTCGAAAGGGATTTCGCAGACGTTTCCACTTGTGCACAACTTGTTGTGCAATTCACGACCTTAATTTTTTCAACATTTTAGAAAAAAATCAAGGCTAACCCCTTGCCGAAAAAAATTACATTTTCAACAATGTTTCCCAAACCCATCGATAGATACATCAAAAGAAAGGTCTGTTCAATACCTATCCACTGCTGAAGGCAAAAAGTATCTGTGAAATCTAGTTCTTGAGATATTTCAATTCAAAATTATTCACATGATTTTCCACCCAACTGCATTTGACTCGTTTTGGATGGTGATATCTCCGAAACCAAACCCCGCAAAAATCTGCGGCTACCAGTTCTCGAAAGGGATTTCACAGACCTGTCTACTTGTGTGCAACTTGTTGTGCAATTCACGACCTTAATTTTTTCAACATTTTAGACAAAAATCAAGGCTAAGCCCTTGCCGAAAAAAATTACATTTTCAGCAATGTTTCCCAAACCCATCTATAGATACATCAAAAGAAAGGTCTGTTCAATACCTATCCACTGCTGAAGGCAAAAAGTATCTGTGACATCTAGTTCATGAGATATTTCAATTCAAAATTATTCACATGATTTTCCACCCAACTGCATTTGACTCGTTTTGGATGGTGATATCTCCGCAACCAAACCCCGCAAAAATCTGCGGCTACCAGTTCTCGAAAGGGATTTCACAGACCTTTGCACTTGTGTACAACTTGTTGTGCAATTCACGACCTTAATTTTTTCAACATTTTAAACAAAAATCAAGGCTAACCCCTTGCCGAAAAAAATTACATTTTCAACAATGTTTTCCAAACCCATCGATAGATACATCAAAAGAAAAGTCTCTTCAGTACCTATCTACAGCTGAAGACAAAAAGGATCTGTGACATCTGGTTCTTGACATATTTCAATTCAAAATTATTCACATGATTTTCCACCCAACTGCATTTGACTCGTTTTGGATGGTGATATCTCCGCAAACAAACCCCGCAAAAATCTGCGGCTACCAGTTCTCGAAAGGGATTTCACAGACCTTTGCACTTGTGTACAACTTGTTGTGCAATTCACGACCTTAATTTTTTCAACATTTTAAACAAAAATCAAGGCTTACCCCTTGCCGAAAAAAATACATTTTCAACAATGTTTCCCAAACCCATCGATAGATACATCAAAAGAAAGGTCTGTTCAATACCTAGTTCAGGAGATATTTCAATTCAAAATTATTCACATGATTTTCCACCCAACTGCATTTGATTCGTTTTGGATGGTGATATTTCTGCAACAAAGCCCCGCAAAAATCTGCGGCTGCCAGTCCTCGAAAGGGATTTCACAGACCTTTCCACTGGTGTACAACTTGTTGTACAATTCACGACTTTAATTTTTTCAACATTTTAGAAAAAAATCAAGGCTAACCCCTTGCCGAAAAAAATTACATTTTCAACAATGTTTCCCAAGCCCATCTATATATACATCAAAAGAAGGGTCTGTTCAGTACCTATCCACTGCTGAAGGCAAAAAGAATCTGCGACATCTAGTTCATGAGATATTTCAATTCAAAATTATTCACATGATTTTCCACCCAACTGCATTTGACTCGTTTTGGATGGTGATATCTCCGCAACCAAACCCGCAAAAATCTGAGGCCACCAGTTCTCGAAAGGGATTTCACAGACCTTTCCACTTGTGTACAACTTGTTGTGCAATTCACGACCTTAATTTTTTCAACATTTTAGAAAAAAATCAAGGCTAACCCCTTGCCGAAAAAAATTACATTTTCAGCAATGTTTCCCAAACCCATCGATAGATACATCAAAAGAAAGGTCTGTTCAATACTTATCCACTGCTGAAGGCAAAAAGTATCTGTGACATCTAGTTCATGAGATATTTCAATTCAAAATTATTCACATGATTTTCCACCCAACTGCATTTGACTCGTTTTGGATGGTGATATCTCCGCAACCAAACCCCGCAAAAATCTGCGGCTAGCAGTTCTCTAAAAGGATTTCACATACCTTTCTACTTGTGTACAACTTGTTGTGCAATTCACGACCTTAATTTTTTCAACATTTTAGACAAAAATCAAGGCTAACCCCTTGCCGAAAAAAATTACATTTTCAACAATGTTTTCCAAACCCATCGATAGATACATCAAAAGAAAGGTCTCTTCAATACCTATCCACAACTGAAGACAAAACGTATCTGTGACATCTGGTCCCTGAGATATTTCAATTCAAAATTATTCGCATGATTTTCCACCCTACTACATTTGACTTGTTTTGGATGGTGATATTTCTACAACAAAGCCCCGCAAAAATCTGCGGCTGCCAGTCCTCGAAAGGGATTTCACAGACCTTTCCACTGGTGTACAACTTGTTGTACAATTCACGACTTTAATTTTTTCAACATTTTAGACAAAAATCAAGGCTAACCCCTTGTCGAAAAAAATTACATTTTCAACAATGTTTCCCAAACCCATCGATAGATACATCAAAAGAAAGGTCTGTTCAATACCTAGTTCATGAGATATTTCAATTCAAAATTATTCACATGATTTTCCACCCAACTGCATTTGATTCGTTTTGGATGGTGATATTTCTGCAACAAAGCCCCGCAAAAATCTGCGGCTGCCAGTCCTCGAAAGGTATTTCACAGACCTTTCCACTGGTGTACAACTTGTTGTACAATTCACGACTTTAATTTTTTCAACATTTTAGAAAAAAATCAAGGCTAACCCCTTGCCGAAAAAAATTACATTTTCAACAATGTTTTCCAAACCCATCCATAGATACCTCAAAAGAAAGGTCTCTTCAATACCTATCCACAACTGAAGACAAAACTTATCTGTGACATCTGGTTCCTGAAATATTTCAATTCAAAATTATTCACATGATTTTCCACCCTACTACATTTGACTTGTTTTGGATGGTGATATTTCTGCAACAAAGCCCCGCAAAAATCTGCGGCTGCCAGTCCTCGAAAGGGATTTCACAGACCTTTCCACTGGTGTACAACTTGTTGTACAATTCACGACTTTAATTTTTTCAACATTTTAGACAAAAATCAAGGCTAACCCCTTGCCGAAAAAAATTACATTTTCAACAATGTTTCCCAAACCCATCTATAGATACATCAAAAGAAAGGTCTGTTCAATACCTATCCACTGCTGAAGGCAAAAAGTATCTGTGACATCTAGTTCATGAGATATTTCAATTCAAAATTATTCACATGATTTTCCACCCAACTGCATTTGACTCGTTTTGGATGGTGATATCTCCGCAACCAAACCCCGCAAAAATCTGCGGCTACCAGTTCTCAAAAGGGATTTCACAGACCTTTCCACTTGTGTACAACTTGTTGTGCAATTCATGACCTTAATTTTTTCAACATTTTAGACAAAAATCAAGGCTAACCCCTTGCCGAAAAAAATTACATTTTCAACAATGTTTCCAAACCCATCGATAGATACATCAAAAGAAAGGTCTGTTCAATACCTATCCACAGCTAAAGACAAAAAGGATCTGTGACACCTGGTTCTTGAGATATTTCAATTCAAAATTATTCACATGATTTTCCACCCAACTGCATTTGACTCGTTTTGGATGGTGATATCTCCACAACCTAACCCCGCAAAAATCTGCGGCTACCAGTTCTCGAAAGGGATTTCACAGACCTTTCCACTTGTGTACAACTTGTTGTGCAATTCACGACCTTAATTTTTTCAACATTTTAGAAAAAAATCAAGGCTATCCCCTTGCCGAAAAAAATTACATTTTCAACAATGTTTCCCAAACCCATCTATAGATACATCAAAAGAAAGGTCTGTTCAATACCTATTCACTGCTGAACGCAAAAAGTATCTGCGACATCTAGTTCATGAGATATTTCAATTCAAAATTATTCACATGATTTTCCACCCAACTGCATTTGACTCGTTTTGGATGGTGATATCTCCGCAACCAAACCCGCAAAAATCTGAGGCTACCAGTTCTCGAAAGGGATTTCACAGACCTTTCCACTTGTGTACAACTTGTTGTGCAATTCACGACCTTAATTTTTTTAACATTTTAGAAAAAAATCAAGGCTAACCCCTTGCCGAAAAAAATTACATTTTCAGCAATGTTTCCCAAACCCATCGATAGATACATCAAAAGAAAGGTCTGTTCAATACTTATCCACTGCTGAAGGCAAAAAGTATCTGTGACATCTAGTTCATGAGATATTTCAATTCAAAATTATTCACATGATTTTCCACCCAACTGCATTTGACTCGTTTTGGATGGTGATATCTCCGCAACCAAACCCCGCAAAAATCTGCGGCTAGCAGTTCTCTAAAGGGATTTCACAGACCTTTCCACTGGTGTACAACTTGTTGTGCAATTCACGACCTTAATTTTTTCAACATTTTAGACAAAAATCAAGGCTAACCCCTTGCCGAAAAAAATTACATTTTCAACAATGTTTCCCAAACCCATCGATAGATACATCAAAAGAAAGGTCTGTTCAATACCTATCCACTGCTGAAGGCAAAAAGTATCTGTGACATCTAGTTCATGAGATATTTCAATTCAAAATTATTCACATGATTTTCCACCCAACTGCATTTGACTCGATTTGGATGGTGATATCTCCGCAACTAAACCCCGCAAAAATCTGCGGCTACCAGTTCTCGAAAGGGATTTCACAGACCTTTCCACTGGTGTACAATTTGTTGTACAATTCACGACTTTAATTCTTTCAAGATTTTAGACAAAAATCAAGGCAACCCCTTGCCGAAAAAAATTACATTTTCAACAATGTTTCCCAAACCCATCGATAGATACATCAAAAGAAAGCTCTGTTCAATACCTATCCACTGCTGAAGGCAAAAAGTATCTGTGACATCTAGTTCTTGAGATATTTCAATTCAAAATTATTCACATGATTTTCCACCCAACTGCATTTGACTCGTTTTGGATGGTGATATCTCCGCAACCAAACCCCGCAAAAATCTGCGGCTAGCAGTTCTCTAAAGGGATTTCACAGACCTTTCCACTGGTGTACAACTTGTTGTGCAATTCACGACCTTAATTTTTTCAACATTTTAGACAAAAATCAAGGATAACCCCTTGCAGAAAAAAATTACATTTTCAACAATGTTTCCCAAACCCATCTATAGATACATCAAAAGAAAGGTCTGTTCAATACCTATCCACTGCTGAAGGCAAAAAGTATCTGTTACATCTAGTTCATGAGATATTTCAATTCAAAATTATTCACATGATTTTCCACCCAACTGCATTTGACTCGTTTTGGATGGTGATATCTCCGCAACCAAACCCCGCAAAAATCTGCGGCTAGCAGTTCTCTAAAGGGATTTCACAGACCTTTCCACAGGTGTACAACTTGTTGTGCAATTCACGACCTTAATTTTTTCAACATTTTAGACAAAAATCAAGGCTAACCCCTTGCCGAAAAAAATTACATTTTCAACAATGTTTCCCAAACCCATCTATAGATACATCAAAAGAAAGGTCTGTTCAATACCTATCCACTGCTGAAGGCAAAAAGTATCTGTGACATCTAGTTCATGAGATATTTCAATTCAAAATTATTCACATGATTTTCCACCCAACTGCATTTGACTCGTTTTGGATGGTGATAACTCCGCAACCAAACCCCGCAAAAATCTGCGGCTACCAGTTCTCGAAAGGGATTTCACAGACCTTTCCACTGGTGTACAACTTGTTGTACAATTCACGACTTTAATTTTTTCAAGATTTTAGACAAAAATCAAGGCAACCCCTTGCCGAAAAAAATTACATTTTCAACAATGTTTCCCAAACCCATCGATAGATACATCAAAAGAAAGCTCTGTTCAATACCTATCCACTGCTGAAGGCAAAGAGTATCTGTGACATCTAGTTCTTGAGATATTTCAATTCAAAATTATTCACATCATTTTCCACCCAACTGCATTTGACTCGTTTTGGATGGTGATATCTCCGCAACCAAACCCCGCAAAAATCTGCGGCTAGCAGTTCTCTAAAGGGATTTCACAGACCTTTCCACTGGTGTACAACTTGTTGTGCAATTCACGACCTTAATTTTTTCAACATTTTAGACAAAAATCAAGGCTAACCCCTTGCCGAAAAAAATTACATTTTCAACAATGTTTCCCAAACCCATCTATAGATACATCAAAAGAAAAGTCTGTTCAATACCTATCCACTGCTGAAGGCAAAAAGTATCTGTGACATCTAGTTCATGAGATATTTCAATTCAAAATTATTCACATGATTTTCCACCCAACTGCATTTGACTCGTTTTGGATGGTGATATCTCCGCAACCAAACCCCGCAAAAATCTGCGGCTACCAGCTCTCGAAAGGGATTTCACAGACCTTTCCACTGGTGTACAACTTGTTGTACAATTCACGACTTTAATTTTTTCAACATTTTAGACAAAAATCAAGGCTAACCCCTTGCCGAAAAAAATTACATTTTCAACAATGTTTCCCAAACCCATCGATAGATACATCAAAAGAAAGGTCTGTTCAATACCTATCCACAGCTGGAGGCAAAAAGTATCTGTGACATCTAGTTCATGAGATATTTCAATTCAAAATTATTCACATGATTTTCCACCCAACTGCATTTGACTCGTTTTGGATGGTGATATCTCCGCAACCAAACCCCGCAAAAATCTTCGGCTACCAGTTCTCGAAAGGGATTTCACAGACCTTTCCACTTGTGTACAACTTGTTGTGCAATTCACGCCCTTAATTTTTTCAACATTTTAGACAAAAATCAAGGCTAACCCCTTGCCGAAAAAAATTACATTTTCAACAATGTATCCCAAACCCATCTATAGATACATCAAAAGAAAGGTCTGTTCAATACCTATCCACTGATGAAGGCAAAAAGTATCTGTGACATCTAGTTCATGAGATATTTCAATTCAAAATTATTCACATGATTTTCCACCCAACTGCATTTGACTCGTTTTGGATGGTGATATCTCCGCAACCAAACCCCGCAAAAATCTGCGGCTACCAGTTCTCGAAAGGGATTGATTTCACAGACCTTTCCACTTGTGTACAACTTGTTGTGCAATTCACGACCTTAATTTTATCAACATTTTAGACAAAAATCAAGGCTAACCCCTTGCCGAAAAAAATTACATTTTCAACAATGTTTCCAAAACCATCGATAGATACATCAAAAGAAAGGTCTGTTCAATACCTATCCACAGCTGAAGACAAAAAGGATCTGTGGCATTTAGTTCATGAGATATTTCAACTCAAAATTATTCACATAATTTTCCACCCAACTGCATTTGACTCGTTTTGGATGGAGATATCTCCGCAACCAAACCCCGCAAAAATCTGCGGCTACCAGTTCTCGAAAGGGATTTCACAGACCTTTCCACTGGTGTACAACTTGTTGTACAATTCACGACTTTAATTTTTTCAACATTTTAGCCAAAAATCAAGGCTAACCCCTTGCCGAAAAAAATTACATTTTCAACAATGTTTCCCAAACCCATCGATAGATATATTAAAATAAAGCTCTGTTCAATCCCTATCCACTGCTGAAGGCAAAAAGTATCTGTGACATCTAGTTCTTGAGATATTTCAATTCAAAATTATTCACATGATTTTCCACCCAACTGCATTTGACTCGTTTTGGATGGTGATATCTCCGCAACCAAACCCCGCAAAAATCTGCGGCTCCAGTTCTCGAAAGGGATTTCACAGACCTTTCCACTGGTGTACAACTTGTTGTACAATTCACGACTTTAATTTTTTCAACATTTTAGACAAAAATCAAGGCTAACCCCTTGCCGAAAAAAATTACATTTTCAACAATGTTTCCAAACCCATCGATAGATACATCAAAAGAAAGGTCTGTTCAATACCTATCCACAGATGAAGACAAAAAGGATCTGTGACATCTAGTTCATGAGGTATTTCAATTCAAAATTATTCACATGATTTTCCACCCAACTGCATTTGACTCGTTTTGGATGGTGATATCTCCGCAACCAAACCCCGCAAAAATCTGCGGCTGCCAGTCCTCGAAAGGGATTTCACAGACCTTTCCACTGGTGTACAACTTGTTGTACAATTCACGACTTTAATTTTTTCAACATTTTAGACAAAAATCAAGGCTAACCCCTTGCCGAAAAAAATTACATTTTCAACAATGTTTCCCAAACCCATCTATAGATACATCAAAAGAAAGGTCTGTTCAATACCTATCCACTGCTGAAGGCAAAAAGTATCTGTGACATCTCGTTCATGAGATATTTCAATTCAAAATTATTCACATGATTTTCCACCCAACTGCATTTGACTCGTTTTGGATGGTGATATCTCCGCAACCAAACCCCGCAAAAATCTGCGGCTACCAGTTCTCAAAAGGGATTTCATAGACCTTTCCACTTGTGTACAGCTTGTTGTGCAATTCACGACCTTAATTTTTTCAACATTTTAGAAAAAAATCAAGGCTAACCCCTTGCCGAAAAAAATTACATTTTCAACAATGTTTTCCAAACCCATCGATAGATACATCAAAAGAAAGGTATCTTCAATACCTATCCACAACTGAAGACAAAACGTATCTGTGACATCTGGTTCCTGAGATATTTCAATTCAAAATTATTCGCATGATATTCCACCCTACTACATTTGACTTGTTTTGGATGGTGATATTTCTGCAACAAAGCCCCGCAAAAATCTGCGGCTGCCAGTCCTCGAAAGGGATTTCACAGACCTTTCCACTGGTGTACAACTTGTTGTACAATTCACGACTTTAATTTTTTCAACATTTTAGAAAAAAATCAAGGCCCTTGCCGAAAAAAATTACATTTTCAGCAATGTTTCCCAAACCCATCGATAGATACATCAAAACAAAAGTCTGTTCAATACCTATCCACAGCTGAAGGCAAAAAGTATCTGTGACATCTAGTTCATGAGATATTTCAATTCAAAATTATTCACATGATTTTCCACCCAACTGCATTTGACTCGTTTTGGATGGTGATATCTCCGCAACCAAACCCCGCAAAAATCTGCGGCTACCAGCTCTCGAAAGGGATTTCACAGACCTTTCCACTGGTGTACAATATGTTGTACAATTCACGACTTTAATTTTTTCAACATTTTAGACAAAAATCAAGGCCCTTGCCGAAAAAAATTACATTTTCAGCAATGTTTCCCAAACCCATCGATAGATACATCAAAACAAAAGTCTGTTCAATACCTATCCACAGCTGAAGGCAAAAAGTATCTGTGACATCTAGTTCTTGAGATATTTCAATTCAAAATTATTCACATGATTTTCCACCCAACTGCATTTGACTCGTTTTGGATGGTGATATCTCCGCAACCAAACCCCGCAAAAATCTGAGGCTAGCAGTTCTCTAAAGGGATTTCACAGACCTTTCCACTGGTGTACAACTTGTTGTGCAATTCACGCCCTTAATTTTTTCAACATTTTAGACAAAAATCAAGGCTAACCCCTTGCCGAAAAAAATTACATTTTCAACAATGTATCCCAAACCCATCTATAGATACATCAAAAGAAAGGTCTGTTCAATACCTATCCACTGATGAAGGCAAAAAGTATCTGTGACATCTAGTTCATGAGATATTTCAATTCAAAATTATTCACATGATTTTCCACCCAACTGCATTTGACTCGTTTTGGATGGTGATATCTCCGCAACCAAACCCCGCAAAAATCTGCGGCTCCAGTTCTCGAAAGGGATTTCACAGACCTTTCCACTGGTGTACAACTTGTTGTACAATTCACGACTTTAATTTTTTCAACATTTTAGACAAAAATCAAGGCTAACCCCTTGCCGAAAAAAATTACATTTTCAACAATGTTTCCAAACCCATCGATAGATACATCAAAAGAAAGGTCTGTTCAATACCTATCCACAGATGAAGACAAAAAGGATCTGTGACATCTAGTTCATGAGGTATTTCAATTCAAAATTATTCACATGATTTTCCACCCAACTGCATTTGACTCGTTTTGGATGGTGATATCTCCGCAACCAAACCCCGCAAAAATCTGCGGCTGCCAGTCCTCGAAAGGGATTTCACAGACCTTTCCACTGGTGTACAACTTGTTGTACAATTCACGACTTTAATTTTTTCAACATTTTAGACAAAAATCAAGGCTAACCCCTTGCCGAAAAAAATTACATTTTCAACAATGTTTCCCAAACCCATCTATAGATACATCAAAAGAAAGGTCTGTTCAATACCTATCCACTGCTGAAGGCAAAAAGTATCTGTGACATCTCGTTCATGAGATATTTCAATTCAAAATTATTCACATGATTTTCCACCCAACTGCATTTGACTCGTTTTGGATGGTGATATCTCCGCAACAAAACCCCGCAAAAATCTGCGGCTACCAGTTCTCAAAAGGGATTTCATAGACCTTTCCACTTGTGTACAGCTTGTTGTGCAATTCACGACCTTAATTTTTTCAACATTTTAGAAAAAAATCAAGGCTAACCCCTTGCCGAAAAAAATTACATTTTTAACAATGTTTCCCAAACCCATCTATAGATACATCAAAAGAAAGGTCTGTACAATACCTATCCACTGCTGAAGGCAAAAAGTATCTGTGACATCTAGTTCATGAGATATTTCAATTCAAAATTATTCACATGATTTTCCACCCAACTGCATTTGACTCGTTTTGGATGGTGATATCTCCGCAACCAAACCCCGCAAAAATCTGCGGCTACCAGTTCTCGAAAGGGATTTCACAGACCTCTCCACTGGAGTACAACTTGTTGTGCAATTCACGACCTTAATTTTTTCAACATTTTAGAAAAAAATCAAGGCTAACCCCTTGCCGAAAAAAATTACATTTTCAACAATGTTTTCCAAACCCATCGATAGATACATCAAAAGAAAGGTATCTTCAATACCTATCCACAACTGAAGACAAAACGTATCTGTGACATCTGGTTCCTGAGATATTTCAATTCAAAATTATTCGCATGATATTCCACCCTACTACATTTGACTTGTTTTGGATGGTGATATTTCTGCAACAAAGCCCCGCAAAAATCTGCGGCTGCCAGTCCTCGAAAGGGATTTCACAGACCTTTCCACTGGTGTACAACTTGTTGTACAATTCACGACTTTAATTTTTTCAACATTTTAGAAAAAAATCAAGGCCCTTGCCGAAAAAAATTACATTTTCAGCAATGTTTCCCAAACCCATAGATAGATACATCAAAACAAAAGTCTGTTCAATACCTATCCACAGCTGAAGGCAAAAAGTATCTGTGACATCTAGTTCATGAGATATTTCAATTCAAAATTATTCACATGATTTTCCACCCAACTGCATTTGACTCGTTTTGGATGGTGATATCTCCGCAACCAAACCCCGCAAAAATCTGCGGCTACCAGCTCTCGAAAGGGATTTCACAGACCTTTCCACTGGTGTACAACTTGTTGTACAATTCACGACTTTAATTTTTTCAACATTTTAGACAAAAATCAAGGCTAACCCCTTGCCGAAAAAAATTACATTTTCAACAATGTTTCCCAAACCCATCGTAAGATACATCAAAATAAAGCTCTGTTCAATCGCTATCCACTGCTGAAGGCAAAAAGTATCTGTGACATCTAGTTCTTGAGATATTTCAATTCAAAATTATTCACATGATTTTCCACCCAACTGCATTTGACTCGTTTTGGATGGTGATATCTCCGCAACCAAACCCCGAAAAAATCTGCGGCTACCAGTTCTCGAAAGGGATTTCACAGACCTTTCCACTGGTGTACAACTTGTTGTGCAATTCACGACCTTAATTTTTTCAACATTTTAGAAAAAAATCAAGGCTAACCCCTTGCCGAAAAAAATTACATTTTCAACAATGTTTTCCAAACCCATCGATAGATACATCAAAAGAAAGGTCTCTTCAATACCTATCCACAACTGAAGACAAAACGTATCTGTGACATCTGGTTCCTGAGATATTTCAATTCAAAATTATTCGCATGATTTTCCACCCTACTACATTTGACTCGTTTTGGATGGTGATATCTCCGCAACCAAACCCCGCAAAAATCTGGCGGCTACCAGTTCTCGAAAGGGATTTCACAGACCTTTCCACTGGTGTACAACTTGTTGTACAATTCACGACTTTAATTTTTTCAAGATTTAAAAAAAAAATCAAGGCTAACCCCTTGCCGATACATCAAAAGAAAGGTCTGTTCAATACCTATAAACTGCTGAAGGCAAAAAGTATCTGTGACATCTAGTTCATGAGATATTTCAATTCAAAATTATTCACATGATTTTCCACCCAACTGCATTTGACTCGTTTTGGATGGTGATATCTCCGCAACCAAACCCCGCAAAAATCTGGCGGCTACCAGTTCTCGAAAGGGATTTCACAGACCTTTCCACTGGTGTACAACTTGTTGTACAATTCACGACTTTAATTTTTTCAAGATTTTAGAAAAAAATCAAGGCTAACCCCTTGCCGATACATCAAAAGAAAGGTCTGTTCAATACCTATAAACTGCTGAAGGCAAAAAGTATCTGTGACATCTAGTTCATGAGATATTTCAATTCAAAATTATTCACATGATTTTCCACCCAACTGCATTTGACTCGTTTTGGATGGTGATATCTCCGCAACCAAACCCCGCAAAAATCTGCGGCTACCAGTTCTCGAAAGGGATTTCACAGGCCTTTCTACTTGTGTACAACTTGTTGTGTAATTCACGACCTTAATTTTTTCAACATTTTAGAAAATAATCAAGGCTAACCCCTTGCCGAAAAAAATTACATTTTCAACAATGTTTTCCAAATCCATCGATAGATACTTCAAAAGAAAGGTCGGTTCAATCCCTATCCACTGCTGAAGGCAAAAAGTATCTGTGACATCTAGTTCTTGAGATATTTCAATTCAAAATTATTCACATGATTTTCCACCCAACTGCATTTGACTCGTTTTGGATGGTAATATCTCCGCAACCAAACCCCGCAAAAATCTGCGGCTACCAGTTCTCGAAAGGGATTTCACAGACCTTTCCACTTGTGTACAACTTAAAAAATCAAGGCTAACCCCTTGCCGAAAAAAATTACATTTTCAGCAATGTTTCCCAAACCCATCGATAGATACATCAAAAGAAAGGTCTGTTCAATACCTATCCACTGCTGAAGGCAAAAAGTATCTGTGACATCTAGTTCTTGAGATATTTCAATTCAAAATTATTCACATGATTTTCCACCCAACTGCATTTGACTCGTTTTGGATGGTGATATCTCCGCAACCAAACCCCGCAAAAATCTGCGGCTACCAGTTCTCGAAAGGGATTTCACAGACCTTTCCACTTGTGTACAACTTGTTGTGCAATTCACGACCTTAATTTTTTTAACATTTTAGAAAAAAATCAAGGCTAACCCCTTGCCGAAAAAAATTACATTTTCAACAATGTTTTCCAAACCCATCGATAGATACATAAAAAGAAAGGTCTCTTCAATACCTATCCACAACTGAAGACAAAACGTATCTGTGACATCTGGTTCCTGAGATATTTCAATTCAAAATTATTCGCATGATTTTCCACCCTACTACATTTGACTTGTTTTGGATGGTGATATTTCTGCAACAAAGCCCCGCAAAAATCTGCGGCTGCCAGTTCTCGAAAGGGATTTCACAGACCTTTCCACTTGTGTAAAACCTGTTGTGCAATTCACGACCTTAATTTTTTCAACATTTTAGAAAAAAATCAAGGCTAACCCCTTGCCGAAAAAAATTACATTTTCAACAATGTTTTCCAAACCCATCTATAGATACATCAAAAGAAAGGTCTATCCACTGCTGAAGGCAAAAAGTATCTGTGACATCTAGTTCATGAGATATTTCAATTCAAAATTATTCACATGATTTTCCACCCAACTGCATTTGACTCGTTTTGGATGGTGATATCTCCGCAACCAAACCCCGCAAAAATCTGCGGCTACCAGTTCTCGAAAGGGATTTCACAGACCTTTCCACTTGTGTACAACTAGTTGTGCAATTCACGACCCTAATTTTTTCAACATTTTAGACAAAAATCAAGGGTAACCCCTTGCCGAAAAAAATTACATTTTCAACAATGTTTCCCAAACCCATCGATAGATACATAAAAAGAAAGGTCTCGTCAATACCTATCCACAACTGAAGGCAAAAAGTATCTGTGACATCCAGTTCTTGAGATATTTCAATTCAAAATTATTCACATGATTTTCCACGCAACTGCATTTGACCCGTTTTGGATGGTGATATCTCCGCAACCAAACCCCGCAAAAATCTGCGGCTACCAGTTCTCGAAAGGGATTTCACAGACCTTTCCACTTGTGTACAACTTGTTGTGCAATTCACGACCTTAATTTTTTCAACATTTTAGACAAAAATCAAGGGTAACCCCTTGCCGAAAAAAATTACATTTTCAACAATGTTTCCCAAACCCATCGATAGATAGATCAAAAGAAAGGTCTGTTCAATACCTATCCTCTGCTGAAGGCAAAAAGTATCTGTGACATCTAGTTCTTGAGATATTTCAATTCAAAATTATTCACATGATTTTCCACCCAACTGCATTTGACTCGTTTTGGATGGTGATATCTCCGCAAACAAGCCACGCAAAAATCTGCGGCTACCAGTTCTCGAAAGGGATTTCACAGACCTTTCCACTGGTGTACAACTTGTTGTACAATTCACGACTTTAATTTTTTCAACATTTTAGAAAAAAATCAAGGCTAACCCCTTGCCGAAAAAAATTACATTTTCAACAATGTTTTCCAAACCCATCTATAGATACATCAAAAGAAAGGTCTATCCACTGCTGAAGGCAAAAAGTATCTGTGACATCTAGTTCATGAGATATTTCAATTCAAAATTATTCACATGATTTTCCACCCAACTGCATTTGACTCGTTTTGGATGGTGATATCTCCGCAACCAAACCCCGCAAAAATCTGCGGCTACCAGTTCTCGAAAGGGATTTCACAGACCTTTCCACTTGTGTACAACTAGTTGTGCAATTCACGACCCTAATTTTTTCAACATTTTAGACAAAAATCAAGGGTAACCCCTTGCCGAAAAAAATTACATTTTCAACAATGTTTCCCAAACCCATCGATAGATACATAAAAAGAAAGGTCTCGTCAATACCTATCCACAACTGAAGGCAAAAAGTATCTGTGACATCCAGTTCTTGAGATATTTCAATTCAAAATTATTCACATGATTTTCCACCCAACTGCATTTGACCCGTTTTGGATGGTGATATCTCCGCAACCAAACCCCGCAAAAATCTGCGGCTACCAGTTCTCGAAAGGGATTTCACAGACCTTTCCACTTGTGTACAACTTGTTGTGCAATTCACGACCTTAATTTTTTCAACATTTTAGACAAAAATCAAGGGTAACCCCTTGCCGAAAAAAATTACATTTTCAACAATGTTTTCCAAACCCATCGATAGATACATCAAAAGAAAGGTCTGTTCAATACCTATTCACTGCTGAAGGCAAAAAGTATCTGTGACATCTAGTTCTTGAGATATTTCAATTCAAAATTATTCACATGATTTTCCACCCAACTGCATTTGACTCGTTTTGGATGGTGATATCTCCGCAACCAAACCCCGCAAAAAGCTGCGGCTACCAGTTCTCGAAAGGGATTTCACAGACCTTTCAACTTGTGTACAACTTGTTGTGCAATTCACGACTTTAATTTTTTCAACATTTTAGAAAAAAATCAAGGCTAACCCCTTGCCGAAAAAAATTACATTTTCAACAATGTTTCCCAAACCCATCTATAGATACATCAAAAGAATGGTCTATCCACTGCTGAAGACAAAACGTATCTGTGACATCTGGTTCCTGAGATATTTCAATTCAAAATTATTCGCATGATTTTCCACCCTACTACATTTGACTTGTTTTGGATGGTGATATTTCTGCAACAAAGCCCCGCAAAAATCTGCGGCTGCCAGTCCTCGAAAGGGATTTCACAGACCTTTCCACTGGTGTACAACTTGTTGTACAATTCACGACTTTAATTTTTTCAACATTTTAGACAAAAATCAAGGCTAACCCCTTGCCGAAAAAAATTACATTTTCAACAATGTTTCCCAAACCCATCGACAGATACATCAAAAGAAATGTCTGTTCAATACCTATCCACTGCTGAAGGCAAAAAGTATCTGTGACATCTAGTTCATGAGATATTTCAATTCAAAATTATTCACATGATTTTCCACCCAACTGCATTTGACTCGTTTTGGATGGTGATATCTCCGCAACCAAACCCCGCAAAAATCTGCGGCTACCAGTTCTCGAAAGGGATTTCACAGACCTTTCCACTGGTGTACAACTTGTTGTACAATTCACGACTTTAATTTTTTCAACATCTTAGAAAAAAATCAAGGCTAACCCCTTGCCGAAAAAAATTACATTTTCAGCAATGTTTCCCAAACCCATCGATAGATACATCAAAAGAAAGGTCTGTTCAATACCTATCCACTGCTGAAGGCAAAAAGTATCTGTGACATCTAGTTCATGAGATATTTCAATTCAAAATTATTCACATGATTTTCCACCCAACTGCATTTGACTCGTTTTGGATGGTGATATCTCCGCAACCAAACCCCGCAAAAATCTGCGGCTATCAGTTCTCGAAAGGGACTTCACAGACCTTTCCACTGGTGTACATCTTGTTGTACAATTCACGACTTTAATTTTTTCAAGATTTTAGAAAAAAATCAAGGCTAACCCCTTGCCGATACATCAAAAGAAAGGTCTGTTCAATACCTATAAACTGCTGAAGGCAAAAAGTATCTGTGACATCTAGTTCATGAGATATTTCAATTCAAAATTATTCACATGATTTTCCACCCAACTGCATTTGACTCGTTTTGGATGGTGATATCTCCGCAACCAAACCCCGCAAAAATCTGCGGCTACCAGTTCTCGAAAGGGATTTCACAGGCCTTTCTACTTGTGTACAACTTGTTGTGTAATTCACGACCTTAATTTTTTCAACATTTTAGAAAATAATCAAGGCTAACCCCTTGCCGAAAAAAATTACATTTTCAACAATGTTTTCCAAACCCATCGATAGATACATCAAAAGAAAGGTCTCTTCAATACCTATCCACAACTGAAGACAAAACGTATCTGTGACATATGGTTCCTGAGATATTTCAATTCAAAATTATTCGCATGATTTTCCACCCTACTACATTTGACTCGTTTTGGATGGTGATATCTCCGCAACCAAACCCCGCAAAAATCTGGCGGCTACCAGTTCTCGAAAGGGATTTCACAGACCTTTCCACTGGTGTACAACTTGTTGTACAATTCACGACTTTAATTTTTTCAAGATTTTAGAAAAAAATCAAGGCTAACCCCTTGCCGATACATCAAAAGAAAGGTCTGTTCAATACCTATAAACTGCTGAAGGCAAAAAGTATCTGTGACATCTAGTTCATGAGATATTTCAATTCAAAATTATTCACATGATTTTCCACCCAACTGTATTTGACTCGTTTTGGATGGTGATATCTCCGCAACCAAACCCCGCAAAAATCTGGCGGCTACCAGTTCTCGAAAGGGATTTCACAGACCTTTCCACTGGTGTACATCTTGTTGTACAATTCACGACTTTAATTTTTTCAACATTTTAGAAAAAAATCAAGGCTAACCCCTTGCCAAAAAAAATTACATTTTCAACAATGTTTCCCAAACCCATCGATAGATACATCAACAGAAAGGTCTGTTCAATACCTTTCCACAGCTGAAGACAAAAAGTATCTGTGACATCTGGTTCTTGGGATATTTCAATTCAAAATTATTCACATGATTTTCCACCCAACTGCATTTGACTCGTTTTGGATGGTGATATCTCCGCAACCAAACCCCGAAAAAATCTGCGGCTACCAGTTCTCGAAAGGGATTTCACAGACCTTTCCACTGGTGTACAACTTGTTGTACAATTCACGACTTTAATTTTTTCAAGATTTTAGAAAAAAAATCAAGGCTAACCCTTTGCCGATACATCAAAAGAAAGGTCTGTTCAATACCTATAAACTGCTGAAGGCAAAAAGTATCTGTGACATCTAGTTCATGAGATATTTCAATTCAAAATTATTCACATGATTTTCCACCCAACTGCATTTGACTCGTTTTGGATGGTGATATCTCCGCAACCAAACCCCGCAAAAATCTGCGGCTACCAGTTCTCGAAAGGGATTTCACAGGCCTTTCTACTTGTGTACAACTTGTTGTGTAATTCACGACCTTAATTTTTTCAACATTTTAGAAAATAATCAAGGCTAACCCCTTGCCGAAAAAAATTACATTTTCAACAATGTTTTCCAAACCCATCGATAGATACATCAAAAGAAAGGTCTCTTCAATACCTATCCACAACTGAAGACAAAACGTATCTGTGACATCTGGTTCCTGAGATATTTCAATTCAAAATTATTCGCATGATTTTCCACCCTACTACATTTGACTCGTTTTGGATGGTGATATCTCCGCAACCAAACCCCGCAAAAATCTGGCGGCTACCAGTTCTCGAAAGGGATTTCACAGACCTTTCCACTGGTGTACAACTTGTTGTACAATTCACGACTTTAATTTTTTCAAGATTTTAGAAAAAAATCAAGGCTAACCCCTTGCCGATACATCAAAAGAAAGGTCTGTTCAATACCTATAAACTGCTGAAGGCAAAAAGTATCTGTGACATCTAGTTCATGAGATATTTCAATTCAAAATTATTCACATGATTTTCCACCCAACTGTATTTGACTCGTTTTGGATGGTGATATCTCCGCAACCAAACCCCGCAAAAATCTGGCGGCTACCAGTTCTCGAAAGGGATTTCACAGACCTTTCCACTGGTGTACATCTTGTTGTACAATTCACGACTTTAATTTTTTCAACATTTTAGAAAAAAATCAAGGCTAACCCCTTGCCAAAAAAAATTACATTTTCAACAATGTTTCCCAAACCCATCGATAGATACATCAACAGAAAGGTCTGTTCAATACCTTTCCACAGCTGAAGACAAAAAGTATCTGTGACATCTGGTTCTTGGGATATTTCAATTCAAAATTATTCACATGATTTTCCACCCAACTGCATTTGACTCGTTTTGGATGGTGATATCTCCGCAACCAAACCCCGAAAAAATCTGCGGCTACCAGTTCTCGAAAGGGATTTCACAGACCTTTCCACTGGTGTACAACTTGTTGTACAATTCACGACTTTAATTTTTTCAAGATTTTAGAAAAAAAATCAAGGCTAACCCTTTGCCGATACATCAAAAGAAAGGTCTGTTCAATACCTATAAACTGCTGAAGGCAAAAAGTATCTGTGACATCTAGTTCATGAGATATTTCAATTCAAAATTATTCACATGATTTTCCACCCAACTGCATTTGACTCGTTTTGGATGGTGATATCTCCGCAACCAAACCCCGCAAAAATCTGCGGCTGCCAGTCCTCGAAAGGGATTTCACAGACCTTTCCACTTGTGTACAACTTGTTGTGCAATTCACGACCTTAATTTTTTTAACATTTTAGAAAAAAATCAAGGCTAACCCCTTGCCGAAAAAAATTACATTTTCAACAATGTTTTCCAAACCCATCGATAGATACATAAAAAGAAAGGTCTCTTCAATACCTATCCACAACTGAAGACAAAACGTATCTGTGACATCTGGTTCCTGAGATATTTCAATTCAAAATTATTCGCATGATTTTCCACCCTACTACATTTGACTTGTTTTGGATGGTGATATTTCTGCAACAAAGCCCCGCAAAAATCTGCGGCTGCCAGTTCTCGAAAGGGATTTCACAGACCTTTCCACTTGTGTAAAACCTGTTGTGCAATTCACGACCTTAATTTTTTCAACATTTTAGAAAAAAATCAAGGCTAACCCCTTGCCGAAAAAAATTACATTTTCAACAATGTTTTCCAAACCCATCTATAGATACATCAAAAGAAAGGTCTATCCACTGCTGAAGGCAAAAAGTATCTGTGACATCTAGTTCATGAGATATTTCAATTCAAAATTATTCACATGATTTTCCACCCAACTGCATTTGACTCGTTTTGGATGGTGATATCTCCGCAACCAAACCCCGCAAAAATCTGCGGCTACCAGTTCTCGAAAGGGATTTCACAGACCTTTCCACTTGTGTACAACTAGTTGTGCAATTCACGACCCTAATTTTTTCAACATTTTAGACAAAAATCAAGGGTAACCCCTTGCCGAAAAAAATTACATTTTCAACAATGTTTCCCAAACCCATCGATAGATACATAAAAAGAAAGGTCTCGTCAATACCTATCCACAACTGAAGGCAAAAAGTATCTGTGACATCCAGTTCTTGAGATATTTCAATTCAAAATTATTCACATGATTTTCCACCCAACTGCATTTGACTCATTTTGGATGGTGATATCTCCGCAACCAAACCCCGCAAAAATCTGCGGCTACCAGTTCTCGAAAGGGATTTCACAGACCTTTCTACTTGCTTGTGTACAACTTGTTGTGCAATTCACGACCTTAATTTTTTCAACATTTTAGACAAAAATCAAGGCGAAAAAAATTACATTTTCAACAATGTTTCCCAAGCCCATCTATAGATACATCAAAAGAAAGGTCTGTTCAATACCTATATACTGCTGAAGGCAAAAAGTATCTGTGACATCTAGTTCATGAGATATTTCAATTAAAAATTATTCACATGATTTTCCACCCAACTGCATTTGACTCGTTTTGGATGGTGATATCTCCGCAACCAAACCCCGCAAAAATCTGCGGCTACCAGTTCTCGAAAGGGATTTCACAGACCTTTCCACTGGTGTACAACTTGTTGTACAATTCACGACTTTAATTTTTTCAACATTTTAGAAAAAAATCAAGGCTACCCTTGCCGAAAAAAATTACATTTTCAGCAATGTTTCCCAAACCCATCGATAGATACATCAAAAGAAAGGTCTGTTCAATTCCTATCCACAGCTGAAGACAAAAAGGATCTGTGGCATCTGGTTCATGAGATATTTCAATTCAAAATTATTCATATGATTTTCCACCCAACTGCATTTGACTCGTTTTGGATGGTGATATCTCCGCAAACAAACCCTCAAAAATCTGCGGCTACCAGTTCTCGAAAGGGATTTCACAGACCTTTGCACTAGTGTACAACTTGTTGTGCAATTCACGACCTTAATTTTTTCAAAATTTTAGAAAAAAATCAAGGCTAACCCCTTGCCGAAAAAAATTACATTTTCAACAATGTTTTCCAAACCCATCGATAGATACATCAAAAGAAAGGTCTCTTCAATACCTATCCACAGCTGAAGACAAAAGGGATCTGTGACATCTGGTTCTTGAGATATTTCAATTCAAAATTATTCACATGATTTTCCACCCAACTGCATTTGACTTGTTTTGGATGGTGATATTTCTGCAACAAAGCCCCGCAAAAATCTGCGGCTGCCAGTCCTCGAAAGGGATTTCACAGACCTTTCCACTGGTGTACAACCTGTTGTACAATTCACGACTTTAATTTTTTCAACATTTTAGAAAAAAATCAAGGCTAACCCCTTGCCGAAAAAAATTACATTTTCAGCAATGTTTCCCAAACCCATCGATAGATACATCAAAAGAAATGTCTGTTCAATACCTATCCACTGCTGAAGGCAAAAAGTATCCGTGACATCTAGTTCATGAGATATTTCAATTCAAAATTATTCATATGATTTTCCACCCAACTGCATTTGACTCGTTTTGGATGGTGATATCTCCGCAACCAAACCCTCAAAAATCTGCGGCTACCAGTTCTCGAAAGGGATTTCACAGACCTTTGCACTAGTGTACAACTTGTTGTGCAATTCACGACCTTAATTTTTTCAAAATTTTAGAAAAAAATCAAGGCTAACCCCTTGCCGAAAAAAATTACATTTTCAACAATGTTTTCCAAACCCATCGATAGATACATCAAAAGAAAGGTCTCTTCAATACCTATCCACAGCTGAAGACAAAAGGGATCTGTGACATCTGGTTCTTGAGATATTTCAATTCAAAATTATTCACATGATTTTCCACCCAACTGCATTTGACTTGTTTTGGATGGTGATATTTCTGCAACAAAGCCCCGCAAAAATCTGCGGCTGCCAGTCCTCGAAAGGGATTTCACAGACCTTTCCACTGGTGTACAACTTGTTGTACAATTCACGACTTTAATTTTTTCAACATTTTAGAAAAAAATCAAGGCTAACCATTTGCCGAAAAAAATTAGATTTTCAACAATGTTTCCCAAACCCATCGATAGATACATCAAAAGAAAGGTCTGTTCAATACCTATCCACTGCTGAAGGCAAAAAGTATCTGTGACATCTAGTTCATGAGATATTTCAATTCAAAATTATTCACATGATTTTCCACCCAACTGCATTTGACTCGTTTTGGATGGTGATATTTCCGCAACCAAACCCCGCAAAAATCTGCAGCTACCCGTTCTCGAAAGGGATTTCGCAGACCTTTCCACTGGTGTACAACTTGTTGTACAATTCACGACTTTAATTTTTTCAACATTTTAGAAAGAAATCAAGGCTAACCCCTTGCCGAAAAAAATTACATTTTCAACAATATTTCCCAAACCCGTCGATAGATACATCAAAAGAAAGGTCTGTTCAATACCTATCCACAGCTGAAGACAAAAAGGATCTGTGACATCTGGTTCTTGAGATATTGCAATTCAAAATTATTCGCATGATTTTCCACCCTACTACATTCGACTTGTTTTGGATGGTGATATTTCTGCAACAAAGCCCCGCAAAAATCTGCGGCTGCCAGTCCTCGAAAGGGATTTCACAGACCTTTCCACTGGTGTACAACTTGTTGTACAATTCACGACTTTAATTTTTTCAACATTTTAGAAAAAAATCAAGGCTAACCCCTTGCCGAAAAAAATTACATTTTCAACAATGTTTCCCATATCCATCGATAGATACATCAAAAGAAAGGTCTGTTCAATACGTATCCACTGCTGAAGGCAAAAAGTATCTGTGACATCTAGTTCTTGAGATATTTCAATTCAAAATTATTCACATGATTTTCCACCCAACTGCATTTGACTCGTTTTGGATGGTGATATCTCCGTAAACAAACCCCGCAAAAATCTGCGGCTACCAGTTCTCGAAAGGGATTTCACAGTCCTTTCCACTTGTGTACAACTTGTTGTGCAATTCACGACCTTAATTTTTTCAAAATTTTAGAAAGAAATCAAGGCTAACCCCTTGCCGAAAAAAATTACATTTTCAACAATGTTTTCCAAACCCATCGATAGATACATCAAAAGAAAGGTCTCTTCAATACCTATTCACAGCTGAAGACAAAAGGGATCTGTGACATCTGGTTCTTGAGATATTTCAATTCAAAATTATTCACATGATTTTCCACCCAACTGCATTTGACTCGTTTTGGATGGTGATATCTCCGCAACCAAACCCCGCAAAAATCTGCGGCTACCAGTTCTCGAAAGGGATTTCACAGTCCTTTCCACTTGTGTACAACTTGTTGTGAAATTCACGACCTTAATTTTTTCAAAATTTTAGAAAAAAATCAAGGCTAACCCCTTGCCGAAAAAAATTACATTTTCAACAATGTTTTCCAAACCCATCGATAGATACATCAAAAGAAAGGTCTCTTCAATACCTATCCACAGCTGAAGACAAAAGGGATCTGTGACATCTGGTTCTTGAGATATTTCAATTCAAAATTATTCACATGAGTTTCCACTCAACTGCATTTGACTTGTTTTGGATGGTGATATTTCTGCAACAAAGCCCCGCAAAAATCTGCGGCTGCCAGTCCTCGAAAGGGATTTCACAGACCTTTCCACTGGTGTACAACTTGTTGTACAATTCACGACTTTAATTTTTCAACATTTTAGAAAAAAATCAAGGCTAACCCCTTGCCGAAAAAAATTAGATTTTCAACAATGTTTCCCAAACCCATCGATAGATACATCAAAAGAAAGGTCTGTTCAATACCTATCCACTGCTGAAGGCAAAAAGTATCTGTGACATCTAGTTCATGAGATATTTCAATTCAAAATTATTCACATGATTTTCCACCCAACTGCATTTGACTCGTTTTGGATGGTGATATCTCCGTAACCAAACCCCGCAAAAATCTGCGGCTACCAGTTCTCGAAAGGGATTTCACAGTCCTTTCCACTTCTGTACAACTTGTTGTGCAATTCACGACCTTAATTTTTTCAAAATTTTAGAAAAAAATCAAGGCTAAGCCCTTGCCGAAAAAAATTAGATTTTCAACAATGTTTCCCAAACCCATCGATAGATACATCAAAAGAAAGGTCTGTTCAATACCTATCCACTGCTGAAGGCAAAAAGTATCTGTGACATCTAGTTCATGAGATATTTCAATTCAAAATTATTCACATGATTTTCCACCCAACTGCATTTGACTCGTTTTGGATGGTGATATCTCCGCAACCAAACCCCGCAAAAATCTGCGGCTACCAGTTCTCGAAAGGGATTTCACAGTCCTTTCCACTTGTGTACAACTTGTTGTGAAATTCACGACCTTAATTTTTTCAAAATTTTAGAAAAAAATCAAGGCTAACCCCTTGCCGAAAAAAATTACATTTTCAACAATGTTTTCCAAACCCATCGATAGATACATCAAAAGAAAGGTCTCTTCAATACCTATCCACAGCTGAAGACAAAAGGGATCTGTGACATCTGGTTCTTGAGATATTTCAATTCAAAATTATTCACATGATTTTCCACCCAACTGCATTTGACTTGTTTTGGATGGTGATATTTCTGCAACAAAGCCCCGCAAAAATCTGCGGCTGCCAGTCCTCGAAAGGGATTTCACAGACCTTTCCACTGGTGTACAACTTGTTGTACAATTCACGACTTTAATTTTTCAACATTTTAGAAAAAAATCAAGGCTAACCCCTTGCCGAAAAAAATTAGATTTTCAACAATGTTTCCCAAACCCATCGATAGATACATCAAAAGAAAGGTCTGTTCAATACCTATCCACTGCTGAAGGCAAAAAGTATCTGTGACATCTAGTTCATGAGATATTTCAATTCAAAATTATTCACATGATTTTCCACCCAACTGCATTTGACTCGTTTTGGATGCTGATATCTCCGTAACCAAACCCCGCAAAAATCTGCGGCTACCAGTTCTCGAAAGGGATTTCACAGTCCTTTCCACTTGTGTACAACTTGTTGTGCAATTCACGACCTTAATTTTTTCAAAATTTTAGAAAAAAATCAAGGCTAACCCCTTGCCGAAAAAAATTACATTTTCAACAATGTTTTCCAAACCCATCGATAGATACATCAAAAGAAAGGTCTCTTCAATACCTATCCACAGCTGAAGACAAAAGGGATCTGTGACATCTGGTTCTTGAGATATTTCAATTCAAAATTATTCACATGATTTTCCACCCAACTGCATTTGACTTGTTTTGGATGGTGATATTTCTGCAACAAAGCCCCGCAAAAATCTGCGGCTGCCAGTCCTCGAAAGGGATTTCACAGACCTTTCCACTGGTGTACAACTTGTTGTACAATTCACGACTTTAATTTTTCAACATTTTAGAAAAAAATCAAGGCTAACCCCTTGCCGAAAAAAATTAGATTTTCAACAATGTTTCCCAAACCCATCGATAGATACATCAAAAGAAAGGCCTGTTCAATACCTATCCACTGCTGAAGGCAAAAAGTATCTGTGACATCTAGTTCATGAGATATTTCAATTCAAAATTATTCACATGATTTTCCACCCAACTGCATTTGACTCGTTTTGGATGCTGATATCTCCGTAACCAAACCCCGCAAAAATCTGCGGCTACCAGTTCTCGAAAGGGATTTCACAGTCCTTTCCACTTGTGTACAACTTGTTGTGCAATTCACGACCTTAATTTTTTCAAAATTTTAGAAAAAAATCAAGGCTAACCCCTTGCCGAAAAAAATTACATTTTCAACAATGTTTTCCAAACCCATCGATAGATACATCAAAAGAAAGGTCTCTTCAATACCTATCCACAGCTGAAGACAAAAGGGATCTGTGACATCTGGTTCTTGAGATATTTCAATTCAAAATTATTCACATGATTTTCCACCCAACTGCATTTGACTTGTTTTGGATGGTGATATTTCTGCAACAAAGCCCCGCAAAAATCTGCGGCTGCCAGTCCTCGAAAGGGATTTCACAGACCTTTCCACTGGTGTACAACTTGTTGTACAATTCACGACTTTAATTTTTTCAACATTTTAGAAAAAAATCAAGGCTAAGCCCTTGCCGAAAAAAATTAGATTTTCAACAATGTTTCCCAAACCCATCGATAGATACATCAAAAGAAAGGTCTGTTCAATACCTATCCACTGCTGAAGGCAAAAAGTATCTGTGACATCTCGTTCATGAGATATTTCAATTCAAAATTATTCACATGATTTTCCACCCAACTGCATTTGACTCGTTTTGGATGGTGATATCTCCGCAACCAAACCCCGCAAAAATCTGCGGCTACCAGTTCTCGAAAGGGATTTCGCAGACCTTTCCACTGGTGTACAACTTGTTGTACAATTCACGACTTTAATTTTTTCAACATTTTAGAAAAAAATCAAGGCTAACAACCCCTTGCCGAAAAAAATTACATTTTCAACAATGTTTTCCAAACCCATCGATAGATACATCAAAAGAAAGGTCTCTTCAATACCTATCCACAGCTGAAGACAAATGGGATCTGTGACATCTAGTTCATGAGATATTTCAATTCAAAATTATTCACATGATTTTCCACCCAACTGCATTTGACTCGTTTTGGATGGTGATATCTCCGTAACCAAACCCCGCAAAAATCTGCGGCTACCAGTTCTCGAAAGGGATTTCACAGACCTTTCCACTTGTGTACAACTTGTTGTGCAATTCACGACCTTAATTTTTTCAAAATTTTAGAAAAAAATCAAGGCTAACCCCTTGCCGAAAAAAATTACATTTTCAACAATGTTTTCCAAACCCATCGATAGATACATCAAAAGAAAGGTCTCTTCAATACCTATCCACAGCTGAAGACAAATGGGATCTGTGACATCTGGTTCTTGAGATATTTCAATTCAAAATTATTCACATGATTTTCCACCCAACTGCATTTGACTTGTTTTGGATGGTGATATTTCTGCAACAAAGCCCCGCAAAAATCTGCGGCTGCCAGTCCTCGAAAGGGATTTCACAGACCTTTCCACTGGTGTACAACTTGTTGTACAATTCACGACTTTAATTTTTTCAACATTTTAGAAAAAAATCAAGGCTAACCCCTTGCCGAAAAAAATTAGATTTTCAACAATGTTTCCCAAACCCATCGATAGATACATCCAAAGAAAGGTCTGTTCAATACCTATCCACTGCTGAAGGCAAAAAGTATCTGTGACATCTAGTTCATGAGATATTTCAATTCAAAATTATTCACATGATTTTCCACCCAACTGCATTTGACTCGTTTTGGATGGTGATATCTCCGCAACCAAACCCCGCAAAAATCTGCAGCTACCAGTTCTCGAAAGGGATTTCGCAGACCTTTCCACTGGTGTACAACTTGTTGTACAATTCACGACTTTAATTTTTTCAACATTTTAGAAAGAAATCAAGGCTAACCCCTTGCCGAAAAAAATTACATTTTCAACAATGTTTCCCAAACCCATCGATAGATACATCAAAAGAAAGGTCTGTTCAATACCTATCCACGGCTGAAGACAAAAAGGATCTGTGACATCTGGTTCCTGAGATATTGCAATTCAAAATTATTCGCATGATTTTCCACCCTACTACATTCGACTTGTTTTGGATGGTGATATTTCTGCAACAAAGCCCCGCAAAAATCTGCGGCTGCCAGTCCTCGAAAGGGATTTCACAGACCTTTCCACTGGTGTACAACTTGTTGTACAATTCACGACTTTAATTTTTTCAACATTTTAGAAAAAAATCAAGGCTAACCCCTTGCCGAAAAAAATTAGATTTTCAACAATGTTTCCCAAACCCATCGATAGATACATCCAAAGAAAGGTCTGTTCAATACCTATCCACTGCTGAAGGCAAAAAGTATCTGTGACATCTAGTTCATGAGATATTTCAATTCAAAATTATTCACATGATTTTCCACCCAACTGCATTTGACTCGTTTTGGATGGTGATATCTCCGCAACCAAACCCCGCAAAAATCTGCAGCTACCAGTTCTCGAAAGGGATTTCGCAGACCTTTCCACTGGTGTACAACTTGTTGTACAATTCACGACTTTAATTTTTTCAACATTTTAGAAAGAAATCAAGGCTAACCCCTTGCCGAAAAAAATTACATTTTCAACAATGTTTCCCAAACCCATCGATAGATACATCAAAAGAAAGGTCTGTTCAATACCTATCCACGGCTGAAGACAAAAAGGACCTGTGACATCTGGTTCCTGAGATATTGCAATTCAAAATTATTCGCATGATTTTCCACCCTACTACATTCGACTTGTTTTGGATGGTGATATTTCTGCAACAAAGCCCCGCAAAAATCTGCGGCTGCCAGTCCTCGAAAGGGATTTCACAGACCTTTCCACTGGTGTACAACTTGTTGTACAATTCACGACTTTAATTTTTTCAACATTTTAGAAAAAAATCAAGGCTAACCCCTTGCCGAAAAAAATTACATTTTCAACAATGTTTCCCAAACCCATCGATAGATACATCAAAAGAAAGGTCTGTTCAATACCTATCCACTGCTGAAGGCAAAAAGTATCTGTGCCATCTAGTTCATTAGATATTTCGATTCAAAATTATTCACATGATTTTCCACCCAACTGCATTTGACTCGTTTTGGATGGTGATATCTCCGCAACCAAACCCCGCAAAAATCTGCAGCTACCAGTTCTCGAAAGGGATTTCGCAGACCTTTCCACTTGTGTACAACTTGTTGTACAATTCACGACTTTAATTTTTTCAACATCTTAGAAAGAAATCAAGGCTAACCCCTTGCCGAAAAAAATTACATTTTCAACAATGTTTCCCAAACCCATCGATAGATACATCAAAAGAAAGGTCTGTTCAATACCTATCCACAGCTGAAGACAAAAAGGATCTGTGACATCTGGTTCCTGAGATATTGCAATTCAAAATTATTCGCATGATTTTCCACCCTACTACATTCGACTTGTTTTGGATGGTGATATTTCTGCAACAAAGCCCCGCAAAAATCTGCGCTGCCAGTCCTCGAAAGGGATTTCACAGACCTTTCCACTGGTGTACAACTTGTTTTACAATTCACGACTTTACTTTTTTCAACATTTTAGAAAAAAATCAAGATATCTCCGCAACCAAACCCCGCAAAAATCTGCGGCTACCAGTTCTCGAAAGGGATTTCACAGACCTTTCCACTTGTGTACAACTTGTTGTGCAATTCACGACTTTAATTTTTTCAACATTTTAGAAAAAAATCAAGGCTAACCCCTTGCCGAAAAAAATTACATTTTCAACAATGTTTCCCAAACCCATCGACAGATACATCAAAAGAAAGGTCTGTTCAATACCTATCCACTGCTGAAGGCAAAAAGTATCTGTGACATCTAGTTCATTAGATATTTCGATTCAAAATTATTCACATGATTTTCCACCCAACTGCATTTGACTCGTTTTGGATGGTGATATCTCCGCAACCAAACCCCGCAAAAATCTGCGGCTACCAGTTCTCGAAAGGGATTTCACAGACCTTTCCACTTGTGTACAACTTGTTGTGCAATTCACGACTTTAATTTTTTCAACATTTTAGAAAAAAATCAAGGCTAACCCCTTGCCGAAAAAAATTACATTTTCAACAATATTTCCCAAACCCGTCGATATATACATCAAAAGAAAGATCTGTTCAATACCTATCCACAGCTGAAGACAAAAAGGATCTGTGACATCTGGTTCTTGAGATATTGCAATTCAAAATTATTCGCATGATTTTCCACCCTACTACATTCGACTTGTTTTGGATGGTGATATTTCTGCAACAAAGCCCCGCAAAAATCTGCGGCTGCCAGTCCTCGAAAGGGATTTCACAGACCTTTCCACTGGTGTACAACTTGTTGTACAATTCACGACTTTAATTTTTTCAACATTTTAGAAAAAAATCAAGGCTAACCCCTTGCCGAAAAAAATTACATTTTCAACAATGTTTCCCAAATCCATCGATAGATACATCAAAAGAAAGGTCTGTTCAATACGTATCCACTGCTGAAGGCAAAAAGTATCTGTGACATCTAGTTCTTGAGATATTTCAATTCAAAATTATTCACATGATTTTCCACCCAACTGCATTTGACTCGTTTTGGATGGTGATATCTCCGTAAACAAACCCCGCAAAAATCTGCGGCTACCAGTTCTCGAAAGGGATTTCACAGTCCTTTCCACTTGTGTACAACTTGTTGTGCAATTCACGACCTTAATTTTTTCAAAATTTTAGAAAGAAATCAAGGCTAACCCCTTGCCGAAAAAAATTACATTTTCAACAATGTTTTCCAAACCCATCGATAGATACATCAAAAGAAAGGTCTCTTCAATACCTATCCACAGCTGAAGACAAAAGGGATCTGTGACATCTGGTTCTTGAGATATTTCAATTCAAAATTATTCACATGATTTTCCACCCAACTGCATTTGACTTGTTTTGGATGGTGATATTTCTGCAACAAAGCCCCGCAAAAATCTGCGGCTGCCAGTCCTCGAAAGGGATTTCACAGACCTTTCCACTGGTGTACAACTTGTTGTACAATTCACGACTTTAATTTTTTCAACATTTTAGAAAAAAATCAAGGCTAAGCCCTTGCCGAAAAAAATTAGATTTTCAACAATGTTTCCCAAACCCATCGATAGATACATCAAAAGAAAGGTCTGTTCAATACCTATCCACTGCTGAAGGCAAAAAGTATCTGTGACATCTAGTTCATGAGATATTTCAATTCAAAATTATTCACATGATTTTCCACCCAACTGCATTTGACTCGTTTTGGATGGTGATATCTCCGCAACCAAACCCCGCAAAAATCTGCGGCTACCAGTTCTCGAAAGGGATTTCACAGTCCTTTCCACTTGTGTACAACTTGTTGTGAAATTCACGACCTTAATTTTTTCAAAATTTTAGAAAAAAATCAAGGCTAACCCCTTGCCGAAAAAAATTACATTTTCAACAATGTTTTCCAAACCCATCGATAGATACATCAAAAGAAAGGTCTCTTCAATACCTATCCACAGCTGAAGACAAAAGGGATCTGTGACATCTGGTTCTTGAGATATTTCAATTCAAAATTATTCACATGATTTTCCACTCAACTGCATTTGACTTGTTTTGGATGGTGATATTTCTGCAACAAAGCCCCGCAAAAATCTGCGGCTGCCAGTCCTCGAAAGGGATTTCACAGACCTTTCCACTGGTGTACAACTTGTTGTACAATTCACGACTTTAATTTTTCAACATTTTAGAAAAAAATCAAGGCTAACCCCTTGCCGAAAAAAATTAGATTTTCAACAATGTTTCCCAAACCCATCGATAGATACATCAAAAGAAAGGTCTGTTCAATACCTATCCACTGCTGAAGGCAAAAAGTATCTGTGACATCTAGTTCATGAGATATTTCAATTCAAAATTATTCACATGATTTTCCACCCAACTGCATTTGACTCGTTTTGGATGGTGATATCTCCGTAACCAAACCCCGCAAAAATCTGCGGCTACCAGTTCTCGAAAGGGATTTCACAGTCCTTTCCACTTCTGTACAACTTGTTGTGCAATTCACGACCTTAATTTTTTCAAAATTTTAGAAAGAAATCAAGGCTAACCCCTTGCCGAAAAAAATTACATTTTCAACAATGTTTTCCAAACCCATCGATAGATACATCAAAAGAAAGGTCTCTTCAATACCTATCCACAGCTGAAGACAAAAGGGATCTGTGACATCTGGTTCTTGAGATATTTCAATTCAAAATTATTCACATGATTTTCCACCCAACTGCATTTGACTTGTTTTGGATGGTGATATTTCTGCAACAAAGCCCCGCAAAAATCTGCGGCTGCCAGTCCTCGAAAGGGATTTCACAGACCTTTCCACTGGTGTACAACTTGTTGTACAATTCACGACTTTAATTTTTTCAACATTTTAGAAAAAAATCAAGGCTAACCCCTTGCCGAAAAAAATTAGATTTTCAACAATGTTTCCCAAATCCATCGATAGATACATCAAAAGAAAGGTCTGTTCAATACGTATCCACTGCTGAAGGCAAAAAGTATCTGTGACATCTAGTTCTTGAGATATTTCAATTCAAAATTATTCACATGATTTTCCACCCAACTGCATTTGACTCGTTTTGGATGGTGATATCTCCGTAAACAAACCCCGCAAAAATCTGCGGCTACCAGTTCTCGAAAGGGATTTCACAGTCCTTTCCACTTGTGTACAACTTGTTGTGCAATTCACGACCTTAATTTTTTCAAAATTTTAGAAAGAAATCAAGGCTAACCCCTTGCCGAAAAAAATTACATTTTCAACAATGTTTTCCAAACCCATCGATAGATACATCAAAAGAAAGGTCTCTTCAATACCTATCCACAGCTGAAGACAAAAGGGATCTGTGACATCTGGTTCTTGAGATATTTCAATTCAAAATTATTCACATGATTTTCCACCCAACTGCATTTGACTTGTTTTGGATGGTGATATTTCTGCAACAAAGCCCCGCAAAAATCTGCGGCTGCCAGTCCTCGAAAGGGATTTCACAGACCTTTCCACTGGTGTACAACTTGTTGTACAATTCACGACTTTAATTTTTTCAACATTTTAGAAAAAAATCAAGGCTAAGCCCTTGCCGAAAAAAATTAGATTTTCAACAATGTTTCCCAAACCCATCGATAGATACATCAAAAGAAAGGTCTGTTCAATACCTATCCACTGCTGAAGGCAAAAAGTATCTGTGACATCTAGTTCATGAGATATTTCAATTCAAAATTATTCACATTATTTTCCACCCAACTGCATTTGACTCGTTTTGGATGGTGATATCTCCGCAACCAAACCCCGCAAAAATCTGCGGCTACCAGTTCTCGAAAGGGATTTCACAGTCCTTTCCACTTGTGTACAACTTGTTGTGAAATTCACGACCTTAATTTTTTCAAAATTTTAGAAAAAAATCAAGGCTAACCCCTTGCCGAAAAAAATTACATTTTCAACAATGTTTTCCAAACCCATCGATAGATACATCAAAAGAAAGGTCTCTTCAATACCTATCCACAGCTGAAGACAAAAGGGATCTGTGACATCTGGTTCTTGAGATATTTCAATTCAAAATTATTCACATGATTTTCCACTCAACTGCATTTGACTTGTTTTGGATGGTGATATTTCTGCAACAAAGCCCCGCAAAAATCTGCGGCTGCCAGTCCTCGAAAGGGATTTCACAGACCTTTCCACTGGTGTACAACTTGTTGTACAATTCACGACTTTAATTTTTCAACATTTTAGAAAAAAATCAAGGCTAACCCCTTGCCGAAAAAAATTAGATTTTCAACAATGTTTCCCAAACCCATCGATAGATACATCAAAAGAAAGGTCTGTTCAATACCTATCCACTGCTGAAGGCAAAAAGTATCTGTGACATCTAGTTCATGAGATATTTCAATTCAAAATTATTCACATGATTTTCCACCCAACTGCATTTGACTCGTTTTGGATGGTGATATCTCCGTAACCAAACCCCGCAAAAATCTGCGGCTACCAGTTCTCGAAAGGGATTTCACAGTCCTTTCCACTTCTGTACAACTTGTTGTGCAATTCACGACCTTAATTTTTTCAAAATTTTAGAAAGAAATCAAGGCTAACCCCTTGCCGAAAAAAATTACATTTTCAACAATGTTTTCCAAACCCATCGATAGATACATCAAAAGAAAGGTCTCTTCAATACCTATCCACAGCTGAAGACAAAAGGGATCTGTGACATCTGGTTCTTGAGATATTTCAATTCAAAATTATACACATGATTTTCCACCCAACTGCATTTGACTTGTTTTGGATGGTGATATTTCTGCAACAAAGCCCCGCAAAAATCTGCGGCTGCCAGTCCTCGAAAGGGATTTCACAGACCTTTCCACTGGTGTACAACTTGTTGTACAATTCACGACTTTAATTTTTTCAACATTTTAGAAAAAAATCAAGGCTAAGCCCTTGCCGAAAAAAATTAGATTTTCAACAATGTTTCCCAAACCCATCGATAGATACATCAAAAGAAAGGTCTGTTCAATACCTATCCACTGCTGAAGGCAAAAAGTATCTGTGACATCTAGTTCATGAGATATTTCAATTCAAAATTATTCACATGATTTTCCACCCAACTGCATTTGACTCGTTTTGGATGGTGATATCTCCGCAACCAAACCCCGCAAAAATCTGCAGCTACCAGTTCTCGAAAGGGATTTCACAGTCCTTTCCACTTGTGTACAACTTGTTGTGAAATTCAGGACCTTAATTTTTTCAAAATTTTAGAAAAAAATCAAGGCTAACCCCTTGCCGAAAAAAATTACATTTTCAACAATGTTTTCCAAACCCATCGATAGATACATCAAAAGAAAGGTCTCTTCAATACCTATCCACAGCTGAAGACAAAAGGGATCTGTGACATCTGGTTCTTGAGATATTTCAATTCAAAATTATTCACATGATTTTCCACCCAACTGCATTTGACTCGTTTTGGATGCTGATATCTCCGTAACCAAACCCCGCAAAAATCTGCGGCTAATAGTTCTCGAAAGGGATTTCACAGTCCTTTCCACTTGTGTACAACTTGTTGTGCAATTCACGACCTTAATTTTTTCAAAATTTTAGAAAAAAATCAAGGCTAACCCCTTGCCGAAAAAAATTACATTTTCAACAATGTTTTCCAAACCCATCGATAGATACATCAAAAGAAAGGTCTCTTCAATACCTATCCACAGCTGAAGACAAAAGGGATCTGTGACATCTGGTTCTTGAGATATTTCAATTCAAAATTATTCACATGATTTTCCACCCAACTGCATTTGACTTGTTTTGGATGGTGATATTTCTGCAACAAAGCCCCGCAAAAATCTGCGGCTGCCAGTCCTCGAAAGGGATTTCACAGACCTTTCCACTGGTGTACAACTTGTTGTACAATTCACGACTTTAATTTTTTCAACATTTTAGAAAAAAATCAAGGCTAAGCCCTTGCCGAAAAAAATTAGATTTTCAACAATGTTTCCCAAACCCATCGATAGATACATCAAAAGAAAGGTCTGTTCAATACCTATCCACTGCTGAAGGCAAAAAGTATCTGTGACATCTCGTTCATGAGATATTTCAATTCAAAATTATTCACATGATTTTCCACCCAACTGCATTTGACTCGTTTTGGATGGTGATATCTCCGCAACCAAACCCCGCAAAAATCTGCGGCTACCAGTTCTCGAAAGGGATTTCGCAGACCTTTCCACTGGTGTACAACTTGTTGTACAATTCACGACTTTAATTTTTTCAACATTTTAGAAAAAAATCAAGGCTAACCCCTTGCCGAAAAAAATTACATTTTCAACAATGTTTTCCAAACCCATCGATAGATACATCAAAAGAAAGGTCTCTTCAATACCTATCCACAGCTGAAGACAAATGGGATCTGTGACATCTAGTTCATGAGATATTTCAATTCAAAATTATTCACATGATTTTCCACCCAACTGCATTTGACTCGTTTTGGATGGTGATATCTCCGTAACCAAACCCCGCAAAAATCTGCGGCTACCAGTTCTCGAAAGGGATTTCACAGACCTTTCCACTTGTGTACAACTTGTTGTGCAATTCACGACCTTAATTTTTTCAAAATTTTAGAAAAAAATCAAGGCTAACCCCTTGCCGAAAAAAATTACATTTTCAACAATGTTTTCCAAACCCATCGATAGATACATCAAAAGAAAGGTCTCTTCAATACCTATCCACAGCTGAAGACAAATGGGATCTGTGACATCTGGTTCTTGAGATATTTCAATTCAAAATTATTCACATGATTTTCCACCCAACTGCATTTGACTTGTTTTGGATGGTGATATTTCTGCAACAAAGCCCCGCAAAAATCTACGGCTGCCAGTCCTCGAAAGGGATTTCACAGACCTTTCCACTGGTGTACAACTTGTTGTACAATTCACGACTTTAATTTTTTCAACATTTTAGAAAAAAATCAAGGCTAACCCCTTGCCGAAAAAAATTAGATTTTCAACAATGTTTCCCAAACCCATCGATAGATACATCCAAAGAAAGGTCTGTTCAATACCTATCCACTGCTGAAGGCAAAAAGTATCTGTGACATCTAGTTCATGAGATATTTCAATTCAAAATTATTCACATGATTTTCCACCCAACTGCATTTGACTCGTTTTGGATGGTGATATCTCCGCAACCAAACCCCGCAAAAATCTGCAGCTACCAGTTCTCGAAAGGGATTTCGCAGACCTTTCCACTGGTGTACAACTTGTTGTACAATTCACGACTTTAATTTTTTCAACATTTTAGAAAGAAATCAAGGCTAACCCCTTGCCGAAAAAAATTACATTTTCAACAATGTTTCCCAAACCCATCGATAGATACATCAAAAGAAAGGTCTCTTCAATACCTATCCACAGCTGAAGACAAATGGGATCTGTGACATCTAGTTCATGAGATATTTCAATTCAAAATTATTCACATGATTTTCCACCCAACTGCATTTGACTCGTTTTGGATGGTGATATCTCCGTAACCAAACCCCGCAAAAATCTGCGGCTACCAGTTCTCGAAAGGGATTTCACAGACCTTTCCACTTGTGTACAACTTGTTGTGCAATTCACGACCTTAATTTTTTCAAAATTTTAGAAAAAAATCAAGGCTAACCCCTTGCCGAAAAAAATTACATTTTCAACAATGTTTTCCAAACCCATCGATAGATACATCAAAAGAAAGGTCTCTTCAATGCCTATCCACAGCTGAAGACAAATGGGATCTGTGACATCTGGTTCTTGAGATATTTCAATTCAAAATTATTCACATGATTTTCCACCCAACTGCATTTGACTTGTTTTGGATGGTGATATTTCTGCAACAAAGCCCCGCAAAAATCTACGGCTGCCAGTCCTCGAAAGGGATTTCACAGACCTTTCCACTGGTGTACAACTTGTTGTACAATTCACGACTTTAATTTTTTCAACATTTTAGAAAAAAATCAAGGCTAACCCCTTGCCGAAAAAAATTAGATTTTCAACAATGTTTCCCAAACCCATCGATAGATACATCCAAAGAAAGGTCTGTTCAATACCTATCCACTGCTGAAGGCAAAAAGTATCTGTGACATCTAGTTCATGAGATATTTCAATTCAAAATTATTCACATGATTTTCCACCCAACTGCATTTGACTCGTTTTGGATGGTGATATCTCCGCAACCAAACCCCGCAAAAATCTGCAGCTACCAGTTCTCGAAAGGGATTTCGCAGACCTTTCCACTGGTGTACAACTTGTTGTACAATTCACGACTTTAATTTTTTCAACATTTTAGAAAGAAATCAAGGCTAACCCCTTGCCGAAAAAAATTACATTTTCAACAATGTTTCCCAAACCCATCGATAGATACATCAAAAGAAAGGTCTGTTCAATACCTATCCACGGCTGAAGACAAAAAGGATCTGTGACATCTGGTTCCTGAGATATTGCAATTCAAAATTATTCGCATGATTTTCCACCCTACTACATTCGACTTGTTTTGGATGGTGATATTTCTGCAACAAAGCCCCGCAAAAATCTGCGGCTGCCAGTCCTCGAAAGGGATTTCACAGACCTTTCCACTGGTGTACAACTTGTTGTACAATTCACGACTTTAATTTTTTCAACATTTTAGAAAAAAATCAAGGCTAACCCCTTGCCGAAAAAAATTACATTTTCAACAATGTTTCCCAAACCCATCGATAGATACATCAAAAGAAAGGTCTGTTCAATACCTATCCACTGCTGAAGGCAAAAAGTATCTGTGCCATCTAGTTCATTAGATATTTCGATTCAAAATTATTCACATGATTTTCCACCCAACTGCATTTGACTCGTTTTGGATGGTGATATCTCCGCAACCAAACCCCGCAAAAATCTGCAGCTACCAGTTCTCGAAAGGGATTTCGCAGACCTTTCCACTTGTGTACAACTTGTTGTACAATTCACGACTTTAATTTTTTCAACATCTTAGAAAGAAATCAAGGCTAACCCCTTGCCGAAAAAAATTACATTTTCAACAATGTTTCCCAAACCCATCGATAGATACATCAAAAGAAAGGTCTGTTCAATACCTATCCACAGCTGAAGACAAAAAGGATCTGTGACATCTGGTTCCTGAGATATTGCAATTCAAAATTATTCGCATGATTTTCCACCCTACTACATTCGACTTGTTTTGGATGGTGATATTTCTGCAACAAAGCCCCGCAAAAATCTGCGCTGCCAGTCCTCGAAAGGGATTTCACAGACCTTTCCACTGGTGTACAACTTGTTTTACAATTCACGACTTTACTTTTTTCAACATTTTAGAAAAAAATCAAGATATCTCCGCAACCAAACCCCGCAAAAATCTGCGGCTACCAGTTCTCGAAAGGGATTTCACAGACCTTTCCACTTGTGTACAACTTGTTGTGCAATTCACGACTTTAATTTTTTCAACATTTTAGAAAAAAATCAAGGCTAACCCCTTGCCGAAAAAAATTACATTTTCAACAATGTTTCCCAAACCCATCGACAGATACATCAAAAGAAAGGTCTGTTCAATACCTATCCACTGCTGAAGGCAAAAAGTATCTGTGACATCTAGTTCATTAGATATTTCGATTCAAAATTATTCACATGATTTTCCACCCAACTGCATTTGACTCGTTTTGGATGGTGATATCTCCGCAACCAAACCCCGCAAAAATCTGCGGCTACCAGTTTTCGAAAGGGATTTCACAGACCTTTCCACTTGTGTACAACTTGTTGTGCAATTCACGACTTTAATTTTTTCAACATTTTAGAAAAAAATCAAGGCTAACCCCTTGCCGAAAAAAATTACATTTTCAACAATGTTTCCCAAACCCATCGACAGATACATCAAAAGAAAGGTCTGTTCAATACCTATCCACTGCTGAAGGCAAAAAGTATCTGTGACATCTAGTTCATTAGATATTTCGATTCAAAATTATTCACATGATTTTCCACCCAACTGCATTTGACTCGTTTTGGATGGTGATATCTCCGCAACCAAACCCCGCAAAAATCTTCAGCTACCAGTTCTCGAAAGGGATTTCGCAGACCTTTCCACTGGTGTACAACTTGTTGTACAATTCACGACTTTAATTTTTTCAACATCTTAGAAAGAAATCAAGGCTAACCCCTTGCCGAAAAAAATTACATTTTCAACAAATGTTTCCCAAACCCATCGATAGATACATCAAAAGAAAGGTCTGTTCAATACCTATCCACAGCTGAAGACAAAAAGGATCTGTGACATCTGGTTCCTGAGATATTGCAATTCAAAATTATTCGCATGATTTTCCACCCTACTACATTCGACTTGTTTTGGATGGTGATATTTCTGCAACAAGGCCCCGCAAAAATCTGCGCTGCCAGTCCTCGAAAGGGATTTCACAGACCTTTCCACTGGTGTAGAACTTGTTGTACAATTCACGACATTAATTTTTTCAACATTTTAGAAAAAAATCAAGGCTAACCCCTTGCCGAAAAAAATTACATTTTCAACAATGTTTCCCAAACCCATCGATAGATACATCAAAAGAAAGGTCTCTTCAATACGTATCCACTGCTGAAGGCAAAAAGTATCTGTGACATATAGTTCTTGAGATATTTCAATTCAAAATTATTCACTTGATTTTCCACCCAACTGCATTTGACTCGTTTTGGATGGTGATATCTCCGTAACCAAACCCGGCAAAAATCTGCGGCTACCAGTTCTCGAAAGGGATTTTACAGTCCTTTCCACTTGTGTTCAACTTGTTGTGCAATTCACGACCTTAATTTTTTCAAAATTTTAGAAAGAAATCAAGGCTAACCCCTTGCCGAAAAAAATTACACTTTCAACAATGTTTCCCAAACCCATCGATAGATACATCAAAAGAAAGGTCTGTTCAATACGTATCCACTGCTGAAGGCAAAAAGTATCTGTGACATCTAGTTCTTGAGATATTTCAATTCAAAATTATTCACATGATTTTCCACCCAACTGCATTTGACTTGTTTTGGATGGTGATATTTCTGCAAGAAAGCCACGCAAAAATCTGCGGCTGCCAGTCCTCGAAAGGGATTTCACAGACCTTTCCACTGGTGTACAACTTGTTGTACAATTCACGACTTTAATTTTTTCAACATTTTAGAAAAAAATCAAGGCTAACCCCTTGCCGAAAAAAATTACATTTTCAACAATGTTTTCCAAACCCATCGATAGATACATCAAAAGAAAGGTCTCTTCAATACCTATCCACAGCTGAAGACAAATGGGATCTGTGACATCTAGTTCATGAGATATTTCAATTCAAAATTATTCACATGATTTTCCACCCAACTGCATTTGACTCGTTTTGGATGGTGATATCTCCGCAACCAAACCCCGCAAAAATCTGCAGCTACCAGTTCTCGAAAGGGATTTCGCAGACCTTTCCACTGGTGTACAACTTGTTGTACAATTCACGACTTTAATTTTTTCAACATTTTAGAAAGAAATCAAGGCTAACCCCTTGCCGAAAAAAATTACATTTTCAACAATGTTTCCCAAACCCATCGATAGATACATCAAAAGAAAGGTCTGTTCAATACGTATCCACTGCTGAAGGCAAAAAGTATCTGTGACATCTAGTTCTTGAGATATTTCAATTCAAAATTATTCACATGATTTTCCACCCAACTGCATTTGACTTGTTTTGGATGGTGATATTTCTGCAAGAAAGCCACGCAAAAATCTGCGGCTGCCAGTCCTCGAAAGGGATTTCACAGACCTTTCCACTGGTGTACAACTTGTTGTACAATTCACGACTTTAATTTTTTCAACATTTTAGAAAAAAATCAAGGCTAACCCCTTGCCGAAAAAAATTACATTTTCAACAATGTTTTCCAAACCCATCGATAGATACATCAAAAGAAAGGTCTCTTCAATACCTATCCACAGCTGAAGACAAATGGGATCTGTGACATCTGGTTCTTGAGATATTTCAATTCAAAATTATTCACATGATTTTCCACCCAACTGCAATTGACTTGTTTTGGATGGTGATATTTCTGCAACAAAGCCCCGCAAAAATCTGCGGCTGCCAGTCCTCGAAAGGGATTTCACAGACCTTTCCACTGGTGTACAACTTGTTGTACAATTCACGACTTTAATTTTTTCAACATTTTAGAAAAAAATCAAGGCTAACCCCTTGCCGAAAAAAATTAGATTTTCAACAATGTTTCCCAAACCCATCGATAGATACATCCAAAGAAAGGTCTGTTCAATACCTATCCACTGCTGAAGGCAAAAAGTATCTGTGACATCTAGTTCATGAGATATTTCAATTCAAAATTATTCACATGATTTTCCACCCAACTGCATTTGACTCGTTTTGGATGGTGATATCTCCGCAACCAAACCCCGCAAAAATCTGCAGCTACCAGTTCTCGAAAGGGATTTCGCAGACCTTTCCACTGGTGTACAACTTGTTGTACAATTCACGACTTTAATTTTTTCAACATTTTAGAAAGAAATCAAGGCTAACCCCTTGCCGAAAAAAATTACATTTTCAACAATGTTTCCCAAACCCATCGATAGATACATCAAAAGAAAGGTCTGTTCAATACCTATCCACGGCTGAAGACAAAAAGGATCTGTGACATCTGGTTCCTGAGATATTGCAATTCAAAATTATTCGCATGATTTTCCACCCTACTACATTCGACTTGTTTTGGATGGTGATATTTCTGCAACAAAGCCCCGCAAAAATCTGCGGCTGCCAGTCCTCGAAAGGGATTTCACAGACCTTTCCACTGGTGTACAACTTGTTGTACAATTCACGACTTTAATTTTTTCAACATTTTAGAAAAAAATCAAGGCTAAACCCTTGCCGAAAAAAATTACATTTTCAACAATGTTTCCCAAACCCATCGATAGATACATCAAAAGAAAGGTCTGTTCAATACCTATCCACTGCTGAAGGCAAAAAGTATCTGTGCCATCTAGTTCATTAGATATTTCGATTCAAAATTATTCACATGATTTTCCACCCAACTGCATTTGACTCGTTTTGGATGGTGATATCTCCGCAACCAAACCCCGCAAAAATCTGCAGCTACCAGTTCTCGAAAGGGATTTCGCAGACCTTTCCACTTGTGTACAACTTGTTGTACAATTCACGACTTTAATTTTTTCAACATCTTAGAAAGAAATCAAGGCTAACCCCTTGCCGAAAAAAATTACATTTTCAACAATGTTTCCCAAACCCATCGATAGATACATCAAAAGAAAGGTCTGTTCAATACCTATCCACAGCTGAAGACAAAAAGGATCTGTGACATCTGGTTCCTGAGATATTGCAATTCAAAATTATTCGCATGATTTTCCACCCTACTACATTCGACTTGTTTTGGATGGTGATATTTCTGCAACAAAGCCCCGCAAAAATCTGCGCTGCCAGTCCTCGAAAGGGATTTCACAGACCTTTCCACTGGTGTACAACTTGTTTTACAATTCACGACTTTACTTTTTTCAACATTTTAGAAAAAAATCAAGATATCTCCGCAACCAAACCCCGCAAAAATCTGCGGCTACCAGTTCTCGAAAGGGATTTCACAGACCTTTCCACTTGTGTACAACTTGTTGTGCAATTCACGACTTTAATTTTTTCAACATTTTAGAAAGAAATCAAGGCTAACCCCTTGCCGAAAAAAATTACATTTTCAACAAATGTTTCCCAAACCCATCGATAGATACATCAAAAGAAAGGTCTGTTCAATACCTATCCACAGCTGAAGACAAAAAGGATCTGTGACATCTGGTTCCTGAGATATTGCAATTCAAAATTATTCTCATGATTTTCCACCCTACTACATTCGACTTGTTTTGGATGGTGATATTTCTGCAACAAGGCCCCGCAAAAATCTGCGCTGCCAGTCCTCGAAAGGGATTTCACAGACCTTTCCACTGGTGTAGAACTTGTTGTACAATTCAGGACATTAATTTTTTCAACATTTTAGAAAAAAATCAAGGCTAACCCCTTGCCGAAAAAAATTACATTTTCAACAATGTTTCCCAAACCCATCGATAGATACATCAAAAGAAAGGTCTGTTCAATACGTATCCACTGCTGAAGGCAAAAAGTATCTGTGACATCTAGTTCTTGAGATATTTCAATTCAAAATTATTCACCTGATTTTCCACCCAACTGCATTTGACTCGTTTTGGATGGTGATATCTCCGTAACCAAACCCCGCAAAAATCTGCGGCTACCAGTTCTCGAAAGGGATTTTACAGTCCTTTCCACTGGTGTACAACTTGTTGTACAATTCACGACTTTAATTTTTTCAACATTTTAGAAAAAAATCAAGGCTAACCCCTTGCCGAAAAAAATTAGATTTTCAACAATGTTTCCCAATCCCATCGATAGATACATCAAAAGAAAGGTCTGTTCAATACCTATCCACTGCTGAAGGCAAAAAGTATCTGTGACATCTAGTTCATGAGATATTTCAATTCAAAATTATTCACATGATTTTCCACCCAACTGCATTTGACTTGTTTTGGATGGTGATATTTCTGCAAGAAAGCCACGCAAAAATCTGCGGCTGCCAGTCCTCGAAAGGGATTTCACAGACCTTTCCACTGGTGTACAACTTGTTGTACAATTCACGACTTTAATTTTTTCAACATTTTAGAAAAAAATCAAGGCTAACCCCTTGCCGAAAAAAATTAGATTTTCAACAATGTTTCCCAATCCCATCGATAGATACATCAAAAGAAAGGTCTGTTCAATACCTATCCACTGCTGAAGGCAAAAAGTATCTGTGACATCTAGTTCATGCGATATTTCAATTCAAAATTATTCACATGATTTTCCACCCAACTGCATTTGACTCGTTTTGGATGGTGATATCTCCGCAACCAAACCCCGCAAAAATCTGCAGCTACCAGTTCTCGAAAGGGATTTCGCAGACCTTTCCACTGGTGTACAACTTGTTGTACAATTCACGACTTTAATTTTTTCAACATTTTAGAAAGAAATCAAGGCTAACCCCTTGCCGAAAAAAATTACATTTTCAACAAAGTTTCCCATACCCATCGATAGATACATCAAAAGAAAGGTCTGTTCAATACCTTTCCACAGCTGAAGACAAAAAGGATCTGTGACATCTGGTTCTTGAGATATTTCAATTCAAAATTATTCACATGATTTTCCACCCAACTGCATTTGACTCGTTTTGGATGGTGATATCTCCGTAACCAAACCCCGCAAAAATCTGCGGCTACCAGTTCTCGAAAGGGATTTCACAGTCCTTTCCACTTGTGTACAACTTGTTGTGCAATTCACGACCTTAATTTTTTCAAAATTTTAGAAAAAAATCAAGGCTTACCCCTTGCCGAAAAAAATTACATTTTCAAAAATGTTTTCCAAACCCATCGATAGATACATCAAAAGAAAGGTCTCTTCAATACCTATTCACAGCTGAAGACAAAAGGGATCTGTGACATCTGGTTCTTGAGATATTTCAATTCAAAATTATTCACATGATTTTCCACCCAACTGCATTTGACTCGTTTTGGATGGTGATATTTCTGCAACAAAGCCCCGCAAAAATCTGCGGCTGCCAGTCCTCGAAAGGGATTTCACAGACCTTTCCACTGGTGTACAACTTGTTGTACAATTCACGACTTTAATTTTTTCAACATTTTAGAAAAAAATCAAGGCTAACCCCTTGCCGAAAAAATTACATTTTCAACAATGTTTCCCAAACCCATCGATAGCCACATCAAAAGAAAGGTCTGTTCAATACCTATCCACTGCTGAAGGCAAAAAGTATCTGTGACATCTAGTTCTTGAGATATTTCAATTCAAAATTATTCACATGATTTTCCACCCAACTGCATTTGACTCGTTTTGGATGGTGATATCTCCGCAACCAAACCCCGCAAAAATCTGCAGCTACCAGTTCTCGAAAGGGATTTCGCAGACCTTTCCACTGGTGTACAACTTGTTGTACAATTCACGACTTTAATTTTTTCAACATTTTAGAAAGAAATCAAGGCTAACCCCTTGCCGAAAAAAATTACATTTTCAACAATGTTTCCCAAACCCATCGATAGATACATCAAAAGAAAGGTCTGTTCAATACCTATCCACAGCTGAAGACAAAAAGGATCTGTGACATCTGGTTCCTGAGATATTGCAATTCAAAATTATTCGCATGATTTTCCACCCTACTACATTCGACTTGTTTTGGATGGTGATATTTCTGCAACAAAGCCCCGCAAAAATCTGTGGCTGCCAGTCCTCGAAAGGGATTTCACAGACCTTTCCACTGGTGTACAACTTGTTGTACAATTCACGACTTTAATTTTTTCAACATTTTAGAAAAAAATCAAGGCTAACCCCTTGCCGAAAAAAATAGATTTTCAACAATGTTTCCCAAACCCATCGATAGATACATCAAAAGAAAGGTCTGTTCAATACCTATCCACTGCTGAAGGCAAAAAGTATCTGTGACATCTAGTTCTTGAGATATTTCAATTCAAAATTATTCACATGATTTTCCACCCAACTGCATTTGACTCGTTTTGGATGGTGATATTTCTGCAACAAAGCCCCGCAAAAATCTGCGGCTGCCAGTCCTCGAAAGGGATTTCACAGACCTTTCCACAGGTGTACAACTTGTTGTACAATTCACGACTTTAATTTTTTCAACATTTTAGAAAAAAATCAAGGCTAACCCCTTGCCGAAAAAAATTACATTTTCAACAATGTTTCCCAAACCCATCGATAGATACATCAAAAGAAAGGTCTGTTCAATACCTATCCACTGCTGAAGGCAAAAAGTATCTGTGACATCTAGTTCTTGAGATATTTCAATTCAAAATTATTCACATGATTTTCCACCCAACTGCATTTGACTCGTTTTGTATGGTGATATCTCCGTAACCAAACCCCGCAAAAATCTGCGGCTACCAGTTCTCGAAAGGGATTTCACAGTCCTTTCCACTAGTGTACAACTTGTTGTGCAATTCACGACCTTAATTTTTTCAAAATTTTAGAAAAAAATCAAGGCTAACCCCTTGCCGAAAAAAATTACATTTTCAACAATGTTTTCCAAACCCATCGATAGATAGATCAAAAGAAAGGTCTCTTCAATACCTATCCACAGCTGAAGACAAAAGGGATCTGTGACATCTGGTTCTTGAGATATTTCAATTCAAAATTATTCACATGATTTTCCACCCAACTGCATTTGACTTGTTTTGGATGGTGATATTTCTGCAACAAAGCCCCGCAAAAATCTGCGGCTGCCAGTCCTCGAAAGGGATTTCACAGACCTTTCCACTGGTGTACAACTTGTTGTACAATTCACGACTTTAATTTTTTCAACATTTTAGAAAGAAATCAAGGCTAACCCCTTGCCGAAAAAAATTACATTTTCAACAATGTTTCCCAAACCCATCGATAGATACATCAAAAGAAAGGTCTGTTCAATACCTATCCACTGCTGAAGGCAAAAAGTATCTGTGACATCTAGTTCTTGAGATATTTCAATTCAAAATTATTCACATGATTTTCCACCCAACTGCATTTGACTCGTTTTGGATGGTGATATCTCCGTAACCAAACCCCGCAAAAATCTGCGGCTACCAGTTCTTGAAAGGGATTTCACAGTCCTTTCCACTTGTGTACAACTTGTTGTGCAATTCACGACCTTAATTTTTTCAAAATTTTAGAAAAAAATCAAGGCTAACCCCTTGCCGAAAAAAATTACATTTTCAACAATGTTTTCCAAACCCATCGATAGATACATCAAAAGAAAGGTCTCTTCAATACCTATCCACAGCTGAAGACAAAAGGGATCTGTGACATCTGGTTCTTGAGATATTTCAATTCAAAATTATTCACATGATTTTCCACCCAACTGCATTTGACTTGTTTTGGATGGTGATATTTCTGCAACAAAGCCCCGCAAAAATCTGCGGCTGCCAGTCCTCGAAAGGGATTTCACAGACCTTTCCACTGGTGTACAACTTGTTGTACAATTCACGACTTTAATTTTTTCAACATCTTAGAAAAAAATCAAGGCTAACCCCTTGCCGAAAAAAATTACATTTTCAGCAATGTTTCCCAAACCCATCGATAGATACATCAAAAGAAAGGTCTGTTCAATACCTATCCACTGCTGAAGGCAAAAAGTATCTGTGACATCTAGTACATGAGATATTTCAATTCAAAATTATTCACATGATTTTCCACCCAACTGCATTTGACTCGTTTTGGATGGTGATATCTCCGCAACCAAACCCCGCAAAAATCTGCAGCTACCAGTTCTCGAAAGGGATTTCGCAGACCTTTCCACTGGTGTACAACTTGTTGTATAATTCACGACTTTAATTTTTTCAACATTTTAGAAAGAAATCAAGGCTAACCCCTTGCCGAAAAAAATTACATTTTCAACAATGTTTCCCAAACCTATCGATAGATACATCAAAAGAAAGGTCTGTTCAATACTTATCCACAGCTGAAGACAAAAAGGATCTGTGACATCTGGTTCTTGAGATATTGCAATTCAAAATTATTCACATGATTTTCCACCCAACTGCATTTGACTTGTTTTGGATGGTGATATCTCCGCAACCAAACCCCGCAAAAATCTGCCGCTACCAGTTCTCGAAAGGGATTTCACAGACCTTTGCACTTGTGTACAACTTGTTGTGCAATTCACGACCTTAATTTTTTCAACATTTTAGAAAGAAATCAAGGCTAACCCCTTGCCGAAAAAAATTACATTTTCAACAATGTTTCCCAAACCCATCGATAGATACATCAAAAGAAAGGTCTCTTCAATACCTATCCACAATTGAAGACAAAACGTATCTGTGACATCTGGTTCCTGAGATATTGCAATTCAAAATTATTCGCATGATTTTCCACCCTACTACATTCGACTTGTTTTGGATGGTGATATTTCTGCAACAAAGCCCCGCAAAAATCTGCGGCTGCCAGTCCTCGAAAGGGATTTCACAGACCTTTCCACTGGTGTACAACTTGTTGTACAATTCACGACTTTAATTTTTTCAACATTTTAGACAAAAATCAAGGCTAACCCCTTGCCGAAAAAAATTACATTTTCAACAATGTTTCCCAAACCCATCGATAGATACATCAAAAGAAAGGTCTGTTCAATACCTATTCACTGCTGAAGGCAAAAAGTATCTGTGACATCTAGTTCTTGAGATATTTCAATTCAAAATTATTCACATGATTTTCCACCCAACTGCATTTGACTCGTTTTGGATGGTGATATCTCCGCAACCAAACCCCGCAAAAATCTGCGGCTACCAGTTCTCGAAAGGGATTTCGCAGACCTTTGCACTTGTGTACAACTAGTTGTGCAATTCACGACCTTAATTTTTTCAACATTTTAGAAAAAATCAAGGCTAACCCCTTGCCGAAAAAAATTACATTTTCAACAATGTTTTCCAAACCCATCGATAGATACATCAAAAGAAAGGTCTCTTCAATACCTATCCACAACTGAAGACAAAAAGTATCTGTGACATCTAGTTCATGAGATATTTCAATTCAAAATTATTCACATGATTTTCCACCCTACTACATTTGACTTGTTTTGGATGGTGATATTTCTGCAACAAAGCCCCGCAAAAATCTGCGGCTGCCAGTCCTCGAAAGGGATTTCACAGACTTTTCCACTGGTGTACAACTTGTTGTACAATTCACGACTTTAATTTTTTCAACATTTTATACAAAAATCAAGGCTAACCCCTTGCCGAAAAAAATTACATTTTCAACAATGTTTTCCAAACCCATCGACAGATACATCAAAAGAAAGGTCTCTTCAATACCTATCCACAACTGAAGACAAAACGTATATGTGACATCTGGTTCCTGAGATATTTCAATTCAAAATTATTCGCATGATTTTCCACCCTACTACATTTGACTTGTTTTGGATGGTGATATTTCTGCAACAAAGCCCCGCAAAAATCTGCGGCTGCCAGTCCTCGAAAGGGATTTCACAGACCTTTTATACTGTGTACAACTTGTTGTACAATTCGCGACTTTAATTTTTTCAACATTTTAGAAAAAAATCAAGGCTATAACCCCTTGCCGAAAAAAATTACATTTTCAACAATGTTTCCCAAACCCATCGATAGATACATCAAAAGAAAGGTCTGTTCAATACCTATCCACAGCTGAAGACAAAAAGGACCTATGACAACTGGTTCTTGAGATATTTCAATTCAAAGTTATTCACATGATTTTCCACCCAACTGCATTTGACTCGTTTTGGATGGTGATATCTCCGCAACCAAACCCCGCAAAAATCTGCGGCTACCAGTTCTCGAAAGGGATTTCACAGACCTTTCCACTTGTGTACAACTTGTTGTGCAATTCACGACCTTAATTTTTTCAACATTTTAGAAAAAAATCAAGGCTAACCCCTTGCCGAAAAAAATTACATTTTCAACAATGTTTCCCAAGCCCATCGATAGATACATCAAAAGAAAGGTCTCTTTAATACCTATCCACACCTGAAGACAAAACGTATCTGTGACATCTGGTTCCTGAGATATTTCAATTCAAAATTATTCGCATGATTTTCCACCCTACTACATTTGACTTGTTTTGGATGGTGATATTTCTGCAACAAAGCCCCGCAAAAATCTGCGGCTGCCAGTCCTCGAAAGGGATTTCACAGACCTTTTATACTGTGTACAACTTGTTGTACAATTCACGACTTTAATTTTTTCAACATTTTAGACAAAAATCATGCCGAAAAAAATTACATTTTCAACAATGTTTTCCAAACCCATCGATAGATACATCAAAAGAAAGGTCTCTTCAATACCTATCCACAATTGAAGACAAAACGTATCTGTGACATCTGGTTCCTGAGATATTGCAATTCAAAATTATTCGCATGATTTTCCACCCTACTACATTCGACTTGTTTTGGATGGTGATATTTCTGCAACAAAGCCCCGCAAAAATCTGCGGCTGCCAGTCCTCGAAAGGGATTTCACAGACCTTTCCACTGGTGTACAACTTGTTGTACAATTCACGACTTTAATTTTTTCAACATTTTAGACAAAAATCAAGGCTAACCCCTTGCCGAAAAAAATTACATTTTCAACAATGTTTCCCAAACCCATCGATAGATACATCAAAAGAAAGGTCTGTTCAATACCTATTCACTGCTGAAGGCAAAAAGTATCTGTGACATCTAGTTCTTGAGATATTTCAATTCAAAATTATTCACATGATTTTCCACCCAACTGCATTTGACTCGTTTTGGATGGTGATATCTCCGCAACCAAACCCCGCAAAAATCTGCGGCTACCAGTTCTCGAAAGGGATTTCACAGACCTTTGCACTTGTGTACAACTAGTTGTGCAATTCACGACCTTAATTTTTTCAACATTTTAGAAAAAATCAAGGCTAACCCCTTGCCGAAAAAAATTACATTTTCAACAATGTTTTCCAAACCCATCGATAGATACATCAAAAGAAAGGTCTCTTCAATACCTATCCACAACTGAAGACAAAAAGTATCTGTGACATCTAGTTCATGAGATATTTCAATTCAAAATTATTCACATGATTTTCCACCCTACTACATTTGACTTGTTTTGGATGGTGATATTTCTGCAACAAAGCCCCGCAAAAATCTGCGGCTGCCAGTCCTCGAAAGGGATTTCACAGACTTTTCCACTGGTGTACAACTTGTTGTACAATTCACGACTTTAATTTTTTCAACATTTTATACAAAAATCAAGGCTAACCCCTTGCCGAAAAAAATTACATTTTCAACAATGTTTTCCAAACCCATCGACAGAAACATCAAAAGAAAGGTCTCTTCAATACCTATCCACAACTGAAGACAAAACGTATATGTGACATCTGGTTCCTGAGATATTTCAATTCAAAATTATTCGCATGATTTTCCACCCTACTACATTTGACTTGTTTTGGATGGTGATATTTCTGCAACAAAGCCCCGCAAAAATCTGCGGCTGCCAGTCCTCGAAAGGGATTTCACAGACCTTTTATACTGTGTACAACTTGTTGTACAATTCGCGACTTTAATTTTTTCAACATTTTAGAAAAAAATCAAGGCTATAACCCCTTGCCGAAAAAAATTACATTTTCAACAATGTTTCCCAAACCCATCGATAGATACATCAAAAGAAAGGTCTCTTCAATACCTATCCACAACTGAAGACAAAAAGTATCTGTGACATCTAGTTCATGAGATATTTCAATTCAAAATTATTCACATGATTTTCCACCCTACTACATTTGACTTGTTTTGGATGGTGATATTTCTGCAACAAAGCCCCGCAAAAATCTGCGGCTGCCAGTCCTCGAAAGGGATTTCACAGACTTTTCCACTGGTGTACAACTTGTTGTACAATTCACGACTTTAATTTTTTCAACATTTTAGACAAAAATCATGCCGAAAAAAATTACATTTTCAACAATGTTTTCCAAACCCATCGATAGATACATCAAAAGAAAGGTCTCTTCAATACCTATCCACAATTGAAGACAAAACGTATCTGTGACATCTGGTTCCTGAGATATTGCAATTCAAAATTATTCGCATGATTTTCCACCCTACTACATTCGACTTGTTTTGGATAGTGATATTTCTGCAACAAAGCCCCGCAAAAATCTGCGGCTGCCAGTCCTCGAAAGGGATTTCACAGACCTTTCCACTGGTGTACAACTTGTTGTACAATTCACGACTTTAATTTTTTCAACATTTTAGACAAAAATCAAGGCTAACCCCTTGCCGAAAAAAATTACATTTTCAACAATGTTTCCCAAACCCATCGATAGATACATCAAAAGAAAGGTCTGTTCAATACCTATTCACTGCTGAAGGCAAAAAGTATCTGTGACATCTAGTTCTTGAGATATTTCAATTCAAAATTATTCACATGATTTTCCACCCAACTGCATTTGACTCGTTTTGGATGGTGATATCTCCGCAACCAAACCCCGCAAAAATCTGCGGCTACCAGTTCTCGAAAGGGATTTCACAGACCTTTGCACTTGTGTACAACTAGTTGTGCAATTCACGACCTTAATTTTTTCAACATTTTAGAAAAAATCAAGGCTAACCCCTTGCCGAAAAAAATTACATTTTCAACAATGTTTTCCAAACCCATCGATAGATACATCAAAAGAAAGGTCTCTTCAATACCTATCCACAACTGAAGACAAAAAGTATCTGTGACATCTAGTTCATGAGATATTTCAATTCAAAATTATTCACATGATTTTCCACCCTACTACATTTGACTTGTTTTGGATGGTGATATTTCTGCAACAAAGCCCCGCAAAAATCTGCGGCTGCCAGTCCTCGAAAGGGATTTCACAGACTTTTCCACTGGTGTACAACTTGTTGTACAATTCACGACTTTAATTTTTTCAACATTTTATACAAAAATCAAGGCTAACCCCTTGCCGAAAAAAATTACATTTTCAACAATGTTTCCCAAACCCATCGATAGATACATCAAAAGAAAGGTCTGTTCAATACCTATCCACAGCTGAAGACAAAAAGGACCTATGACAACTGGTTCTTGAGATATTTCAATTCAAAGTTATTCACATGATTTTCCACCCAACTGCATTTGACTCGTTTTGGATGGTGATATCTCCGCAACCAAACCCCGCAAAAATCTGCGGCTACCAGTTCTCGAAAGGGATTTCACAGACCTTTCCACTTGTGTACAACTTGTTGTGCAATTCACGACCTTAATTTTTTCAACATTTTAGAAAAAAATCAAGGCTAACCCCTTGCCGAAAAAAATTACATTTTCAACAATGTTTCCCAAACCCATCGGTAGATACATCAAGAGAAAGGTCTCTTCAATACCTATCCACAACTGAAGACAAAACGTATCTGTGACATCTGGTTCCTGAGATATTTCAATTCAAAATTATTCGCATGATTTTCCACCCTATACATTTGACTTGTTTTGGATGGTGATATTTCTGCAACAAAACCCCGCAAAAATCTGCGGCTGCCAGTCCTCGAAAGGGATTTCACAGACCTTTTATACTGTGTACAACTTGTTGTACAATTCACGACTTTAATTTTTTCAACATTTTAGAAAAAAATCAAGGCTAACCCCTTGCGAAAAAAATTACATTTTCAACAATGTTTCCCAAACCCATCGATAGATACATCAAAAGAAAGGTCTGTTCAATACCTATCCACAGCTGAAGACAAAAAGGACCTGTGACATCTGGTTCTTGAGATATTTCAATTCAAAATTATTCACATGATTTTCCACCCAACTGCATTTGACTCGTTTTGGATGGTGATATCTCCGCAACCAAACCCCACAAAAATCTGCGGCTACCAGTTCTCGAAAGGGATTTCACAGACCTTTCCACTTGTGTACAACTTGTTGTGCAATTCACGACCTTAATTTTTTCAACATTTTAGAAAAAAATCAAGGCTAACCCCTTGCCGAAAAAAATTACATTTTCAACAATGTTTTCCAAACCCATCGATAGATACATCAAAAGAAAGGTCTCTTCAATACCTATCCACAACTGAAGACAAAACGTATCTGTGACATCTGGTTCCTGAGATATTTCAATTCAAAATTATTCGCATGATTTTCCACCCTACTACATTTGACTTGTTTTGGATGGTGATATTTCTGCAACAAAGCCCCGCAAAAATCTGCGGCTGCCAGGCCTCGAAAGGGATTTCACAGACCTTTCCACTGGTGTACACCTTGTTGTACAATTCACGACTTTAATTTTTTCAACATTTTAGAAAAAAATCAAGGCCAACCCCTTGCCGAAAAAAATTACATTTTCAACAATGTTTCCCAAACCCATCGATATATACATCAAAAGAAAGGTCTGTTCAATACCTATCCACTGCTGAAGGCAAAAAGTATCTGTGACATCTAGTTCTTGAGATATTTCAATTCAAAATTATTCACATGATTTTCCACCCAACTGCATTTGACTCGTTTTGGATGGTGATATCTCCGCAACCAAACCCCGCAAAAATCTGCGGCTACCAGTTCTCGAAAGGGATTTCACAGACCTTTCCACTTGTGTACAACTTGTTGTGCAATTCACGACCTTAATTTTTTCAACATTTTAGAAAAAAATCAAGGCTAACCCCTTGCCGAAAAAAATTACATTTTCAACAATGTTTCCCAAACCCATCGATAGATACATCAAAAGAAAGGTCTCTTCAATACCTATCCACAACTGAAGACAAAACGTATCTGTGACATCTGGTTCCTGAGATATTTCAATTCAAAATTATTCGCATGATTTTCCACCCTATACATTTGACTTGTTTTGGATGGTGATATTTCTGCAACAAAACCCCGCAAAAATCTGCGGCTGCCAGTTCTCGAAAGGGATTTCACAGACCTTTCCACTTGTGTACAACTTGTTGTGCAATTCACGACTTTAATTTTTTCAACATTTTAGAAAAAAATCAAGGCTAACCCCTTGCCGAAAAAAATTACATTTTCAACAATGTTTCCCAAACCCATCGATATATACATCAAAAGAAAGGTCTGTTCAATACCTATCCACTGCTGAAGGCAAAAAGTATCTGTGACATCTAGTTCATGAGATATTTCAATTCAAAATTATTCACATGATTTTCCACCCTACTACATTTGACTTGTTTTGGATGGTGATATTTCTGCAACAAAGCCCCGCAAAAATCTGCGGCTGCCAGTCCTCGAAAGGGATTTCACAGACCTTTCCACTGGTGTACAACTTGTTGTACAATTCACGACTTTAATTTTTACAACATTTTAGACAAAAATCAAGGCTAACCCCTTGCCGAAAAAAATTACATTTTCAACAATATTTTCCAAACCCATCGATAGATACATCAAAAGAAAGGTCTGTTCAATACCTATCCACAGCTGAAGACAAAACGTATCTGTGACATCTGGTTCCTGAGATATTTCAATTCAAAATTATTCGCATGATTTTCCACCCTACTACATTTGACTTGTTTTGGATGGTGATATTTCTGCAACAAAGTCCCGCAAAAATCTGCGGCTGCCAGGCCTCGAAAGGGATTTCACAGACCTTTCCACTGGTGTACACCTTGTTGTACAATTCACGACTTTAATTTTTTCAACATTTTAGAAAAAAATCAAGGCTAACCCCTGCCGAAAAAAATTACATTTTCAACAATGTTTCCCAAACCCATCGATATATACATCAAAAGAAAGGTCTGTTCAATACCTATCCCCTGCTGAAGGCAAAAAGTATCTGTGACATCTAGTTCTTGAGATATTTCAATTCAAAATTATTCACATGATTTTCCACCCAACTGCATTTGACTCGTTTTGGATGGTGATATCTCCGTAACCAAACCCCGCAAAAATATGCGGCTACCAGTTCTCGAAAGGGGTTTCACAGTCCTTTCCACTTGTGTACAACTTGCTGTGCAATTCACGATCTTAATTTTTTCAAAATTTTAGAAAAAAATCAAGGCTAACTCCTTGCCGAAAAAAATTACATTTTCAACAATGTTTTCCAAACCCATCGATAGAAATCAAAAGAAAGGTCTCTTCAATACCTATCCACAACTGAAGACAAAACGTATCTGTGACATCTGGTTCCTGAGATATTTCAATTCAAAATTATTCGCATGATTTTCCACCCTACTACATTTGATTTGTTTTGGATGGTGATATTTCTGCAACAAAACCCCGCAAAAATCTGCGGCTGCCAGTCCTCGAAAGGGATTTCACAGACCTTTCCACTGGTGTACAACTTGTTGTACAATTCACGACTTTAATTTTTTCAACATTTTAGAAAAAAATCAAGGCTAACCCCTTGCCGAAAAAAATTACATTTTCAACAATGTTTCCCAAACCCATCGATATATACATCAAAAGAAAGGTCTGTTCAATACCTATCCACTGCTGAAGGCAAAAAGTATCTGTGACATCTAGTTCATGAGATATTTCAATTCAAAATTATTCACATGATTTTCCACCCTACTACATTTGACTTGTTTTGGATGGTGATATTTCTGCAACAAAGCCCCGCAAAAATCTACGGCTGCCAGTCCTCGAAAGGGATTTCACAGACCTTTCCACTGGTGTACAACTTGTTGTACAATTCACGACTTTAATTTTTTCAACATTTTAGAAAAAAATCAAGGCTAACCCCTTGCCGAAAAAAATTACATTTTCAACAATGTTTCCCAAACCCATCGATAGATACATCAAAAGAAAGGTCTGTTCAATACCTATCCACAGCTGAAGACAAAAAGCACCTGTGACATCTGGTTCTTGAGATATTTCAATTCAAAATTATTCACATGATTTTCCACCCAAATGCATTTGACTCGTTTTGGACGGTGATATCTCCGCAACCAAACCGCGCAAAAATCTGCGGCTACCAGTTCTCGAAAGGGATTTCACAGACCGTTCCACTTGTGTACAACTTGTTGTGCAATTCACAACCTTAATTTTTTCAACATTTTAGAAAAAAAACAAGGCTAACCCCTTGCCGAAAAAAATTACATTTTGAACAATGTTTCCCAAACCCATCGATATATACATCAAAAGAAAGGTCTGTTCAATACCTATCCACTGCTGAAGGCAAAAAGTATCTGTGACATCTAGTTCATGAGATATTTCAATTCAAAATTATTCACATGATTTTCCACCCTACTACATTTGACTTGTTTTGGATGGTGATATTTCTACAACCAAACCGCGCAAAAATCTGCGGCTACCAGTTCTCGAAAGGGATTTCACAGACCGTTCCACTTGTGTACAACTTGTTGTGCAATTCACAACCTTAATTTTTTCAACATTTTAGAAAAAAAACAAGGCTAACCCCTTGCCGAAAAAAATTACATTTTGAACAATGTTTCCCAAACCCATCGATATATACATCAAAAGAAAGGTCTGTTCAATACCTATCCACTGCTGAAGGCAAAAAGTATCTGTGACATCTAGTTCATGAGATATTTCAATTCAAAATTATTCACATGATTTTCCACCCTACTACATTTGACTTGTTTTGGATGGTGATATTTCTACAACAAAGCCCCGCCAAAATCTGCGGCTGCCAGTCCTCGAAAGGGATTTCACAGACCTTTCCACTGGTGTACAACTTGTTGTACAATTCACGACTTTAATTTTTTCAACATTTTAGAAAAAAATCAAGGCTAACCCCTTGCCGAAAAAAAATTACATTTTCAACAATGTTTTCCAAACCCATCGATAGATACATCAAAAGAAAGGTCTCTTCAATACCTATCCACAACTGAAGACAAAACGTATCTGTGACATCTGGTTCCTGAGATATTTCAACATTTTAGAAAAAAAACAAGGCTAACCCCTTGCCGAAAAAAATTACATTTTGAACAATGTTTCCCAAACCCATCGATATATACATCAAAAGAAAGGTCTGTTCAATACCTATCCACTGCTGAAGGCAAAAAGTATCTGTGACATCTAGTTCATGAGATATTTCAATTCAAAATTATTCACATGATTTTCCACCCTACTACATTTGACTTGTTTTGGATGGTGATATTTCTACAACCAAACCGCGCAAAAATCTGCGGCTACCAGTTCTCGAAAGGGATTTCACAGACCGTTCCACTTGTGTACAACTTGTTGTGCAATTCACAACCTTAATTTTTTCAACATTTTAGAAAAAAAACAAGGCTAACCCCTTACCGAAAAAAATTACATTTTGAACAATGTTTCCCAAACCCATCGATATATACATCAAAAGAAAGGTCTGTTCAATACCTATCCACTGCTGAAGGCAAAAAGTATCTGTGACATCTAGTTCATGAGATATTTCAATTCAAAATTATTCACATGATTTTCCACCCTACTACATTTGACTTGTTTTGGATGGTGATATTTCTACAACAAAGCCCCGCCAAAATCTGCGGCTGCCAGTCCTCGAAAGGGATTTCACAGACCTTTCCACTGGTGTACAACTTGTTGTACAATTCACGACTTTAATTTTTTCAACATTTTAGAAAAAAATCAAGGCTAACCCCTTGCCGAAAAAAAATTACATTTTCAACAATGTTTTCCAAACCCATCGATAGATACATCAAAAGAAAGGTCTCTTCAATACCTATCCACAACTGAAGACAAAACGTATCTGTGACATCTGGTTCCTGAGATATTTCAATTCAAAATTATTCGCATGATTTTCCACCCTACTACATTTGATTTGTTTTGGATGGTGATATTTCTGCAACAAAACCCCGCAAAAATCTGCGGCTGCCAGTCCTCGAAAGGGATTTCACAGACCTTTCCACTGGTGTACAACTTGTTGTGCAATTCACGACCTTAATTTTTTCAACATTTTAGAAAAAATCAAGGCTAACCCCTTGCCGAAAAAAATTACATTTTCAACAATGTTTTCCAAACCCATCGATAGATACATCAAAAGAAAGGTCTCTTCAATACCTATCCACAACTGAAGAGAAAACGTATCTGTGACATCTGGTTCCTGAGATATTTCAATTCAAAATTATTCGCATGATTTTCCACCCTACTACATTTGATTTGTTTTGGATGGTGATATTTCTGCAACAAAACCCCGCAAAAATCTGCGGCTGCCAGTCCTCGAAAGGGATTTCACAGACCTTTCCACTGGTGTACAACTTGTTGTACAATTCACGACTTTAATTTTTTCAACATTTTAGAAAAAAATCAAGGCTAACCCCTTGCCGAAAAAAATTACATTTTCAACAATGTTTTCCAAACCCATCGATAGATACATCAAAAGAAAGGTCTCTTCAATACCTATCCACAACTGAAGACAAAACGTATTTGTGACATCTGGTTCCTGCGATATTTCAATTCAAAATTATTCGCATGATTTTCCACCCTACTACATTTGACTTGTTTTGGATGGTGATATTTCTGCAACAAAGCCCCGCAAAAATCTGCGGCTGCCAGGCCTCGAAAGGGATTTCACAGACCTTTCCACTGGTGTACACCTTGTTGTACAATTCACGACTTTAATTTTTTCAACATTTTAGAAAAAAATCAAGGCTAACCCCTTGTCGAAAAAAATTACATTTTCAACAATGTTTCCCAAACCCATCGATCGATACATCAAAAGAAAGGTCTGTTCAATACCTATTTACTGCTGAAGGCAAAAAGTATCTGTGACATCTAGTTCTTGAGATATTTCAATTCAAAATTATTCACATGATTTTCCACCCAACTGCATTTGATTTGGATGGTGATATCTCCGCAACCAAACCCCGCAAAAATCTGCGGCTACCAGTTCTCGAAAGGGATTTCACAGACCTTTGCACTTGTGTACAACTTGTTGTGCAATTCACGACCTTAATTTTTTCAACATTTTAGAAAAAAATCAAGGCTAACCCCTTGCCGAAAAAAATTACATTTTCAACAATGTTTTCCAAGCCCATCGATAGATACATCAAAAGAAAGGTCTGTTCAATACCTATCCACTGCTGAAGGCAAAAAGTATCTGTGACATCTAGTTCATGAGATATTTCAATTCAAAATTATTCACATGATTTTCCACCCTACTACATTTGACTTGTTTTGGATGGTGATATTTCTGCAACAAAACCCCGCAAAAATCTACGGCTGCCAGTCCTCGAAAGGGATTTCACAGACCTTTCCACTGGTGTACAACTTGTTGTACAATTCACGACCTTAATTTTTTCAACATTTTAGAAAAAAAACAAGGCTAACCCCTTGCCGAAAAAAATTACATTTTGAACAATGTTTCCCAAACCCATCGATATATACATCAAAAGAAAGGTCTGTTCAATACCTATCCACTGCTGAAGGCAAAAAGTATCTGTGACATCTAGTTCATGAGATATTTCAATTCAAAATTATTCACATGATTTTCCACCCTACTACATTTGACTTGTTTTGGATGGTGATATTTCTACAACAAAGCCCCGCCAAAATCTGCGGCTGCCAGTCCTCGAAAGGGATTTCACAGACCTTTCCACTGGTGTACAACTTGTTGTACAATTCACGACTTTAATTTTTTCAACATTTTAGAAAAAAATCAAGGCTAACCCCTTGCCGAAAAAAATTACATTTTCAACAATGTTTCCCAAACCCATCGATAGATACATCAAAAGAAAGGTCTTTTCAATACGTATCCACTGCTGAAGGCAAAAAGTATCTGTGACATCTAGTTCTTGAGATATTTCAATTCAAAATTATTCACATGATTTTCCACCCAACTGCATTTGACTCGTTTTGGATGGTGATATCTCCGCAACCAAACCCCGCAAAAATCTGCGGCTACCAGTTCTCGAAAGTGATTTCACAGACCTTTCCACTTGTGTACAACTTGTTGTGCAATTCACGACCTTAATTTTTTCAACATTTTAGAAAAAAATCAAGGCTAACCCCTTGCCGAAAAAAATTACATTTTCAACAATGTTTTCCAAACCCATCGATAGATACATCAAAAGAAAGGTCTCTTCAATACCTATCCACAACTGAAGACAAAACGTATTTGTGACATCTGGTTCCTGAGATATTTCAATTCAAAATTATTCGCATGATTTTCCACCCTACTACATTTGACTTGTTTTGGATGGTGATATTTCTGCAACAAAGCCCCGCAAAAATCTGCGGCTGCCAGGCCTCGAAAGGGATTTCACAGACCTTTCCACTGGTGTACACCTTGTTGTACAATTCACGACTTTAATTTTTTCAACATTTTAGAAAAAAATCAAGGCTAACCCCTTGCCGAAAAAAATTACATTTTCAACAATGTTTCCCAAACCCATCGATCGATACATCAAAAGAAAGGTCTGTTCAATACCTATTTACTGCTGAAGACAAAAAGTATCTGTGACATCTAGTTCTTGAGATATTTCAATTCAAAATTATTCACATGATTTTCCACCCAACTGCATTTGATTTGGATGGTGATATCTCCGCAACCAAACCCCGCAAAAATCTGCGGCTACCAGTTCTCGAAAGGGATTTCACAGACCTTTGCACTTGTGTACAACTTGTTGTGCAATTCACGACCTTAATTTTTTCAACATTTTAGAAAAAAATCAAGGCTAACCCCTTGCCGAAAAAAATTACATTTTCAACAATGTTTTCCAAGCCCATCGATAGATACATCAAAAGAAAGGTCTGTTCAATACCTATCCACTGCTGAAGGCAAAAAGTATCTGTGACATCTAGTTCATGAGATATTTCAATTCAAAATTATTCACATGATTTTCCACCCTACTACATTTGACTTGTTTTGGATGGTGATATTTCTGCAACAAAACCCCGCAAAAATCTACGGCTGCCAGTCCTCGAAAGGGATTTCACAGACCTTTCCACTGGTGTACAACTTGTTGTACAATTCACGACTTTAATTTTTTCAACATTTTAGAAAAAAATCAAGGCTAACCCCTTGCCGAAAAAAATTACATTTTCAACAATGTTTCCCAAACCCATCGATAGATACATCAAAAGAAAGGTCTGTTCAATACCTATCCACAGCTGAAGACAAAAAGCACCTGTGACATCTGGTTCTTGAGATATTTCAATTCAAAATTATTCACATGATTTTCCACCCAAATGCATTTGACTCGTTTTGGACGGTGATATCTCCGCAACCAAACCGCGCAAAAATCTGCGGCTACCAGTTCTCGAAAGGGATTTCACAGACCGTTCCACTTGTGTACAACTTGTTGTGCAATTCACAACCTTAATTTTTTCAACATTTTAGAAAAAAAACAAGGCTAACCCCTTGCCGAAAAAAATTACATTTTGAACAATGTTTGCCAAACCCATCGATAGATACATCAAAAGAAAGGTCTGTTCAATACCTATTTACTGCTGAAGGCAAAAAGTATCTGTGACATCTAGTTCTTGAGATATTTCAATTCAAAATTATTCACATGATTTTCCACCCAACTGCATTTGACTCGTTTTGGATGGTGATATCTCCGCAACCAAAACCCGCAAAAATCTGCGGCTACCAGTTCTCGAAAGGGATTTCACAGACCGTTCCACTTGTGTACAACTTGTTGTGCAATTCACAACCTTAATTTTTTCAACATTTAAGAAAAAAATCAAGGCTAAGCCCTTGCCGAAAAAATTACATTTTCAACAATGTTTTCCAAACCCATCGGTAGATACATCAAAAGAAAGGTCTCTTCAATACCTATCCACTGCTGAAGGCAAAAAGTATCTGTGACATCTAGTTCATGAGATATTTCAATTCAAAATTATTCACATGATTTTCCACCCTACTACATTTGACTTGTTTTGGATGGTGATATTTCTACAACAAAGCCCCGCAAAAATCTGCGGCTGCCAGTCCTCGAAAGGGATTTCACAGACCTTTCCACTGGTGTACAACTTGTTGTACAATTCACGACTTTAATTTTTTCAACATTTTAGACAAAAATTAAGGCTAACCCCTTGCCAAAAAAAATTACATTTTCAACAATGTTTCCCAAACCCATCGATAGATACATCAAAAGAAAGGTCTGTTCAATACCTATCCACTGCTGAAGGCAAAAAGTATCTGTGACATCTAGTTCATGAGATATTTCAATTCAAATTTATTCACATGATTTTCCACCCAACTGTATTTGACTCGTTTTGGATGGTGATATCTCCGCAACCAAACCCCGCAAAAATCTGCGGCTACCAGTTCTCGAAAGGGATTTCACAGACCTGTCTACTTGTGTACAACTTGTTGTGCAATTCACGACCTTAATTTTTTCAACATTTTAGACAAAAATCAAGGCTAACCCCTTGCCGAAAAAAATTACATTTTCAACAATGTTTCCCAAACCCATCGATAGATACATCAAAAGAAAGGTCTGTTCAATACCTAGTTCATGAGATATTTCAATTCAAAATTATTCGCATGATTTTCCACCCTACTACATTTGACTTGTTTTTGATGGTGATATTTCTGCAACAAAGCCCCGCAAAAATCTGCGGCTGCCAGGCCTCGAAAGGGATTTCACAGACCTTTCCACTGGTGTACACCTTGTTGTACAATTCACGACTTTAATTTTTTCAACATTTTAGAAAAAAATCAAGGCTAACCCCTTGCCGAAAAAAATTACATTTTGAACAATGTTTCCCAAACCCATCGATAGATACATCAAAAGAAAGGTCTGTTCAATACCTATCCACAGCTGAAGACAAAAAGCACCTGTGACATCTGGTTCTTGAGATATTTCAATTCAAAATTATTCACATGATTTTCCACCCAAATGCATTTGACTCGTTTTGGACGGTGATATCTCCGCAACCAAACCGCGCAAAAATCTGCGGCTACCAGTTCTCGAAAGGGATTTCACAGACCGTTCCACTTGTGTACAACTTGTTGTGCAATTCACAACCTTAATTTTTTCAACATTTTAGAAAAAAAACAAGGCTAACCCCTTGCCGAAAAAAATTACATTTTGAACAATGTTTGCCAAACCCATCGATAGATACATTAAAAGAAAGGTCTGTTCAATACCTATTTACTGCTGAAGGCAAAAAGTATCTGTGACATCTAGTTCTTGAGATATTTCAATTCAAAATTATTCACATGATTTTCCACCCAACTGCATTTGACTCGTCTTGGATGGTGATATCTCCGCAACCAAAACCCGCAAAAATCTGCGGCTACCAGTTCTCGAAAGGGATTTCACAGACCGTTCCACTTGTGTACAACTTGTTGTGCAATTTACAACCTTAATTTTTTCAACATTTAAGAAAAAAATCAAGGCTAAACCCTTGCCGAAAAAAATTACATTTTCAACAATGTTTTCCAAACCCATCGGTAGATACATCAAAAGAAAGGTCTCTTCAATACCTATCCACTGCTGAAGGCAAAAAGTATCTGTGACATCTAGTTCATGAGATATTTCAATTCAAAATTATTCACATGATTTTCCACCCTACTACATTTGACTTGTTTTGGATGGTGATATTTCTACAACAAAGCCCCGCAAAAATCTGCGCCTGCCAGTCCTCGAAAGGGATTTCACAGACCTTTCCACTGGTGTACAACTTGTTGTACAATTCACGACTTTAATTTTTTCAACATTTTAGACAAAAATTAAGGCTAACCCCTTGCCAAAAAAAATTACATTTTCAACAATGTTTCCCAAACCCATCGATAGATACATCAAAAGAAAGGTCTGTTCAATACCTATCCACTGCTGAAGGCAAAAAGTATCTGTGACATCTAGTTCATGAGATATTTCAATTCAAATTTATTCACATGATTTTCCACCCAACTGTATTTGACTCGTTTTGGATGGTGATATCTCCGCAACCAAACCCCGCAAAAATCTGCGGCTACCAGTTCTCGAAAGGGATTTCACAGACCTGTCTACTTGTGTACAACTTGTTGTGCAATTCACGACCTTAATTTTTTCAACATTTTAGACAAAAATCAAGGCTAACCCCTTGCCGAAAAAAATTACATTTTCAACAATGTTTCCCAAACCCATCGATAGATACATCAAAAGAAAGGTCTGTTCAATACCTAGTTCATGAGATATTTCAATTCAAAATTATTCGCATGATTTTCCACCCTACTACATTTGACTTGTTTTTGATGGTGATATTTCTGCAACAAAGCCCCGCAAAAATCTGCGGCTGCCAGTCCTCGAAAGGGATTTCACAGACCTTTGCACTTGTGTACAACTTGTTGTGAAATTCACGACCTTAATTTTTCCAATATTTTAGAAAAAAATCAAGGCTAACCCCTTGCCGAAAAAAATTACATTTTCAACAATGTTTTCCAAACCCATCGATAGATACATCAAAAGAAAGGTCTCTTCAATACCTATCCACTGCTGAAGGCAAAAAGTATCTGTGACATCTAGTTCATGAGATATTTCAATTCAAAATTATTCACATGATTTTCCACCCTACTACATTTGACTTGTTTTGGATGGTGATATTTCTGCAACAAAGCCCCGCAAAAATCTGCGGCTGCCAGGCCTCGAAAGGGATTTCACAGACCTTTCCACTGGTGTACACCTTGTTGTACAATTCACGACTTTAATTTTTTCAACATTTTAGAAAAAAATCAAGGCTAACCCCTTGCCGAAAAAAATTACATTTTGAACAATGTTTCCCAAACCCATCGATAGATACATCAAAAGAAAGGTCTGTTCAATACCTATTTACTGCTGAAGGCAAAAAGTATCTGTGACATCTAGTTCTTGAGATATTTCAATTCAAAATTATTCACATGATTTTCCACCCAACTGCATTTGACTCGTTTTGGATGGTGATATCTCCGCAACCAAAACCCGCAACCAAAACCCGCAAAAATCTGCGGCTACCAGTTCTCGAAAGGGATTTCACAGACCTTTCCACTTGTGTACAACTTGTTGTGCAATTCACAACCTTAATTTTTTCAACATTTTAGAAAAAAATCCAGGCTAACCCCTTGCCGAAAAAAATTACATTTTCAACAATGTTTTCCAAACCCATCGATAGATACATCAAAATAAAGGTCTCTTCAATACCTAACCACAACTGAAGACAAAACGTGTCTGTGACATCTGGTTCCTGAGATATTTCAATTCAAAATTACCCTACTACATTTGACTTGTTTTGGATGGTGATATTTCTGCAACAAAGCCCCGCAAAAATCTGCGGCTGCCAGTCCTCGAAAGGGATTTCGCAGACCTTTCCACTTGTGTACAACTTGTTGTGCAATTCACAACCTTAATTTTTTCAACATTTTAGAAAAAAATCAAGGCTAACCCCTTGCCGAAAAAAATTACATTTTGAACAATGTTTCCCAAACCCATCGATAGATACATCAAAAGAAAGGTCTGTTCAATACCTATTTACTGCTGAAGGCAAAAAGTATCTGTGACATCTAGTTCTTGAGATATTTCAATTCAAAATTATTCACATGATTTTCCACCCAACTGCATTTGACTCGTTTTGGATGGTGATATCTCCGCAACCAAAACCCGCAAAAATCTGCGGCTACCAGTTCTCGAAAGGGATTTCACAGACCTTTCCACTTGTGTACAACTTGTTGTACAATTCACAACCTTAATTTTTTCAACATTTTAGAAAAAAATCCAGGCTAACCCCTTGCCGAAAAAAATTACATTTTCAACAATGTTTTCCAAACCCATCGATAGATACATCAAAATAAAGGTCTCTTCAATACCTAACCACAACTGAAGACAAAACGTGTCTGTGACATCTGGTTCCTGAGATATTTCAATTCAAAATTACCCTACTACATTTGACTTGTTTTGGATGGTGATATTTCTGCAACAAAGCCCCGCAAAAATCTGCGGCTGCCAGTCCTCGAAAGGGATTTCACAGACCTTTCCACTGGTGTACACCTTGTTGTACAATTCACGACTTTAATTTTTTCAACATTTTAGAAAAAATCAAGGCTAACCCCTTGCCGAAAAAAATTACATTTTCAACAATGTTTCGCAAACCCATCGATAGATACATCAAAAGAAAGGTCCGTTCAATACCTATCCACAGCTGAAGACAAAAAGGATCTGTGACATCTGGTTCTTGAGATATTTCAATTCAAAATTATTCACATGATTTTCCACCCAACTGCATTTGACTCGTTTTGGATGGTGATATTTCTGCAACAAAGCCCCGCAAAAATCTGCGGCTGCCAGTCCTCGAAAGGGATTTCACAGACCTTTCCACTGGTGTACAACTTGTTGTACAGTTCACGACTTTAATTTTTTCAACATTTTAGAAAAAAATCAAGGCTAACCCCTTGCCGAAAAAAATTACATTTTCAACAATGTTTCCCAAACCCATCGATAGATACATTAAAAGAAAGGTCTGTTCAATACCTTTCCACTGCTGAAGTCAAAAAGTATCTGTGACATCTAGTTCATGAGATATTTCAATTCAAATTTATTCACATGATTTTCCACCCAACTGCATTTGACTCGTTTTGGATGGTGATATCTCCGCAACCAAACCCCGCAAAAATCTGCGGCTACCAGTTCTCGAAAGGGATTTCACAGACCTTTCCACTTGTGTACAACTTGTTGTGCAATTCACGACCTTAATTTTTTCAACATTTTAGAAAAAAATCAAGGCTAACCCCTTGCCGAAAAAAATTACATTTTCAACAATGTTTTCCAAACCCATCGATAGATACATCAAAAGAAAGGTCTCTTCAATACCTATCCACAACTGAAGACAAAACGTATTTGTGACATCTGGTTCCTGAGATATTTCAATTCAAAATTATTCGCATGATTTTCCACCCTACTACATTTGACTTGTTTTGGATGGTGATATTTCTGCAACAAAGCCCCGCAAAAATCTGCGGCTGCCAGGCCTCGAAAGGGATTTCACAGACCTTTCCACTGGTGTACACCTTGTTGTACAATTCACGACTTTAATTTTTTCAACATTTTAGAAAAAAATCAAGGCTAACCCCTTGCCGAAAAAAATTACATTTTCAACAATGTTTCCCAAACCCATCGATAGATACATCAAAAGAAAGGTCTGTTCAATACCTATTTACTGCTGAAGGCAAAAAGTATCTGTGACATCTAGTTCTTGAGATATTTCAATTCAAAATTATTCACATGATTTTCCACACAACTGCATTTGATTTGGATGGTGATATCTCCGCAACCAAACCCCGCAAAAATCTGCGGCTACCAGTTCTCGAAAGGGATTTCACAGACCTTTGCACTTGTGTACAACTTGTTGTGCAATTCACGACCTTAATTTTTTCAACATTTTAGAAAAAAATCAAGGCTAACCCCTTGCCGAAAAAAATTACATTTTCAACAATGTTTTCCAAGCCCATCGATAGATACATCAAAAGAAAGGTCCGTTCAATACCTATCCACAGCTGAAGACAAAAAGGATCTGTGACATCTGGTTCTTGAGATATTTCAATTCAAAATTATTCACATGATTTTCCACCCAACTGCATTTGACTCGTTTTGGATGGTGATATTTCTGCAACAAAGCCCCGCAAAAATCTGCGGCTGCCAGTCCTCGAAAGGGATTTCACAGACCTTTCCACTGGTGTACAACTTGTTGTACAGTTCACGACTTTAATTTTTTCAACATTTTAGAAAAAAATCAAGGCTAACCCCTTGCCGAAAAAAATTACATTTTCAACAATGTTTCCCAAACCCATCGATAGATACATTAAAAGAAAGGTCTGTTCAATACCTTTCCACTGCTGAAGTCAAAAAGTATCTGTGACATCTAGTTCATGAGATATTTCAATTCAAATTTATTCACATGATTTTCCACCCAACTGCATTTGACTCGTTTTGGATGGTGATATCTCCGCAACCAAACCCCGCAAAAATCTGCGGCTACCAGTTCTCGAAAGGGATTTCACAGACCTTTCCACTTGTGTACAACTTGTTGTGCAATTCACGACCTTAATTTTTTCAACATTTTAGAAAAAAATCAAGGCTAACCCCTTGCCGAAAAAAATTACATTTTCAACAATGTTTTCCAAACCCATCGATAGACACATCAAAAGAAAGGTCTCTTCAATACCTATCCACAACTGAAGACAAAACGTATTTGTGACATCTGGTTCCTGAGATATTTCAATTCAAAATTATTCGCATGATTTTCCACCCTACTACATTTGACTTGTTTTGGATGGTGATATTTCTGCAACAAAGCCCCGCAAAAATCTGCGGCTGCCAGGCCTCGAAAGGGATTTCACAGACCTTTCCACTGGTGTACACCTTGTTGTACAATTCACGACTTTAATTTTTTCAACATTTTAGAAAAAAATCAAGGCTAACCCCTTGCCGAAAAAAATTACATTTTCAACAATGTTTCCCAAACCCATCGATAGATACATCAAAAGAAAGGTCTGTTCAATACCTATTTACTGCTGAAGGCAAAAAGTATCTGTGACATCTAGTTCTTGAGATATTTCAATTCAAAATTATTCACATGATTTTCCACACAACTGCATTTGATTTGGATGGTGATATCTCCGCAACCAAACCCCGCAAAAATCTGCGGCTACCAGTTCTCGAAAGGGATTTCACAGACCTTTGCACTTGTGTACAACTTGTTGTGCAATTCACGACCTTAATTTTTTCAACATTTTAGAAAAAAATCAAGGCTAACCCCTTGCCGAAAAAAATTACATTTTCAACAATGTTTTCCAAACCCATCGATAGATACATCAAAAGAAAGGTCTGTTCAATACCTATCCACTGCTGAAGGCAAAAAGTATCTGTGACATCTAGTTCTTGAGATATTTCAATTCAAATTTATTCACATGATTTTCCACCCAACTGCATTTGACTCGTTTTGGATGGTGATATCTGCGCAACCAAACCCCGCAAAAAGCTGCGGATACCAGTTCTCGAAAGGGATTTCACAGACCTTTCCACTTGTGTACAACTTGTTGTGCAATTCACGACTTTAATTTTTTCAACATGTTAGAAAAAAATCAAGGCTAACCCCTTGCCGAAAAAAATTACATTTTCAACAATGTTTTCCAAACCCATCGATAGATACATCAAAAGAAAGGTCTCTTCAATACCTATCCACAACTGAAGACAAAACGTATCTGTGACATCTGGTTCCTGAGATATTTCAATTCAAAATTATTCGCATGATTTTCCACCCTACTACATTTGACTTGTTTTGGATGGTGATATTTCTGCAACAAAGCCCCGCAAAAATCTGCGGCTGCCAGTCTTCGAAAGGGATTTCACAGACCTTTCCACTGGTGTACAACTTGTTGTACAGTTCACGACTTTAATTTTTTCAACATTTTAGAAAAAAATCAAGGCTAACCCCTTGCCGAAAAAAATTACATTTTCAACAATGTTTCCCAAACCCATCGATAGATACATTAAAAGAAAGGTCTGTTCAATACCTTTCCACTGCTGAAGGCAAAAAGTATCTGTGACATCTAGTTCATGAGATATTTCAATTCAAATTATTCACATGATTTTCCACCCAACTGCATTTGACTCGTTTTGGATGGTGATATCTCCGCAACCAAACCCCGCAAAAATCTGCGGCTACCAGTTCTCGAAAGGGTTTTCACAGACCTTTCCACTTGTGTACAACTTGTTGTGCAATTCACGACCTTAATTTTTTTAACATTTTAGAAAAAAATCAAGGCTAACCCCTTGCCGAAAAAAATTACATTTTCAACAATGTTTCCCAAACCCATCGATAGATACATTAAAAGAAAGGTCTGTTCAATACCTTTCCACTGCTAAAGGCAAAAATTATCTGTGACATCTAGTTCATGAGATATTTCAATTCAAAATTATTCACATGATTTTCCACCCAACTGCATTTGACTCGTTTTGGATGGTGATATCTCCGCAACCAAACCCCGCTAAAAGCTGCGGCTACCAGTTCTCGAAAGGGATTTCACAGACCTTTCCACTTGTGTACAACTTGTTGTGCGATTCACGACCTTAATTTTTTCAACATTTTAGAAAAAAAACAAGGCTAACCCCTTGCCGAAACAAATTACATTTGCAACAATGTTTCCCAAACCCATCGATAGATACATCAAAAGAAAGGTCTGTTCAATACCTATTTACTGCTGAAGGCAAAAAGTACCTGTGACATCTAGTTCTTGAGATATTTTAATTCAAAATTATTCACATGATTTTCCACCCAACTGCATTTGACTCGTTTTGGATGGTGATATCTCCGCAACCAAACCCCGCAAAAAGCTGCGGCTACCAGTTCTCGAAAGGGATTTCACAGACCTTTCCACTTGTGTACAACTTGTTGTGCAATTCACGACCTTAATTTTTTCAACATTTTAGAAAAAAATCAAGGCTAACCCCTTGCCGAAAAAAATGACATTTTCAACAATGTTTTCCAAACCCATCGATAGATACATCAAAAGAAAGGTCTCTTCAATACCTATCCACAACTGAAGACAAAACGTATCTGTGACATCTAGTTAATGAGATATTTCAATTCAAAATTATTCACATGATTTTCCACCCTACTACATTTGACTTGTTTTGGATGGTGATATTTCTGCAACAAAGCCCCGCAAAAATCTGCGGCTGCCAGTCCTCGAAAGGGATTTCACAGACCTTTCCACTGGTGTACAACTTGTTGTACAATTCACGACTTTAATTTTTTCAACATTTTAGACAAAAATCAAGGCTAACCCCTTGCCGAAAAAAATTACATTTTCAACAAAATTTCCTAAACCCATCGATAGATACATCAAAAGAAAGGTCTGTTCAATACCTATTTACTGCTGAAGGCAAAAAGTATCTGTGACATCAAGTTCTTGAGATATTTCAATTCAAAATTATTCACATGATTTTCCACCCAACTGCATTTGGCTCGTTTTGGATGGTGATATCTCCGCAACCAAAACCCGCAAAAATCTGCGGCTACCAGTTCTCGAAAGGGATTTCACAGACCTTTCCTTTTGTGTACAACTTGTTGTGCAATTCACAACCTTAATTTTTTCAACATTTTAGAAAAAAATCAAGGCTAACCCCTTGCCGAAAAAAATTACATTTTCAACAATGTTAATGAGATATTTCAATTCAAAATTATTCACATGATTTTCCACCCTACTACATTTGACTTGTTTTGGATGGTGATATTTCTGCAACAAAGCCCCGCAAAAATCTGCGGCTGCCAGTCCTCGAAAGGGATTTCACAGACCTTTCCACTGGTGTACAACTTGTTGTACAATTCACGACTTTAATTTTTTCAACATTTTAGACAAAAATCAAGGCTAACCCCTTGCCGAAAAAAATTACATTTTCAACAAAGTTTCCCAAACCCATCGATAGATACATCAAAAGAAAGGTCTGTTCAATACCTATTCACTGCTGAAGGCAAAAAGTATCTGTGACATCTAGTTCTTGAGATATTTCAATTCGAAATTATTCGCATGATTTTCCACCCAACTGCATTTGACTCGTTTTGGATGGTGATATCTCCGCAACCAAACCCCGCAAAAAGCTGCGGCTACCAGTTCTCGAAAGGCAAAAATTATCTGTGACATCTAGTTCATGAGATATTTCAATTCAAAATTATTCACATGATTTTCCACCCAACTGCATTTGACTCGTTTTGGATGGTGATATCTCCGCAACCAAACCCCGCTAAAAGCTGCGGCTACCAGTTCTCGAAAGGGATTTCACAGACCTTTCCACTTGTGTACAACTTGTTGTGCGATTCACGACCTTAATTTTTTCAACATTTTAGAAAAAAAACAAGGCTAACCCCTTGCCGAAAAAAATTACATTTGCAACAATGTTTCCCAAACCCATCGATAGATACATCAAAAGAAAGGTATGTTCAATACCTATTTACTGCTGAAGGCAAAAAGTACCTGTGACATCTAGTTCTTGAGATATTTCAATTCAAAATTATTCACATGATTTTCCACCCAACTGCATTTGACTCGTTTTGGATGGTGATATCTCCGCAACCAAACCCCGCAAAAAGCTGCGGCTCCAAGTTCTCGAAAGGGATTTCACAGACCTTCCCACTTGTGTACAACTTGTTGTGCAATTCACGACCTTAATTTTTTCAACATTTTAGAAAAAAATCAAGGCTAACCCCTTGCCGAAAAAAATTACATTTTCAACAATGTTTTCCAAACCCATCGATAGATACATCAAAAGAAAGGTCTCTTCAATACCTATCCACAACTGAAGACAAAACGTATCTGTGACATCTAGTTAATGAGATATTTCAATTCAAAATTATTCACATGATTTTCCACCCTACTACATTTGACTTGTTTTGGATGGTGATATTTCTGCAACAAAGCCCCGCAAAAATCTGCGGCTGCCAGTCCTCGAAAGGGATTTCACAGACCTTTCCACTGGTGTACAACTTGTTGTACAATTCACGACTTTAATTTTTTCAACATTTTAGACAAAAATCAAGGCTAACCCCTTGCCGAAAAAAATTACATTTTCAACAAAGTTTCCCAAACCCATCGATAGATACATCAAAAGAAAGGTCTGTTCAATACCTATTCACTGCTGAAGGCAAAAAGTATCTGTGACATCTAGTTCTTGAGATATTTCAATTCGAAATTATTCGCATGATTTTCCACCCAACTGCATTTGACTCGTTTTGGATGGTGATATCTCCGCAACCAAACCCCGCAAAAAGCTGCGGCTACCAGTTCTCGAAAGGCAAAAATTATCTGTGACATCTAGTTCATGAGATATTTCAATTCAAAATTATTCACATGATTTTCCACCCAACTGCATTTGACTCGTTTTGGATGGTGATATCTCCGCAACCAAACCCCGCTAAAAGCTGCGGCTACCAGTTCTCGAAAGGGATTTCACAGACCTTTCCACTTGTGTACAACTTGTTGTGCGATTCACGACCTTAATTTTTTCTACATTTTAGAAAAAAAACAAGGCTAACCCCTTGCCGAAAAAAATTACATTTGCAACAATGTTTCCCAAACCCATCGATAGATACATCAAAAGAAAGGTCTGTTCAATACCTATTTACTGCTGAAGGCAAAAAGTACCTGTGACATCTAGTTCTTGAGATATTTCAATTCAAAATTATTCACATGATTTTCCACCCAACTGCATTTGACTCGTTTTGGATGGTGATATCTCCGCAACCAAACCCCGCAAAAAGCTGCGGCTCCAAGTTCTCGAAAGGGATTTCACAGACCTTCCCACTTGTGTACAACTTGTTGTGCAATTCACGACCTTAATTTTTTCAACATTTTAGAAAAAAATCAAGGCTAACCCCTTGCCGAAAAAAATTACATTTTCAACAATGTTTTCCAAACCCATCGATAGATACATCAAAAGAAAGGTCTCTTCAATACCTATCCACAACTGAAGACAAAACGTATCTGTGACATCTAGTTAATGAGATATTTCAATTCAAAATTATTCACATGATTTTCCACCCTACTACATTTGACTTGTTTTGGATGGTGATATTTCTGCAACAAAGCCCCGCAAAAATCTGCGGCTGCCAGTCCTCGAAAGGGATTTCACAGACCTTTCCACTGGTGTATAACTTGTTGTACAATTCACGACTTTAATTTTTTCAACATTTTAGACAAAAATCAAGGCTAACCCCTTGCCGAAAAAAATTACATTTTCAACAATGTTTTCCAAACCCATCGATAGATACATCAAAAGAAAGGTCTGTTCAATACCTATTTACTGCTGAAGGCAAAAAGTATCTGTGACATCTAGTTCTTGAGATATTTCAATTCAAAATTATTCACATGATTTTCCACCCAACTGCATTTGACTCGTTTTGGATGGTGATATCTCCGCAACCAAAACCCGCAAAAATCTGCGGCTACCAGTTCTCGAAAGGGATTTCACAGACCTTTCCTTTTGTGTACAACTTGTTGTGCAATTCACAACCTTAATTTTTTCAACATTTTAGAAAAAAATCAAGGCTAACCCCTTGCCGAAAAAAATTACATTTTCAACAATGTTAATGAGATATTTCAATTCAAAATTATTCACATGATTTTCCACCCAACTGCATTTGACTCGTTTTGGATGGTGATATCTCCGCAACCAAACCGCGCAAAAATCTGCGGCTACCAGTTCTCGAAAGGGATTTCACAGACCTTTCCACTTGTGTACAACTTGTTGTGCAATTCACGACCTTAATTTTTTCACCATTTTAGAAAAAAATCAAGGCTAACCCCTTGCCGAAAAAAATTAAATTTTGAACAATGTTTCCCAAACCCATCGATAGATACATTAAAAGAAAGGTCTGTTCAATACCTATTCACAGCTGAAGACAAAACGTATCTGTGACATCTGGTTCCTGAGATATTTCAATTCAAAATTATTCGCATGACTTTCCACCCTACTACATTTGACTTCTTTTGGATGGTGATATTTCTGCAACAAAGCCCCGCAAAAATCTGCGGCTGCCAGTCCTCGAAAGGGATTTTACAGACCTTTCCACTGGTGTACAACTTGTTGTACAATTCACGACTTTAATTTTTTCAACATTTTAGAAAAAAATCAAGGCTAACCCCTTGCCGAAAAAAATTACATTTTCAACAATGTTTCCCAAACCCATCGACAGATACATCAAAAGAAAGGTCTCTTCAATACCTATCCACAACTGAAGACAAAACGTATCTGTGACATCTAGTTAATGAGATAATTCAATTCAAAATTATTCACATGATTTTCCACCCTACTACATTTGACTTGTTTTGGATGGTGATATTTCTGCAACAAAGCCCCGCAAAAATCTGCGGCTGCCAGTCCTCGAAAGGGATTTCACAGACCTTTCCACTGGTGTACAACTTGTTGTACAATTCACGACTTTAATTTTTTCAACATTTTAGAAAAAAATCAAGGCTGACCCCTTGCCGAAACAAATTACATTTTCAACAATGTTTCCCAAACCCATCGATATATACATCAAAAGAAAGGTCTCTTCAATACCTATCCACAACTGAAGACAAAACGTATCTGTGACATCTGGTTCCTGAGATATTTCAATTCAAAATTACCCTACTACATTTGACTTGTTTTGGATGGTGATATTTCTGCAACAAAGCCCCGCAAAAATCTGCGGCTGCCAGTCCTCGAAAGGGATTTCACAGACCTTTCCACTGGTGTACACCTTGTTGTACAATTCACGACTTTAATTTTTTCAACATTTTAGAAAAAAATCAAGGCTAACCCCTTGCCGAAAAAAATTACATTTTCAACAATGTTTCCCAAACCCATCGATAGATACATTAAAAGAAAGGTCTGTTCAATACCTATCCACTGCTGAAGGCAAAAAGTATCTGTGACATCTAGTTCATGAGATATTTCAATTCAAAATTATTCACATGATTTTCCACCCAACTGCATTTGACTCGTTTTGGATGGTGATATCTCCGCAACCAAACCCCGCAAACATCTGCGGCTACCAGTTCTCGAAAGGGATTTCACAGACCTTTCCTTTTGTGTACAACTTGTTGTGCAATTCACAACCTTAATTTTTTCAACATTTTAGAAAAAAATCAAGGCTAACCCCTTGCCGAAAAAAATTACATTTTCAACAATGTTTTCCAAACCCATCGATAGGTACATCAAAAGAAAGGTCTCTTCAATACCTATCCACAACTGAAGACAAAACGTATCTGTGACATCTGGTTCCTGAGATATTTCAATTCAAAATTATTCGCATGATTTTCCACCCTACTACATTTGACTTGTTTTGGATGGTGATATTTCTGCAACAAAGCCCCGCAAAAATCTGCGGCTGCCAGTCCTCGAAAGGGATTTCACAGACCTTTTAGAATGGTGTACAACTTGTTGTGCAATTCACGACCTTAATTTTTTCAACATTTTAGAAAAAAATCAAGGCTAACCCCTTGCCGAAAAAAATTACATTTTCAACAATGTTTTCCAAACCCATCGATAGATACATCAAAAGAAAGGTCTCTTCAATACCTATCCACAACTGAAGACAAAACGTATCTGTGACATCTGGTTCCTGAGATATTTCAATTCAAAATTATTCGCATGATTTTCCACCCTACTACATTTGACTTGTTTTGGATGGTGATATTTCTGCAACAAAGCCCCCAAAAATCTGCGGCTGCCAGTCCTCGAAAGGGATTTCACACACCTTTCCACTGGTGTACAACTTGTTGTACAATTCACGACTTTAATTTTTTCAACATTTTAGAAAAAAATCAAGGCTAACCCCTTGCCGAAAAAAATTACATTTTCAACAATGTTTCCCAAACCCATCGATATATACATCAAAAGAAAGGTCTCTTCAATACCAAAATCAAGGCTAACCCCTTGCCGAAAAAAATTACATTTTCAACAATGTTTTCCAAACCCATCGATAGATACATCAAAATAAAGGTCTCTTCAATACCTATCCACAACTGAAGACAAAACGTATCTGTGACATCTGGTTCCTGAGATATTTCAATTCAAAATTATTCGCATGATTTTCCACCCTACTACATTTGACTTGTTTTGGATGGTGATATTTCTGCAACAAAGCCCCCAAAAATCTGCGGCTACCAGTTCTCGAAAGGGATTTCACAGACCTTTCCTTTTGTGTACAACTTGTTGTGCAATTCACAACCTTAATTTTTTCAACATTTTAGAAAAAAATCAAGGCTAACCCCTTGCCGAAAAAAATTACATTTTCAACAATGTTTTCCAAACTCATCGATAGATACATCAAAAGAAAGGTCTCTTCAATACCTATCCACTGCTGAAGGCAAAAAGTATCTGTGACATCTAGTTCATGAGATATTTCAATTCAAAATTATTCACATGATTTTCCACCCTACTACATTTGACTTGTTTTGAATGGTGATATCTCCGCAACCAAACCCCGCAAAAATCTGCGGCTACCAGTTCTCGAAAGGGATTTCACAGACCTTTGCACTTGTGTACAACTTGTTGTGCAATTCACGACCTTAATTTTTTCAACATTTTAGAAAAAAATCAAGGCTAACCCCTTGACGAAAAAAATTACATTTTCAACAATGTTTTCCAAACCCATCGATAGGTACATCAAAAGAAAGGTCTCTTCAATACCTATCCACAACTGAAGACAAAACGTATCTGTGACATCTGGTTCCTGAGATATTTCAATTCAAAATTATTCGCATGATTTTCCACCCTACTACATTTGACTTGTTTTGGATGGTGATATTTCTGCAACAAACCCGACAAAAATCTGCGGCTGCCAGTCCTCGAAAGGGATTTCACAGACCTTTCAACTGGTGTACAACTTGTTGTAGAATTCACGACTTTAATTTTTTCAACATTTTAGACAAAAATCAAGGCTAACCCCTTGCCGAAAAAAATTACATTTTCAACAATGTTTCCCAAACCCATCTATAGATACATCAAAAGAAAGGTCTATCCACTGCTGAAGGCAAAAAGTATCTGCGACATCTAGTTCATGAGATATTTCAATTCAAAATTATTCACATGATTTTCCACCCTACTACATTTGACTTGTTTTGAATGGTGATATCTCCGCAACCAAACCCCGCAAAAATCTGCGGCTGCCAGTCCTCGAAAGGGATTTCACAGACCTTTCCACTGGTGTACAACTTGTTGTACAATTCACGACTTTAATTTTTTCAACATTTTAGAAAAAAATCAAGGCTAACCCCTTGCCGAAAAAAATTACATTTTCAACAATGTTTCCCAAACCCATCGATATATACATCAAAAGAAAGGTCTCTTCAATACCTATCCACAACTGAAGACAAAACGTATCTGTGACATCTGGTTCCTGAGATATTTCAATTCAAAATTACCCTACTACATTTGACTTGTTTTGGATGGTGATATTTCTGCAACAAAGCCCCGCAAAAATCTGCGGCTGCCAGTCCTCGAAAGGGATTTCACAGACCTTTCCACTGGTGTACACCTTGTTGTACAATTCACGACTTTAATTTTTTCAACATTTTAGAAAAAAATCAAGGCTAACCCCTTGCCGAAAAAAATTACATTTTCAACAATGTTTTCCAAACCCATCGATAGATACATCAAAATAAAGGTCTCTTCAATACCTATCCACAACTGAAGACAAAACGTATCTGTGACATCTGGTTCCTGAGATATTTCAATTCAAAATTATTCACATGATTTTCCACCCAACTGCATTTGACTCGTTTTGGATGGTGATATCTCCGCAACCAAACCCCGCAAAAATCTGCGGCTACCAGTTCTCGAAAGGGATTTCACAGACCTTTCCTTTTGTGTACAACTTGTTGTGCAATTCACAACCTTAATTTTTTCAACATTTTAGAAAAAAATCAAGGCTAACCCCTTGCCGAAAAAAATTACATTTTCAACAATGTTTTCCAAATTCATCGATAGATACATCAAAAGAAAGGTCTCTTCAATACCTATCCACTGCTGAAGGCAAAAAGTATCTGTGACATCTAGTTCATGAGATATTTCAATTCAAAATTATTCACATGATTTTCCACCCTACTACATTTGACTTGTTTTGGATGGTGATATTTCTGCAACAAAGCCCCGCAAAAATCTGCGGCTGCCAGTCCTCGAAAGGGATTTCACAGACCTTTCCACTGGTGTACAACTTGTTGTACAATTCACGACTTTAATTTTTTCAACATTTTAGACAAAAATCAAGGCTAACCCCTTGCCGAAAAAAATTACATTTTCAACAAAGTTTCCCAAACCCATCGATAGATACATCAAAAGAAAGGTCTGTTCAATACCTATTCACTGCTGAAGGCAAAAAGTATCTGTGACATCTAGTTCTTGAGATATTTCAATTCAAAATTATTCACATGATTTTCCACCCAACTGCATTTGACTCGTTTTGGATGGTGATATCTCCGCAACCAAACCGCGCAAAAATCTGCGGCTACCAGTTCTCGAAAGGGATTTCACAGACCTTTCCACTTGTGTACAACTTGTTGTGCAATTCACGACCTTAATTTTTTCACCATTTTAGAAAAAAATCAAGGCTAACCCCTTGCCGAAAAAAAATTACATTTTCAACAATGTTTTCCAAACCCATCGATAGATACATCAAAATAAAGGTCTCTTCAATACCTATCCACAACTGAAGACAAAACGTATCTGTGACATCTGGTTCCTGAGATATTTCAATTCAAAATTATTCACATGATTTTCCACCCAACTGCATTTGACTCGTTTTGGATGGTGATATCTCCGCAACCAAACCGCGCAAAAATCTGCGGCTACCAGTTCTCGAAAGGGATTTCACAGACCTTTCCACTTGTGTACAACTTGTTGTGCAATTCACGACCTTAATTTTTTCACCATTTTAGAAAAAAATCAAGGCTAACCCCTTGCCGAAAAAAATTACATTTTCAACAATGTTTCCCAAACCCATCGATAGATACATTAAAAGAAAGGTCTGTTCAATACCTATCCACTGCTGAAGGCAAAAAGTATCTGTGACATCTAGTTCATGAGATATTTCAATTCAAAATTATTCACATGATTTTCCACCCAACTGCATTTGACTCGTTTTGGATGGTGATATCTCCGCAACCAAACCCCGCAAAAATCTGCGGCTACCAGTTCTCGAAAGGGATTTCACAGACCTTTCCTTTTGTGTACAACTTGTTGTGCAATTCGCAACCTTAATTTTTTCAACATTTTAGAAAAAAATCAAGGCTAACCCCTTGCCGAAAAAAATTACATTTTCAACAATGTTTTCCAAACTCATCGATAGGTACATCAAAGGAAAGGTCTCTTCAATACCTATCCACTGCTGAAGGCAAAAAGTATCTGTGACATCTAGTTCATGAGATATTTCAATTCAAAATTATTCACATGATTTTCCACCCTACTACATTTGACTTGTTTTGGATGGTGATATCTCCGCAACCAAACCCCGCAAAAATCTGCGGCTACCAGTTCTCGAAAGGGATTTCACAGACCTTTGCACTTGTGTACAACTTGTTGTGCAATTCACGACCTTAATTTTTTCAACATTTTAGAAAAAAATCAAGGCTAACCCCTTGCCGAAAAAAATTACATTTTCAACAATGTTTCCCAAAGCCATCGATAGATACATCAAAAGAAAGGTCTGTTCAATACCTATTCACTGCTGAAGGCAAAAAGTATCTGTGACATCTAGTTCTTGAGATATTTCAATTCAAATTTATTCACATGATTTTCCACCCAACTGCATTTGACTCGTTTTGGATGGTGATATCTCCGCAACCAAACCCCGCAAAAAGCTGCGGATACCAGTTCTCGAAAGGGAATTCACTGACATTTCTACTTGTGTACAACTTGTTGTGCAATTCACGACTTTAATTTTTTCAACATTTTAGAAAAAAATCAAGGCTAACCCCTTGCCGAAAAAAATTACATTTTCAACAATGTTTTCCAAACCCATCGATAGATACATCAAAAGAAAGGTCTCTTCAATACCTATCCACAACTGAAGACAAAACGTATCTGTGACATCTGGTTCCTGAGATATTTCAATTCAAAATTATTCGCATGATTTTCCACCCTACTACATTTGACTTGTTTTGGATGGTGATATTTCTGCAACAAAGCCCCGCAAAAATCTGCGGCTGCCAGTCCTCGAAAGGGATTTCACAGACCTTTTATACTGGTGTACAACTTGTTGTGCAATTCACGACCTTAATTTTTTCAACATTTTAGAAAAAAATCAAGGCTAACCCCTTGCCGAAAAAAATTACATTTTCAACAATGTTTCCCAAAGCCATCGATAGATACATCAAAAGAAAGGTCTGTTCAATACCTATTCACTGCTGAAGGCAAAAAGTATCTGTGACATCTAGTTCTTGAGATATTTCAATTCAAATTTATTCACATGATTTTCCACCCAACTGCATTTGACTCGTTTTGGATGGTGATATCTCCGCAACCAAACCCCGCAAAAAGCTGCGGATACCAGTTCTCGAAAGGGATTTCACTGACCTTTCCACTTGTGTACAACTTGTTGTGCAATTCACGACTTTAATTTTTTCAACATTTTAGAAAAAAATCAAGGCTAACCCCTTGCCGAAAAAAATTACATTTTCAACAATGTTTTCCAAACCCATCGATAGATACATCAAAAGAAAGGTCTCTTCAATACCTATCCACAACTGAAGACAAAACGTATCTGTGACATCTGGTTCCTGAGATATTTCAATTCAAAATTACCCTACTACATTTGACTTGTTTTGGATGGTGATATTTCTGCAACAAAGCCCCGCAAAAATCTTCGGCTGCCAGTCCTCGAAAGGGATTTCACAGACCTTTGCACTTGTGTACAACTTGTTGTGCAATTCACGACCTTAATTTTTTCAACATTTTAGAAAAAAATCAAGGCTAACCCCTTGCCGAAAAAAATTACATTTTCAACAATGTTTCCCAAAGCCATCGATAGATACATCAAAAGAAAGGTCTGTTCAATACCTATTCACTGCTGAAGGCAAAAAGTATCTGTGACATCTAGTTCTTGAGATATTTCAATTCAAATTTATTCACATGATTTTCCACCCAACTGCATTTGACTCGTTTTGGATGGTGATATCTCCGCAACCAAACCCCGCAAAAAGCTGCGGATACCAGTTCTCGAAAGGGATTTCACTGACATTTCTACTTGTGTACAACTTGTTGTGCAATTCACGACTTTAATTTTTTCAACATTTTAGAAAAAAATCAAGGCTAACCCCTTGCCGAAAAAAATTACATTTTCAACAATGTTTTCCAAACCCATCGATAGATACATCAAAAGAAAGGTCTCTTCAATACCTATCCACAACTGAAGACAAAACGTATCTGTGACATCTGGTTCCTGAGATATTTCAATTCAAAATTATTCGCATGATTTTCCACCCTACTACATTTGACTTGTTTTGGATGGTGATATTTCTGCAACAAAGCCCCGCAAAAATCTGCGGCTGCCAGTCCTCGAAAGGGATTTCACAGACCTTTTATACTGGTGTACAACTTGTTGTGCAATTCACGACCTTAATTTTTTCAACATTTTAGAAAAAAATCAAGGCTAACCCCTTGCCGAAAAAAATTACATTTTCAACAATGTTTCCCAAAGCCATCGATAGATACATCAAAAGAAAGGTCTGTTCAATACCTATTCACTGCTGAAGGCAAAAAGTATCTGTGACATCTAGTTCTTGAGATATTTCAATTCAAATTTATTCACATGATTTTCCACCCAACTGCATTTGACTCGTTTTGGATGGTGATATCTCCGCAACCAAACCCCGCAAAAAGCTGCGGATACCAGTTCTCGAAAGGGATTTCACTGACCTTTCCACTTGTGTACAACTTGTTGTGCAATTCACGACTTTAATTTTTTCAACATTTTAGAAAAAAATCAAGGCTAACCCCTTGCCGAAAAAAATTACATTTTCAACAATGTTTTCCAAACCCATCGATAGATACATCAAAAGAAAGGTCTCTTCAATACCTATCCACAACTGAAGACAAAACGTATCTGTGACATCTGGTTCCTGAGATATTTCAATTCAAAATTACCCTACTACATTTGACTTGTTTTGGATGGTGATATTTCTGCAACAAAGCCCCGCAAAAATCTTCGGCTGCCAGTCCTCGAAAGGGATTTCACAGACCTTTCCACTGGTGTACAACTTGTTGTACAATTCACGACTTTAATTTTTTCAACATTTTAGAAAAAAATCAAGGCTAACCCCTTGCCGAAAAAAATTACATTTTCAACAATGTTTCCCAAATCCATCGATAGATACATTAAAAGAAAGGTCTGTTCAATACCTATCCACTGCTGAAGGCAAAAAGTATCTGTGACATCTAGTTCATGAGATATTTCAATTCAAAATTATTCACATGATTTTCCACCCAACTGCATTTGACTCGTTTTGGATGGTGATATCTCCGCAACCAAACCCCGCAAAAATCTGCGGCTACCAGTCCTCGAAAGGGATTTCACAGACCTTTCCACTGGTGTACAACTTGTTGTACAATTCACGACTTTAATTTTTCCAACATTTTAGACAAAAATCAAGGCTAACCCCTTGCCGAAAAAAATTACATTTTCAACAAAGTTTCCCAAACCCATCGATAGATACATCAAAAGAAAGGTCTGTTCAATACCTATTCACTGCTGAGGGCAAGAAGTATCTGTGACATCTAGTTCTTGAGATATTTCAATTCAAAATTATTCACATGATTTTCCACCCAACTGCATTTGACTCGTTTTGGATGGTGATATCTCCGAAACCAAACCGCGCAAAAATCTGCGGCTACCAGTTCTCGAAAGGGATTTCACAGACCTTTCCACTTGTGTACAACTTGTTGTGCAATTCACGACCTTAATTTTTTCACCATTTTAGAAAAAAATCAAGGCTAACCCCTTGCCGAAAGAAATTACATTTTCAACAATGTTTTCCAAACCCATCGATAGATACATCAAAATAAAGGTCTCTTCAATACCTATCCACAACTGAAGACAAAACGTATCTGTGACATCTGGTTCCTGAGATATTTCAATTCAAAATTACCCTACTACATTTGACTTGTTTTGGATGGTGATATTTCTGCAACAAAGCCCCGCAAAAATCTGCGGCTGCCAGTCCTCGAAAGGGATTTCACAGACCTTTCCACTGGTGTACACCTTGTTGTACAATTCACGACTTTAATTTTTTCAACATTTTAGAAAAAAATCAAGGCTAACCCCTTGCCGAAAAAAATTACATTTTCAACAATGTTTTCCAAACCCATCGATAGATACATCAAAATAAAGGTCTCTTCAATACCTATCCACAACTGAAGACAAAACGTATCTGTGACATCTGGTTCCTGAGATATTTCAATTCAAAATTATTCGCATGATTTTCCACCCTACTACATTTGACTTGTTTTGGATGGTGATATTTCTGCAACAAAGCCCCGCAAAAATCTGCGGCTGCCAGTCCTCGAAAGGGATTTCACAGACCTTTCCACTGGTGTAAAACTTGTTGTACAATTCACGACTTTAATTTTTTCAACATTTTAGAAAAAAATCAAGGCTAACCCCTTGCCGAAAAAAATTACATTTTCAACAATGTTTCCCAAACCCATCGATAGATACATCAAAAGAAAGGTCTGTTCAATACCTATTCACTGCTGAAGGCAAAAAGTATCTGTGACATCTAGTTCTTGAGATATTTCAATTCAAAATTATTCACATGATTTTCCACCCAACTGCATTTGACTCGTTTTGGATGGTGATATCTCCGCAACCAAACCCCGCAAAAAGCTGCGGATACCAGTTCTCGAAAGGGATTTCACTGACATTTCTACTTGTGTACAACTTGTTGTGCAATTCACGACTTTAATTTTTTCAACATTTTAGAAAAAAATCAAGGCTAACCCCTTGCCGAAAAAAATTACATTTTCAACAATGTTTTCCAAACCCATCGATAGATACATCAAAAGAAAGGTCTCTTCAATACCTATCCACAACTGAAGACAAAACGTATCTGTGACATCTGGTTCCTGAGATATTTCAATTCAAAATTATTCGCATGATTTTCCACCCTACTACATTTGACTTGTTTTGGATGGTGATATTTCTGCAACAAAGCCCCGCAAAAATCTGCGGCTGCCAGTCCTCGAAAGGGATTTCACAGACCTTTTATACTGGTGTACAACTTGTTGTGCAATTCACGACCTTAATTTTTTCAACATTTTAGAAAAAAATCAAGGCTAACCCCTTGCCGAAAAAAATTACATTTTCAACAATGTTTCCCAAAGCCATCGATAGATACATCAAAAGAAAGGTCTGTTCAATACCTATTCACTGCTGAAGGCAAAAAGTATCTGTGACATCTAGTTCTTGAGATATTTCAATTCAAATTTATTCACATGATTTTCCACCCAACTGCATTTGACTCGTTTTGGATGGTGATATCTCCGCAACCAAACCCCGCAAAAAGCTGCGGATACCAGTTCTCGAAAGGGATTTCACTGACCTTTCCACTTGTGTACAACTTGTTGTGCAATTCACGACTTTAATTTTTTCAACATTTTAGAAAAAAATCAAGGCTAACCCCTTGCCGAAAAAAATTACATTTCAACAATGTTTTCCAAACCCATCGATAGATACATCAAAAGAAAGGTCTCTTCAATACCTATCCACAACTGAAGACAAAACGTATCTGTGACATCTGGTTCCTGAGATATTTCAATTCAAAATTACCCTACTACATTTGACTTGTTTTGGATGGTGATATTTCTGCAACAAAGCCCCGCAAAAATCTTCGGCTGCCAGTCCTCGAAAGGGATTTCACAGACCTTTCCACTGGTGTACAACTTGTTGTACAATTCACGACTTTAATTTTTTCAACATTTTAGAAAAAAATAAAGGCTAACCCCTTGCCGAAAAAAATTACATTTTCAACAATGTTTCCCAAATCCATCGATAGATACATTAAAAGAAAGGTCTGTTCAATACCTATCCACTGCTGAAGGCAAAAAGTATCTGTGACATCTAGTTCATGAGATATTTCAATTCAAAATTATTCACATGATTTTCCACCCAACTGCATTTGACTCGTTTTGGATGGTGATATCTCCGCAACCAAACCCCGCAAAAATCTGCGGCTACCAGTTCTCGAAAGGGATTTCACAGACCTTTCCTTTTGTGTACAACTTGTTGTGCAATTCACAACCTTAATTTTTTCAACATTTTAGAAAAAAATCAAGGCTAACCCCTTGCCGAAAAAAATTACATTTTCAACAATGTTTTCCAAACTCATCGATAGATACATCAAAAGAAAGGTCTCTTCAATACCTATCCACTGCTGAAGGCAAAAAGTATCTGTGACATCTAGTTCATGAGATATTTCAATTCAAAATTATTCACATGATTTTCCACCCTACTACATTTGACTTGTTTTGGATGGTGATATTTCTGCAACAAAGCCCCGCAAAAATCTGCGGCTGCCAGTCCTCGAAAGGGATTTCACAGACCTTTCCACTGGTGTACAACTTGTTGTACAATTCACGACTTTAATTTTTTCAACATTTTAGACAAAAATCAAGGCTAACCCCTTGCCGAAAAAAATTACATTTTCAACAAAGTTTCCCAAACCCATCGATAGATACATCAAAAGAAAGGTCTGTTCAATACCTATTCACTGCTGAAGGCAAAAAGTATCTGTGACATCTAGTTCTTGAGATATTTCAATTCAAAATTATTCACATGATTTTCCACCCAACTGCATTTGACTCGTTTTGGATGGTGATAACTCCGCAACCAAACCGCGCAAAAATCTGCGGCTACCAGTTCTCGAAAGGGATTTCACAGACCTTTCCACTTGTGTACAACTTGTTGTGCAATTCACGACCTTAATTTTTTCACCATTTTAGAAAAAAATCAAGGCTAACCCCTTGCCGAAAAAAATTACATTTTCAACAATGTTTTCCAAACCCATCGATAGATACATCAAAAGAAAGGTCTCTTCAATACCTATCCACAACTGAAGACAAAACGTATCTGTGACATCTGGTTCCTGAGATATTTTAATTCAAAATTATTCGCATGATTTTCCACCCTACTACATTTGACTTGTTTTGGATGGTGATATTTCTGCAACAAAGCCCCCAAAAATCTGCGGCTGCCAGTCCTCGAAAGGGATTTCACAGACCTTTCCACTGGTGTACAACTTGTTGTAGAATTCACGACTTTAATTTTTTCAACATTTTAGACAAAAATCAAGGCTAACCCCTTGCCGAAAAAAATTACATTTTCAAAAAAGTTTCCCAAACCCATCGATAGATACATCAAAAGAAAGGTCTGTTCAATACCTATCCACAACTGAAGACAAAACGTATCTGTGACATCTGGTTCCTGAGATATTTCAATTCAAAATTATTCACATGATTTTCCACCCAACTGCATTTTACTCGTTTTGGATGGTGATATCTCCGCAACCAAACCCCGCAAAAAGCTGCGGCTACCAGTTCTCGAAAGGGATTTCACAGACCTTTCCACTTGTGTACAACTTGTTGTGCAATTCACGACTTTAATTTTTTCAACATTTTAGAAAAAAATCAAGGCTAACCCCTTGCCGAAAAAAATTACATTTTCAACAATGTTTCCCAAACCCATCTATAGATACATCAAAAGAAAGGTCTATCCACTGCTGAAGGCAAAAAGTATCTGTGACATCTAGTTCATGAGATATTTCAATTCAAAATTATTCACATGATTTTCCACCCAACTGCATTTGACTCGTTTTGGATGGTGATATCTCCGCAACCAAACCCCGCAAAAATCTGCGGCTACCAGTTCTCGAAAGGGATTTCACAGACCTTTCCACTTGTGTACAACTTGTTGTGCAATTCACGACCTTAATTTTTTCAACATTTTAGAAAAAAATCAAGGCTAACCCCTTGCCGAAAAAAATTACATTTTCAACAATGTTTTCCAAACCCATCGATAGATACATCAAAAGAAAGGTCTGTTCAATACCTATTCACTGCTGAAGGCAAAAAGTATCTGTGACATCTAGTTCTTGAGATATTTCAATTCAAAATTATTCACCTGATTTTCCACCCAACTGCATTTGACTCGTTTTGGATGGTGATATCTCCGCAACCAAACCCCGCAAAAATCTGCGGCTACCAGTTCTCGAAAGGGATTTCACAGACCTTTGCACTTTTGTACAACTTGTTGTGCAATTCACGACCTTAATTTTTTCAACATTTTAGAAAAAAATCAAGGCTAACCCCTTGCCGAAAAAAATTACATTTTCAACAATGTTTTCCAAACCCATCGATAGGTACATCAAAAGAAAGGTCTCTTCAATACCTATCCACAACTGAAGGCAAAAAGTATCTGTGACATCTAGTTCATGAGATATTTCAATTCAAAATTATTCACATGATTTTCCACCCTACTACATTTGACTTGTTTTGGATGGTGATATTTCTGCAACAAAGCCCCGCAAAAATCTGCGGCTGCCAGTCCTCGAAAGGGATTTCACAGACCTTTCCACTGGTGTACAACTTGTTGTACAATTCACGACTTTAATTTTTTTCAACATTTTAGACAAAAATCAAGGCTAACCCCTTGCCGAAAAAAATTACATTTTCAACAAAGTTTCCCAAACCCATCGATAGATACATCAAAAGAAAGGTCTGTTCAATACCTATTCACTGCTGAAGGCAAAAAGTATCTGTGACATCTAGTTCTTGAGATATTTCAATTCAAAATTATTCACATGATTTTCCACCCAACTGCATTTGACTCGTTTTGGATAGTGATATCTCCGCAACCAAACCCCGCAAAAAGCTGCGGCTACCAGTTCTCGAAAGGGATTTCACAGACCTTTCCACTTGTGTACAACTTGTTGTGCAATTCACGACTTTAATTTTTTCAACATTTTAGAAAAAAATCAAGGCTTGCCGAAAAAAATTACATTTTCAACAATGTTTTCCAAACCCATCGATAGATACATCAAAAGAAAGGTCTCTTCAATACCTATCCACAACTGAAGACAAAACGTATCTGTGACATCTGGTTCCTGAGATATTTCAATTCAAAATTATTCGCATGATTTTCCACCCTACTACATTTGACTTGTTTTGGATGGTGATATTTCTGCAACAAAGCACCGCAAAAATCTGCGGCTGCCATTCCTCGAAAGGGATTTCACAGACCTTTCCACTGGTGTACAACTTGTTGTAGAATTCACGACTTTAATTTTTTCAACATTTTAGACAAAAATCAAGGCTAACCCCTTGCCGAAAAAAATTACATTTTCAACAAAGTTTCCCAAACCCATCGATAGATACATCAAAAGAAAGGTCTGTTCAATACCTATTCACTGCTGAAGGCAAAAAGTATCTGTGACATCTAGTTCTTGAGATATTTCAATTCAAAATTATTCACATGATTTTCCACCCAACTGCATTTGGCTCGTTTTGGATGGTGATATCTCCGCAACCAAACCGCGCAAAAATCTGCGGCTACCAGTTCTCGAAAGGGATTTCACAGACCTTTCCACTTGTGTACAACTTGTTGTGCAATTCACGACCTTAATTTTTTCACCATTTTAGAAAAAAATCAAGGCTAACCCCTTGCCGAAAAAAATTACATTTTCAACAATGTTTTCCAAACCCATCGATAGATACATCAAAATAAAGGTCTCTTCAATACCTATCCACAACTGAAGACAAAACGTATCTGTGACATCTGGTTCCTGAGATATTTCAATTCAAAATTATTCACATGATTTTCCACCCAACTGCATTTGACTCGTTTTGGATGGTGATATCTCCGCAACCAAACCGCGCAAAAATCTGCGGCTACCAGTTCTCGAAAGGGATTTCACAGACCTTTCCACTTGTGTACAACTTGTTGTGCAATTCACGACCTTAATTTTTTCACCATTTTAGAAAAAAATCAAGGCTAACCCCTTGCCGAAAAAAATTACATTTTCAACAATGTTTTCCAAACCCATCGATAGATACATCAAAATAAAGGTCTCTTCAATACCTATCCACAACTGAAGACAAAACGTATCTGTGACATCTGGTTCCTGAGATATTTTAATTCAAAATTATTCGCATGATTTTCCACCCTACTACATTTGACTTGTTTTGGATGGTGATATTTCTGCAACAAGGCCCCGCAAAAATCTGCGGCTGCCAGTCCTCGAAAGGGATTTCACAGACCTTTCCACTGGTGTACAACTTGTTGTACAATTCACGACTTTAATTTTTTCAACATTTTAGAAAAAAATCAAGGCTAACCCCTTGCCGAAAAAAATTACATTTTCAACAAAGTTTCCCAAACCCATCGATAGATACATCAAAAGAAAGGTCTGTTCAATACCTATTCACTGCTGAAGGCAAAAAGTATCTGTGACATCTAGTTCTTGAGATATTTCAATTCAAAATTATTCGCATGATTTTCCACCCTACTACATTTGACTTGTTTTGGATGGTGATATTTCTGCAACAAAGCCCCGCAAAAATCTGCGGCTGCCAGTCCTCGAAAGGGATTTCACAGACCTTTTCTACTGGTGTACAACTTGTTGTGCAATTCACGACTTTAATTTTTTCAACATTTTAGACAAAAATCAAGGCTAACCCCTTGCCGAAAAAAATTACATTTTCAACAATGTTTTCCAAACCCATCGATAGGTACATCAAAAGAAAGGTCTCTTCAATACCTATCCACAACTGAAGGCAAAAAGTATCTGTGACATCTAGTTCATGAGATATTTCAATTCAAAATTATTCACATGATTTTCCACCCTACTACATTTGACTTGTTTTGGATGGTGATATTTCTGCAACAAAGCCCCGCAAAAATCTGCGGCTGCCAGTCCTCGAAAGGGATTTCACAGACCTTTCCACTGGTGTACAACTTGTTGTACAATTCACGACTTTAATTTTTTCAACATTTTAGAAAAAAATCAAGGCTAACCCCTTGCCGAAAAAAATTACATTTTCAACAAAGTTTCCCAAACCCATCGATAGATACATCAAAAGAAAGGTCTGTTCAATACCTATTCACTGCTGAAGGCAAAAAGTATCTGTGACATCTAGTTCTTGAGATATTTCAATTCAAAATTATTCGCATGATTTTCCACCCTACTACATTTGACTTGTTTTGGATGGTGATATTTCTGCAACAAAGCCCCGCAAAAATCTGCGGCTGCCAGTCCTCGAAAGGGATTTCACAGACCTTTTCTACTGGTGTACAACTTGTTGTGCAATTCACGACTTTAATTTTTTCAACATTTTAGACAAAAATCAAGGCTAACCCCTTGCCGAAAAAAATTACATTTTCAACAATGTTTTCCAAACCCATCGATAGGTACATCAAAAGAAAGGTCTCTTCAATACCTATCCACAACTGAAGGCAAAAAGTATCTGTGACATCTAGTTCATGAGATATTTCAATTCAAAATTATTCACATGATTTTCCACCCTACTACATTTGACTTGTTTTGGATGGTGATATTTCTGCAACAAAGCCCCGCAAAAATCTGCGGCTGCCAGTCCTCGAAAGGGATTTCACAGACCTTTCCACTGGTGTACAACTTGTTGTACAATTCACGACTTTAATTTGTTCAACATTTTAGACAAAAATCAAGGCTAACCCCTTGCCGAAAAAAATTACATTTTCAACAAAGTTTCCCAAACCCATCGATAGATACATCAAAAGAAAGGTCTGTTCAATACCTATTCACTGCTGAAGGCAAAAAGTATCTGTGACATCTAGTTCTTGAGATATTTCAATTCAAAATTATTCACATGATTTTCCACCCAACTGCATTTGACTCGTTTTGGATAGTGATATCTCCGCAACCAAACCCCGCAAAAAGCTGCGGCTACCAGTTCTCGAAAGGGATTTCACAGACCTTTCCACTTGTGTACAACTTGTTGTGCAATTCACGACTTTAATTTTTTCAACATTTTAGAAAAAAATAAAGGCTAACCCCTTGCCGAAAAAAATTACATTTTCAACAATGTTTTCCAAACCCATCGATAGATACATCAAAAGAAAGGTCTCTTTAATATCTATCCACAACTGAAGACAAAACGTATCTGTGACATCTGGTTCCTGAGATATTTCAATTCAAAATTATTCGCATGATTTTCCACCCTACTACATTTGACTTGTTTTGGATGGTGATATTTCTGCAACAAAGCACCGCAAAAATCTGCGGCTGCCAGTCCTCGAAAGGGATTTCACAGACCTTTTATACTGGTGTACAACTTGTTGTGCAAGTCACGACCTTAATTTTTTCAACATTTTAGAAAAAATCAAGGCTAATCCCTTGCCGAAAAAAATTACATTTTCAACTATGTTTTCCAAACCCATCGATAGATACATCAAAAGAAAGGTCTGTTCAATACCTATTCACTGCTGAAGGATAAAAGTATCTGTGACATCTAGTTCTTGAGATATTTCAATTCAAAATTATTCACATGATTTTCCACCCAACTGCATTTGACTCGTTTTGGATGGTGATATCTCCGCAACCAAACCGCGCAAAAATCTGCGGCTACCAGTTCTCGAAAGGGATTTCACAGACCTTTCCACTTGTGTACAACCTGTTGTGCAATTCACGACCTTAATTTTTTCAACATTTTAGAAAAAAATCAAGGCTAACCCCTTGCCGAAAAAAATTACATTTTCAACAATGTTTTCCAAACCCATCTATAGATACATCAAAAGAAAGGTCTATCCACTGCTGAAGGCAAAAAGTATCTGTGACATCTAGTTCATGAGATATTTCAATTCAAAATTATTCACATGATTTTCCACCCAACTGCATTTGACTCGTTTTGGATGGTGATATCTCCGCAACCAAACCCCGCAAAAATCTGCGGCTACCAGTTCTCGAAAGGGATTTCACAGACCTTTCCACTTGTGTACAACTTGTTGTGCAATTCACGACCTTAATTTTTTCAACATTTTAGAAAAAATCAAGGCTAACCCCTTGCCGAAAAAAATTACATTTTCAACAATGTTTTCCAAACCCATCGATAGATACATAAAAAGAAAGGTCTCTTCAATACCTATCCACTGCTGAAGGCAAAAAGTATCTGTGACATCTAGTTCTTGAGATATTTCAATTCAAAATTATTCACATGATTTTCCACCCAACTGCATTTGACTCGTTTTGGATGGTGATATCTCCGCAACCAAACCGCGCAAAAATCTGCGGCTACCAGTTCTCGAAAGGGATTTCACAGACCTTTCCACTTGTGTACAACCTGTTGTGCAATTCACGACCTTAATTTTTTCAACATTTTAGAAAAAAATCAAGGCTAACCCCTTGCCGAAAAAAATTACATTTTCAACAATGTTTTCCAAACCCATCTATAGATACATCAAAAGAAAGGTCTATCCACTGCTGAAGGCAAAAAGTATCTGTGACATCTAGTTCTTGAGATATTTCAATTCAAAATTATTCACATGATTTTCCACCCAACTGCATTTGACTCGTTTTGGATGGTGATATCTCCGCAACCAAACCGCGCAAAAATCTGCGGCTACCAGTTCTCGAAAGGGATTTCACAGACCTTTCCACTTGTGTACAACTTGTTGTGCAATTCACGACCTTAATTTTTTCAACATTTTAGACAAAAATCAAGGGTAACCCCTTGCCGAAAAAAATTACATTTTCAACTATGTTTCCCAAACCCATCGATAGATACATAAAAAGAAAGGTCTCTTCAATACCTATCCACAACTGAAGGCAAAAAGTATCTGTGATATCCAGTTCTTGAGATATTTCAATTCAAAATTATTCACATGATTTTCCACCCAACTGAATTTGACTCGTTTTGGATGGTGATATCTCCGCAACCAAACCCCGCAAAAATCTGCGGCTACCAGTTCTCGAAAGGGATTTCACAGACCTTTGCACTTGTGTACAATTTGTTGTGCAATTCACGACCTTAATTTTTTCAACATTTTAGAAAAAAATCAAGGCTAACCCCTTGCCGAAAAAAATTACATTTTCAACAATGTTTTCCAAACCCATCGATGGGTACATCAAAAGAAAGGTCTCTTCAATACCTATCCACAACTGAAGACAAAACGTATCTGTGACATCTGGTTCCTGAGATATTTCAATTCAAAATTATTCGCATGATTTTCCACCCAACTGCATTTGACTCGTTTTGGATGGTGATATCTCCGCAACCAAACCGCGCAAAAATCTGCGGCTACCAGTTCTCGAAAGGGATTTCACAGACCTTTCCACTTGTGTACAACCTGTTGTGCAATTCACGACCTTAATTTTTTCAACATTTTAGAAAAAAATCAAGGCTAACCCCTTGCCGAAAAAAATTACATTTTCAACAATGTTTTCCAAACCCATCTATAGATACATCAAAAGAAAGGTCTATCCACTGCTGAAGGCAAAAAGTATCTGTGACATCTAGTTCATGAGATATTTCAATTCAAAATTATTCACATGATTTTCCACCCAACTGCATTTGACTCGTTTTGGATGGTGATATCTCCGCAACCAAACCCCGCAAAAATCTGCGGCTACCAGTTCTCGAAAGGGATTTCACAGACCTTCCCACTTGTGTACAACTTGTTGTGCAATTCACGACCTTAATTTTTTCAACATTTTAGAAAAAAATCAAGGCTAACCCCTTGCCGAAAAAAATTACATTTTCAACAATGTTTTCCAAACCCATCGATAGATACATAAAAAGAAAGGTCTCTTCAATACCTATCCACAACTGAAGACAAAACGTATCTGTGACATCTGGTTCCTGAGATATTTCAATTCAAAATTATTCGCATGATTTTCCACCCTACTACATTTGACTTGTTTTGGATGGTGATATTTCTGCAACAAAGCCCCGCAAAAATCTGCGGCTGCCAGTTCTCGAAAAGGATTTCACAGACCTTTCCACTTGTGTACAACTAGTTGTGCAATTCACGACCTTAATTTTTTCAACATTTTAGAAAAAAATCAAGGCTAACCCCTTGCCGAAAAAAATTACATTTTCAACAATGTTTCCCAAACCCATCGATAGATACATCAAAAGAAAGGTCTGTTCAATACCTATTCACTGCTGAAGGCAAAAAGTATCTGTGACATCTAGTTCTTGAGATATTTCAATTCAAAATTATTCACATGATTTTCCACCCAACTGCATTTGACTCGTTTTGGATGGTGATATCTCCGCAACCAAACCCCGCAAAAAGCTGCGGCTACCAGTTCTCGAAAGGGATTTCACAGACCTTTCCACTTGTGTACAACTTGTTGTGCAATTCACGACTTTAATTTTTTCAACATTTTAGAAAAAAATCAAGGCTAACCCCTTGCCGAAAAAAATTACATTTTCAACAATGTTTCCCAAACCCATCGATAGATACATCAAAAGAAAGGTCTGTTCAATACCTATTTACTGCTGAAGGCAAAAAGTATCTGTGACATCTGGTTCTTGAGATATTTCAATTCAAAATTATTCACATGATTTTCCACCCAACTGCATTTGACTCGTTTTGGATGGTGATATCTCCGCAACCAAACCGCGCAAAAATCTGCGGCTACCAGTTCTCGAAAGGGATTTCACAGACCTTTCCACTTGTGTACAACCTGTTGTGCAATTCACGACCTTAATTTTTTCAACATTTTAGAAAAAAATCAAGGCTAACCCCTTGCCGAAAAAAATTACATTTTCAACAATGTTTTCCAAACCCATCTATAGATACATCAAAAGAAAGGTCTATCCACTGCTGAAGGCAAAAAGTATCTGTGACATCTAGTTCATGAGATATTTCAATTCAAAATTATTCACATGATTTTCCACCCAACTGCATTTGACTCGTTTTGGATGGTGATATCTCCGCAACCAAACCCCGCAAAAATCTGCGGCTACCAGTTCTCGAAAGGGATTTCACAGAACTTTCCACTTGTGTACAACTTGTTGTGCAATTCACGACCTTCATTTTTTCAACATTTTAGAAAAAAATCAAGGCTAACCCCTTGCCGAAAAAAATTACATTTTCAACAATGTTTTCCAAACCCATCGATAGATACATAAAAAGAAAGGTCTCTTCAATACCTATCCACAACTGAAGACAAAACGTATCTGTGACATCTGGTTCCTGAGATATTTCAATTCAAAATTATTCGCATGATTTTCCACCCTACTACATTTGACTTGTTTTGGATGGTGATATCTCCGCAACCAAACCCCGCAAAAAGCTGCGGCTACCAGTTCTCGAAAGGGATTTCACAGACCTTTCCACTGGTGTACACCTTGTTGTACAATTCACGACTTTAATTTTTTCAACATTTTAGAAAAAAATCAAGGCCAACCCCTTGCCGAAAAAAATTACATTTTCAACAATGTTTCCCAAACCCATCGATATATACATCAAAAGAAAGGTCTGTTCAATACCTATCCACTGCTGAAGGCAAAAAGTATCTGTGACATCTAGTTCTTGAGATATTTCAATTCAAAATTATTCACATGATTTTCCACCCAACTGCATTTGACTCGTTTTGGATGGTGATATCTCCGCAACCAAACCGCGCAAAAATCTGCGGCTACCAGTTCTCGAAAGGGATTTCACAGACCTTTCCACTTGTGTACAACCTGTTGTGCAATTCACGACCTTAATTTTTTCAACATTTTAGAAAAAAATCAAGGCTAACCCCTTGCCGAAAAAAATTACATTTTCAACAATGTTTTCCAAACCCATCTATAGATACATCAAAAGAAAGGTCTATCCACTGCTGAAGGCAAAAAGTATCTGTGACATCTAGTTCATGAGATATTTCAATTCAAAATTATTCACATGATTTTCCACCCAACTGCATTTGACTCGTTTTGGATGGTGATATCTCCGCAACCAAACCCCGCAAAAATCTGCGGCTACCAGTTCTCGAAAGGGATTTCACAGACCTTTCCACTTGTGTACAACTTGTTGTGCAATTCACGACCTTAATTTTTTCAACATTTTAGACAAAAATCAAGGGTAACCCCTTGCCGAAAAAAATTACATTTTCAACTATGTTTCCCAAACCCATCGATAGATACATAAAAAGAAAGGTCTCTTCAATACCTATCCACAACTGAAGGCAAAAAGTATCTGTGACATCCAGTTCTTGAGATATTTCAATTCAAAATTATTCACATGATTTTCCACCCAACTGAATTTGACTCGTTTTGGATGGTGATATCTCCGCAACCAAACCCCGCAAAAATCTGCGGCTACCAGTTCTCGAAAGGGATTTCACAGACCTTTGCACTTGTGTACAATTTGTTGTGCAATTCACGACCTTAATTTTTTCAACATTTTAGAAAAAAATCAAGGCTAACCCCTTGCCGAAAAAAATTACATTTTCAACAATGTTTTCCAAACCCATCGATGGGTACATCAAAAGAAAGGTCTCTTCAATACCTATCCACAACTGAAGACAAAACGTATCTGTGACATCTGGTTCCTGAGATATTTCAATTCAAAATTATTCGCATGATTTTCCACCCAACTGCATTTGACTCGTTTTGGATGGTGATATCTCCGCAACCAAACCGCGCAAAAATCTGCGGCTACCAGTTCTCGAAAGGGATTTCACAGACCTTTCCACTTGTGTACAACCTGTTGTGCAATTCACGACCTTAATTTTTTCAACATTTTAGAAAAAAATCAAGGCTAACCCCTTGCCGAAAAAAATTACATTTTCAACAATGTTTTCCAAACCCATCTATAGATACATCAAAAGAAAGGTCTATCCACTGCTGAAGACAAAAAGGATCTGTGACATCTGGTTCTTGAGATATTTCAATTCAAAATTATTCACATGATTTTCCACCCAACTGCATTTGACTCGTTTTGGATGGTGATATCTCCGCAACCAAACCGCGCAAAAATCTGCGGCTACCAGTTCTCGAAAGGGATTTCACAGACCTTTCCACTTGTGTACAACTTGTTGTGCAATTCACGACCTTAATTTTTTTAACATTTTAGAAAAAAATCAAGGCTAACCCCTTGCCGAAAAAAATTACATTTTCAACAATGTTTTCCAAACCCATCGATAGATACATAAAAAGAAAGGTCTGTTCAATACCTATTTACTGCTGAAGGCAAAAAGTATCTGTGACATCTAGTTCTTGAGATATTTCAATTCAAAATTATTCACATGATTTTCCACCCAACTGCATTTGACTCGTTTTGGATGGTGATATCTCCGCAACCAAACCCCGCAAAAAGCTGCGGCTACCAGTTCTCGAAAGGGATTTCACAGACCTTTCCACTTGTGTACAACTTGTTGTGCAATTCACGACTTTAATTTTTTCAACATTTTAGAAAAAAATCAAGGCTAACCCCTTGCCGAAAAAAATTACATTTTCAACAATGTTTCCCAAACCCATCTATAGATACATCAAAAGAATGGTCTATCCACTGCTGAAGACAAAACGTATCTGTGACATCTGGTGTCTGAGATATTTCAATTCAAAATTATTCGCATGATTTTCCACCCTACTACATTTGACTTGTTTTGGATGGTGATATTTCTGCAACAAAGCCCCGCAAAAATCTGCGGCTGCCAGTCCTCGAAAGGGATTTCACAGACCTTTCCACTGGTGTACACCTTGTTGTACAATTCACGACTTTAATTTTTTCAACATTTTAGAAAAAAATCAAAGCTAACTCCTTGCCGAAAAAATTTACATTTTCAACAATGCTTCCCAAATCCATCGATAGATACATCAAAAGAAAGGTCTGTTCAATACCTATCCACAGCTGAAGACAAAAAGGATCTGTGACATCTGGTTCTTGAGATATTTCAATTCAAAATTATTCACATGATTTTCCACCCAACTGCATTTGACTCGTTTTGGATGGTGATATCTCCGCAACCAAACCGCGCAAAAATCTGCGGCTACCAGTTCTCGAAAGGGATTTCACAGACCTTTCCACTTGTGTACAACTTGTTGTGCAATTCACGACCTTAATTTTTTTAACATTTTAGAAAAAAATCAAGGCTAACCCCTTGCCGAAAAAAATTACATTTTCAACAATGTTTTCCAAACCCATCGATAGATACATAAAAAGAAAGGTCTGTTCAATACCTATTTACTGCTGAAGGCAAAAAGTATCTGTGACATCTAGTTCTTGAGATATTTCAATTCAAAGTTATTCACATGATTTTCCACCCAACTGCATTTGACTCGTTTTGGATGGTGATATCTCCGCAACCAAAACCCGGAAAAATCTGCGGCTACCAGTTCTCGAAAGGGATTTCACAGACCTTTCCTTTTGTGTACAACTTGTTGTGCAATTCACAACCTTAATTTTTTCAACATTTTAGAAAAAAATCAAGGCTAACCCCTTGCCGAAAAAAATTACATTTTCAACAAAGTTTCCCAAACCTATCGATAGATACATCAAAAGAAAGGTCTGTTCAATACCTATTCACTGCTGAAGGCAAAAAGTATCTGTGACATCTAGTTCTTGAGATATTTCAATTCAAAATTATTCACATGATTTTCCACCCAACTGCATTTGACTCGTTTTGGATAGTGATATCTCCGCAACCAAACCCCGCCAAAAGCTGCGGCTACCAGTTCTCGAAAGGGATTTCACAGACCTTTCCACTTGTGTACAACTAGTTGTGCAATTCACGACTTTAATTTTTTCAACATTTTAGAAAAAAATCAAGGCTAACCCCTTGCCGAAAAAAATTACATTTTCAACAATGTTTTCCAAACCCACCGATAGATACATCAAAAGAAAGGTCTCTTCAATACCTATCCACAACTGAAGACAAAACGTATCTGTGACATCTGGTTCCTGAGATATTTCAATTCAAAATTATTCGCATGATTTTCCACCCTACTACATTTGACTTGTTTTGGATGGTGATATTTCTGCAACAAAGCACCGCAAAAATCTGCGGCTGCCAGTCCTCGAAAGGGATTTCACAGACCTTTTATACTGGTGTACAACTTGTTGTGCAAGTCACGACCTTAATTTTTTCAACATTTTAGAAAAAATCAAGGCTAATCCCTTGCCGAAAAAAATTACATTTTCAACAATGTTTTCCAAACCCATCGATAGATACATCAAAAGAAAGGTCTGTTCAATACCTATTCACTGCTGAAGGCAAAAAGTATCTGTGACATCTAGTTCTTGAGATATTTCAATTCAAAATTATTCACATGATTTTCCACCCAACTGCATTTGACTCGTTTTGGATGGTGATATCTCCGCAACCAAACCCCGCAAAAAGCTGCGGCTACCAGTTCTCGAAAGGGATTTCACAGACCTTTCCACTTGTGTACAACTTGTTGTGCAATTCACGACTTTAATTTTTTCAACATTTTAGAAAAAAATCAAGGCTAACCCCTTGCCGAAAAAAATTACATTTTCAACAATGTTTCCCAAACCCATCTATAGATACATCAAAAGAATGGTCTATCCACTGCTGAAGACAAAACGTATCTGTGACATCTGTTTCCTGAGATATTTCAATTCAAAATTATTCGCATGATTTTCCACCCTACTACATTTGACTTGTTTTGGATGGTGATATTTCTGCAACAAAGCCCCGCAAAAATCTGCGGCTGCCAGTCCTCGAAAGGGATTTCACAGACCTTTCCACTTGTGTACAACTAGTTGTGCAATTCACGACCCTAATTTTTTCAACATTTTAGACAAAAATCAAGGGTAACCCCTTGCCGAAAAAAATTACATTTTCAACAATGTTTCCCAAACCCATCGATAGATACATAAAAAGAAAGGTCTCGTCAATACCTATCCACAACTGAAGGCAAAAAGTATCTGTGACATCCAGTTCTTGAGATATTTCAATTCAAAATTATTCACATGATTTTCCACCCAACTGCATTTGACCCGTTTTGGATGGTGATATCTCCGCAACCAAACCCCGCAAAAATCTGCGGCTACCAGTTCTCGAAAGGGATTTCACAGACATTTCCACTTGTGTACAACTTGTTGTGCAATTCACGACCTTAATTTTTTCAACATTTTAGACAAAAATCAAGGGTAACCCCTTGCCGAAAAAAATTACATTTTCAACAATGTTTCCCAAACCCATCGATAGATAGATCAAAAGAAAGGTCTGTTCAATACCTATCCTCTGCTGAAGGCAAAAAGTATCTGTGACATCTAGTTCTTGAGATATTTCAATTCAAAATTATTCACATGATTTTCCACCCAACTGCATTTGACTCGTTTTGGATGGTGATATCTCCGCAAACAAGCAACGCAAAAATCTGCGGCTACCAGTTCTCGAAAGGGATTTCACAGACCTTTCCACTGGTGTACAACTTGTTGTACAATTCACGACTTTAATTTTTTCAACATTTTAGAAAAAAATCAAGGCTAACCCCTTGCCGAAAAAAATTACATTTTCAGCAATGTTTCCCAAACCCATCGATAGATACATCAAAAGAAAGGTCTGTTCAATACCTATCCACTGCTGAAGGCAAAAAGTATCTGTGACATCTAGTTCTTGAGATATTTCAATTCAAAATTATTCACATGATTTTCCACCCATCTGCATTTGACTCGTTTTGGATGGTGATATCTCCGCAACCAAACCCCGCAAAAATCTGCGGCTACCAGTTCTCGAAAGGGATTTCACAGACCTTTCCACTTGTGTACAAATTAAAAAATCAAGGCTAACCCCTTGCCGAAAAAAATTACATTTTCAACAATGTTTTCCAAACCCATCGATAGATACATCAAAAGAAAGGTCTCTTCAATACCTATCCACAACTGAAGACAAAACGTATCTGTGACATCTGGTCCCTGAGATATTTCAATTCAAAATTATTCGCATGATTTTCCACCCTACTACGTTTGACTTGTTTTGGATGGTGATATTTCTGCAACAAAGCCCCGCAAAAATCTGCGGCTGCCAGTCCTCGAAAGGGATTTCACAGACCTTTCCACTGGTGTACAACTTGTTGTACAATTCACGACTTTAATTTTTTCAACATTTTAGACAAAAATCAAGGCTAACCCCTTGCCGAAAAAAATTACATTTTCAACAATGTTTCCCAAACCCATCGACAGATACATCAAAAGAAATGTCTGTTCAATACCTATCCACTGCTGAAGGCAAACAGTATCTGTTACATCTAGTTCTTGAGATATTTCAATTCAAAATTATTCACATGATTTTCCACCCAACTGCATTTGACTCGTTTTGGATGGTGATATCTCCGCAACCAAACCCCGCAAAAATCTGCGGCTACCAGTTCTCGAAAGGGATTTCACAGACCTTTGTACTTGTGTACAACTTGTTGTGCAATTCATGACCTTAATTTTTTCAACATTTTAGAAAAAAATCAAGGCTAACCCCTTGCCGAAAAAAATTACATTTTCAGCAATGTTTCCCAAACCCATCGATAGATACATCAAAAGAAAGGTCTGTTCAATACCTATCCACTGCTGAAGGCAAAAAGTATCTGTGACATCTAGTTCATGAGATATTTCAATTCAAAATTATTCACATGATTTTCCACCCAACTGCATTTGACTCGTTTTGGATGGTGATATCTCCGCAACCAAACCCCGCAAAAATCTGCGGCTACCAGTTCTCGAAAGGGATTTCACAGACCTTTCCACTGGTGTACAACTTGTTGTACAATTCACGACTTTAATTTTTTCAACATCTTAGAAAAAAATCAAGGCTAACCCCTTGCCGAAAAAAATTACATTTTCAGCAATGTTTCCCAAACCCATCGATAGATACATCAAAAGAAAGGTCTGTTCAATACCTATCCACTGCTGAAGGCAAAAAGTATCTGTGACATCTAGTTCTTGAGATATTTCAATTCAAAATTATTCACATGATTTTCCACCCAACTGCATTTGACTCGTTTTGGATGGTGATATCTCCGCAAACAAGCCACGCAAAAATCTGCGGCTACCAGTTCTCGAAAGGGATTTCACAGACCTTTCCACTGGTGTACAACTTGTTGTACCATTCACGACTTTAATTTTTTCAACATTTTAGAAAAAAATCAAGGCTAACCCCTTGCCGAAAAAAATTACATTTTCAGCAATGTTTCCCAAACCCATCGATAGATACATCAAAAGAAAGGTCTGTTCAATACCTATCCACTGCTGAAGGCAAAAAGTATCTGTGACATCTAGTTCTTGAGATATTTCAATTCAAAATTATTCACATGATTTTCCACCCAACTGCATTTGACTCGTTTTGGATGGTGATATCTCCGCAACCAAACCCCGCAAAAATCTGCGGCTACCAGTTCTCGAAAGGGATTTCACAGACCTTTCCACTTGTGTACAACTTAAAAAATCAAGGCTAACCCCTTGCCGAAAAAAATTACATTTTCAACAATGTTTTCCAAACCCATCGATAGATACATCAAAAGAAAGGTCTCTTCAATACCTATCCACAACTGAAGACAAAACGTATCTGTGACATCTGGTCCCTGAGATATTTCAATTCAAAATTATTCGCATGATTTTCCACCCTACTACATTTGACTTGTTTTGGATGGTGATATTTCTGCAACAAAGCCCCGCAAAAATCTGCGGCTGCCAGTCCTCGAAAGGGATTTCACAGACCTTTCCACTGGTGTACACCTTGTTGTACAATTCACGACTTTAATTTTTTCAACATTTTAGAAAAAAATCAAAGCTAACTCCTTGCCGAAAAAATTTACATTTTCAACAATGCTTCCCAAATCCATCGATAGATACATCAAAAGAAAGGTCTGTTCAATACCTATCCACAGCTGAAGACAAAAAGGATCTGTGACATCTGGTTCTTGAGATATTTCAATTCAAAATTATTCACATGATTTTCCACCCAACTGCATTTGACTCGTTTTGGATGGTGATATCTCCGCAACCAAACCGCGCAAAAATCTGCGGCTACCAGTTCTCGAAAGGGATTTCACAGACCTTTCCACTTGTGTACAACTTGTTGTGCAATTCACGACCTTAATTTTTTTAACATTTTAGAAAAAAATCAAGGCTAACCCCTTGCCGAAAAAAATTACATTTTCAACAATGTTTTCCAAACCCATCGATAGATACATAAAAAGAAAGGTCTGTTCAATACCTATTTACTGCTGAAGGCAAAAAGTATCTGTGACATCTAGTTCTTGAGATATTTCAATTCAAAGTTATTCACATGATTTTCCACCCAACTGCATTTGACTCGTTTTGGATGGTGATATCTCCGCAACCAAAACCCGGAAAAATCTGCGGCTACCAGTTCTCGAAAGGGATTTCACAGACCTTTCCTTTTGTGTACAACTTGTTGTGCAATTCACAACCTTAATTTTTTCAACATTTTAGAAAAAAATCAAGGCTAACCCCTTGCCGAAAAAAATTACATTTTCAACAAAGTTTCCCAAACCTATCGATAGATACATCAAAAGAAAGGTCTGTTCAATACCTATTCACTGCTGAAGGCAAAAAGTATCTGTGACATCTAGTTCTTGAGATATTTCAATTCAAAATTATTCACATGATTTTCCACCCAACTGCATTTGACTCGTTTTGGATAGTGATATCTCCGCAACCAAACCCCGCCAAAAGCTGCGGCTACCAGTTCTCGAAAGGGATTTCACAGACCTTTCCACTTGTGTACAACTAGTTGTGCAATTCACGACTTTAATTTTTTCAACATTTTAGAAAAAAATCAAGGCTAACCCCTTGCCGAAAAAAATTACGTTTTCAACAATGTTTTCCAAACCCACCGATAGATACATCAAAAGAAAGGTCTCTTCAATACCTATCCACAACTGAAGACAAAACGTATCTGTGACATCTGGTTCCTGAGATATTTCAATTCAAAATTATTCGCATGATTTTCCACCCTACTACATTTGACTTGTTTTGGATGGTGATATTTCTGCAACAAAGCACCGCAAAAATCTGCGGCTGCCAGTCCTCGAAAGGGATTTCACAGACCTTTTATACTGGTGTACAACTTGTTGTGCAAGTCACGACCTTAATTTTTTCAACATTTTAGAAAAAATCAAGGCTAATCCCTTGCCGAAAAAAATTACATTTTCAACAATGTTTTCCAAACCCATCGATAGATACATCAAAAGAAAGGTCTGTTCAATACCTATTCACTGCTGAAGGCAAAAAGTATCTGTGACATCTAGTTCTTGAGATATTTCAATTCAAAATTATTCACATGATTTTCCACCCAACTGCATTTGACTCGTTTTGGATGGTGATATCTCCGCAACCAAACCCCGCAAAAAGCTGCGGCTACCAGTTCTCGAAAGGGATTTCACAGACCTTTCCACTTGTGTACAACTTGTTGTGCAATTCACGACTTTAATTTTTTCAACATTTTAGAAAAAAATCAAGGCTAACCCCTTGCCGAAAAAAATTACATTTTCAACAATGTTTCCCAAACCCATCTATAGATACATCAAAAGAATGGTCTATCCACTGCTGAAGACAAAACGTATCTGTGACATCTGTTTCCTGAGATATTTCAATTCAAAATTATTCGCATGATTTTCCACCCTACTACATTTGACTTGTTTTGGATGGTGATATTTCTGCAACAAAGCCCCGCAAAAATCTGCGGCTGCCAGTCCTCGAAAGGGATTTCACAGACCTTTCCACTTGTGTACAACTAGTTGTGCAATTCACGACCCTAATTTTTTCAACATTTTAGACAAAAATCAAGGGTAACCCCTTGCCGAAAAAAATTACATTTTCAACAATGTTTCCCAAACCCATCGATAGATACATAAAAAGAAAGGTCTCGTCAATACCTATCCACAACTGAAGGCAAAAAGTATCTGTGACATCCAGTTCTTGAGATATTTCAATTCAAAATTATTCACATGATTTTCCACCCAACTGCATTTGACCCGTTTTGGATGGTGATATCTCCGCAACCAAACCCCGCAAAAATCTGCGGCTACCAGTTCTCGAAAGGGATTTCACAGACATTTCCACTTGTGTACAACTTGTTGTGCAATTCACGACCTTCATTTTTTCAACATTTTAGACAAAAATCAAGGGTAACCCCTTGCCGAAAAAAATTACATTTTCAACAATGTTTCCCAAACCCATCGATAGATAGATCAAAAGAAAGGTCTGTTCAATACCTATCCTCTGCTGAAGGCAAAAAGTATCTGTGACATCTAGTTCTTGAGATATTTCAATTCAAAATTATTCACATGATTTTCCACCCAACTGCATTTGACTCGTTTTGGATGGTGATATCTCCGCAAACAAGCCACGCAAAAATCTGCGGCTACCAGTTCTCGAAAGGGATTTCACAGACCTTTCCACTGGTGTACAACTTGTTGTACAATTCACGACTTTAATTTTTTCAACATTTTAGAAAAAAATCAAGGCTAACCCCTTGCCGAAAAAAATTACATTTTCAGCAATGTTTCCCAAACCCATCGATAGATACATCAAAAGAAAGGTCTGTTCAATACCTATCCACTGCTGAAGGCAAAAAGTATCTGTGACATCTAGTTCTTGAGATATTTCAATTCAAAATTATTCACATGATTTTCCACCCATCTGCATTTGACTCGTTTTGGATGGTGATATCTCCGCAACCAAACCCCGCAAAAATCTGCGGCTACCAGTTCTCGAAAGGGATTTCACAGACCTTTCCACTTGTGTACAAATTAAAAAATCAAGGCTAACCCCTTGCCGAAAAAAATTACATTTTCAACAATGTTTTCCAAACCCATCGATAGATACATCAAAAGAAAGGTCTCTTCAATACCTATCCACAACTGAAGACAAAACGTATCTGTGACATCTGGTCCCTGAGATATTTCAATTCAAAATTATTCGCATGATTTTCCACCCTACTACATTTGACTTGTTTTGGATGGTGATATTTCTGCAACAAAGCCCCGCAAAAATCTGCGGCTGCCAGTCCTCGAAAGGGATTTCACAGACCTTTCCACTGGTGTACAACTTGTTGTACAATTCACGACTTTAATTTTTTCAACATTTTAGACAAAAATCAAGGCTAACCCCTTGCCGAAAAAAATTACATTTTCAACAATGTTTCCCAAACCCATCGACAGATACATCAAAAGAAATGTCTGTTCAATACCTATCCACTGCTGAAGGCAAACAGTATCTGTTACATCTAGTTCTTGAGATATTTCAATTCAAAATTATTCACATGATTTTCCACCCAACTGCATTTGACTCGTTTTGGATGGTGATATCTCCGCAACCAAACCCCGCAAAAATCTGCGGCTACCAGTTCTCGAAAGGGATTTCACAGACCTTTGTACTTGTGTACAACTTGTTGTGCAATTCATGACCTTAATTTTTTCAACATTTTAGAAAAAAATCAAGGCTAACCCCTTGCCGAAAAAAATTACATTTTCAGCAATGTTTCCCAAACCCATCGATAGATACATCAAAAGAAAGGTCTGTTCAATACCTATCCACTGCTGAAGGCAAAAAGTATCTGTGACATCTAGTTCATGAGATATTTCAATTCAAAATTATTCACATGATTTTCCACCCAACTGCATTTGACTCGTTTTGGATGGTGATATCTCCGCAACCAAACCCCGCAAAAATCTGCGGCTACCAGTTCTCGAAAGGGATTTCACAGACCTTTCCACTGGTGTACAACTTGTTGTACAATTCACGACTTTAATTTTTTCAACATCTTAGAAAAAAATCAAGGCTAACCCCTTGCCGAAAAAAATTACATTTTCAGCAATGTTTCCCAAACCCATCGATAGATACATCAAAAGAAAGGTCTGTTCAATACCTATCCACTGCTGAAGGCAAAAAGTATCTGTGACATCTAGTTCTTGAGATATTTCAATTCAAAATTATTCACATGATTTTCCACCCAACTGCATTTGACTCGTTTTGGATGGTGATATCTCCGCAAACAAGCCACGCAAAAATCTGCGGCTACCAGTTCTCGAAAGGGATTTCACAGACCTTTCCACTGGTGTACAACTTGTTGTACCATTCACGACTTTAATTTTTTCAACATTTTAGAAAAAAATCAAGGCTAACCCCTTGCCGAAAAAAATTACATTTTCAGCAATGTTTCCCAAACCCATCGATAGATACATCAAAAGAAAGGTCTGTTCAATACCTATCCACTGCTGAAGGCAAAAAGTATCTGTGACATCTAGTTCTTGAGATATTTCAATTCAAAATTATTCACATGATTTTCCACCCAACTGCATTTGACTCGTTTTGGATGGTGATATCTCCGCAACCAAACCCCGCAAAAATCTGCGGCTACCAGTTCTCGAAAGGGATTTCACAGACCTTTCCACTTGTGTACAACTTAAAAAATCAAGGCTAACCCCTTGCCGAAAAAAATTACATTTTCAACAATGTTTTCCAAACCCATCGATAGATACATCAAAAGAAAGGTCTCTTCAATACCTATCCACAACTGAAGACAAAACGTATCTGTGACATCTGGTCCCTGAGATATTTCAATTCAAAATTATTCGCATGATTTTCCACCCTACTACATTTGACTTGTTTTGGATGGTGATATTTCTGCAACAAAGCCCCGCAAAAATCTGCGGCTGCCAGTCCTCGAAAGGGATTTCACAGACCTTTCCACTGGTGTACAACTTGTTGTACAATTCACGACTTTAATTTTTTCAACATTTTAGACAAAAATCAAGGCTAACCCCTTGCCGAAAAAAATTACATTTTCAACAATGTTTCCCAAACCCATCGACAGATACATCAAAAGAAATGTCTGTTCAATACCTATCCACTGCTGAAGGCAAACAGTATCTGTTACATCTAGTTCTTGAGATATTTCAATTCAAAATTATTCACATGATTTTCCACCCAACTGCATTTGACTCGTTTTGGATGGTGATATCTCCGCAACCAAACCCCGCAAAAATCTGCGGCTACCAGTTCTCGAAAGGGATTTCACAGACCTTTGTACTTGTGTACAACTTGTTGTGCAATTCATGACCTTAATTTTTTCAACATTTTAGAAAAAAATCAAGGCTAACCCCTTGCCGAAAAAAATTACATTTTCAGCAATGTTTCCCAAACCCATCGATAGATACATCAAAAGAAAGGTCTGTTCAATACCTATCCACTGCTGAAGGCAAAAAGTATCTGTGACATCTAGTTCATGAGATATTTCAATTCAAAATTATTCACATGATTTTCCACCCAACTGCATTTGACTCGTTTTGGATGGTGATATCTCCGCAACCAAACCCCGCAAAAATCTGCGGCTACCAGTTCTCGAAAGGGATTTCACAGACCTTTCCACTGGTGTACAACTTGTTGTACAATTCACGACTTTAATTTTTTCAACATTTTAGAAAAAAATCAAGGCTAACCCCTTGGCGAAAAAAATTACATTTTCAGCAATGTTTCCCAAACCCATCGATAGATACATCAAAAGAAAGGTCTCTTCAATACCTATCCACAGCTGAAGACAAAACGTATCTGTGACAACTGGTTCCTGAGATATTTCAATTCAAAATTATTCGCATGATTTTCCACCCTACTACATTTGACTTGTTTTGGATGGTGATATTTCTGCAACAAAGCCCCGCAAAAATCTGCGGCTGCCAGTCCTCGAAAGGGATTTCACAGACCTTTCCACTGGTGTACAACTTGTTGTACAATTCACGACTTTAATTTTTTCAACATTTTAGACAAAAATCAAGGCTAACCTCTTGCCGAAAAAAATTACATTTTCAACAATGTTTCCCAAACCCATCGACAGATACATCAAAAGAAAGGTCTGTTCAATACCTATCCACTGCTGAAGGCAAAAAGTATCTGTGACATCTAGTTCATGAGATATTTCAATTCAAAATTATTCACATGATTTTCCACCCAACTGCATTTGACTCGTTTTGGATGGTGATATCTCCGCAACCAAACCCCGCAAAAATCTGCGGCTACCAGTTCTCGAAAGGGATTTCACAGACCTTTCCACTGGTGTACAACTTGTTGTACAATTCACGACTTTAATTTTTTCAACATCTTAGAAAAAAATCAAGGCTAACCCCTTGCCGAAAAAAATTACATTTTCAGCAATGTTTCCCAAACCCATCGATAGATACATCAAAAGAAAGGTCTGTTCAATACCTATCCACTGCTGAAGGCAAAAAGTATCTGTGACATCTAGTTCATGAGATATTTCAATTCAAAATTATTCACATGATTTTCCACCCAACTGCATTTGACCCGTTTTGGATGGTGATATCTCCGCAACCAAACCCCGCAAAAATCTGCGGCTACCAGTTCTCGAAAGGGATTTCACAGACCTTTCCACTTGTGTACAACTTGTTGTGCAATTCACGACCTTAATTTTTTCAACATTTTAGACAAAAATCAAGGGTAACCCCTTGCCGAAAAAAATTACATTTTCAACAATGTTTCCCAAACCCATCGATAGATAGATCAAAAGAAAGGTCTGTTCAATACCTATCCTCTGCTGAAGGCAAAAAGTATCTGTGACATCTAGTTCTTGAGATATTTCAATTCAAAATTATTCACATGATTTTCCACCCAACTGCATTTGACTCGTTTTGGATGGTGATATCTCCGCAAACAAGCCACGCAAAAATCTGCGGCTACCAGTTCTCGAAAGGGATTTCACAGACCTTTCCACTGGTGTACAACTTGTTGTACCATTCACGACTTTAATTTTTTCAACATTTTAGAAAAAAATCAAGGCTAACCCCTTGCCGAAAAAAATTACATTTTCAGCAATGTTTCCCAAACCCATCGATAGATACATCAAAAGAAAGGTCTGTTCAATACCTATCCACTGCTGAAGGCAAAAAGTATCTGTGACATCTAGTTCTTGAGATATTTCAATTCAAAATTATTCACATGATTTTCCACCCAACTGCATTTGACTCGTTTTGGATGGTGATATCTCCGCAACCAAACCCCGCAAAAATCTGCGGCTACCAGTTCTCGAAAGGGATTTCACAGACCTTTCCACTTGTGTACAACTTAAAAAATCAAGGCTAACCCCTTGCCGAAAAAAATTACATTTTCAACAATGTTTTCCAAACCCATCGATAGATACATCAAAAGAAAGGTCTCTTCAATACCTATCCACAACTGAAGACAAAACGTATCTGTGACATCTGGTCCCTGAGATATTTCAATTCAAAATTATTCGCATGATTTTCCACCCTACTACATTTGACTTGTTTTGGATGGTGATATTTCTGCAACAAAGCCCCGCAAAAATCTGCGGCTGCCAGTCCTCGAAAGGGATTTCACAGACCTTTCCACTGGTGTACAACTTGTTGTACAATTCACGACTTTAATTTTTTCAACATTTTAGACAAAAATCAAGGCTAACCCCTTGCCAAAAAAAATTACATTTTCAACAATGTTTCCCAAACCCATCGATAGATACATCAAAAGAAAGGTCTCTTCAATACCTATCCACTGCTGAAGGCAAAGAGTATCTGTGACATCTAGTTCATGAGATATTTCAATTCAAAATTATTCACATGATTTTCCACCCAACTGCATTTGACTCGTTTTGGATGGTGATATCTCCGCAACCAAACCCCGCAAAAATCTGCGGCTACCAGTTCTCGAAAGGGATTTCACAGACCTTTGTACTTGTGTACAACTTGTTGTGCAATTCATGACCTTAATTTTTTCAACATTTTAGAAAAAAATCAAGGCTAACCCCTTGCCGAAAAAAATTACATTTTCAGCAATGTTTCCCAAACCCATCGATAGATACATCAAAAGAAAGGTCTGTTCAATACCTATCCACTGCTGAAGGCAAAAAGTATCTGTGACATCTAGTTCATGAGATATTTCAATTCAAAATTATTCACATGATTTTCCACCCAACTGCATTTGACTCGTTTTGGATGGTGATATCTCCGCAACCAAACCCCGCAAAAATCTGCGGCTACCAGTTCTCGAAAGGGATTTCACAGACCTTTCCACTGGTGTACAACTTGTTGTACAATTCACGACTTTAATTTTTTCAACATTTTAGAAAAAAATCAAGGCTAACCCCTTGGCGAAAAAAATTACATTTTCAGCAATGTTTCCCAAACCCATCGATAGATACATCAAAAGAAAGGTCTCTTCAATACCTATCCACAGCTGAAGACAAAACGTATCTGTGACAACTGGTTCCTGAGATATTTCAATTCAAAATTATTCGCATGATTTTCCACCCTACTACATTTGACTTGTTTTGGATGGTGATATTTCTGCAACAAAGCCCCGCAAAAATCTGCGGCTGCCAGTCCTCGAAAGGGATTTCACAGACCTTTCCACTGGTGTACAACTTGTTGTACAATTCACGACTTTAATTTTTTCAACATTTTAGACAAAAATCAAGGCTAACCTCTTGCCGAAAAAAATTACATTTTCAACAATGTTTCCCAAACCCATCGACAGATACATCAAAAGAAATGTCTGTTCAATACCTATCCACTGCTGAAGGCAAACAGTATCTATTACATCTAGTTCTTGAGATATTTCAATTCAAAATTATTCACATGATTTTCCACCCAACTGCATTTGACTCGTTTTGGATGGTGATATCTCCGCAACCAAACCCCGCAAAAATCTGCGGCTACCAGTTCTCGAAAGGGATTTCACAGACCTTTGTACTTGTGTACAACTTGTTGTGCAATTCATGACCTTAATTTTTTCAACATTTTAGAAAAAAATCAAGGCTAACCCCTTGCCGAAAAAAATTACATTTTCAGCAATGTTTCCCAAACCCATCGATAGATACATCAAAAGAAAGGTCTGTTCAATACCTATCCACTGCTGAAGGCAAAAAGTATCTGTGACATCTAGTTCTTGAGATATTTCAATTCAAAATTATTCACATGATTTTCCACCCAACTGCATTTGATTCGTTTTGGATGGTGATATCTCCGCAACCAAACCCCGCAAAAATCTGCGGCTACCAGTTCTCGAAAGGGATTTCACAGACCTTTGTACTTGTGTACAACTTGTTGTGCAATTCACGACCTTAATTTTTTCAACATTTTAGAAAAAAATCAAGGCTAACCCCTTGCCGAAAAAAATTACATTTTCAGCAATGTTTCCCAAACCCATCGATAGATACATCAAAAGAAAGGTCTGTTCAATACCTATCTACAGCTAAAGACAAAACGTATCTGTGACATCTGGTTCCTGAGATATTTCAATTCAAAATTATTCGCATGATTTTCCACCCTACTACATTTGACTTGTTTTGGATGGTGATATTTCTGCAACAAAGCCCCGCAAAAATCTGCGGCTGCCAGTCCCCGAAAGAGATTTCACAGACCTTTCCACTGGTGTACAACTTGTTGTACAATTCACGACTTTAATTTTTTCAACATCTTAGAAATAAATCAAGGCTAACCCCTTGCCGAAAAAAATTACATTTTCAGCAATGTTTCCCAAACCCATCGATAGATACATCAAAAGAAAGGTCTGTTCAATACCTATCCACTGCTGAAGGCAAAAAGTATCTGTGACATCTAGTTCATGAGATATTTCAATTCAAAATTATTCACATGATTTTCCACCCAACTGCATTTGACTCGTTTTGGATGGTGATATCTCCGCAACCAAACCCCGCAAAAATCTGCGGCTACCAGTTCTCGAAAGGGATTTCACAGACCTTTCCACTGGTGTACAACTTGTTGTACAATTCACGACTTTAATTTTTTCAACATTTTAGAAAAAAATCAAGGCTAACCCCTTGCCGAAAAAAATTACATTTTCAGCAATGTTTCCCAAACCCATCGATAGATACATCAAAAGAAAGGTCTGTTCAATAGCTATCCACTGCTGAAGACGAAAAGGATCTGTGACATCTGGTTCTTGAGATATTTCAATTCAAAATTATTCACATGATTTTCCACCCAACTGCATTTGACTCGTTTTGGATGGTGATATCTCCGCAACCAAACCGCGCAAAAATCTGCGGCTACCAGTTCTCGAAAGGGATTTCACAGACCTTCCCACCTGTGTACAACTTGTTGTACAATTCACGACTTTAATTTTTTCAACATTTTAGAAAAAAATCAAGGCTAACCCCTTGCCGAAAAAAATTACATTTGCAACAATGTTTCCCAAACCCATCGATAGATACATCAAAAGAAAGGTCTGTTCAATACATATTTACTGCTGAAGGCAAAAATTATCTGTGACATCTAGTTCTTGAGATATTTCAATTCAAAATTATTCACATGATTTTCCACCCAACTGCATTTGACTCGATTTGGATGGTGATATCTCCGCAACCAAACCCCGCAAAAATCTGCGGCTACCAGTTCTAGAAAGGGATTTCACAGACCTTTCCACTTGTGTACAACTTGTTTTGCAATTCACAACCGTAATTTTTTCAACATTTTAGAAAAAAATCAAGGCTAACCCCTTGCCGAAAAAAATTACATTTTCAACAATGTTTCCCAAACCCATCGATAGATACATCAAAAGAAAGTTCTGTTCAATACCTATTCACTGCTGAAGGCAAAAAGTATCTGTGACATCTAGTTCTTGAGATATTTCAATTCAAAATTATTCGCATGATTTTCCACTCTACTACATTTGACTCGTTTTGGATGGTGATATTTCTGCAACAAAGCCCCGCAAAAATCTGCGGCTGCCAGTCCTCGAAAGGGATTTCACAGACCTTTCCACTGGTGTACAACTTGTTGTACAATTCACGACTTTAATTTTTTCAACATTTTAGAAAAAAATCAAGGCTAACCCCTTGCCGAAAAAAATTACATTTTCAACAATGTTTCCCAAACCCATCTATAGATACATCAAAAGAAAGGTCTGTTCAATAGCTATCCACTGCTGAAGACGAAAAGGATCTGTGACATCTGGTTCTTGAGATATTTCAATTCAAAATTATTCACATGATTTTCCACCCAACTGCATTTGACTCGTTTTGGATGGTGATATCTCCGCAACCAAACCGCGCAAAAATCTGCGGCTACCAGTTCTCGAAAGGGATTTCACAGACCTTTCCACTGGTGTACAACTTGTTGTACTATTCACGACTTTAATTTTTTCAACATTTTAGAAAAAAATCAAGGCTAACCCCTTGCCGAAAAAAATTACATTTTCAACAATGTTTCCCAAACCCATCGATAGATACATCAAAAGAAAGGTCTGTTCAATACCTATCCACTGCTGAAGGCAAAAAGTATCTGTGACATCTAGTTCTTGAGATATTTCAATTCAAATTTATTCACATGATTTTCCACCCAACTGCATTTGACTCGTTTTGGATGGTGATATCTCCGCAACCAAACCCCGCAAAAATCTGCGGCTACCAGTTCTCGAAAGGGATTTCACAGACCTTTGCACTTGTGTACAACTTGTTGTGCAATTCACGACCTTAATTTTTTCAACATTTTAGAATAAAATCAAGGCTAACCCCTTGCCGAAAAAAATTACATTTTCAGCAATGTTTCCCAAACCCATCGATAGATACATCAAAAGAAAGGTCTGTTCAATACCTATCCACTGCTGAAGGCAAAAAGTATCTGTGACATCTAGTTCATGAGATATTTAAATTCAAAATTACTCACATGAAAGGTCTGTTCAATACCTATCCACAGCTGAAGGCAAAAAGGATCTGTGACATCTGGTTCTTGAGATATTTCAAATCAAAATTATTTACATGATTTTGCACCCAACTGCATTTGACTCGTTTTGGATGGTGATATCTCCGCAACCAAACCGCGCAAAAATCTGCGGCTACCAGTTCTCGAAAGGGATTTCACAGACCTTTCCACTGGTGTACAACTTGTTGTACTATTCACGACTTTAATTTTTTCAACATTTTAGAAAAAAATCAAGGCTAACCCCTTGCCGAAAAAAATTACATTTTCACCAATGTTTCCCAAACCCATCGATAGATACATCAAACGAAAGGTCTGCTCAATACCTATCCACTGCTGAAGGCAAAAAGTATCTGTGACGTCTAGTTCTTGAGATATTTCAATTCAAATTTATTTACATGATTTTCCACCCAACTGCATTTGACTCGTTTTGGATGGTGATATCTCCGCAACCAAACCCCGCAAAAATCTGCGGCTACCAGTTCTCGAAAGGGATTTCACAGACCTTTGCACTTGTGTACAACTTGTTGTGCAATTCACGACCTTAATTTTTTCAACATTTTAGAAAAAAATCAAGGCTAACCCCTTGCCGAAAAAAATTACATTTTCAACAATGTTTTCCAAACCCATCGATAGATACATCAAAAGAAAGGTCTCTTCAATACCTATCCACAACTGAAGACAAAACGTATCTGCGACATCTGGTTCCTGAGATATTTCAATTCAAAATTATTCGCATGATTTTCCAACCTACTACATTTGACTTGTTTTGGATGGTGATATTTCTGCAACAAAGCCCCGCAAAAATCTGCGGCTGCCAGTCCTCGAAAGGGATTTCACAGACCTTTCCACTGGTGTACAACTTGTTGTACAATTCACGACTTTAATTTTTTCAACATTTTAGAAAAAAATCGAGGCTAACCCCTTGCCGAAAAAAATTACATTTTCAGCAATGTTTCCCAAACCCATCTATATATACATCAAAAGAAAGGTCTCTTCAATACCTATCCACTGCTGAAGGCAAAAAGTATCTGTGACATCTAGTTCTTGGGATATTTCAATTCAAAATTATTCACATGATTTTCCACCCAACTGCATTTGACTCGATTTGGATGGTGATATCTCCGCAACCAAACCCCGCAAAAATCTGCGGCTACCAGTTCTCGAAAGGGATTTCACAGACCTTTCCACTTGTGTACAACTTGATTTGCAATTCGAAACCTTAATTTTTTCAACATTTTAGAAAAAAATCAAGGCTAACCCCTTGCCGAAAAAAAATACATTTTCAACAATGTTTTCCAAACCCATCGATAGATACATCAAAAGAAAGGTCTCTTCAATACCTATCCACAACTGAAGACAAAACGTATCTGCGACATCTGGTTCCTGAGATATTTCAATTCAAAATTATTCGCATGATTTTCCAACCTACTACATTTGACTTGTTTTGGATGGTGATATTTCTGCAACAAAGCCCCGCAAAAATCTGCGGCTGCCAGTCCTCGAAAGGGATTTCACAGACCTTTCCACTGGTGTACAACTTGTTGTACAATTCACGACTTTAATTTTTTCAACATTTTAGAAAAAAATCGAGGCTAACCCCTTGCCGAAAAAAATTACATTTTCAGCAATGTTTCCCAAACCCATCTATATATACATCAAAAGAAAGGTCTGTTCAATAGCTATCCACTGCTGAAGACGAAAAGGATCTGTGGCATCTGGTTTTTGAGATATTTCAATTCAAAATTATTCACATGATTTTCCACCCAACTGCATTTGACTCGTTTTGGATGGTGATATCTCCGCAACCAAACCGCGCAAAAATCTGCGGCTACCAGTTCTCGAAGGGATTTCACAGACCTTTCCACTGGTGTACAACTTGTTGTACAATTCACGACTTTAATTTTTTCAACATTTTAGACAAAAATCAAGGCTATAACCCCTTGCCGAAAAAAATTACATTTTCAACAATGTTTCCCAAACCCATCGATAGATACATCAAAAGAAAGGTCTGTTCAATACCTATCCACAGCTGAAGACAAAACGTATCTGTGACATCTGGTTGCTGAGATATTTCAATTCAAAATTATTCGCATGATTTTCCACCCTACTACATTTGACTCGTTTTGAATGGTGATATTTCTGCAACAAAGCCCCGAAAAATCTGCGGCTGCCAGTCCTCGAAAGGGATTTCACAGACCTTTCCACTGGTGTACAACTTGTTGTACAATTCACGACTTTAATTTTTTCAACATTTTAGAAAAAAATCAAGGCTAACCCCTTGCCGAAAAAAATTACATTTTCAGCAATGTTTCCCAAACCCATCGATAGATACATCAAAAGAAAGGTCTGTTCAATACCTATCCACTGCTGAAGGCAAAAAGTATCTGTGACATCTAGTTCATGAGATATTTCAATTCAAAATTATTCACATGATTTTCCACCCAACTGCATTTGACTCGTTTTGGATGGTGATATCTCCGCAACCAAACCCCGCAAAAATCTGCGGCTACCAGTTCTCGAAAGGGATTTCACAAACCTTTTCACTTGTGTACAACTTGTTTTGCAATTCGAAACCTTAATTTTTTCAACATTTTAGAAAAAAATCAAGGCTAACCCCTTGCCGAAAAAAATTACATTTTCAACAATGTTTTCCAAACCCATCGATAGATACATCAAAAGAAAGGTCTCTTCAATACCTATCCACAACTGAAGACAAAACGTATCTGCGACATCTGGTTCCTGAGATATTTCAATTCAAAATTATTCGCATGATTTTCCAACCTACTACATTTGACTTGTTTTGGATGGTGATATTTCTGCAACAAAGCCCCGCAAAAATCTGCGGCTGCCAGTCCTCGAAAGGGATTTCACAGACCTTTCCACTGGTGTACACCTTGTTGTACAATTCACGACTTTAATTTTTTCAACATTTTAGAAAAAAATCAAAGCTAACTCCTTGCCGAAAAAATTTACATTTTCAACAATGCTTCCCAAACCCATCGATAGATACATCAAAAGAAAGGTCTGTTCAATACCTATCCACAGCTGAAGACAAAAAGGATCTGTGACATCTGGTTCTTGAGATATTTCAATTCAAAATTATTCACATGATTTTCCACCCAACTGCATTTGACTCGTTTTGGATGGTGATATCTCCGCAACCAAACCGCGCAAAAATCTGCGGCTACCAGTTCTCGAAAGGGATTTCACAGACCTTTCCACTGGTGTACAACTTGTTGTACAATTCACGACTTTAATTTTTTCAACATTTTAGACAAAAATCAAGGCTAACCCCTTGCCGAAAAAAATTACATTTTCAACAATGTTTCCCAAACCCATCGATAGATACATCAAAAGAAAGGTCTGTTCAATACCTATCCACAGCTGAAGACAAAACGTATCTGTGACATCTGGTTGCTGAGATATTTCAATTCAAAATTATTCGCATGATTTTCCACCCTACTACATTTGACTTGTTTTGGATGGTGATATTTCTGCAACAAAGCCCCGCAAAAATCTGCGGCTGCCAGTCCTCGAAAGGGATTTCACAGACCTTTCCACTGGTGTACAACTTGTTGTACAATTCACGACTTTAATTTTTTCAACATCTTAGAAAAAAATCAAGGCTAACACCTTGCCGAAAAAAATTACATTTTCAGCAATGTTTCCCAAACCCATCGATAGATACATCAAAAGAAAGTTCTGCTCAATACCTATTCACAACTGAAGGCAAAAAGTATCTGTGACATCTAGTTCTTGAGATATTTCAATTCAAAATTATTCACATGATTTTCCACCCAACTGCATTTGACTCGTTTTGGATGGTGATATCTCCGCAACCAAACCCCGCAAAAATCTGCGGCTACCAGTTCTCGAAAGGGATTTCACAGACCTTTCCACTGGTGTACAACTTGTTGTACAATTCACGACTTTAATTTTTTCAACATTTTAGATAAAAATCAAGGCTAACCCCTTGCCGAAAAAAATTACATTTTCAACAATGTTTCCCAAAGCCATCGATAGATACATCAAAAGAAAGGTCTGTTCAATACATATCCACTGCTGAAGGCAAAAAGTATCTGTGACATCTAGTTCTTGAGATATTTCAATTCAAAATTATTCACATGATTTTCCACCCAACTGCATTTGACTCGTTTTGGATGGTGATATCTCCGCAACCAAACCCCCAAAAATCTGCGGCTACCAGTTCTCGAAAGGGATTTCACAGATCTTTCCACTGGTGTACAACTTGTTGTACAATTCACGACTTTAATTTTTTCAACATTTTAGAAAAAAATCAAGGCCCCTTGCCGAAAAAAATTACATTTTCAGCAATGTTTCCCAAACCCATCGATAGATACATCAAAAGAAAGGTCTGTTCAATACCTATTCACTGCTGAAGGCAAAAAGTATCTGCGACATCTAGTTCTTGAGATATTTCAATTCAAAATTATTCACATGATTTTCCACCCAACTGCATTTGACTCGTTTTGGATGGTGATATCTCCGCAACCAAACCCCGCAAAAATCTGCGGCTACCAGTTCTCGAAAGGGATTTCACAGACCTTTCCACTGGTGTACAACTTGTTGTACAATTCACGACTTTAATTTTTTCAACATTTTAGATAAAAATCAAGGCTAACCCCTTGCCGAAAAAAATTACATTTTCAACAATGTTTCCCAAAGCCATCGATAGATACATCAAAAGAAAGGTCTGTTCAATACCTATCCACTGCTGAAGGCAAAAAGTATCTGTGACATCTAGTTCTTGAGATATTTCAATTCAAAATTATTCACATGATTTTCCACCCAACTGCATTTGACTCGTTTTGGATGGTGATATCTCCGCAACCAAACCCCCAAAAATCTGCGGCTACCAGTTCTCGAAAGGGATTTCACAGACCTTTCCACTGGTGTACAACTTGTTGTACAATTCACGACTTTAATTTTTTCAACATTTTAGAAAAAAATCAAGGCCCCTTGCCGAAAAAAATTACATTTTCAGCAATGTTTCCCAAACCCATCGATAGATACATCAAAAGAAAGGTCTGTTCAATACCTATCCACAGCTGAAGACAAAATGGATCTGTGGCATCTGGTTCTTGAGATATTTCAATTCAAAATTATTCACATGATTTTCCACCCAACTGCATTTGACTCGTTTTGGATGGTGATATCTCCGCAACCAAACCCCGCAAAAATCTGCGGCTACCAGTTCTCGAAAGGGATTTCACAGACCTTTCCACTTGTGTACAACTTGTTGTGCAATTCACGACCTTAATTTTTTCAACATTTTAGAAAAAAATGTAGGCTAACCCCTTGCCGAAAAAAAATTACATTTTCAACAATGTTTTCCAAACCCATTGATAGATACATCAAAAGAAAGGTCTGTTCAATACCTATCCACAGCTGAAGACCAAAAGGATCTGTGACATCTGGTTCTTGAGATATTTCAATTCAAAATTATTCACATGATTTTCCACCCTACTACATTTGACTTGTTTTGGATGGTGATATTTCTGCAACAAAGCCCCGCAAAAATCTGCGGCTGCCAGTCCTCGAAAGGGATTTCACAGACCTTTCCACTGGTGTACAACTTGTTGTACAATTCACGACTTTAATTTTTTCAACATTTTAGACAAAAATCAAGGCCGAAAAAAATTACATTTTCAACAATGTTTCCCAAACCCATTGATAGATACATCAAAAGAAAGGTCTGTTCAATACCTATCCGCTGCTGAAGGCAAAAAGTATCTGTGACATCTAGTTCTTGAGATATTTCAATTCAAAATTATTCACATGATTTTCCACCCAACTGCATTTGACTCGTTTTGGATGGTGATATCTCCGCAACCAAACCCCGCAAAAATCTGCGGCTACCAGTTCTCGAAAGGGATTTCACAGACCTTTCCACTTGTGCACAGCCTGTTGTGCAATTCACGACCTTAATTTTTTCAACATTTTAGAAAAAAATCAAGGCTAACCCCTTGCCGAAAAAAATTACATTTTCAGCAATGTTTCCCAAACCCATCGATAGATAAATCAAAAGAAAGGCCTGTTCAATACCTATCCACAGCTGAAGACAAGACGTATCTGTGACATCTGGTTCCTGAGATATTCCAATTCAAAATTATTCGCATGATTTTCCACCCTACTACATTTGACTTGTTTAGGATGGTGATATTTCTGCAACCAAACCCCGCAAAAATCTGCGGCTTCCAGTCCTCGAAAGGGATTTCACAGACCTTTCCACTTGTGTACAACTTGCTGTGCAATTCACGACCTTAATTTTTTCAACATTTTACAAAAAAATCAAGGCTAACCCCTTGCCGAAAAAAATTACATTTTCAACAATGTTTCCCAAACCCATCGATAGATACATCAAAAGAAAGGTCTGTTCAATACCTATCCACAGCTGAAGCCAAAAATTATCTGTGGCATCTGGTTCTTGAAATATTTCAATTCAAAATTATTCACATGATTTTCCACCCAACTGCGTTTGACTCGTTTTGGATGGTGATATCTCCGCAACCAAACCCCGCAAAAATCTGCGGCTGCCAGTCCTCGAAAGGGATTTCACAGACCTTTCCACTGGTGTACAACTTGTTGTACAATTCACGACTTTAATTTTTTCAACATTTTAGAAAAAAATCAAGGCTAACCCTTTGCCGAAAAAAATTACATTTTCAGCAATGTTTCCCAAACCCATCTATAGATACATCAAAAGAAAGGTCTGTTCAATACCTATCCACTGCTGAAGGCAAAAAGTATCTGTGACATCTAGTTCATGAGATATTTCAATTCAAAATTATTCACATGATTTTCCACCCAACTGCATTTGACTCGTTTTGGATGGTGATATCTCCGCAACCAAACCCCGCAAAAATCTGCGGCTACCAGTTCTCGAAAGGGATTTCACAGACCTTTCCACTTGTGTACAACTTGCTGTGCAATTCACGACCTTAATTTTTTCAACATTTTACAAAAAAATCAAGGCTAACCCCTTGCCGAAAAAATTACATTTTCAACAATGTTTCCCAAACCTATCTATAGATACATCAAAAGAAAGGTCTGTTCAATAGCTATCCACTGCTGAAGACGAAAAGGATCTGTGACATCTGGTTCTTGAGATATTTCAATTCAAAATTATTCACATGATTTTCCACCCAACTGCATTTGACTCGTTTTGGATGGTGATATCTCCGCAACCAAACCCCGCAAAAATCTGCGGCTACCAGTTCTCGAAAGGGATTTCACAGACCTTTGTACTTGTGTACAACTTGTTGTGCAATTCACGACCTTAATTTTTTCAACATTTTAGAAAAAAACCAAGGCTAACCCCTTGCCGAAAAAAATTACATTTTCAGCAATGTTTCCCAAACCCATCGATAGATACATCAAAAGAAAGGTCTGTTCAATACCTATCCACAGCTGAAGACAAGACGTATCTGTGACATCTGGTTCTTGAGATATTTCAATTCAAAATTATTCACATGATTTTCCACCCAACTGCATTTGACTCGTTTTGGATGGTGATATCTCCGCAACCAAACCCCGCAAAAATCTGCGGCTACAAGTTCTCGAAAGGGATTTCACAGACCTTTCCACTGGTGTACAACTTGTTGTACAATTCACGACTTTAATTTTTTCAACATTTTAGAAAAAAATCGAGGCTAACCCCTTGCCGAAAAAATTACATTTTCAGCAATGTTCCCCAAACCCATCGATAGATACATCAAAAGAAAGGTCTGTTCAATACCTATCCACAGCTGAAGCCAAAAATTATCTGTGACATCTGGTTCTTGAGATATTTCAATTCAAAATTATTCACATGATTTTCCTCCCTACTACATTTGACTTGTTTTGGATGGTGATATTTCTGCAACAAAGCCCCGCAAAAATCTGCGGCTGCCAGTCCTCGAAAGGGATTTCACAGACCTTTCCACTTGTGTACAACTTGTTGTACAATTCACGACTTTAATTTTTTCAACATTTTAGAAAAAAATCAAGGCTAACCCCTTGCCGAAAAAAATTACATTTTCAGCAATGTTTCCCAAACCCATCGATAGATACATCAAAACAAAGGTCTGTTCAATACCTATCCACTGCTGAAGGCAAAAAGTATCTGTGACATCTAGTTCATGAGATATTTCAATTCAAAATTATTCACATGATTTTCCACCCAACTGCATTTGACTCGTTTTGGATGGTGATATCTCCGCAACCAAACCCCGCAAAAATCTGCGGCTACCAGTTCTCGAAAGGGATTTCACAGACCTTTCCACTTGTGTACAACTTGCTGTGCAATTCACGACCTTAATTTTTTCAACATTTTACAAAAAAATCAAGGCTAACCCCTTGCCGAAAAAAATTACATTTTCAACAATGTTTTCCAAACCCATCTATAGATACATCAAAAGAAAGGTCTCTTCAATACCTATCCACAACTGAAGACAAAACGTATCTGTGACATCTGGTTCCTGAGATATTTCAATTCAAAATTATTCGCATGATTTTCCACCCTACTACATTTGTCTTGTTTTGGATGGTGATATTTCTGCAACAAAGCCCCGCAAAAATCTGCGGCTGCCAGTCCTCGAAAGGGATTTCAGAGACCTTTCCACTGGTGTACAACTTGTTGCACAATTCACGACTTTAATTTTTTCAACATTTTAGACAAAAATCAAGGCTAACCCCTTGCCGAAAAAAATTACATTTTCAGCAATGTTTCCCAAACCCATCGATAGATACATCAAAAAAAAAAAAGGTCTGTTCAATACCTATCCACTGCTGAAGACAAAAAGGATCTGTGACATCTGGTTCGTGAGATATTTCAATTCAAAATTATTCACATGATTTTCCACCCAACTGCATTTGACTCGTTTTGGATGGTGATATCTCCGCAACCAAACCCCGCAAAAATCTGCGGCTACCAGTTCTCGAAAGGGATTTCACAGACCTTTCCACTTGTGTACAACTTGCTGTGCAATTCACCACCTTAATTTTTTCAACATTTTACAAAAAAATCAAGGCTAACCCCTTGCCGAAAAAAATTACATTTTCAACAATGTTTTCCAAACCCATCTATAGATACATCAAAAGAAAGGTCTCTTCAATACCTATCCACAACTGAAGACAAAACGTATCTGTGACATCTGGTTCCTGAGATATTTCAATTCAAAATTATTCGCATGATTTTCCACCCTACTACATTTGTCTTGTTTTGGATGGTGATATTTCTGCAACAAAGCCCCGCAAAAATCTGCGGCTGCCAGTCCTCGAAAGGGATTTCAGAGACCTTTCTACTGGTGTACAACTTGTTGCACAATTCACGACTTTAATTTTTTCAACATTTTAGACAAAAATCAAGGCTAACCCCTTGCCGAAAAAAATTACATTTTCAGCAATGTTTCCCAAACCCATCGATAGATACATCAAAACAAAGGTCTGTTCAATACCTATCCACTGCTGAAGACAAAAAGGATCTGTGACATCTGGTTCTTGAGATATTTCAATTCAAAATTATTCACATGATTTTCCTCCCTACTACATTTGACTTGTTTTGGATGGTGATATTTCTGCAACAAAGCCCCGCAAAAATCTGCGGCTGCCAGTCCTCGAAAGGGATTTCACAGACCTTTCCACTTGTGTACAACTTGTTGTACAATTCACGACTTTAATTTTTTCAACATTTTAGAAAAAAATCAAGGCTAACCCCTTGCCGAAAAAAATTACATTTTCAGCAATGTTTCCCAAACCCATCGATAGATACATCAAAACAAAGGTCTGTTCAATACCTATCCACTGCTGAAGGCAAAACGTATCTGTGACATCTGGTTTCTGGTTCGTGAGATATTTCAATTCAAAATTATTCACATGATTTTCCACCCAACTGCATTTGACTCGTTTTGGATGGTGATATCTCCGCAACCAAACCCCGCAAAAATCTGCGGCTACCAGTTCTCGAAAGGGATTTCACAGACCTTTCCACTTGTGTACAACTTGCTGTGCAATTCACGACCTTAATTTTTTCAACATTTTACAAAAAAATCAAGGCTAACCCCTTGCCGAAAAAAATTACATTTTCAACAATGTTTTCCAAACCCATCTATAGATACATCAAAAGAAAGGTCTCTTCAATACCTATCCACAACTGAAGACAAAACGTATCTGTGACATCTGGTTCCTGAGATATTTCAATTCAAAATTATTCGCATGATTTTCCACCCTACTACATTTGTCTTGTTTTGGATGGTGATATTTCTGCAACAAAGCCCCGCAAAAATCTGCGGCTGCCAGTCCTCGAAAGGGATTTCAGAGACCTTTCCACTGGTGTACAACTTGTTGCACAATTCACGACTTTAATTTTTTCAACATTTTAGACAAAAATCAAGGCTAACCCCTTGCCGAAAAAAATTACATTTTCAGCAATGTTTCCCAAACCCATCGATAGATACATCAAAAAAAAAAAAGGTCTGTTCAATACCTATCCACTGCTGAAGACAAAAAGGATCTGTGACATCTGGTTCGTGAGATATTTCAATTCAAAATTATTCACATGATTTTCCACCCAACTGCATTTGACTCGTTTTGGATGGTGATATCTCCGCAACCAAACCCCGCAAAAATCTGCGGCTACCAGTTCTCGAAAGGGATTTCACAGACCTTTCCACTTGTGTACAACTTGCTGTGCAATTCACCACCTTAATTTTTTCAACATTTTACAAAAAAATCAAGGCTAACCCCTTGCCGAAAAAAATTACATTTTCAACAATGTTTTCCAAACCCATCTATAGATACATCAAAAGAAAGGTCTCTTCAATACCTATCCACAACTGAAGACAAAACGTATCTGTGACATCTGGTTCCTGAGATATTTCAATTCAAAATTATTCGCATGATTTTCCACCCTACTACATTTGTCTTGTTTTGGATGGTGATATTTCTGCAACAAAGCCCCGCAAAAATCTGCGGCTGCCAGTCCTCGAAAGGGATTTCAGAGACCTTTCTACTGGTGTACAACTTGTTGCACAATTCACGACTTTAATTTTTTCAACATTTTAGACAAAAATCAAGGCTAACCCCTTGCCGAAAAAAATTACATTTTCAGCAATGTTTCCCAAACCCATCGATAGATACATCAAAACAAAGGTCTGTTCAATACCTATCCACTGCTGAAGACAAAAAGGATCTGTGACATCTGGTTCTTGAGATATTTCAATTCAAAATTATTCACATGATTTTCCACCCAACTGCATTTGACTCGTTTTGGATGGTGATATCTCCGCAACCAAACCCCGCAAAAATCTGCGGCTACCAGTTCTCGAAAGGGATTTCACAGACCTTTCCACTTGTGTACAACTTGCTGTGCAATTCACGACCTTAATTTTTTCAACATTTTACAAAAAAATCAAGGCTAACCCCTTGCCGAAAAAAATTACATTTTCAACAATGTTTTCCAAACCCATCTATAGATACATCAAAAGAAAGGTCTCTTCAATACCTATCCACAACTGAAGACAAAACGTATCTGTGACATCTGATTTCACAGACCTTTCCACAGGTGTACAACTTGTTGTACAATTCACGACTTTAATTTTTTCAACATTTTAGACAAAAATTAAGGCTAACCCCTTGCCGAAAAAAATTACATTTTCAACAGTGTTTCCCACACCCATCTATAGATACATCAAAAGAAAGGTCTCTTCAATACCTATCCACAACTGAAGACAAACCGTATCTGTGACATCTGGTTCCTGAGATATTTCAATTCAAAATTATTCGCATGATTTTCCTCTCTACTACATTTGACTTGTTTTGGATGGTGATATTTCTGCAACAAAGCCCCGCAAAAATCTGCGGCTGCCAGTCTTCGAAAGGGATTTCAGAGACCTTTCCACTGGTGCACAACTTGTTATACAATTCACGACTTTAATTTTTTCAACATTTTAGAAAAAAATCAAGGCTAACCCCTTGCCGAAAAAAATTACATTTTCAGCAATGTTTCCCAAACCCATCGATAGATACATCAAAAGAAAGGTCTCTTCAATACCTATCCACAACTGAAGACAAAACGTATCTGTGACATCTGGTTCCTGAGATATTTCAATTCAAAATTATTCGCATGATTTTCCACCCTACTACATTTGACTCGTTTTGGATGGTGATATCTCCGCAACCAAACCCCGCAAAAATCTGCGGCTACCAGTTCTCGAAAGGGATTTCATAGACCTTTCCACTTGTGTACAACTTGCTGTGCAATTCACGACCTTAATTTTTTCAACATTTTACAAAAAAATCAAGGCTAACCCCTTGCCGAAAAAAATTACATTTTCAACAATGTTTTCCAAACCCATCTATAGATACATCAAAAGAAAGGTCTCTTCAATACCTATCCACAACTGAAGACAAAACGTATCTGTGACATCTGGTTCCTGAGATATTTCAATTCAAAATTATTCGCATGATTTTCCACCCAACTGCAGATTGTAATATCTCCGCAACCAAACCCCGCAAAAATCTGCGGCTACCAGTTCTCGAAAGGGATCTCACAGACCTTTCCACTGGTGTACAACTTGTTGTACAATTCACGACTTTAATTTTTTCAACATTTTAGAAAAAAATCAAAGCTAACCCCTTGCCGAAAAAAATTACATTTTCAGCAATGTTTCCCAAACCCATCGATAGATACATCAAAAAAAAAAAGGTCTGTTCAATACCTATCCACTGCTGAAGACAAAAAGGATCTGTGACATCTGGTTCGTGAGATATTTCAATTCAAAATTATTCACATGATTTTCCACCCAACTGCATTTGACTCGTTTTGGATGGTGATATCTCCGCAACCAAACCCCGCAAAAATCTGCGGCTACCAGTTCTCGAAAGGGATTTCACAGACCTTTCCACTTGTGTACAACTTGCTATGCAATTCACGACCTTAATTTTTTCAACATTTTACAAAATAATCAAGGCTAACCCCTTGCCGAAAAAAATTACATTTTCAACAATGTTTTCCAAACCCATCTATAGATACATCAAAAGAAAGGTCTCTTCAATACCTATCCACAACTGAAGACAAAACGTATCTGTGACATCTGGTTCCTGAGATATTTCAATTCAAAATTATTCGCATGATTTTCCACCCAACTGCAGATTGTAATATCTCCGCAACCAAACCCCGCAAAAATCTGCGGCTACCAGTTCTCGAAAGGGATCTCACAGACCTTTCCACTGGTGTACAACTTGTTGTACAATTCACGACTTTAATTTTTTCAACATTTTAGAAAAAAATCAAGGCTAACCCCTTGCCGAAAAAAATTACATTTTCAGCAATGTTTCCCAAACCCATCGATAGATACATCAAAAGAAAGGTCTCTTCAATACCTATCCACAACTGAAGACAAAACGTATCTGTGACATCTGGTTCCTGAGATACTTCAATTCAAAATTATTCGCATGATTTTCCACCCTACTACATTTGACTGGTTTTGGATGGTGATATTTCTGCAACAAAGCCCCGCAAAAATCTGCGGCTACCAGTCCTCGAAAGGGATTTCACAGACCTTTCCACTGGTGTACAACTTGTTGTACAATTCACGACTTTAATTTTTTCAACATTTTAGACAAAAATCAAGGCTAACCCCTTGCCGAAAAAAATTACATTTTCAACAATGTTTCCCAAACCCATCGATAGATGCATCAAAAGAAAGGTCTGTTCAATACCTATCCACAGCTGAAGCCAAAAATTATCTGTGGCGTCTGGTTCTTGAGATATTTCAATTCAAAATTATTCACATGATTTTCCACCCAACTGCATTTGACTCGTTTTGGATGGTGATATTTCTGCAACAAAGCCCCGCAAAAATCTGCGGCTGCCAGTCCTCGAAAGGGATTTCACAGACCTTTCCACTGGTGTACAACTTGTTGTACAATTCACGACTTTAATTTTTTCAACATTTTAGAAAAAAATCAAGGCTAACCCCTTGCCGAAAAAAATTACATTTTCAACAATGTTTTCCAAACCCATCGATAGATACATCAAAAGAAAGGTCTGTTCAATACCTATCCACAGCTGAAGACAAAAAGGATCTGTGACATCTGGTTCTTGAGATATTTCAATTCAAAATTATTCACATGATTTTCCACCCAACTGCAGATGGTAATATCTCCGCAACCAAACCCCGCAAAAATCTGCGGCTACCAGTTCTCGAAAGGGATCTCACAGACCTTTCCACTGGTGTACAACTTGTTGTACAATTCACGACTTTAATTTTTTCAACATTTTAGAAAAAAATCAAGGCTTAACCCCTTGCCGAAAAAAATTACATTTTCAGCAATGTTTCCCAAACCCATCGATAGATACATCAAAAGAAAGGTCTCTTCAATACCTATCCACAACTGAAGACAAAACGTATCTGTGACATCTGGTTCCTGAGATATTTCAATTCAAAATTATTCGCATGATTTTCCACCCTACTACATTTGACTTGTTTTGGATGGTGATATTTCTGCAACAAAGCCCCGCAAAAATCTGCATCTTCCAGTCCTCGAAAGGGATTTCACAGACCTTTCCACTGGTGTACAACTTGTTGTACAATTCACGACTTTAATTTTTACAACATTTTAGACAAAAATCAAGGCTAACCCCTTGCCGAAAAAAATTACATTTTCAACAATGTTTCCCAAACCCACCGATAGATGCATCAAAAGAAAGGTCTGTTCAATACCTATCCACAGCTGAAGCCAAAAATTATCTGTGGCATCTGGTTCTTGAGATATTTCAATTCAAAATTATTCACATGATTTTCCACCCAACTGCATTTGACTCGTTTTGGATGGTGATATTTCTGCAACAAAGCCCCGCAAAAATCTGCGGCTGCCAGTCCTCGAAAGGGATTTCACAGACCTTTCCACTGGTGTACAACTTGTTGTACAATTCACGACTTTAATTTTTTCAACATTTTAGAAAAAAATCAAGGCTAACCCCTTGCCGAAAAAAATTACATTTTCAGCAATGTTTCCCAAACCCATCGATAGATACATCAAAAGAAAGGTCTGTTCAATACCTATCCACAGCTGAAGACAAAAATTATCTGTGACATCTGGTTCTTGAGATATTTCAATTCAAAATTATTCACATGATTTTCCACCCAACTGCATTTGACTCGTTTTGGATGGTGATATTTCTGCAACAAAGCCCCGCAAAAATCTGCGGCTGCCAGTCCTCGAAAGGGATTTCACAGACCTTTCCACTGGTGTACAACTTGTTGTACAATTCACGACTTTAATTTTTTCAACATTTTAGACAAAAATCAAGGCTAACTAAGTGCCGAAAAAAATTACATTTTCAACAATGTTTTCCAAACCCATCGATAGATACATCAAAAGAAAGGTCTGTTCAATACCTATCCACAGCTGAAGACAAAAAGGATCTGTGACATCTGGTTCTTCAATTCAATTCAAATTCAAAATTATTCACATGATTTTCCACCCAACTGCAGATGGTAATATCTCCGCAACCAAACCCCGCAAAAATCTGCGGCTACCAGTTCTCGAAAGGGATCTCACAGACCTTTCTACTTGTGTACAACTTGTTGTGCAATTCCCGACCTTAATTTTTTCAATATTTTAGAAAAAAAACAAGGCTAACCCCTTGCCGAAAAAAATTACATTTTGAACAATGTTTCCCAAACCCATCGATAGATACATCAAAAGAAAGGTCTGTTCAATACCTATCCACAGCTGAAGACAAAAATTATCTGTGACATCTGGTTCTTGAGATATTTCAATTCAAAATTATTCACATGATTTTCCACGAAACTGCATTTGACTCGTTTTGGATGGTGATATCTCCCCAACCAAACCCCGCAAAAATCTGCGGCTACCAGTTCTCGAAAGGGATTTCACAGACCTTTCCACTTGTGTACAACTTGCTGTGCAATTCACGACCTTAATTTTTTCAACATTTTACAAAAAAATCAAGGCTAACCCCTTGCCGAAAAAAATTACTTTTTCAACAATGTTTTCCAAACCCATCTATAGATACATCAAAAGAAAGGTCTCTTCAATACCTATCCACAACTGAAGACAAAACGTATCTGTGACATCTGGTCCCGGAGATATTTCAATTCAAAATTATTCGCATGATTTTCCACCCTACTACATTTGACTTGTTTTGGATGGTGATATTTCTGCAACAAAGCCCCGCAAAAATTTGCGGCTGCCAGTCCTCGAAAGGGATTTCAGAGACCTTTCCACTGGTGGACAACTTGTTGTACAATTCACGACTTTAATTTTTTCAACATTTTAGACAAAAATCAAGGCTAACCCTTTGCCGAAAAAAATTACATTTTCAACAATGTTCTCCAAACCCATCGACAGATACATCAAAAGAAAGGTCTGTTCAATACCTATCCACAGCTGAAGACAAAAAGGATCTGTGACATCTGGTTCCTGAGATATTTCAATTCAAAATTATTCGCATGATTTTGCACCCTACTACATTTGACTTGTTTTGGATGGTGATATTTCTGCAATAAAGCCCCGCGAAAATCTGCGGCTGCCAGTCCTCGAAAGGGATTTCACAGACCTTTCCACTTGTGTACAACTTGTTGTGCAATTCACGACCTTAATTTTTTCAACATTTTAGAAAAAAATCAAGGCTAACCCCTTGCCGAAAAAAATTACATTTTCAACAATATTTTCCAAACCCATCTATAGATACATCAAAAGAAAGGTCTCTTCAATACCTATCCACAACTGAAGACAAAACGAGATACATCAAAAGAAAGGTCTGTTCAATACCTATCCACTGCTGAAGGCAAAAAGTATCTGTGACATCTAGTTCATGAGATATTTCAATTCAAAATTATTCACATGATTTTCCACCCAACTGCATTTGACTCGTTTTGGATGGTTATATCTCCGCAACCAAACCCCGCAAAAATCTGCGGCTACCAGTTCTCGAAAGGGATTTCACAGACCATTCCACTTGTGTACAACTTGTTGTGCAATTCACGACCTTAATTTTTTCAACATTTTAGAAAAAAATCAAGGCTAACCCCTTGCCGAAAAAAATTACATTTTCAACAATGTTTTCCAAACCCATCGATAGATACATCAAAAGAAAGGTCTCTTCAATACCTATCCACAACTGAAGACAAAACGTATCTGTGACGTCTGGTTCCTGAGATATTTCAATTCAAAATTATTCGCATGATTTTCCACCCTACTACATTTGACTTGTTTTGGATGGTGATATTTCTGCAACAAAGCCCCGCAAAAATCTGCGGCTGCCAGTCCTCGAAAGGGATTTCACAGACCTTTCCACTTGTGTACAACTTGTTGTGCAATTCACGACCTTAATTTTTTCAACATTTTAGAAAAAAATCAAGGCTAACCCCTTGCCGAAAAAAATTACATTTTCAACAATGTTTCCCAAACCCATCGATAGATACATCAAAAGAAAGGTCTATTCAATACCTATCCACTGCTGAAGGCAAAAAGTATCTGTGACATCTAGCTCATGAGATATTTCAATTCAAAATTATTCACATGATTTGCCACCCAACTGCATTTGACTCGTTTTGGATGGTGATATCTCCGCAACCAAACCCCGCAAAAATCTGCGGCTACCAGTTCTCGAAAGGAATTTCACAGACCATTCCACTTGTGTACAACTTGTTGTGCAATTCACGACCTTAATTTTTTCAACATTTTAGAAAAAAATCAAGGCTAACCCCTTGCCGAAAAAAACTACATTTTCAACAATGTTCCCAAACCCATCTATAGATACATCAAAAGAAAGGTCTGTTCAATACCTATCCACTGCTGAAGGCAAAAAGTACCTGTGACATCTAGTTCATGAGATATTTCAATTCAAAATTATTCACATGATTTTCCACCCAACTGCATTTGACTCCTTTTGGATGGTGATATCTCCGCAACCAAACCCCGCAAAAATCTGCGGCTACCAGTTCTCGAAAGGGATTTCACAAACCTTTGCACTTGTGTACAACTTGTTGTGCAATTCACGACCTTAATTTTTTCAACATTTTAGAAAAAAATCAAGGCTAACCCCTTGCCGAAAAAATTACATTTTCAACAATGTTTTCCAAACCCATCGATAGATACATCAAAAGAAAGGTCTGTTCAATACCTATCCACTGCTGAAGGCAAAAAGTATCTGTGACATCTAGTTCATGAGATATTTCAATTCAAAATTATTCACATGATTTTCCACCCAACTGCATTTGACTCGTTTTGGATGGTGATATCTCCGCAGCCAAACCCCGCAAAAATCTGCGGCTACCAGTTCTCGAAAGGGATTTCACAGACCATTCCACTTGTGTACAACTTGTTGTGCAATTCACGACCTTCATTTTTTCAACATTTTAGAAAAAAATCAAGGCTAACCCCTTGCAGAAAAAAACTACATTTTCAACAATGTTTCCCAAACCCATCGATAGATACATCAAAAGAAAGGTCTGTTCAATACCTATCCACTGCTGAAGGCAAAAAGTACCTGTGACATCTAGTTCATGAGATATTTCAATTCAAAATTATTCACATGATTTTCCACCCAACTGCATTTGACTCCTTTTGGATGGTGATATCTCCGCAACCAAACCCCGCAAAAATCTGCGGCTACCAGTTCTCGAAAGGGATTTCACAGACCTTTGCACTTGTGTACAACTTGTTGTGCAATTCACGACCTTAATTTTTTCAACATTTTAGAAAAAAATCAAGGCTAACCCCTTGCCGAAAAAAATTACATTTTCAACAATGTTTTCCAAACCCATCGATAGATACATTAAAAGAAAGGTCTCTTCAATACCTATCGACAACTGAAGACAAAACGTATCTGTGACATCTGGTTCCTGAGATATTTCAATTCAAAATTATTCGCATGATTTTCCACCCTACTACATTTGACTTGTTTTGGATGGTGATATTTCTGCAACAAAGCCCCGCAAAAATCTGCGGCTGCCAGTCCTCGAAAGGGATTTCACAGACCTTTCCACTGGTGTACAACTTGTTGTACAATTCACGACTTTAATTTTTTCAACATTTTAGAAAAAAATCAAGGCTAACCCCTTGCCGAAAAAAACTACATTTTCAACAATGTTTCCCAAACCCATCGATAGATACATCAAAAGAAAGGTCTGTTCAATACCTATCCACTGCTGAAGGCAAAAAGTATCTGTGACATCTAGTTCATGAGATATTTCAATTCAAAATTATTCACATGATTTTCCACCCAACTGCATTTGACTCGTTTTGGATGGTGATATCTCCGCAGCCAAACCCCGCAAAAATCTGCGGCTACAAGTTCTCGAAAGGGATTTCACAGACCATTCCACTTGTGTACAACTTGTTGTGCAATTCACGACCTTAATTTTTTCAACATTTTAGAAAAAAATCAAGGCTAACCCCTTGCAGAAAAAAACTACATTTTCAACAATGTTTCCCAAGCCCATCGATAGATACATCAAAAGAAAGGTCTGTTCAATACCTATCCACTGCTGAAGGCAAAAAGTACCTGTGACATCTAGTTCATGAGATATTTCAATTCAAAATTATTCACATGATTTTCCACCCAACTGCATTTGACTCCTTTTGGATGGTGATATCTCCGCAACCAAACCCCGCAAAAATCTGCGGCTACCAGTTCTCGAAAGGGATTTCACAGACCTTTGCACTTGTGTACAACTTGTTGTGCAATTCACGACCTTAATTTTTTCAACATTTTCGAGAAAAATCAAGGCTAACCCCTTGCCGAAAAAAATTACATTTTCAACAATGTTTTCCAAACCCATCGATAGATACATCAAAAGAAAGGTCTCTTCAATACCTATCGACAACTGAAGACAAAACGTATCTGTGACATCTGGTTCCTGAGATATTTCAATTCAAAATTATTCGCATGATTTTCCACCCTACTACATTTGACTTGTTTTGGATGGTGATATTTCTGCAACAAAGCCCCGCAAAAATCTGCGGCTGCCAGTCCTCGAAAGGGATTTCACAGACCTTTCCGCTGGTGTACAACTTGTTGTACAATTCACGACTTTAATTTTTTCAACATTTTAGAAAAAAATCATGACTAACCCCTTGCCGAAAAAAACTACATTTTCAACAATGTTTCCCAAACCCATCGATAGATACATCAAAAGAAAGGTCTGTTCAATACCTATCCACTGCTGAAGGCAAAACGTATCTGTGACATCTAGTTCATGAGATATTTCAATTCAAAATTATTCACATGATTTTCCACCCAACTGCATTTGACTCGTTTTGGATGGTGATATCTCCGCAACCAAACCCCGCAAAAATCTGCGGCTACCAGTTCTCGAAAGGAATTTCACAGACCATTCCACTTGTGTACAACTTGTTGTGCAATTCACGACCTTAATTTTTTCAACATTTTAGAAAAAAATCAAGGCTAACCCCTTGCCGAAAAAAACTACATTTTCAACAATGTTCCCAAACCCATCTATAGATACATCAAAAGAAAGGTCTGTTCAATACCTATCCACTGCTGAAGGCAAAAAGTACCTGTGACATCTAGTTCATGAGATATTTCAATTCAAAATTATTCACATGATTTTCCACCCAACTGCATTTGACTCCTTTTGGATGGTGATATCTCCGCAACCAAACCCCGCAAAAATCTGCGGCTACCAGTTCTCGAAAGGGATTTCACAAACCTTTGCACTTGTGTACAACTTGTTGTGCAATTCACGACCTTAATTTTTTCAACATTTTAGAAAAAAATCAAGGCTAACCCCTTGCCGAAAAAAATTACATTTTCAACAATGTTTTCCAAACCCATCGATAGATACATCAAAAGAAAGGTCTCTTCAATACCTATCGACAACTGAAGACAAAACGTATCTGTGACATCTGGTTGCTGAGATATTTCAATTCAAAATTATTCGCATGATTTTCCACCCTACTACATTTGACTTGTTTTGGATGGTGATATTTCTGCAACAAAGCCCCGCAAAAATCTGCGGCTGCCAGTCCTCGAAAGGGATTTCACAGACCTTTCCACTGGTGTACAACTTGTTGTACAATTCACGACTTTAATTTTTTCAACATTTTAGAAAAAAATCAAGGCTAACCCCTTGCCGAAAAAAACTACATTTTCAACAATGTTTCCCAAACCCATCGATAGATACATCAAAAGAAAGGTCTGTTCAATACCTATCCACTGCTGAAGGCAAAAAGTATCTGTGACATCTAGTTCATGAGATATTTCAATTCAAAATTATTCACATGATTTTCCACCCAACTGCATTTGACTCGTTTTGGATGGTGATATCTCCGCAGCCAAACCCCGCAAAAATCTGCGGCTACCAGTTCTCGAAAGGGATTTCACAGACCATTCCACTTGTGTACAACTTGTTGTGCAATTCACGACCTTAATTTTTTCAACATTTTAGAAAAAAATCAAGGCTAACCCCTTGCAGAAAAAAACTACATTTTCAACAATGTTTCCCAAACCCATCGATAGATACATCAAAAGAAAGGTCTGTTCAATACCTATCCACTGCTGAAGGCAAAAAGTACCTGTGACATCTAGTTCATGAGATATTTCAATTCAAAATTATTCGCATGATTTTCCACCCTACTACATTTGACTTGTTTTGGATGGTGATATTTCTGCAACAAAGCCCCGCAAAAATCTGCGGCTGCCAGTCCTCGAAAGGGATTTCACAGACCTTTCCACTGGTGTACAACTTGTTGTACAATTCACGACTTTAATTTTTTCAACATTTTAGAAAAAAATCAAGGCTAACCCCTTGCCGAAAAAAACTACATTTTCAACAATGTTTCCCAAACCCATCGATAGATACATCAAAAGAAAGGTCTGTTCAATACCTATCCACTGCTGAAGGCAAAAAGTATCTGTGACATCTAGTTCATGAGATATTTCAATTCAAAATTATTCACATGATTTTCCACCCAACTGCATTTGACTCGTTTTGGATGGTGATATCCCCGCAACCAAACCCCGCAAAAATCTGCGGCTACCAGTTCTCGAAAGGGATTTCACAGACCATTCCACTTGTGTACAACTTGTTGTGCAATTCACGACCTTAATTTTTTCAACATTTTAGAAAAAAATCAAGGCTAACCCCTTGCCGAAAAAAATTACATTTTCAACAATGTTTTCCAAACCCATCGATAGATACATCAAAAGAAAGGTCTCTTCAATACCTATCCACAACTGAAGACAAAACGTATCTGTGACGTCTGGTTCCTGAGATATTTCAATTCAAAATTATTCGCATGATTTTCCCCCCTACTACATTTGACTTGTTTTGGATGGTGATATTTCTGCAACAAAGCCCCGCAAAAATCTGCGGCTGCCAGTCCTCGAAAGGGATTTCACAAACCTTTGCACTTGTGTACAACTTGTTGTGCAATTCACGACCTTAATTTTTTCAACATTTTAGAAAAAAATCAAGGCTAACCCCTTGCCGAAAAAAATTACATTTTCAACAATGTTTTCCAAACCCATCGATAGATACATCAAAAGAAAGGTCTCTTCAATACCTATCGACAACTGAAGACAAAACGTATCTGTGACATCTGGTTCCTGAGATATTTCAATTCAAAATTATTCGCATGATTTTCCACCCTACTACATTTGACTTGTTTTGGATGGTGATATTTCTGCAACAAAGCCCCGCAAAAATCTGCGGCTGCCAGTCCTCGAAAGGGATTTCACAGACCTTTCCACTGGTGTACAACTTGTTGTACAATTCACGACTTTAATTTTTTCAACATTTTAGAAAAAAATCAAGGCTAACCCCTTGCCGAAAAAAACTACATTTTCAACAATGTTTCCCAAACCCATCGATAGATACATCAAAAGAAAGGTCTGTTCAATACCTATCCACTGCTGAAGGCAAAAAGTATCTGTGACATCTAGTTCATGAGATATTTCAATTCAAAATTATTCACATGATTTTCCACCCAACTGCATTTGACTCGTTTTGGATGGTGATATCTCCGCAGCCAAACCCCGCAAAAATCTGCGGCTACCAGTTCTCGAAAGGGATTTCACAGACCATTCCACTTGTGTACAACTTGTTGTGCAATTCACGACCTTAATTTTTTCAACATTTTAGAAAAAAATCAAGGCTAACCCCTTGCAGAAAAAAACTACATTTTCAACAATGTTTCCCAAACCCATCGATAGGTACATCAAAAGAAAGGTCTGTTCAATACCTATCCACTGCTGAAGGCAAAAAGTACCTGTGACATCTAGTTCATGAGATATTTCAATTCAAAATTATTCACATGATTTTCCACCCAACTGCATTTGACTCCTTTTGGATGGTGATATCTCCGCAACCAAAACCCGCAAAAATCTGCGGCTACCAGTTCTCGAAAGGGATTTCACAGACCTTTGCACTTGCGTACAACTTGTTGTGCAATTCACGACCTTAATTTTTTCAACATTTTAGAAAAAAATCAAGGCTAACCCCTTGCCGAAAAAAATTACATTTTCAACAATGTTTTCCAAACCCATCGATAGATACATTAAAAGAAAGGTCTCTTCAATACCTATCGACAACTGAAGACAAAACGTATCTGTGACATCTGGTTCCTGAGATATTTCAATTCAAAATTATTCGCATGATTTTCCACCCTACTACATTTGACTTGTTTTGGATGGTGATATTTCTGCAACAAAGCCCCGCAAAAATCTGCGGCTGCCAGTCCTCGAAAGGGATTTCACAGACCTTTCCACTGGTGTACAACTTGTTGTACAATTCACGACTTTAATTTTTTCAACATTTTAGAAAAAAATCAAGGCTAACCCCTTGCCGAAAAAAACTACATTTTCAACAATGTTTCCCAAACCCATCGATAGATACAACTGCTGAAGGCAAAAAGTATCTGTGACATCTAGTTCATGAGATATTTCAATTCAAAATTATTCACATGATTTTCCACCCAACTGCATTTGACTCGTTTTGGATGGTGATATCTCCGCAGCCAAACCCCGCAAAAATCTGTGGCTACCAGTTCTCGAAAGGGAATTTACAGACCATTCCACTTGTGTACAACTTGTTGTGCAATTCACGACCTTAATTTTTTCAACATTTTCGAGAAAAATCAAGGCTAACCCCTTGCCGAAAAAAACTACATTTTCAGCAATGTTTCCCAAACCCATCGATAGATACATCAAAAGAAAGGTCTGTTCAATACCTATCCACTGCTGAAGGCAAAAAGTATCTGTGACATCTAGTTCATGAGATATTTCAATTCAAAATTATTCACATGATTTTCCACCCAACTGCATTTGACTCGTTTTGGATGGTGATATCTCCGCAACCAAACCCCGCAAAAATCTGCGGCTACCAGTTCTCGAAAGGGATTTCACAGACCATTCCACTTGTGTACAACTTGTTGTGCAATTCACGACCTTAATTTTTTCAACATTTTAGAAAAAAATCAAGGCTAACCCCTTGCCGAAAAAAATTACATTTTCAACAATGTTTTCCAAACCCATCGATAGATACATCAAAAGAAAGGTCTCTTCAATACCTATCCACAACTGAAGACAAAACGTATCTGTGACGTCTGGTTCCTGAGATATTTCAATTCAAAATTATTCGCATGATTTTCCCCCCTACTACATTTGACTTGTTTTGGATGGTGATATTTCTGCAACAAAGCCCCGCAAAAATCTGCGGCTGCCAGTCCTCGAAAGGGATTTCACAGACCTTTCCACTGGTGTACAACTTGTTGTACAATTCACGACTTTAATTTTTTCAACATTTTAGAAAAAAATCAAGGCTAACCCCTTGCCGAAAAAAACTACATTTTCAACAATGTTTCCCAAACCCATCGATAGATACATCAAAAGAAAGGTCTGTTCAATACCTATCCACTGCTGAAGGCAAAAAGTATCTGTGACATCTAGTTCATGAGATATTTCAATTCAAAATTATTCGCATGATTTTCCCCCCTACTACATTTGACTTGTTTTGGATGGTGATATTTCTGCAACAAAGCCCCGCAAAAATCTGCGGCTGCCAGTCCTCGAAAGGGATTTCACAGACCTTTCCACTGGTGTACAACTTGTTGTACAATTCACGACTTTAATTTTTTCAACATTTTAGAAAAAAATCAAGGCTAACCCCTTGCCGAAAAAAATTACATTTTCAACAATGTTTCCCAAACCCATCAATAGATACATCAAAAGAAAGGTCTCTTCAATACCTATCCACAACTGAAGACAAAACGTATCTGTGACGTCTGGTTCCTGAGATATTTCAATTCAAAATTATTCGCATGATTTTCCCCCCTACTACATTTGACTTGTTTTGGATGGTGATATTTCTGCAACAAAGCCCCGCAAAAATCTGCGGCTGCCAGTCCTCGAAAGGGATTTCACAGACCTTTCCACTGGTGTACAACTTGTTGTACAATTCACGACTTTAATTTTTTCAACATTTTAGAAAAAAATCAAGGCTAACCCCTTGCCGAAAAAAACTACATTTTCAACAATGTTTCCCAAACCCATCGATAGATACATCAAAAGAAAGGTCTGTTCAATACCTATCCACTGCTGAAGGCAAAAAGTATCTGTGACATCTAGTTCATGAGATATTTCAATTCAAAATTATTCACATGATTTTCCACCCAACTGCATTTGACTCGTTTTGGATGGTGATATCTCCGCAGCCAAACCCCGCAAAAATCTGCGGCTACCAGTTCTCGAAAGGGATTTCACAGACCATTCCACTTGTGTACAACTTGTTGTGCAATTCACGACCTTAATTTTTTCAACATTTTAGAAAAAAATCAAGGCTAACCCCTTGCAGAAAAAAACTACATTTTCAACAATGTTTCCCAAACCCATCGATAGATACATCAAAAGAAAGGTCTGTTCAATACCTATCCACTGCTGAAGGCAAAAAGTATCTGTGACATCTAGTTCATGAGATATTTCAATTCAAAATTATTCACATGATTTTCCACCCAACTGCATTTGACTCGTTTTGGATGGTGATATCTCCGCAACCAAACCCCGCAAAAATCTGCGGCTACCAGTTCTCGAAAGGGATTTCACAGACCATTCCACTTGTGTACAACTTGTTGTGCAATTCACGACTTTAATTTTTTCAACATTTTAGAAAAAAATCAAGGCTAACCCCTTGCCGAAAAAAATTACATTTTCAGCAATGTTTCCCAAACCCATCGATAGATACATCAAAAGAAAGGTCTGTTCAATACCTATCCACTGCTGAAGACAAAAAGTATCTGTGACATCTAGTTCATGAGATATTTCAATTCAAAATTATTCGCATGATTTTCCACCCTACTACATTTGACTTGTTTTGGATGGTGATATTTCTGCAACAAAGCCCCGCAAAAATCTGCGGCTGCCAGTCCTCGAAAGGGATTTCACAGACCTTTCCACTGGTGTACAACTTGTTGTACAATTCACGACTTTAATTTTTTCAACATTTTAGAAAAAAATCAAGGCTAACCCCTTGCCGAAAAAAATTACATTTTCAGCAATGTTTCCCAAACCCATCGATAGATACATAAAAAGAAAGGTCTGTTCAATACCTATCCACAGCTGAAGACAAAAAGGATCTGTGACATCTGGTTCTTGAGATATTTCAATTCAAAATTATTCACATGATTTTCCACCCAACTGCAGATGGTAATATCTCCGCAGCCAAACCCCGCAAAAATCTGCGGCTACCAGTTCTCGAAAGGGATTTCACAGACCATTCCACTTGTGTACAACTTGTTGTGCAATTCACGACCTTAATTTTTTCAACATTTTAGAAAAAAATCAAGGCTAACCCCTTGCAGAAAAAAACTACATTTTCAACAATGTTTCCCAAACCCATCAATAGATACATCAAAAGAAAGGTCTCTTCAATACCTATCCACAACTGAAGACAAAACGTATCTGTGACGTCTGGTTCCTGAGATATTTCAATTCAAAATTATTCGCATGATTTTCCCCCCTACTACATTTGACTTGTTTTGGATGGTGATATTTCTGCAACAAAGCCCCGCAAAAATCTGCGGCTGCCAGTCCTCGAAAGGGATTTCACAGACCTTTCCACTGGTGTACAACTTGTTGTACAATTCACGACTTTAATTTTTTCAACATTTTAGAAAAAAATCAAGGCTAACCCCTTGCCGAAAAAAACTACATTTTCAACAATGTTTCCCAAACCCATCGATAGATACATCAAAAGAAAGGTCTGTTCAATACCTATCCACTGCTGAAGGCAAAAAGTATCTGTGACATCTAGTTCATGAGATATTTCAATTCAAAATTATTCACATGATTTTCCACCCAACTGCATTTGACTCGTTTTGGATGGTGATATCTCCGCAGCCAAACCCCGCAAAAATCTGCGGCTACCAGTTCTCGAAAGGGATTTCACAGACCATTCCACTTGTGTACAACTTGTTGTGCAATTCACGACCTTAATTTTTTCAACATTTTAGAAAAAAATCAAGGCTAACCCCTTGCAGAAAAAAACTACATTTTCAACAATGTTTCCCAAACCCATCGATAGATACATCAAAAGAAAGGTCTGTTCAATACCTATCCACTGCTGAAGGCAAAAAGTATCTGTGACATCTAGTTCATGAGATATTTCAATTCAAAATTATTCACATGATTTTCCACCCAACTGCATTTGACTCGTTTTGGATGGTGATATCTCCGCAACCAAACCCCGCAAAAATCTGCGGCTACCAGTTCTCGAAAGGGATTTCACAGACCATTCCACTTGTGTACAACTTGTTGTGCAATTCACGACTTTAATTTTTTCAACATTTTAGAAAAAAATCAAGGCTAACCCCTTGCCGAAAAAAATTACATTTTCAGCAATGTTTCCCAAACCCATCGATAGATACATCAAAAGAAAGGTCTGTTCAATACCTATCCACTGCTGAAGACAAAAAGTATCTGTGACATCTAGTTCATGAGATATTTCAATTCAAAATTATTCGCATGATTTTCCACCCTACTACATTTGACTTGTTTTGGATGGTGATATTTCTGCAACAAAGCCCCGCAAAAATCTGCGGCTGCCAGTCCTCGAAAGGGATTTCACAGACCTTTCCACTGGTGTACAACTTGTTGTACAATTCACGACTTTAATTTTTTCAACATTTTAGAAAAAAATCAAGGCTAACCCCTTGCCGAAAAAAATTACATTTTCAGCAATGTTTCCCAAACCCATCGATAGATACATAAAAAGAAAGGTCTGTTCAATACCTATCCACAGCTGAAGACAAAAAGGATCTGTGACATCTGGTTCTTGAGATATTTCAATTCAAAATTATTCACATGATTTTCCACCCAACTGCAGATGGTAATATCTCCGCAACCAAACCCCGCAAAAATCTGCGGCTACCAGTTCTCGAAAGGGATTTCACAGACCTTTCCACTGGTGTACAACTTGTTGTACAATTCACGACTTTAATTTTTTCAACATTTTAGAAAAAAATCAAGGCTAACCCCTTGCCGAAAAAAATTACATTTTCAGCAATGTTTCCCAAACCCATCGATAGATACATTAAAAGAAAGGTCTGTTCAATACCTATCCACAGCTGAAGACAAAAATTATCTGTGACATCTGGTTCTTGAGATATTTCAATTCAAAATTATTCACATGATTTTCCACGAAACTGCATTTGACTCGTTTTGGATGGTGATATCTCCCCAACCAAACCCCGCAAAAATCTGCGGCTACCAGTTCTCGAAAGGGATTTCACAGACCTTTCCACTTGTGTACAACTTGCTGTGCAATTCACGACCTTAATTTTTTCAACATTTTACAAAAAAATCAAGGCTAACCCCTTGCCGAAAAAAATTACTTTTTCAACAATGTTTTCCAAACCCATCTATAGATACATCAAAAGAAAGGTCTGTTCAATACCTATCCACAACTGAAGACAAAACGTATCTGTGACATCTGGTTCCTGAGATATTTCAATTCAAAATTATTCGCATGATTTTGCACCCAACTACATTTGACTTGTTTTGGATGGTGATATTTCTGCAACAAAGCCCCGCAAAAATCGGCGGCTGCCAGTCCTCGAAAGGGATTTCACAGACCTTTCCACTGGTGTACAACTTGTTGTACAATTCACGACTTTAATTTTTTCAACATTTTAGAAAAAAATCAAGGCTAACCCCTTGCCGAAAAAAATTACATTTTCAACAATGTTTCCCAAACCCATCGATAGATACATCAAAAGAAAGGTCTGTTCAATACCTATCCACAGCTGAAGACAAAAAGGATCTGTGACATCTGGTTCTTGAGATATTTCAATTCAAAATTATTCACATGATTTTCCACCCAACTGCATTTGACTCGTTTTGGATGGTGATATCTCCGCAACAAAACCCCGCAAAAATCTGCGGCTACCAGTTCTCGAAAGGGATTTCACAGACCTTTCCACTTGTGTACAACTTGTTGTGCAATTCACGACCTTAATTTTTTCAACATTTTAGAAAAAAATCAAGGCTTAACCCCTTGCCGAAAAAAATTACATTTTCAACAATATTTTCCAAACCCATCTATAGATACATCAAAAGAAAGGTCTCTTCAATACCTATCCACAACTGAAGACAAAACGTATCTGTGACATCTGGTTCCTGAGATATTTCAATTCAAAGTTATTCGCATGATTTTCCACCCTACTACATTTGACTTGTTTTGGATGGTGATATCTCCGCAACCAAACCCCTCAAAAATCTGCGGCTACCAATTCTCGAAAGGGACTTCACAGACCTTTCCACTGGTGTATAACTTGTTGTACAATTCACGACTTTAATTTTTTCAACATTTTAGAAAAAAATCAAGGCTAACCCCTTGCCGAAAAAACTACATTTTCAACAATGTTTCCCAAACCCATCGATAGATACATCAAAAGAAAGGTCTCTTCAATACCTATCCACTGCTGAAGGCAAAAAGTATCTGTGACATCTAGTTCATGAGATATTTCAATTCAAAATTATTCACATGATTTTCCACCCAACTGCATTTGACTCGTTTTGGATGGTGATATCTCCGCAGCCAAAACCCGCAAAAATCTGCGGCTACCAGTTCTCGAAAGGGATTTCACAGACCATTCCACTTGTGTACAACTTGTTGTGCAATTCACGACCTTAATTTTTTCAACATTTTAGAAAAAAATCAAGGCTAACCCCTTGCAGAAAAAAACTACATTTTCAACAATGTTTCCCAAACCCATCGATAGATACATCAAAAGAAAGGTCTGTTCAATACCTATCCACTGCTGAAGGCAAAAAGTATCTGTGACATCTAGTTCATGAGATATTTCAATTCAAAATTATTCACATGATTTTCCACCCAACTGCATTTGACTCGTTTTGGATGGTGATATCTCCGCAACCAAACCCCGCAAAAATCTGCGGCTACCAGTTCTCGAAAGGGATTTCACAGACCATTCCACTTGTGTACAACTTGTTGTGCAATTCACGACTTTAATTTTTTCAACATTTTAGAAAAAAATCAAGGCTAACCCCTTGCCGAAAAAAATTACATTTTCAGCAATGTTTCCCAAACCCATCGATAGATACATCAAAAGAAAGGTCTGTTCAATACCTATCCACTGCTGAAGGCAAAAAGTATCTGTGACATCTAGTTCATGAGATATTTCAATTCAAAATTATTCGCATGATTTTCCACCTTACTACATTTGACTTGTTTTGGATGGTGATATTTCTGCAACAAAGCCCCGCAAAAATCTGCGGCTGCCAGTCCTCGAAAGGGATTTCACAGACCTTTCCACTGGTGTACAACTTGTTGTACAATTCACGACTTTAATTTTTTCAACATTTTAGAAAAAAATCAAGGCTAACCCCTTGCCGAAAAAAATTACATTTTCAGCAATGTTTCCCAAACCCATCGATAGATACATTAAAAGAAAGGTCTGTTCAATACCTATCCACAGCTGAAGACAAAAAGGATCTGTGACATCTGGTTCTTGAGATATTTCAATTCAAAATTATTCACATGATTTTCCACCCAACTGCAGATGGTAATATCTCCGCAACCAAACCCCGCAAAAATCTGCGGCTACCAGTTCTCGAAAGGGATTTCACAGACGTTTCCACTTGTGTACAACTTGCTGTGCAATTCACGACCTTAATTTTTTCAACATTTTACAAAAAAATCAAGGCTAACCCCTTGCCGAAAAAAATTACATTTTCAACAATGTTTCCCAAACCCATCTATAGATACATCAAAAGAAAGGTCTCTTCAATACCTATACACAACTGAAGACAAAACGTATCTGTGACATCTGGTTCCTGAGATATTTCAATTCAAAGTTATTCGCATGATTTTCCACCCTACTACATTTGACTTGTTTTGGATGGTGATATCTCCGCAACCAAACCCCTCAAAAATCTGCGGCTACCAATTCTCGAAAGGGACTTCACAGACCTTTCCACTGGTGTATAACTTGTTGTACAACTCACGACTTTAATTTTTTCAACATTTTAGAAAAAAATCAAGGCTAACCCCTTGCCGAAAAAAATTACATTTTCAACAATGTTTCCCAAACCCGTCAATAGATACATCGAAAGAAAGGTCTGTTCAATACCTATCCACAGCTGAAGACAAAAAGGATCTGTGACATCTGGTTCTTGAGATATTTCAATTCAAAATTATTCACATGATTTTCCACCCAACTGCATTTGACTCGTTTTAGATGGTGATATCTCCGCAACCAAACCCCGCAAAAATCTGCGGCTACCAGTTCTCGAAAGGGATTTCACAGACCTTTCCACTTGTGTACAACTTGTTGTGCAATTCACGACCTTAATTTTTTCAACATTTTAGAAAAAAATCAAGACTAACCCCTTGCCGAAAAAAATTACATTTTCAACAATGTTTTCCAAACCCATCGATAGATACATCAAAAGAAAGGTCTGTTCAATACCTATACACAGCTGAAGACAAAAAGGATCTGTGACATCTGGTTCTTGAGATATTTCAATTCAAAATTATTCACATGATTTTCCACCCAACTGCATTTGACTCGTTTTGGATGGTGATATCTCCGCCACCAAACCCCGCAAAAATCTGCGGCTACCAGTTCTCGAAAGGGATTTCACAGACCTTTCCACTGGTGTACAACTTGTTGTACAATTCACGACTTTAATTTTTTCAACATTTTAGAAAAAAATCAAGGCTAACCCCTTGCCGAAAAAAATTACATTTTCAGCAATGTTTCCCAAACCCATCGATAGATACATCAAAAGAAAGGTCTGTTCAATACCTATCCACAGCTGAAGACAAAAATTATCTGTGACATCTGGTTCTTGAGATATTTCAATTCAAAATTATTCACATGATTTTCCACGAAACTGCATTTGACTCGTTTTGGATGGTGATATCTCCCCAACCAAACCCCGCAAAAATCTGCGGCTACCAGTTCTCGAAAGGGATTTCACAGACCTTTCCACTTGTGTACAACTTGCTGTGCAATTCACGACCTTAATTTTTTCAACATTTTACAAAAAAATCAAGGCTAACCCCTTGCCGAAAAAAATTACTTTTTCAACAATGTTTTCCAAACCCATCTATAGATACATCAAAATAAAGGTCTGTTCAATACCTATCCACAACTGAAGACAAAACGTATCTGTGACATCTGGTTCCTGAGATATTTCAATTCAAAATTATTCGCATGATTTTGCACCCTACTACATTTGACTTGTTTTGGATGGTGATATTTCTGCAACAAAGCCCCGCAAAAATCGGCGGCTGCCAGTCCTCGAAAGGGATTTCACAGACCTTTCCACTGGTGTACAACTTGTTGTACAATTCACGACTTTAATTTTTTCAACATTTTAGAAAAAAATCAAGGTTAACCCCTTGCCGAAAAAAATTACATTTTCAACAATGTTTCCCAAACCCATCGATAGATACATCAAAAGAAAGGTCTGTTCAATACCTATCCACAGCTGAAGACAAAAAGGATCTGTGACATCTGGTTCTTGAGATATTTCAATTCAAAATTATTCACATGATTTTCCACCCAACTGCATTTGACTCGTTTTGGATGGTGATATCTCCGCAACAAAACCCCGCAAAAATCTGCGGCTACCAGTTCTCAAAAGGGATTTCACAGACCTTTCCACTTGTGTACAACTTGTTGTGCAATTCACGACCTTAATTTTTTCAACATTTTAGAAAAAAATCAAGGCTAACCCCTTGCCGAAAAAAATTACATTTTCAACAATATTTTCCAAACCCATCTATAGATACATCAAAAGAAAGGTCTCTTCAATACCTATCCACAACTGAAGACAAAACGTATCTGTGACATCTGGTTCCTGAGATATTTCAATTCAAAATTATTCGCATGATTTTCCACCCTACTACATTCTGACTTGTTTTGGATGGTGATATCTCCGCAACCAAACCCCTCAAAAATCTGCGGCTACCAATTCTCGAAAGGGACTTCACAGACCTTTCCACTGGTGTATAACTTGTTGTACAACTCACGACTTTAATTTTTTCAACATTTTAGAAAAAAATCAAGGCTAACCCCTTGCCGAAAAAAATTACATTTTCAACAATGTTTCCCAAACCCGTCGATAGATACATCGAAAGAAAGGTCTGTTCAATACCTATCCACAGCTGAAGACAAAAAGGATCTGTGACATCTGGTTCTTGAGATATTTCAATTCAAAATTATTCACATGATTTTCCACCCAACTGCATTTGACTCGTTTTGGATGGTGATATCTCCGCCACCAAACCCCGCAAAAATCTGCGGCTACCAGTTCTCGAAAGGGATTTCACAGACCTTTCCACTGGTGTACAACTTGTTGTACAATTCACGACTTTAATTTTTTCAACATTTTAGAAAAAAATCAAGGCTAACCCCTTGCCGAAAAAAATTACATTTTCAGCAATGTTTCCCAAACCCATCGATAGATACATCAAAAGAAAGGTCTGTTCAATACCTATCCACAGCTGAAGACAAAAATTATCTGTGACATCTGGTTCTTGAGATATTTCAATTCAAAATTATTCACATGATTTTCCACGAAACTGCATTTGACTCGTTTTGGATGGTGATATCTCCCCAACCAAACCCCGCAAAAATCTGCGGCTACCAGTTCTCGAAAGGGATTTCACAGACCTTTCCACTTGTGTACAACTTGCTGTGCAATTCACGACCTTAATTTTTTCAACATTTTACAAAAAAATCAAGGCTAACCCCTTGCCGAAAAAAATTACTTTTTCAACAATGTTTTCCAAACCCATCTATAGATACATCAAAATAAAGGTCTGTTCAATACCTATCCACAACTGAAGACAAAACGTATCTGTGACATCTGGTTCCTGAGATATTTCAATTCAAAATTATTCGCATGATTTTGCACCCTACTACATTTGACTTGTTTTGGATGGTGATATTTCTGCAACAAAGCCCCGCAAAAATCGGCGGCTGCCAGTCCTCGAAAGGGATTTCACAGACCTTTCCACTGGTGTACAACTTGTTGTACAATTCACGACTTTAATTTTTTCAACATTTTAGAAAAAAATCAAGGTTAACCCCTTGCCGAAAAAAATTACATTTTCAACAATGTTTCCCAAACCCATCGATAGATACATCAAAAGAAAGGTCTGTTCAATACCTATCCACAGCTGAAGACAAAAAGGATCTGTGACATCTGGTTCTTGAGATATTTCAATTCAAAATTATTCACATGATTTTCCACCCAACTGCATTTGACTCGTTTTGGATGGTGATATCTCCGCAACAAAACCCCGCAAAAATCTGCGGCTACCAGTTCTCAAAAGGGATTTCACAGACCTTTCCACTTGTGTACAACTTGTTGTGCAATTCACGACCTTAATTTTTTCAACATTTTAGAAAAAAATCAAGGCTAACCCCTTGCCGAAAAAAATTACATTTTCAACAATATTTTCCAAACCCATCTATAGATACATCAAAAGAAAGGTCTCTTCAATACCTATCCACAACTGAAGACAAAACGTATCTGTGACATCTGGTTCCTGAGATATTTCAATTCAAAATTATTCGCATGATTTTCCACCCTACTACATTCTGACTTGTTTTGGATGGTGATATCTCCGCAACCAAACCCCTCAAAAATCTGCGGCTACCAATTCTCGAAAGGGACTTCACAGACCTTTCCACTGGTGTATAACTTGTTGTACAACTCACGACTTTAATTTTTTCAACATTTTAGAAAAAAATCAAGGCTAACCCCTTGCCGAAAAAAATTACATTTTCAACAATGTTTCCCAAACCCGTCGATAGATACATCGAAAGAAAGGTCTGTTCAATACCTATCCACAGCTGAAGACAAAAAGGATCTGTGACATCTGGTTCTTGAGATATTTCAATTCAAAATTATTCACATGATTTTCCACCCAACTGCAGATGGTAATATCTCCGCCACCAAACCCCGCAAAAATATGCGGCTACCAGTTCTCGAAAGGGATTTCACAGACCTTTCCACTGGTGTACAACTTGTTGTACAATTCACGACTTTAATTTTTTCAACATTTTAGAAAAAAATCAAGGCTAACCCCTTGCCGAAAAAAATTACATTTTCAGCAATGTTTCCCAAACCCATCGATAGATACATCAAAAGAAAGGTCTGTTCAATACCTATCCACAGCTGAAGGCAAAAAGTATCTGTGACATCTAGTTCATGAGATATTTCAATTCAAAATTATTCACATGATTTTCCACCCAACTGCATTTGACTTGTTTTGGATGGTGATATTTCTGCAACAAAGCCCCGCAAAAATCTGCGGCTGCCAGTCCTCGAAAGGGATTTCACAGACCTTTCCACTGGTGTACAACTTGTTGTACAATTCACGACTTTAATTTTTTCAACATTTTAGAAAAAAATCAAGGCTAACCCCTTGCCGAAAAAAATTACATTTTCAACAATGTTTCCCAAACCCATCGATAGATACATCAAAAGAAAGGTCTGTTCAATACCTATCCACAGCTGAAGACAAAAAGGATCTGTGACATCTGGTTCTTGAGATATTTCAATTCAAAATTATTCACATCATTTTCCACCCAACTACATTCTGACTTGTTTTGGATGGTGATATCTCCGCAACCAAACCCCTCAAAAATCTGCGGCTACCAATTCTCAAAAGGGACTTCACAGACCTTTCCACTGGTGTATAACTTGTTGTACAACTCGCGACTTTAATTTTTTCAACATTTTAGAAAAAAATCAAGGCTAACCCCTTGCCGAAAAAAATTACATTTTCAACAATGTTTCCCAAACCCGTCGATAGATACATCGAAAGAAAGGTCTGTTCAATACCTATCCACAGCTGAAGACAAAAAGGATCTGTGACTTTTGGTTCTTGAGATATTTCAATTCAAAATTATTCACATGATTTTCCACCCAACTGCATTTGACTCGTTTTAGATGGTGATATCTCCGCAACCAAACCCCGCAAAAATCTGCGGCTACCAGTTCTCGAAAGGGATTTCACAGACCTTTCCACTGGTGTACAACTTGTTGTACAATTCACGACTTTAATTTTTTCAACATTTTAGAAAAAAATCAAGGCTAACCCCTTGCCGAAAAAAATTACATTTTCAACAATGTTTCCCAAACCCATCGATAGATACATCAAAAGAAAGGCCTGTTCAATACCTATCCACAGCTGAAGACAAAAAGGATCTATGACATCTGGTTCTTGAGATATTTCAATTCAAAATTATTCACATGATTTTCCACCCAACTGCAGATGGTAATATCTCCGCAACCAAACCCCGCAAGAATCTGCGGCTACCAGTTCTCGAAAGGGATTTCACAGACCTTTCCACTGGTGTACAACTTGTTGTACAATTCACGACTTTAATTTTTTCAACATTTTAGAAAAAAATCAAGGCTAACCCCTTGCCGAAAAAAAATACATTTTCAACAATGTTTCCCAAACCCATCGATAGATACATCAAAAGAAAGGTCTGTTCAATACCTATCCACAGCTGAAGACAAAAAGGATCTGTGACATCTGGTTCTTGAGATATTTCAATTCAAAATTATTCACATGATTTTCCACCCAACTGCATTTGACTCGTTTTGGATGGTGATATCTCCGCAACAAAACCCCGCAAAAATCTGCGGCTACCAGTTCTCGAAAGGGATTTCACAGACCTTTCCACTTGTGTACAACTTGTTGTGCAATTCACGACCTTAATTTTTTCAACATTTTAGAAAAAAATCAAGGCTAACCCCTTGCCGAAAAAAATTACATTTTCAACAATGTTTCCCAAACCCATCGATAGATACATCAAAAGAAAGGTCTGTTCAATACCTATCCACAGCTGAAGACAAAAAGGATCTGTGACATCTGGTTCTTGAGATATTTCAATTCAAAATTATTCACATGATTTTCCACCCAACTGCATTTGACTCGTTTTGGATGGTGATATCTCCGCAACCAAACCCCTCAAAAATCTGCGGCTACCAATTCTCGAAAGGGACTTCGCAGACCTTTCCACTGGTGCATAACTTGTTGTACAACTCACGACTTTAATTTTTTCAACATTTTAGAAAAAATCAAGGCTAACCCCTTGCCGAAAAAAATTACATTTTCAACAATGTTTCCCAAACCCGTCGATAGATACATCGAAAGAAAGGTCTGTTCAATACCTATCCACAGCTGAAGACAAAAAGGATCTGTGACATCTGGTTCTTGAGATATTTCAATTCAAAATTATTCACATGATTTTCCACCCAACTGCATTTGACTCGCTTTGGATGGTGATATCTCCGCAACCAAACCCCGCAAAAATCTGCGGCTACCAGTTCTCGAAAGGGATTTCACAGACCATTCCACTTGTGTGCAACTTGTTGTGCAATTCACGACCTTAATTTTTTCAACATTTTAGAAAAAAATCAAGGCTAACCCCTTGCCGAAAAAAATTACATTTTCAACAATGTTTCACAAACCCATCGATAGATACATCAAAAGAATGGTCTGTTCAATACCTATCCACTGCTGAAGGCAAAAAGTATCTGTGACATCTAGTTCATGAGATATTTCAATTCAAAATTATTCACATGATTTTCTACCCAACTGCATTTGACTCGTTTTGGATGGTGATATCTCCGCAACCAAACCCCGCAAAAATCTGCTGCTACCAGTTCTCGAAAGGGATTTCACAGACCATTCCACTTGTGTACAACTTGTTGTGCAATTCACGACCTTAATTTTTTCAACATTTTAGAAAAAAATCAAGGCTAACCCCTTGCCGAAAAAAATTACATTTTCAGCAATGTTTTCCAAACCCATCGATAGATACATCAAAAGAAAGGTCTCTTCAATACCTATCCACAACTGAAGACAAAACGTATCTGTGACGTCTGGTTCCTGAGATATTTCAATTCAAAATTATTCGCATGATTTTCCACCCTACTACATTTGACTTGTTTTGGATGGTGATATTTCTGCAACAAAGCCACGCAAAAATCTGCGGCTGCCAGTCCTCGAAAGGGATTTCACAGACCTTTCAACTAGTGTACAACTTGTTGTACAATTCACGACTTTAATTTTTTCAACATTTTAGAAAAAAATCAAGGCTAACCCCTTGCCGAAAAAAATTACATTTTCAACAATGTTTCCCAAACCCATCGATAGATACATCAAAAGAAAGGTCTGTTCAATACCTATCCACAACTGAAGACAAAACGTATCTGTGACATCTGGTTCCTGAGATATTTCAATTCAAAATTATTCGCATGATTTTCCACCCTACTACATTTGACTTGTTTTGGATGGTGATATCTCCGCAACCAAACCCCTCAAAAATCTGCGGCTACCAATTCTCGAAAGGGACTTCACAGACCTTTCCACTGGTGTATACAACTCACGACTTTAATTTTTTCAACATTTTAGAAAAAAATCAAGGCTAACCCCTTGCCGAAAAAAATTACATTTTCAACAATGTTTCCCAAACCCGTCGATAGATGCATCGAAAGAAAGGTCTGTTCAATACCTATCCACAGCTGAAGACAAAAAGGATCTGTGACATCTGGTTCTTGAGATATTTCAATTCAAAATTATTCACATGATTTTCCACCCAACTGCATTTGACTCGTTTTAGATGGTGATATCTCCGCAACCAAATCCCGCAAAAATCTGCGGCTACCAGTTCTCGAAAGGGATTTCACAGACCTTTCCACTTGTGTACAACTTGTTGTGCAATTCACGACCTTAATTTTTTCAACATTTTAGAAAAAAATCAAGGCTAACCCCTTGCCGAAAAAAATTACATTTTCAACAATATTTTCCAAACCCATCTATAGATACATCAAAAGAAAGGTCTCTTCAATACCTATCCACAACTGAAGACAAAACGTATCTGTGACATCAGGTTCCTGAGATATTTCAATTCAAAATTATTCGCATGATTTTCCACCCTACTACATTCTGACTTGTTTTGGATGGTGATATCTCCGCAACCAAACCCCTCAAAAATCTGCGGCTACCAATTCTCGAAAGGGACTTCACAGACCTTTCCACTGGTGTATAACTTGTTGTACAACTCACGACTTTAATTTTTTCAACATTTTAGAAAAAAATCAAGGCTAACCCCTTGCCGAAAAAAATTACATTTTCAACAATGTTTCCCAAACCCGTCGATAGATACATCGAAAGAAAGGTCTGTTCAATACCTATCCACAGCTGAAGACAAAAAGGATCTGTGACATCTGGTTCTTGAGATATTTCAATTCAAAATTATTCACATGATTTTCCACCCAACTGCAGATGGTAATATCTCCGCCACCAAACCCCGCAAAAATATGCGGCTACCAGTTCTCGAAAGGGATTTCACAGACCTTTCCACTTGTGTACAACTTGCTGTGCAATTCACGACCTTAATTTTTTCAACATTTTACAAAAAAATCAAGGCTAACCCCTTGCCGAAAAAAATTACTTTTTCAACAATGTTTTCCAAACCCATCTATAGATACATCAAAATAAAGGTCTGTTCAATACCTATCCACAACTGAAGACAAAACGTATCTGTGACATCTGGTTCCTGAGATATTTCAATTCAAAATTATTCGCATGATTTTGCACCCTACTACATTTGACTTGTTTTGGATGGTGATATTTCTGCAACAAAGCCCCGCAAAAATCGGCGGCTGCCAGTCCTCGAAAGGGATTTCACAGACCTTTCCACTGGTGTACAACTTGTTGTACAATTCACGACTTTAATTTTTTCAACATTTTAGAAAAAAATCAAGGCTAACCCCTTGCCGAAAAAAATTACATTTTCAACAATGTTTCCCAAACCCATCGATAGATACATCAAAAGAAAGGTCTGTTCAATACCTATCCACAGCTGAAGACAAAAAGGATCTGTGACATCTGGTTCTTGAGATATTTCAATTCAAAATTATTCACATCATTTTCCACCCAACTGCATTTGACTCGTTTTGGATGGTGATATCTCCGCAACAAAACCCCGCAAAAATCTGCGGCTACCAGTTCTCGAAAGGGATTTCACAGACCTTTCCACTTGTGTACAACTTGTTGTGCAATTCACGACCTTAATTTTTTCAACATTTTAGAAAAAAATCAAGGCTAACCCCTTGCCGAAAAAAATTACATTTTCAACAATATTTTCCAAACCCGTCGATAGATACATCGAAAGAAAGGTCTGTTCAATACCTATCCACAACTGAAGACAAAACGTATCTGTGACATCTGGTTCCTGAGATATTTCAATTCAAAATTATTCGCATGATTTTCCACCCTACTACATTCTGACTTGTTTTGGATGGTGATATCTCCGCAACCAAACCCCTCAAAAATCTGCGGCTACCAATTCTCGAAAGGGACTTCACAGACCTTTCCACTGGTGTATAACTTGTTGTACAACTCACGACTTTAATTTTTTCAACATTTTAGAAAAAAATCAAGGCTAACCCCTTGCCGAAAAAAATTACATTTTCAACAATGTTTCCCAAACCCGTCGATAGATACATCGAAAGAAAGGTCTGTTCAATACCTATCCACAGCTGAAGACAAAAAGGATCTGTGACTTTTGGTTCTTGAGATATTTCAATTCAAAATTATTCACATGATTTTCCACCCAACTGCATTTGACTCGTTTTAGATGGTGATATCTCCGCAACCAAACCCCGCAAAAATCTGCGGCTACCAGTTCTCGAAAGGGATTTCACAGACCTTTCCACTGGTGTACAACTTGTTGTACAATTCACGACTTTAATTTTTTCAACATTTTAGAAAAAAATCAAGGCTAACCCCTTGCCGAAAAAAATTACATTTTCAACAATGTTTCCCAAACCCATCGATAGATACATCAAAAGAAAGGCCTGTTCAATACCTATCCACAGCTGAAGACAAAAAGGATCTATGACATCTGGTTCTTGAGATATTTCAATTCAAAATTATTCACATGATTTTCCACCCAACTGCAGATGGTAATATCTCCGCAACCAAACCCCGCAAGAATCTGCGGCTACCAGTTCTCGAAAGGGATTTCACAGACCTTTCCACTGGTGTACAACTTGTTGTACAATTCACGACTTTAATTTTTTCAACATTTTAGAAAAAAATCAAGGCTAACCCCTTGCCGAAAAAAAATACATTTTCAACAATGTTTCCCAAACCCATCGATAGATACATCAAAAGAAAGGTCTGTTCAATACCTATCCACAGCTGAAGACAAAAAGGATCTGTGACATCTGGTTCTTGAGATATTTCAATTCAAAATTATTCACATGATTTTCCACCCAACTGCATTTGACTCGTTTTGGATGGTGATATCTCCGCAACAAAACCCCGCAAAAATCTGCGGCTACCAGTTCTCGAAAGGGATTTCACAGACCTTTCCACTTGTGTACAACTTGTTGTGCAATTCACGACCTTAATTTTTTCAACATTTTAGAAAAAAATCAAGGCTAACCCCTTGCCGAAAAAAATTACATTTTCAACAATGTTTCCCAAACCCATCGATAGATACATCAAAAGAAAGGTCTGTTCAATACCTATCCACAGCTGAAGACAAAAAGGATCTGTGACATCTGGTTCTTGAGATATTTCAATTCAAAATTATTCACATGATTTTCCACCCAACTGCATTTGACTCGTTTTGGATGGTGATATCTCCGCAACCAAACCCCTCAAAAATCTGCGGCTACCAATTCTCGAAAGGGACTTCGCAGACCTTTCCACTGGTGTATAACTTGTTGTACAACTCACGACTTTAATTTTTTCAACATTTTAGAAAAAAATCAAGGCTAACCCCTTGCCGAAAAAAATTACTTTTTCAACAATTTTTTCCAAACCCATCTATAGATACATCAAAAGAAAGGTCTGTTCAATACCTATCCACAACTGAAGACAAAACGTATCTGTGACATCTGGTTCCTGAGATATTTCAATTCAAAATTATTCGCATGATTTTGCACCCTACTACATTTGACTTGTTTTGGATGGTGATATTTCTGCAACAAAGCCCCGCAAAAATCGGCGGCTACCAGTTCTCGAAAGGGATTTCACAGACCTTTCCACTTGTGTACAACTTGTTGTGCAATTCACGACCTTAATTTTTTCAACATTTTAGAAAAAAATCAAGGCTAACCCCTTGCCTAAAAAAATTACATTTTCAACAATATTTTACAAACCCATCTATAGATACATCAAAAGAAAGGTCTCTTCAATACCTATCCACAACTGAAGACAAAACGTATCTGTGACATCTGGTTCCTGAGATATTTCAATTCAAAATTATTCGCATGATTTTCCACCCTACTACATTTGACTTGTTTTGGATGGTGATATCTCAGCAACCAAACCCCTCAAAAATCTGCGGCTACCAATTCTCGAAAGGGACTTCACAGACCTTTCCACTGGTGTATACAACTCACGACTTTAATTTTTTCAACATTTTAGAAAAAAATCAAGGCTAACCCCTTGCCGAAAAAAATTACATTTTCAACAATGTTTCCCAAACCCGTCGATAGATGCATCGAAAGAAAGGTCTGTTCAATACCTATCCACAGCTGAAGACAAAAAGGATCTGTGACATCTGGTTCTTGAGATATTTCAATTCAAAATTATTCACATGATTTTCCACCCAACTGCATTTGACTCGTTTTAGATGGTGATATCTCCGCAACCAAATCCCGCAAAAATCTGCGGCTACCAGTTCTCGAAAGGGATTTCACAGACCTTTCCACTTGTGTACAACTTGTTGTGCAATTCACGACCTTAATTTTTTCAACATTTTAGAAAAAAATCAAGGCTAACCCCTTGCCGAAAAAAATTACATTTTCAACAATATTTTCCAAACCCATCTATAGATACATCAAAAGAAAGGTCTCTTCAATACCTATCCACAACTGAAGACAAAACGTATCTGTGACATCTGGTTCCTGAGATATTTCAATTCAAAATTATTCGCATGATTTTCCACCCTACTACATTTGACTTGTTTTGGATGGTGATATCTCCGCAACCAAACCCCTCAAAAATCTGCGGCTACCAATTCTCGAAAGGGACTTCACAGACCTTTCCACTGGTGTATAACTTGTTGTACAACTCACGACTTTAATTTTTTCAACATTTTAGAAAAAAATCAAGGCTAACCCCTTGCCGAAAAAAATTACATTTTCAACAATGTTTCCCAAACCCGTCGATAGATACATCGAAAGAAAGGTCTGTTCAATACCTATCCACAGCTGAAGACAAAAAGGATCTGTGACATCTGGTTCTTGAGATATTTCAATTCAAAATTATTCACATGATTTTCCACCCAACTGCATTTGACTCGTTTTAGATGGTGATACCTCCGCAACCAAACCCCGCAAAAATCTGCGGCTACCAGTTCTCGAAAGGGATTTCACAGACCTTTCCACTTGTGTACAACTTGTTGTGCAATTCACGACCTTAATTTTTTCAACATTTTAGAAAAAAATCAAGACTAACCCCTTGCCGAAAAAAATTACATTTTCAACAATGTTTTCCAAACCCATCGATAGATACATCAAAAGAAAGGTCTGTTCAATACCTATACACAGCTGAAGACAAAAAGGATCTGTGACATCTGGTTCTTGAGATATTTCAATACAAATTTATTCACATGATTTTCCACCCAACTGCATTTGACTCGTTTTGGATGGTGATATCTCCGCAACCAAACCCCGCAAAAATCTGCGGCTACCAGTTCTCGAAAGGGATTTCACAGACCATTCCACTTGTGTACAACTTGTTGTGCAATTCACGACCTTAATTTTTTCAACATTTTAGAAAAAAATCAAGGCTAACCCCTCGCCGAAAAAAATTACATTTTCAACAATGTTTCACAAACCCATCGATAGATACATCAAAGGAAAGGTCTCTTCAATACCTATCCACAACTGAAGACAAAACGTATCTGTGACATCTGGTTCCTGAGATATTTCAATTCAAAATTATTCGCATGATTTTCCACCCTACTACATTCTGACTTGTTTTGGATGGTGATATCTCCGCAACCAAACCCCTCAAAAATCTGCGGCTACCAATTCTCGAAAGGGATTTCACAGACCTTTCCACTGGTGTACAACTTGTTGTACAATTCACGACTTTAATTTTTTCAACATTTTAGAAAAAAATCAAGGCTAACCCCTTGCCGAAAAAAATTACATTTTCAACAATGTTTCCCAAACCCATCGATAGATACATCAAAAGAAAGGCCTGTTCAATACCTATCCACAGCTGAAGACAAAAAGGATCTATGACATCTGGTTCTTGAGATATTTCAATTCAAAATTATTCACATGATTTTCCACCCAACTGCAGATGGTAATATCTCCGCAACCAAACCCCGCAAGAATCTGCGGCTACCAGTTCTCGAAAGGGATTTCACAGACCTTTCCACTGGTGTACAACTTGTTGTACAATTCACGACTTTAATTTTTTCAACATTTTAGAAAAAAATCAAGGCTAACCCCTTGCCGAAAAAAATTACATTTTCAACAATGTTTCCCAAACCCATCGATAGATACATCAAAAGAAAGGTCTGTTCAATACCTATCCACAGCTGAAGACAAAAAGGATCTGTGACATCTGGTTCTTGAGATATTTCAATTCAAAATTATTCACATGATTTTCCACCCAACTGCATTTGACTCGTTTTGGATGGTGATATCTCCGCAACAAAACCCCGCAAAAATCTGCGGCTACCAGTTCTCGAAAGGGATTTCACAGACCTTTCCACTTGTGTACAACTTGTTGTGCAATTCACGACCTTAATTTTTTCAACATTTTAGAAAAAAATCAAGGCTAACCCCTTGCCGAAAAAAATTACATTTTCAACAATGTTTCCCAAACCCATCGATAGATACATCAAAAGAAAGGTCTGTTCAATACCTATCCACAGCTGAAGACAAAAAGGATCTGTGACATCTGGTTCTTGAGATATTTCAATTCAAAATTATTCACATGATTTTCCACCCAACTGCATTTGACTCGTTTTGGATGGTGATATCTCCGCAACCAAACCCCTCAAAAATCTGCGGCTACCAATTCTCGAAAGGGACTTCACAGACCTTTCCACTGGTGTATAACTTGTTGTACAACTCACGACTTTAATTTTTTCAACATTTTAGAAAAAAATCAAGGCTAACCCCTTGCCGAAAAAAATTACATTTTCAACAATGTTTCCCAAACCCGTCGATAGATACATCGAAAGAAAGGTCTGTTCAATACCTATCCACAGGTGAAGACAAAAAGGATCTGTGACATCTGGTTCTTGAGATATTTCAATTCAAAATTATTCACATGATTTTCCACCCAACTGCATTTGACTCGCTTTGGATGGTGATATCTCCGCAACCAAACCCCGCAAAAATCTGCGGCTACCAGTTCTCGAAAGGGATTTCACAGACCATTCCACTTGTGTGCAACTTGTTGTGCAATTCACGACCTTAATTTTTTCAACATTTTAGAAAAAAATCAAGGCTAACCCCTTGCCGAAAAAAAATTACATTTTCAACAATGTTTCACAAACCCATCGATAGATACATCAAAAGAAAGGCCTGTTCAATACCTATCCACTGCTGAAGGCAAAAAGTATCTGTGACATCTAGTTCATGAGATATTTCAATTCAAAATTATTCGCATGATTTTCCACCCTACTACATTCTGACTTGTTTTGGATGGTGATATCTCCGCAACCAAACCCCTCAAAAATCTGCGGCTACCAATTCTCGAAAGGGACTTCACAGACCTTTCCACTGGTGTATAACTTGTTGTACAACTCACGACTTTAATTTTTTCAACATTTTAGAAAAAAATCAAGGCTAACCCCTTGCCGAAAAAAATTACATTTTCAACAATGTTTCCCAAACCCGTCGATAGATACATCGAAAGAAAGGTCTGTTCAATACCTATCCACAGCTGAAGACAAAAAGGATCTGTGACTTTTGGTTCTTGAGATATTTCAATTCAAAATTATTCACATGATTTTCCACCCAACTGCATTTGACTCGTTTTAGATGGTGATATCTCCGCAACCAAACCCCGCAAAAATCTGCGGCTACCAGTTCTCGAAAGGGATTTCACAGACCTTTCCACTGGTGTACAACTTGTTGTACAATTCACGACTTTAATTTTTTCAACATTTTAGAAAAAAATCAAGGCTAACCCCTTGCCGAAAAAAATTACATTTTCAACAATGTTTCCCAAACCCATCGATAGATACATCAAAAGAAAGGCCTGTTCAATACCTATCCACAGCTGAAGACAAAAAGGATCTATGACATCTGGTTCTTGAGATATTTCAATTCAAAATTATTCACATGATTTTCCACCCAACTGCAGATGGTAATTTCTCCGCAACCAAACCCCGCAAGAATCTGCGGCTACCAGTTCTCGAAAGGGATTTCACAGACCTTTCCACTGGTGTACAACTTGTTGTACAATTCACGACTTTAATTTTTTCAACATTTTAGAAAAAAATCAAGGCTAACCCCTTGCCGAAAAAAATTACATTTTCAACAATGTTTCCCAAACCCATCGATAGATACATCAAAAGAAAGGTCTGTTCAATACCTATCCACAGCTGAAGACAAAAAGGATCTGTGACATCTGGTTCTTGAGATATTTCAATTCAAAATTATTCACATGATTTTCCACCCAACTGCATTTGACTCGTTTTGGATGGTGATATCTCCGCAACAAAACCCCGCAAAAATCTGCGGCTACCAGTTCTCGAAAGGGATTTCACAGACCTTTCCACTTGTGTACAACTTGTTGTGCAATTCACGACCTTAATTTTTTCAACATTTTAGAAAAAAATCAAGGCTAACCCCTTGCCGAAAAAAATTACATTTTCAACAATGTTTCCCAAACCCATCGATAGATACATCAAAAGAAAGGTCTGTTCAATACCTATCCACAGCTGAAGACAAAAAGGATCTGTGACATCTGGTTCTTGAGATATTTCAATTCAAAATTATTCACATGATTTTCCACCCAACTGCATTTGACTCGTTTTGGATGGTGATATCTCCGCAACCAAACCCCTCAAAAATCTGCGGCTACCAATTCTCGAAAGGGACTTCACAGACCTTTCCACTGGTGTATAACTTGTTGTACAACTCACGACTTTAATTTTTTCAACATTTTAGAAAAAAATCAAGGCTAACCCCTTGCCGAAAAAAATTACATTTTCAACAATGTTTCCCAAACCCGTCGATAGATACATCGAAAGAAAGGTCTGTTCAATACCTATCCACAGCTGAAGACAAAAAGGATCTGTGACATCTGGTTCTTGAGATATTTCAATTCAAAATTATTCACATGATTTTCCACCCAACTGCATTTGACTCGCTTTGGATGGTGATATCTCCGCAACCAAACCCCGCAAAAATCTGCGGCTACCAGTTCTCGAAAGGGATTTCACAGACCATTCCACTTGTGTGCAACTTGTTGTGCAATTCACGACCTTAATTTTTTCAACATTTTAGAAAAAAATCAAGGCTAACCCCTTGCCGAAAAAAATTACATTTTCAACAATGTTTCACAAACCCATCGATAGATACATCAAAAGAAAGGTCTGTTCAATACCTATCCACTGCTGAAGGCAAAAAGTATCTGTGACATCTAGTTCATGAGATATTTCAATTCAAAATTATTCACATGATTTTCTACCCAACTGCATTTGACTCGTTTTGGATGGTGATATCTCCGCAACCAAACCCCGCAAAAATCTGCTGCTACCAGTTCTCGAAAGGGATTTCACAGACCATTCCACTTGTGTACAACTTGTTGTGCAATTCACGACCTTAATTTTTTCAACATTTTAGAAAAAAATCAAGGCTAACCCCTTGCCGAAAAAAATTACATTTTCAGCAATGTTTTCCAAACCCATCGATAGATACATCAAAAGAAAGGTCTCTTCAATACCTATCCACAACTGAAGACAAAACGTATCTGTGACGTCTGGTTCCTGAGATATTTCAATTCAAAATTATTCGCATGATTTTCCACCCTACTACATTTGACTTGTTTTGGATGGTGATATTTCTGCAACAAAGCCACGCAAAAATCTGCGGCTGCCAGTCCTCGAAAGGGATTTCACAGACCTTTCAACTAGTGTACAACTTGTTGTACAATTCACGACTTTAATTTTGTCAACATTTTAGAAAAAAATCAAGGCTAACCCCTTGCCGAAAAAAATTACATTTTCAACAATGTTTCCCAAACCCATCGATAGATACATCAAAAGAAAGGTCTGTTCAATACCTATCCACAGCTGAAGACAAAAAGGATCTGTGACATCTGGTTCTTGAGATATTTCAATTCAAAATTATTCACATGATTTTCCACCCAACTGCAGATGGTAATATCTCCGCAACCAAACCCCGCAAAAATCTGCGGCTACCAATTCTCGAAAGGGATTTCACAGACCTTTCCACTGGTGTACAACTTGTTGTACAATTCACGACTTTAATTTTTTCAACATTTTAGAAAAAAATCAAGGCTAACCCCTTGCCGAAAAAAATTACATTTTCAGCAATGTTTCCCAAACCCATCGATAGATACATCAAAAGAAAGGTCTGTTCAATACCTATCCACTGCTGAAGGCAAAAAGTATCTGTGACATCTAGTTCATGAGATATTTCAATTCAAAATTATTCACATGATTTTCCACCCAACTGCATTTGACTCGTTTTGGATGGTGATATCTCCGCAACCAAACCCCGCAAAAATCTGCGGCTACCAGTTCTCGAAAGGGATTTCACAGACCTTTCCACTGGTGTACAACTTGTTGTACAATTCACGACTTTAATTTTTTCAACATTTTAGAAAAAAATCAAGGCTAACCCCTTGCCGAAAAAAATTACATTTTCAGCAATGTTTCCCAAACCCATCGATAGATACATCAAAAGGAAGGTCTGTTCAATACCTATCCACAGCTGAAGACAAAAATTATCTGTGACATCTGGTTCTTGAGATATTTCAATTCAAAATTATTCACATGATTTTCCACGAAACTGCATTTGACTCGTTTTGGATGGTGATATCTCCCCTACCAAACCCCGCAAAAATCTGCGGCTACCAGTTCTCGAAAGGGATTTCACAGACCTTTCCACTTGTGTACAACTTGCTGTGCAATTCACGACCTTAATTTTTTCAACATTTTACAAAAAAATCAAGGCTAACCCCTTGCCGAAAAAAATTACTTTTTCAACAATTTTTTCCAAACCCATCTATAGATACATCAAAAGAAAGGTCTGTTCAATACCTATCCACAACTGAAGACAAAACGTATCTGTGACATCTGGTTCCTGAGATATTTCAATTCAAAATTATTCGCATGATTTTGCACCCTACTACATTTGACTTGTTTTGGATGGTGATATTTCTGCAACAAAGCCCCGCAAAAATCGGCGGCTACCAGTTCTCGAAAGGGATTTCACAGACCTTTCCACTTGTGTACAACTTGTTGTGCAATTCACGACCTTAATTTTTTCAACATTTTAGAAAAAAATCAAGGCTAACCCCTTGCCGAAAAAAATTACATTTTCAACAATGTTTCCCAAACCCGTCGATAGATACATCGAAAGAACGGTCTGTTCAATACCTATCCACAGCTGAAGACAAAAAGGATCTGTGACATCTGGTTCTTGAGATATTTCAATTCAAAATTATTCACATGATTTTCCACCCAACTGCATTTGACTCGTTTTAGATGGTGATACCTCCGCAACCAAACCCCGCAAAAATCTGCGGCTACCAGTTCTCGAAAGGGATTTCACAGACCATTCCACTTGTGTACAACTTGTTGTGCAATTCACGACCTTAATTTTTTCAACATTTTAGAAAAAAATCAAGGCTAACCCCTCGCCGAAAAAAATTACATTTTCAACAATGTTTCACAAACCCATCGATAGATACATCAAAGGAAAGGTCTGTTCAATACCTATCCACTGCTGAAGGCAAAAAGTATCTGTGACATCTAGTTCATGAGATATTTCAATTCAAAATTATTCACATGATTTTCTACCCAACTGCATTTGACTCGTTTTGGATGGTGATATCTCCGCAACCAAACCCCGCAAAAATCTGCGGCTACCAGTTCTCGAAAGGGATTTCACAAACTATTCCACTTGTGTACAACTTGTTGTGCAATTCACGACCTTAATTTTTTCAACATTTTAGAAAAAAATCAAGGCTAACCCCTTGCCGAAAAAAATTACATTTTCAACAATGTTTCGCAATCCCATCGATAGATACATCAAAAGAAAGGTCTGTTCAATACCTATCCACAGCTGAAGACAAAAAGGATCTGTGACATCTGGTTCTTGAGATATTTCAATTCAAAATTATTCACATGATTTTCCACCCAACTGCATTTGACTCGTTTTGGATGGTGATATTTCTGCAACAAAGCCCCGCAAAAATCTGCGGCTGCCAGTCCTCGAAAGGGATTTCACAGACCTTTCCACTGGTGTACAACTTGTTGTACAATTCACGACTTTAATTTTTTCAACATTTTAGAAAAAAATCAAGGCTAACCCCTTGCCGAAAAAAATTACATTTTCAACAATGTTTCCCAAACCCATCGATAGATACATTAAAAGAAAGGTCTGTTCAATACCTATCCACAGCTGAAGACAAAAAGGATCTGTGACATCTGGTTCTTGAGATATTTCAATTCAAAATTATTCACATGATTTTCCACCCAACTGCAGATGGTAATATCTCCGCAACCAAACCCCGCAAAAATCTGCGGCTACCAGTTCTCGAAAGGGATTTCACAGACCTTTCCACTGGTGTACAACTTGTTGTACAATTCACGACTTTAATTTTTTCAACATTTTAGAAAAAAATCAAGGCTAACCCCTTGCCGAAAAAAATTACTTTTTCAACAATGTTTTCCAAACCCATCTATAGATACATCAAAAGAAAGGTCTGTTCAATACCTATCCACAACTGAAGACAAAACGTATCTGTGACATCTGGTTCCTGAGATATTTCAATTCAAAATTATTCGCATGATTTTGCACCCTACTACATTTGACTTGTTTTGGATGGTGATATTTCTGCAACAAAGCCCCGCAAAAATCGGCGGCTGCCAGTCCTCGAAAGGGATTTCACAGACCTTTCCACTGGTGTACAACTTGTTGTACAATTCACGACTTTAATTTTTTCAACATTTTAGAAAAAAATCAAGGCTAACCCCTTGCCGAAAAAAATTACATTTTCAACAATGTTTCCCAAACCCATCGATAGATACATCAAAAGAAAGGTCTGTTCAATACCTATCCACAGCTGAAGACAAAAAGGATCTGTGACATCTGGTTCTTGAGATATTTCAATTCAAAATTATTCACATGATTTTCCACCCAACTGCATTTGACTCGTTTTGGATGGTGATATCTCCGCAACAAAACCCCGCAAAAATCTGCGGCTACCAGTTCTCGAAAGGGATTTCACAGACCTTTCCACTTGTGTACAACTTGTTGTGCAATTCACGACCTTAATTTTTTCAACATTTTAGAAAAAAATCAAGGCTATAACCCCTTGCCGAAAAAAATTACATTTTCAACAATATTTTCCAAACCCATCTATAGATACATCAAAAGAAAGGTCTCTTCAATACCTATCCACAACTGAAGACAAAACGTATCTGTGACATCTGGTTCCTGAGATATTTCAATTCAAAATTATTCGCATGATTTTCCACCCTACTACATTTGACTTGTTTTGGATGGTGATATCTCCGCAACCGAACCCCTCAAAAATCTGCGGCTACCAACTCTCGAAAGGGATTTCACAGACCATGCCACTTGTGTACAACTTGTTGTGCAATTCACGACCTTAATTTTTTCAACATTTTAGAAAAAAATCAAGACTAACCCCTTGCCGAAAAAAATTACATTTTCAAGAATGTTTTCCAAACCCATCGATAGATACATCAAAAGAAAATTCTGTTCAATACCTATACACAGCTGAAGACAAAAAGGATCTGTGACATCTGGTTCTTGAGATATTTCAATTCAAAATTATTCACATGATTTTCCACCCAACTGCATTTGACTCGTTTTGGATGGTGATATCTCCGCAACCAAACCCCGCAAAAATCTGCGGCTACCAGTTCTCGAAAGGGATTTCACAGACCATTCCACTTGTGTACAACTTGTTGTGCAATTCACGACCTTAATTTTTTCAACATTTTAGAAAAAAATCAAGGCTAACCCCTTGCCGAAAAAAATTACATTTTCAACAATGTTTCCCAAACCCATCGATAGATACATCAAAAGAAAGGTCTGTTCAATACCTATCCACTGCTGAAGGCAAAAAGTATCTGTGACATCTAGTTCATGAGATATTTCAATTCAAAATTATTCACATGATTTTCCACCCAACTGCATTTGACTCGTTTTGGATGGTGATATCTCCGCAACCAAACCCCGCAAAAATCTGCGGCTAACAGTTCTCGAAAGGGATTTCACAGACCATTTCACTTGTGTACAACTTGTTGTGCAATTCACGACCTTAATTTTTTCAACATTTTAGAAAAAAATCAAGGCTAACCCCTTGCCGAAAAAAATTACATTTTCAACAATGTTTCCCAAACCCATCGATAGATACATCAAAAGAAAGGTCTCTTCAATACCTATCCACAGCTGAAGACAAAAAGGATCTGTGACATCTGGTTCTTGAGATATTTCAATTCAAAATTATTCGCATGATTTTCCACCCTACTACATTTGACTTGTTTTGGATGGTGATATTTCTGCAACAAAGCCCCGCAAAAATCTGCGGCTGCCAGTCCTCGAAAGGGATTTCACAGACCTTTCCACTGGTGTACAACTTGTTGTACAATTCACGACTTTAATTTTTTCAACATTTTAGAAAAAAATCAAGGCTAACCCCTTGCCGAAAAAAACTAAATTTTCAACAATGTTTCCCAAACCCATCGATAGATACATCAAAAGAAAGGTCTGTTCAATACCTATCCACTGCTGAAGGCAAAAAGTATCTGTGACATCCAGTTCATGAGATATTTCAATTCAAAATTATTCACATGATTTTCCACCCAACTGCATTTGACTCGTTTTGGATGGTGATATCTCCGCAGCCAAACCCCGCAAAAATCTGCGGCTACCAGTTCTCGAAAGGGATTTCGCAGACCATTCCACTTGTGTACAACTTGTTGTGCAATTCACGACCTTAATTTTTTCAACATTTTAGAAAAAAATCAAGGCTAACCCCTTGCCGAAAAAAACTACATTTTCAACAATGTTTTCCAAACCCATCGATAGATACATCAAAAGAAAGGTCTCTTCAATACCTATCCACAACTGAAGACAAAACGTATCTGTGACATCTGGTTCCTGAGATATTTCAATTCAAAATTATTCGCATGATTTTCCACCCTACTACATTTGACTTGTTTTGGATGGTGATATTTCTGCAACAAAGCCCCGCAAAAATCTGCGGCTGCCAGTCCTCGAAAGGGATTTCACAGACCTTTGCGCTGGTGTACAACTTGTTGTACAATTCACGACTTTAATTTTTTCAACATTTTAGAAAAAAATCAAGGCTAACCCCTTGCCGAAAAAAACTAAATTTTCAACAATGTTTCCCAAACCCATCGATAGATACATCAAAAGAAAGGTCTGTTCAATACCTATCCACTGCTGAAGGCAAAAAGTATCTGTGACATCCAGTTCATGAGATATTTCAATTCAAAATTATTCACATGATTTTCCACCCAACTGCATTTGACTCGTTTTGGATGGTGATATCTCCGCAGCCAAACCCCGCAAAAATCTGCGGCTACCAGTTCTCGAAAGGGATTTCGCAGACCATTCCACTTGTGTACAACTTGTTGTGCAATTCACGACCTTAATTTTTTCAACATTTTAGAAAAAAATCAAGGCTAACCCCTTGCCGAAAAAAACTACATTTTCAACAATGTTTTCCAAACCCATCGATAGATACATCAAAAGAAAGGTCTCTTCAATACCTATCCACAACTGAAGACAAAACGTATCTGTGACATCTGGTTCCTGAGATATTTCAATTCAAAATTATTCGCATGATTTTCCACCCTACTACATTTGACTTGTTTTGGATGGTGATATTTCTGCAACAAAGCCCCGCAAAAATCTGCGGCTGCCAGTCCTCGAAAGGGATTTCACAGACCTTTCCGCTGGTGTACAACTTGTTGTACAATTCACGACTTTAATTTTTTCAACATTTTAGAAAAAAATCATGACTAACCCCTTGCCGAAAAAAACTACATTTTCAACAATGTTTCCCAAACCCATCGATAGATACATCAAAAGAAAGGTCTGTTCAATACCTATCCACTGCTGAAGGCAAAAAGTATCTGTGACATCTAGTTCATGAGATATTTCAATTCAAAATTATTCACATGATTTTCCACCCAACTGCATTTGACTCGTTTTGGATGGTGATATCTCCGCAACCAAACCCCGCAAAAATCTGCGGCTACCAGTTCTCGAAAGGAATTTCACAGACCATTCCACTTGTGTACAACTTGTTGTGCAATTGACGACCTTAATTTTTTCAACATTTTAGAAAAAAATCAAGGCTAAGCCCCTGCCGAAAAAAACTACATTTTCAACAATGTTTCTCAAACCCATCGGTAGATACATCAAAAGAAAGGTCTGTTCAATACCTATCCACTGCTGAAGGCAAAAAGTATCTGTGAAATCTAGTTCATGAGATATTTCAATTCAAAATTATTCACATGATTTTCCACCCAACTGCATTTGACTCGTTTTGGATGGTGATATCTCCGCAACCAAACAACGCAAAAATCTGCGGCTACCAGTTCTCGAAAGGGATTTCACAGACCATTCCACTTGTGTACAACTTGTTGTGCAATTCACGACCTTAATTTTTTCAACATTTTAGAAAAAAATCAAGGCTAACCCCTTGCCGAAAAAAATTACATTTTCAACAATGTTTTCCAAACCCATCGATAGATACATCAAAAGAAAGGTCTCTTCAATACCTATCGACAACTGAAGACAAAACGTATCTGTGACGTCTGGTTCCTGAGATATTTCAATTCAAAATTATTCGCATGATTTTCCACCCTACTACATTTGACTTGTTTTGGATGGTGATATTTCTGCAACAAAGCCCCGCAAAAATCTGCGGCTGCCAGTCCTCGAAAGGGATTTTACAGACCATTTCACTTGTGTACAACTTGTTGTGCAATTCACGACCTTAATTTTTTCAACATTTTAGAAAAAAATCAAGTCTAACCCCTTGCCGAAAAAAATTACATTTTCAACAATGTTTTCCAAACCCATCGATAGATACATCAAAAGAAAGGTCTGTTCAATACCTATCCACAGCTGAAGACAAAAAGGATCTGTGACATCTGGTTCTTGAGATATTTCAATTCAAAATTATTCGCATGATTTTCCACCCTACTACATTTGACTTGTTTTGGATGGTGATATTTCTGCAACAAAGCCCCGCAAAAATCTGCGGCTGCCAGTCCTCGAAAGGGATTTCACAGACCTTTCCACTGGTGTACAACTTGTTGTACAATTCACGACTTTAATTTTTTCAACATTTTAGAAAAAAATCAAGGCTAACCCCTTGCCGAAAAAAACTACATTTTCAACAATGTTTCCCAAACCCATCGATAGATACATCAAAAGAAAGGTCTGTTCAATACCTATCCACTGCTGAAGGCAAAAAGTATCTGTGACATCTAGTTCTAGAGATATTTCAATTCAAAATTATTCACATGATTTTCCACCCAACTGCATTTGACTCGTTTTGGATGGTGATATCTCCGCAGCCAAACACCGCAAAAATCTGCGGCTACCAGTTCTCGAAAGGGATTTCACAGACCATTCCACTTGTGTACAACTTGTTGTGCAATTCACGACCTTAATTTTTTCAACATTTTAGAAAAAAATCAAGGCTAACCCCTTGCCGAAAAAAACTACATTTTCAACAATGTTTCCCAAACCCATCGATAGATACATCAAAAGAAAGGTCTGTTCAATACCTATCCACTGCTGAAGGCAAAAAGTATCTGTGACATCTAGTTCATGAGATATTTCAATTCAAAATTATTCACATGATTTTCCACCCAACTGCATTTGACTCGTTTTGGATGGTGATATCTCCGCAACCAAACCCCGCAAAAATCTGCGGCTACCAGTTCTCGAAAGGGATTTCACAGACCATTCCACTTGTGCACAACTTGTTGTGCAATTCACGACCTTAATTTTTTCAACATTTTAGAAAAAAATCAAGGCTAACCCCTTGCCGAAAAAAACTAAATTTTCAACAATGTTTCCCAAACCCATCGATAGATACATCAAAAGAAAGGTCTGTTCAATACCTATCCACTGCTGAAGGCAAAAAGCATCTGTGACATCTAGTTCATGAGATATTTCAATTCAAAATTATTCACATGATTTTCCACCCAACTGCATTTGACTCGTTTTGGATGGTGATATCTCCGCAACCAAACCCCGCAAAAATCTGCGGCTACCAGTACTCGAAAGGGATTTCACAGACCATTCCACTTGTGTACAACTTGTTGTGCAATTCACGACCTTAATTTTTTCAACATTTTAGAAAAAAATCAAGGCTAACCCCTTGCCGAAAAAAACTACATTTTCAACAATGTTTCCCAAACCCATCTATAGATACATCAAAAGAAAGATCTGTTCAATACCTATCCACTGCTGAAGGCAAAAAGTACCTGTGACATCTAGTTCATGAGATATTTCAATTCAAAATTATTCACATGATTTTCCACCCAACTGCATTTGACTCGTTTTGGATGGTGATATCTCCGCAACCAAACCCCGCAAAAATCTGCGGCTACCAGTTCTCGAAAGGGATTTCACAGACCATTCCACTTGTGTACAACTTGTTGTGCAATTCACGACCTTAATTTTTTCAACATTTTAGAAAAAAACAAGGCTAACCCCTTGCCGAAAAAAACTAAATTTTCAACAATGTTTCCCAAACCCATCGATAGATACATCAAAAGAAAGGTCTGTTCAATACCTATCCACTGCTGAAGGCAAAAAGTACCTGTGACATCTAGTTCATGAGATATTTCAATTCAAAATTATTCACATGATTTTCCACCCAACTGCATTTGACTCCTTTTGGATGGTGATATCTCCGCAACCAAACCCCGCAAAAATCTGCGGCTGCCAGTCCTCGAAAGGGATTTCACAGACCATTTCACTTGTGTACAACTTGTTGTGCAATTCACGACCTTAATTTTTTCAACATTTTAGAAAAAAATCAAGGCTAACCCCTTGCCGAAAAAAATTACATTTTCAACAATGTTTTCCAAACCCATCGATAGATACATCAAAAGAAAGGTCTGTTCAATACCTATCCACAGCTGAAGACAAAAAGGATCTGTGACATCTGGTTCTTGAGATATTTCAATTCAAAATTATTCGCATGATTTTCCAGCATACTACATTTGACTTGTTTTGGATGGCGATATTTCTGCAACAAAGCCCCGCAAAAATCTGCGGCTGCCAGTCCTCGAAAGGGATTTCACAGACCTTTCCACTGGTGTACAACTTGTTGTACAATTCACGACTTTAATTTTTTCAACATTTTAGAAAAAAATCAAGGCTAACCCCTTGCCGAAAAAAACTACATTTTCAACAATGTTTCCCAAACCCATCGATAGATACATCAAAAGAAAGGTCTGTTCAATACCTATCCACTGCTGAAGGCAAAAAGTATCTGTGACATCTAGTTCAAGAGATATTTCAATTCAAAATTATTCACATGATTTTCCACCCAACTGCATTTGACTCGTTTTGGATGGTGATATCTCCGCAGCCAAACACCGCAAAAATCTGCGGCTACCAGTTCTCGAAAGGGATTTCACAGACCATTCCACTTGTGTACAACTTGTTGTGCAATTCACGACCTTAATTTTTTCAACATTTTAGAAAAAAATCAAGGCTAACCCCTTGCCGAAAAAAACTACATTTTCAACAATGTTTCCCAAACCCATCGATAGATAAATCAAAAGAAAGGTCTGTTCAATACCTATCCACTGCTGAAGGCAAAAAGTATCTGTGACATCTAGTTCATGAGATATTTCAATTCAAAATTATTCACATGATTTTCCACCCAACTGCATTTGACTCGTTTTGGATGGTGATATCTCCGCAACCAAACCCCGCAAAAATCTGCGGCTACCAGTTCTCGAAAGGGATTTCACAGACCATTCCACTTGTGTACAACTTGTTGTGCAATTCACGACCTTAATTTTTTCAACATTTTAGAAAAAAATCAAGGCTAACCCCTTGCCGAAAAAAACTACATTTTCAACAATGTTTCCCAAACCCATCTATAGATACATCAAAAGAAAGATCTGTTCAATACCTATCCACTGCTGAAGGCAAAAAGTACCTGTGACATCTAGTTCATGAGATATTTCAATTCAAAATTATTCACATGATTTTCCACCCAACTGCATTTGACTCCTTTTGGATGGTGATATCTCCGCAACCAAACCCCGCAAAAATCTGCGGCTACCAGTTCTCGAAAGGGATTTCACAGACCTTTGCACTTGTGTACAACTTGTTGTGCAATTCACGACCTTAATTTTTTCAACATTTTAGAAAAAAATCAAGGCTAACCCCTTGCCGAAAAAAATTACATTTTCAACAATGTTTTCCAAACCCATCGATAGATACATCAAAAGAAAGGTCTCTTCAATACCTATCGACAACTGAAGACAAAACGTATCTGTGACATCTGGTTCCTGAGATATTTCAATTCAAAATTATTCGCATGATTTTCCACCCTACTACATTTGACTTGTTTTGGATGGTGATATTTCTGCAACAAAGCCCCGCAAAAATCTGCGGCTGCCAGTCCTCGAAAGGGATTTCACAGACCATTTCACTTGTGTACAACTTGTTGTGCAATTCACGACCTTAATTTTTTCAACATTTTAGAAAAAAATCAAGGCTAACCCCTTGCCGAAAAAAATTACATTTTCAACAATGTTTTCCAAACCCATCGATAGATACATCAAAAGAAAGGTCTGTTCAATACCTATCCACAGCTGAAGACAAAAAGGATCTGTGACATCTGGTTCTTGAGATATTTCAATTCAAAATTATTCGCATGATTTTCCACCCAACTGCATTTGACTCGTTTTGGATGGTGATATCTCCGCAGCCAAGCCCCGCAAAAATCTGCGGCTACCAGTTCTCGAAAGGGATTTCACAGACCATTCCACTTGTGTACAACTTGTTGTGCAATTCACGACCTTAATTTTTTCAACATTTTAGAAAAAAATCAAGGCTAACCCCTTGCCGAAAAAAACTACATTTTCAACAATGTTTCCCAAACCCATCTATAGATACATCAAAAGAAAGATCTGTTCAATACCTATCCACTGCTGAAGGCAAAAAGTACCTGTGACATCTAGTTCATGAGATATTTCAATTCAAAATTATTCACATGATTTTCCACCCAACTGCATTTGACTCCTTTTGGATGGTGATATCTCCGCAACCAAACCCCGCAAAAATCTGCGGCTACCAGTTCTCGAAAGGGATTTCACAGACCTTTGCACTTGTGTACAACTTGTTGTGCAATTCACGACCTTAATTTTTTCAACATTTTAGAAAAAAATCAAGGCTAACCCCTTGCCAAAAAAACTACGTTTTCAACAATGTTTCCCAAACCCATCGATAGATACATCAAAAGAAAGGTCTGTTCAATACCTATCCACTGCTGAAGGCAAAAAGTATCTGTGACATCTAGTTCATGAGATATTTCAATTCAAAATTATTCACATGATTTTCCACCCAACTGCATTTGACTCGTTTTGGATGGTGATATCTCCGCAGCCAAACCCCGCAAAAATCTGCGGCTACCAGTTCTCGAAAGGGATTTCACAGACCATTCCACTTGTGTACAACTTGTTGTGCAATTCACGACCTTAATTTTTTCAACATTTTAGAAAAAAATCAAGGCTAACCCCTTGCCGAAAAAAACTACATTTTCAACAATGTTTCCCAAACCCATCGATAGATACATCAAAAGAAAGGTCTGTTCAATACCTATCCACTGCTGAAGGCAAAAAGTATCTGTGACATCTAGTTCATGAGATATTTCAATTCAAAATTATTCACATGATTTTCCACCCAACTGCATTTGACTCGTTTTGGATGGTGATATCTCCGCAACCAAACCCCGCAAAAATCTGCGGCTACCAGTTCTCGAAAGGGATTTCACAGACCATTCCACTTGTGTACAACTTGTTGTGCAATTCACTACCTTAATTTTTTCAAGATTTTAGAAAAAAATCAAGGCTAACCCCTTGCCGAAAAAAACTACATTTTCAACAATGTTTTCCAAACCCATCGATAGATACATCAAAAGAAAGGTCTCTTCAATACCTATCCACAACTGAAGACAAAACGTATCTGTGACATCTGGTTCCTGAGATATTTCAATTCAAAATTATTCGCATGATTTTCCACCCTACTACATTTGACTTGTTTTGGATGGTGATATTTCTGCAACAAAGCCCCGCAAAAATCTGCGGCTGCCAGTCCTCGAAAGGGATTTCACAGACCATTCCACTTGTGTACAACTTGTTGTGCAATTCACGACCTTACTTTTATTTTTTCAACATTTTAGAAAAAAATCAAGGCTAACAACCCCTTGCCGAAAAAAATTACATTTTCAACAATGTTTTCCAAACCCATCGATAGATGCATCAAAAGAAGGGCCTGTTCAATACCTATCCACTGCTGAAGGCAAAAAGTATCTGTGACATCTAGTTCATGAGATATTTCAATTCAAAATTATTCACATGATTTTCCACCCAACTGCATTTGACTCGTTTTGGATGGTGATATCTCCGCAGCCAAACCCCGCAAAAATCTGCGGCTACCAGTTCTCGAAAGGGATTTCACAGACCATTCCACTTGTGTACAACTTGTTGTGCAATTCACGACCTTAATTTTTTCAACATTTTAGAAAAAAATCAAGGCTAACCCCTTGCCGAAAAAAACTAAATTTTCAACAATGTTTCCCGAACCCATCGATAGATACATCAAAAGAAAGGTCTGTTCAATACCTATCCACTGCTGAAGCAAAAAGTATCTGTGACATCTAGTTCATGAGATATTTCAATTCAAAATTATTCACATGATTTTCCACCCAACTGCATTTGAATCGTTTTGGATGGTGATATCTCCGCAACCAAACCCCGCAAAAATCTGCGGCTACCAGTTCTCGAAAGGGATTTCACAGACCATTCCACTTGTGTACAACTTGTTGTGCAATTCACTACCTTAATTTTTTCAAGATTTTAGAAAAAAATCAAGGCTAACCCCTTGCCGAAAAAAACTACATTTTCAACAATGTTTTCCAAACCCATCGATAGATACATCAAAAGAAAGGTCTCTTCAATACCTATCCACAACTGAAGACAAAACGTATCTGTGACATCTGGTTCCTGAGATATTTCAATTCAAAATTATTCGCATGATTTTCCACCCTACTACATTTGACTTGTTTTGGATGGTGATATTTCTGCAACAAAGCCCCGCAAAAATCTGCGGCTGCCAGTCCTCGAAAGGGATTTCACAGACCATTCCACTTGTGTACAACTTGTTGTGCAATTCACGACCTTAATTTTTTCAACATTTTAGAAAAAAATCAAGGCTAACAACCCCTTGCCGAAAAAAATTACATTTTCAACAATGTTTTCCAAACCCATCGATAGATTCATCAAAAGAAAGGCCTGTTCAATACCTATCCACTGCTGAAGGCAAAAAGTATCTGTGACATCTAGTTCATGAGATATTTCAATTCAAAATTATTCACATGATTTTCCACCCAACTGCATTTGACTCCTTTTGGATGGTGATATCTCCGCAACCAAACCCCGCAAAAATCTGCGGCTGCCAGTTCTCGAAAGGGATTTCACAGACCTTTGCACTTGTGTAAATCTTGTTGTGCAATTCACGACCTTAATTTTTTCAACATTTTAGAAAAAAATCAAGGCTAACCCCTTGCCGAAAAAAATTACATTTTCAACAATGTTTCCCAAACCCATCTATAGATACATCAAAAGAAAGGTCTGTTCAATACCTATCCACTGCTGAAGGCAAAAAGTACCTGTGACATCTAGTTCTTGAGATATTTCAATTCAAAATTATTCACATGATTTTCCACCCAACTGCATTTGACTCCTTTTGGATGGTGATATCTCCGCAACCAAACCCCGCAAAAATCTGCGGCTGCCAGTTCTCGAAAGGGATTTCACAGACCTTTGCACTTGTGTAAATCTTGTTGTGCAATTCACGACCTTAATTTTTTCAACATTTTAGAAAAAAATCAAGGCTAACCCCTTGCCGAAAAAAATTACATTTTCAACAATGTTTTCCAAACCCATCGATAGATACATCAAAAGAAAGGTCTCTTCAATACATATCCACAACTGAAGACAAAACGTATCTGTGACGTCTGGTTCCTGAGATATTTCAATTCAAAATTATTCGCATGATTTTCCACCCTACTACATTTGACTTGTTTTGGATGGTGATATTTCTGCAACAAAGCCCCGCAAAAATCTGCGGCTGCCAGTCCTCGAAAGGGATTTCACAGACCTTTCCGCTGGTGTACAACTTGTTGTGCAATTCACGACCTTAATTTTTTCAACATTTTAGAAAAAAATCAAGGCTAACAACCCCTTGCCGAAAAAAATTACATTTTCAACAATGTTTTCCAAACCCATCGATAGATACATCAAAAGAAAGGTCTGTTCAATACCTATCCACTGCTGAAGGCAAAAAGTATCTGTGACATCTAGTTCATGAGATATTTCAATTCAAAATTATTCACATGATTTTCCACACAACTGCATTTGACTCGTTTTGGATGGTGATATCTCCGCAACCAAACCCCGCAAAAATCTGCGGCTACCAGTTCTCGAAAGGGATTTTACAGACCATTCCACTTGTGTACAACTTTTTGTGCAATTGACGACCTTAATTTTTTCAACATTTTAGAAAAAAATCAAGGCTAACCCCTTGCCGAAAAAAATTACATTTTCAACAATGTTTTCCAAACCCATCGATAGATACATCAAAAGAAAGGTCTCTTCAATACCTATCCACAACTGAAGACAAAACGTATCTCTGACATCTGGTTCATGAGATATTTCAATTCAAAATTATTCACATGATTTTCCACCCAACTGCATTTGACTCCTTTTGGATGGTGATATCTCCGCAACCAAACCCCGCAAAAATCTGCGGCTGCTAGTTCTCGAAAGGGATTTCACAGACCTTTGCACTTGTGTAAATCTTGTTGTGCAATTCACGACCTTAATTTTTTCAACATTTTAGAAAAAAATCAAGGCTAACCCCTTGCCGAAAAAAATTACATTTTCAACAATGTTTTCCAAACCCATCGATAGATACATCAAAAGAAAGGTCTCTTCAATACCTATCCACAACTGAAGACAAAACGTATCTGTGACATCTGGTTCCTGAGATATTTCAATTCAAAATTATTCGCATGATTTTCCACCCTACTACATTTGACTTGTTTTGGATGGTGATATTTCTGCAACAAAGCCCCGCAAAAATCTGCGGCTGCCAGTCCTCGAAAGGGATTTCACAGACCTTTGCACTTGTGTAAATCTTGTTGTGCAATTCACGACCTTAATTTTTTCAACATTTTAGAAAAAAATCAAGGCCCCCTTGCCGAAAAAAATTACATTTTCAACAATGTTTCCCAAACCCGTCGATAGATGCATCGAAAGAAAGGTCTGTTCAATACCTATCCACTGCTGAAGGCAAAGAGTATCTGTGACATCTGGTTCCTGAGATATTTCAATTCAAAATTATTCGCACGATTTTCCACCCTACTACATTTGACTTGTTTTGGATGGTGATATTTCTGCAACAAAGCCCCGCAAAAATCTGCGGCTGCCAGTCCTCGAAAGGGATTTCACAGACCATTCCACTTGTGTACAACTTGTTGTGCAATTCACGACCTTAATTTTTTCAACATTTTAGAAAAAAATCAAGGCTAACAACCCCTTGCCGAAAAAAATTACATTTTCAACAATGTTTTCCAAACCCATCGATAGATACATCAAAAGAAAGGTCTGTTCAATACCTATCCACTGCTGAAGGCAAAAAGTACCTGTGACATCTAGTTCATGAGATATTTCAATTCAAAATTATTCACATGATTTTCCACCCAACTGCATTTGACTCCTTTTGGATGGTGATATCTCCGCAACCAAACCCCGCAAAAATCTGCGGCTGCCAGTTCTCGAAAGGGATTTCACAGACCTTTGCACTTGTGTAAATCTTGTTGTGCAATTCACGACCTTAATTTTTTCAACATTTTAGAAAAAAATCAAGGCCCCCTTGCCGAAAAAAATTACATTTTCAACAATGTTTTCCAAACCCATCGATAGATACATCAAAAGAAAGGTCTCTTCAATACCTATCCACAACTGAAGACAAAACGTATCTGTGACATCTAGTTCATGAGATATTTCAATTCAAAATTATTCACATGATTTTCCACCCAACTGCATTTGACTCGTTTTGGATGGTGATATTTCTGCAACAAAGCCCCGCAAAAATCTGCGGCTGCCAGTCCTCGAAAGGGATTTCACAGACCTTTCCACTGGTGTACAACTTGTTGTACAATTCACGACTTTAATTTTTTCAACATTTTAGAAAAAAATCAAGGCTAACCCCTTGCCGAAAAAAATTACATTTTCAACAATGTTTCCCAAACCCATCGATAGATACATCAAAAGAAATGTCTGTTCAATACCTATCCACTGCTGAAGGCAAAGAGTATCTGTGACATCTAGTTCATGAGATATTTCAATTCAAAATTATTCACATGATTTTCCACCCAACTGCATTTGACTCGTTTTGGATGGTGATATCTCCGCAACCAAACCCCGCAAAAATCTGCGGCTACCAGTTCTCGAAAGGGATTTCACAGACCTTTCCACTTGTGTACAACTTGTTGTGCAATTCATGACCTTAATTTTTTCAACATTTTAGAAAAAAATCAAGGCTAACCCCTTGCCAAAAAAAATTACATTTTCAACAATGTTTCCCAAACCCATCGATAGATACATCAAAAGAAAGGTCTGTTCAATACCTATCCACAGCTGAAGACAAAAAGTATCTGTGACATCTGGTTCTTGAGATATTTCAATTCAAAATTATTCACATGATTTTCCACCCAACTGCATTTGACTCGTTTTGGATGGTGATATCTCCGCAACCAAACCCCGCAAAAATCTGCGGCTACCAGTTCTCGAAAGGGATTTCACAGACCATTCCACTTGTGTACAACTTGTTGTGCAATTCACGACCTTAATTTTTTCAACATTTTAGAAAAAAATCAAGGTTAACCCCTTGCCGAAAAAAATTACATTTTCAACAATGTTTCCCAAACCCATCGATAGATACATCAAAAGAAAGGTCTGTTCAATACCTATCCACTGCTGAAGGCAAAAAGTATCTGTGACATCTAGTTCATGAGATATTTCAATTCAAAATTATTCACATGATTTTCCACCCAACTGCATTTGACTCGTTTTGGATGGTGATATCTCCGCAAGCAAACCCAACCAAGATGGTGATATTTCTGCAACAAAGCCCCGCAAAAATCTGCGGCTGCCAGTCCTCGAAAGGGATTTCACAGACCTTTCCACTGGTGTACAACTTGTTGTACAATTCACGACTTTAATTTTTTCAACATTTTAGAAAAAAATCAAGGCTAACCCCTTGCCGAAAAAAATTACATTTTCAACAATGTTTCCCAAACCCATCGATAGATACATCAAAAGAAAGGTCTGTTCAATACCTATCCACTGCTGAAGGCAAAAAGTACCTGTGACATCTAGTTCATGAGATATTTCAATTCAAAATTATTCACATGATTTTCCACCCAACTGCATTTGACTCCTTTTGGATGGTGATATCTCCGCAACCAAACCCCGCAAAAATCTGCTGCTGCCAGTTCTCGAAAGGGATTTCACAGACCTTTGCACTTGTGTAAATCTTGTTGTGCAATTCACGACCTTAATTTTTTCAACATTTTAGAAAAAAATCAAGGCCCCCTTGCCGAAAAAAATTACATTTTCAACAATGTTTTCCAAACCCATCGATAGATACATCAAAAGAAAGGTCTCTTCAATACCTATCCACAACTGAAGACAAAACGTATCTGTGACATCTGGTTCCTGAGATATTTCAATTCAAAATTATTCGCATGATTTTCCATCCTACTACATTTGACTTGTTTTGGATGGTGATATTTCTGCAACAAAGCCCCGCAAAAATCTGCGGCTGCCAGTCCTCGAAAGGAATTTCACAGACCTTTCCACTGGTGTACAACTTGTTGTACAATTCACGACTTTAATTTTTTCAACATTTTAGAAAAAAATCAAGGCTAACCCCTTGCCGAAAAAAATTACATTTTCAACAATGTTTTCCAAACCCATCGATAGATACATCAAAAGAAAGGTCTCTTCAATACCTATCCACAACTGAAGACAAAACGTATCTGTGACATCTGGTTCCTGAGATATTTCAATTCAAAATTATTCGCATGATTTTCCACCCTACTACATTTGACTTGTTTTGGATGGTGATATTTCTGCAACAAAGCCCCGCAAAAATCTGCGGCTGCCAGTCCTCGAAAGGGATTTCACAGACCTTTCCACTGGTGTACAACTTGTTGTACAATTCACGACTTTAATTTTTTCAACATTTTAGAAAAAAATCAAGGCTAACCCCTTGCCGAAAAAAATTACATTTTCAACAATGTTTCCCAAACCCATCGATAGATACATCAAAAGAAAGGTCTCTTCAATACCTATCCACAACTGAAGACAAAACGTATCTCTGACATCTGGTTCATGAGATATTTCAATTCAAAATTATTCACATGATTTTCCACCCAACTGCATTTGACTCCTTTTGGATGGTGATATCTCCGCAACCAAACCCCGCAAAAATCTGCGGCTGCTAGTTCTCGAAAGGGATTTCACAGACCTTTGCACTTGTGTAAATCTTGTTGTGCAATTCACGACCTTAATTTTTTCAACATTTTAGAAAAAAATCAAGGCTAACCCCTTGCCGAAAAAAATTACATTTTCAACAATGTTTTCCAAACCCATCGATAGATACATCAAAAGAAAGGTCTCTTCAATACCTATCCACAACTGAAGACAAAACGTATCTGTGACATCTGGTTCCTGAGATATTTCAATTCAAAATTATTCGCATGATTTTCCACCCTACTACATTTGACTTGTTTTGGATGGTGATATTTCTGCAACAAAGCCCCGCAAAAATCTGCGGCTGCCAGTCCTCGAAAGGGATTTCACAGACCTTTGCACTTGTGTAAATCTTGTTGTGCAATTCACGACCTTAATTTTTTCAACATTTTAGAAAAAAATCAAGGCCCCCTTGCCGAAAAAAATTACATTTTCAACAATGTTTCCCAAACCCGTCGATAGATGCATCGAAAGAAAGGTCTGTTCAATACCTATCCACTGCTGAAGGCAAAGAGTATCTGTGACATCTGGTTCCTGAGATATTTCAATTCAAAATTATTCGCACGATTTTCCACCCTACTACATTTGACTTGTTTTGGATGGTGATATTTCTGCAACAAAGCCCCGCAAAAATCTGCGGCTGCCAGTCCTCGAAAGGGATTTCACAGACCATTCCACTTGTGTACAACTTGTTGTGCAATTCACGACCTTAATTTTTTCAACATTTTAGAAAAAAATCAAGGCTAACAACCCCTTGCCGAAAAAAATTACATTTTCAACAATGTTTTCCAAACCCATCGATAGATACATCAAAAGAAAGGTCTGTTCAATACCTATCCACTGCTGAAGGCAAAAAGTACCTGTGACATCTAGTTCATGAGATATTTCAATTCAAAATTATTCACATGATTTTCCACCCAACTGCATTTGACTCCTTTTGGATGGTGATATCTCCGCAACCAAACCCCGCAAAAATCTGCGGCTGCCAGTTCTCGAAAGGGATTTCACAGACCTTTGCACTTGTGTAAATCTTGTTGTGCAATTCACGACCTTAATTTTTTCAACATTTTAGAAAAAAATCAAGGCCCCCTTGCCGAAAAAAATTACATTTTCAACAATGTTTTCCAAACCCATCGATAGATACATCAAAAGAAAGGTCTCTTCAATACCTATCCACAACTGAAGACAAAACGTATCTGTGACATCTAGTTCATGAGATATTTCAATTCAAAATTATTCACATGATTTTCCACCCAACTGCATTTGACTCGTTTTGGATGGTGATATTTCTGCAACAAAGCCCCGCAAAAATCTGCGGCTGCCAGTCCTCGAAAGGGATTTCACAGACCTTTCCACTGGTGTACAACTTGTTGTACAATTCACGACTTTAATTTTTTCAACATTTTAGAAAAAAATCAAGGCTAACCCCTTGCCGAAAAAAATTACATTTTCAACAATGTTTCCCAAACCCATCGATAGATACATCAAAAGAAATGTCTGTTCAATACCTATCCACTGCTGAAGGCAAAGAGTATCTGTGACATCTAGTTCATGAGATATTTCAATTCAAAATTATTCACATGATTTTCCACCCAACTGCATTTGACTCGTTTTGGATGGTGATATCTCCGCAACCAAACCCCGCAAAAATCTGCGGCTACCAGTTCTCGAAAGGGATTTCACAGACCTTTCCACTTGTGTACAACTTGTTGTGCAATTCATGACCTTAATTTTTTCAACATTTTAGAAAAAAATCAAGGCTAACCCCTTGCCAAAAAAAATTACATTTTCAACAATGTTTCCCAAACCCATCGATAGATACATCAAAAGAAAGGTCTGTTCAATACCTATCCACAGCTGAAGACAAAAAGTATCTGTGACATCTGGTTCTTGAGATATTTCAATTCAAAATTATTCACATGATTTTCCACCCAACTGCATTTGACTCGTTTTGGATGGTGATATCTCCGCAACCAAACCCCGCAAAAATCTGCGGCTACCAGTTCTCGAAAGGGATTTCGCAGACCATTCCACTTGTGTACAACTTGTTGTGCAATTCACGACCTTAATTTTTTCAACATTTTAGAAAAAAATCAAGGTTAACCCCTTGCCGAAAAAAATTACATTTTCAACAATGTTTCCCAAACCCATCGATAGATACATCAAAAGAAAGGTCTGTTCAATACCTATCCACTGCTGAAGGCAAAAAGTACCTGTGACATCTAGTTCATGAGATATTTCAATTCAAAATTATTCACATGATTTTCCACCCAACTGCATTTGACTCCTTTTGGATGGTGATATCTCCGCAACCAAACCCCGCAAAAATCTGCTGCTGCCAGTTCTCGAAAGGGATTTCACAGACCTTTGCACTTGTGTAAATCTTGTTGTGCAATTCACGACCTTAATTTTTTCAACATTTTAGAAAAAAATCAAGGCCCCCTTGCCGAAAAAAATTACATTTTCAACAATGTTTTCCAAACCCACCGATAGATACATCAAAAGAAAGGTCTCTTCAATACCTATCCACAACTGAAGACAAAACGTATCTGTGACATCTGGTTCCTGAGATATTTCAATTCAAAATTATTCGCATGATTTTCCATACTACTACATTTGACTTGTTTTGGATGGTGATATTTCTGCAACAAAGCCCCGCAAAAATCTGCGGCTGCCAGTCCTCGAAAGGGATTTCACAGACCTTTCCACTGGTGTACAACTTGTTGTACAATTCACGACTTTAATTTTTTCAACATTTTAGAAAAAAATCAAGGCTAACCCCTTGCCGAAAAAAATTACATTTTCAACAATGTTTTCCAAACCCATCGATAGATACATCAAAAGAAAGGTCTCTTCAATACCTATCCACAACTGAAGACAAAACGTATCTGTGACATCTGGTTCCTGAGATATTTCAATTCAAAATTATTCGCATGATTTTCCACCCTACTACATTTGACTTGTTTTGGATGGTGATATTTCTGCAACAAAGCCCCGCAAAAATCTGCGGCTGCCAGTCCTCGAAAGGGATTTCACAGACCTTTCCACTGGTGTACAACTTGTTGTACAATTCACGACTTTAATTTTTTCAACATTTTAGAAAAAAATCAAGGCTAACCCCTTGCCGAAAAAAATTACATTTTCAACAATGTTTCCCAAACCCATCGATAGATACATCAAAAGAAATGTCTGTTCAATACCTATCCACTGCTGAAGGCAAAGAGTATCTGTGACATCTAGTTCATGAGATATTTCAATTCAAAATTATTCACATGATTTTCCACCCAACTGCATTTGACTCGTTTTGGATGGTGATATCTCCGCAACCAAACCCCGCAAAAATCTGCGGCTACCAGTTCTCGAAAGGGATTTCACAGACCTTTCCACTTGTGTACAACTTGTTGTGCAATTCATGACCTTAATTTTTTCAACATTTTAGAAAAAAATCAAGGCTAACCCCTTGCCAAAAAAAATTACATTTTCAACAATGTTTCCCAAACCCATCGATAGATACATCAAAAGAAAGGTCTCTTCAATACCTATCCACTGCTGAAGGCAAAGAGTATCTGTGACATCTAGTTCATGAGATATTTCAATTCAAAATTATTCACATGATTTTCCACCCAACTGCATTTGACTCGTTTTGGATGGTGATATTTCTGCAACAAAGCCCCGCAAAAATCTGCGGCTGCCAGTCCTCGAAAGGGATTTCACAGACCTTTCCACTGGTGTACAACTTGTTGTACAATTCACGACTTTAATTTTTTCAACATTTTAGAAAAAAATCAAGGCTAACCCCTTGCCGAAAAAAATTACATTTTCAACAATGTTTCCCAAACCCATCGATAGATACATCAAAAGAAATGTCTGTTCAATACCTATCCACTGCTGAAGGCAAAGAGTATCTGTGACATCTAGTTCATGAGATATTTCAATTCAAAATTATTCACATGATTTTCCACCCAACTGCATTTGACTCGTTTTGGATGGTGATATCTCCGCAACCAAACCCCGCAAAAATCTGCGGCTACCAGTTCTCGAAAGGGATTTCACAGACCTTTCCACTTGTGTACAACTTGTTGTGCAATTCATGACCTTAATTTTTTCAACATTTTAGAAAAAAATCAAGGCTAACCCCTTGCCAAAAAAAATTACATTTTCAACAATGTTTCCCAAACCCATCGATAGATACATCAAAAGAAAGGTCTGTTCAATACCTATCCACAGCTGAAGACAAAAAGTATCTGTGACATCTGGTTCTTGAGATATTTCAATTCAAAATTATTCACATGATTTTCCACCCAACTGCATTTGACTCGTTTTGGATGGTGATATCTCCGCAACCAAACCCCGCAAAAATCTGCGGCTACCAGTTCTCGAAAGGGATTTCACAGACCATTCCACTTGTGTACAACTTGTTGTGCAATTCACGACCTTAATTTTTTCAACATTTTAGAAAAAAATCAAGGTTAACCCCTTGCCGAAAAAAATTACATTTTCAACAATGTTTCCCAAACCCATCGATAGATACATCAAAAGAAAGGTCTGTTCAATACCTATCCACTGCTGAAGGCAAAAAGTATCTGTGACATCTAGTTCATGAGATATTTCAATTCAAAATTATTCACATGATTTTCCACCCAACTGCATTTGACTCGTTTTGGATGGTGATATCTCCGCAAGCAAACCCAACCAAGATGGTGATATTTCTGCAACAAAGCCCCGCAAAAATCTGCGGCTGCCAGTCCTCGAAAGGGATTTCACAGACCTTTCCACTGGTGTACAACTTGTTGTACAATTCACGACTTTAATTTTTTCAACATTTTAGAAAAAAATCAAGGCTAACCCCTTGCCGGAAAAAGTTACATTTTCAACAATGTTTCCCAAACCCATCGATAGATACATCAAAAGAAAGGTCTGTTCAATACCTATCCACTGCTGAAGGCAAAGTGTATCTGTGACATCTAGTTCATGAGATATTTCAATTCAAAATTATTCACATGATTTTCCACCCAACTGCATTTGACTCGTTTTGGATGGTGATATCTGCGCAACCAAACCCCGCAAAAATCTGCGGCTACCAGTTCTCGAAAGGGATTTCACAGACCTTTCCACTTGTGTACAACTTGTTGTGCAATTCATGACCTTAATTTTTTCAACATTTTAGAAAAAAATCAAGGCTAACCCCTTGCCAAAAAAAAATTACATTTTCAACAATGTTTCCCAAACCTATCCACTGCTGAAGGCAAAAAGTACCTGTGACATCTAGTTCATGAGATATTTCAATTCAAAATTATTCACATGATTTTCCACCCAACTGCATTTGACTCCTTTTGGATGGTGATATCCCCGCAACCAAACCCCGCAAAAATCTGCTGCTGCCAGTTCTCGAAAGGGATTTCACAGACCTTTGCACTTGTGTAAATCTTGTTGTGCAATTCACGACCTTAATTTTTTCAACATCCACTGCTGAAGGCAAAAAGTACCTGTGACATCTAGTTCATGAGATATTTCAATTCAAAATTATTCACATGATTTTCCACCCAACTGCATTTGACTCCTTTTGGATGGTGATATCTCCGCAACCAAACCCCGCAAAAATCTGCTGCTGCCAGTTCTCGAAAGGGATTTCACAGACCTTTGCACTTGTGTAAATCTTGTTGTGCAATTCACGACCTTAATTTTTTCAACATTTTAGAAAAAAATCAAGGCCCCCTTGCCGAAAAAAATTACATTTTCAACAATGTTTTCCAAACCCATCGATAGATACATCAAAAGAAAGGTCTCTTCAATACCTATCCACAACTGAAGACAAAACGTATCTGTGACATCTGGTTCCTGAGATATTTCAATTCAAAATTATTCGCATGATTTTCCATCCTACTACATTTGACTTGTTTTGGATGGTGATATTTCTGCAACAAAGCCCCGCAAAAATCTGCGGCTGCCAGTCCTCGAAAGGGATTTCACAGACCTTTCCACTGGTGTACAACTTGTTGTACAATTCACGACTTTAATTTTTTCAACATTTTAGAAAAAAATCAAGGCTAACCCCTTGCCGAAAAAAATTACATTTTCAACAATGTTTTCCAAACCCATCGATAGATACATCAAAAGAAAGGTCTCTTCAATACCTATCCACAACTGAAGACAAAACGTATCTGTGACATCTGGTTCCTGAGATATTTCAATTCAAAATTATTCGCATGATTTTCCACCCTACTACATTTGACTTGTTTTGGATGGTGATATTTCTGCAACAAAGCCCCGCAAAAATCTGCGGCTGCCAGTCCTCGAAAGGGATTTCACAGACCTTTCCACTGGTGTACAACTTGTTGTACAATTCACGACTTTAATTTTTTCAACATTTTAGAAAAAAATCAAGGCTAACCCCTTGCCGAAAAAAATTACATTTTCAACAATGTTTCCCAAACCCATCGATAGATACATTAAAAGAAAGGTCTGTTCAATACCTATCCACTGCTGAAGGCAAAGAGTATCTGTGACATCTAGTTCATGAGATATTTCAATTCAAAATTATTCACATGATTTTCCACCCAACTGCATTTGACTCGTTTTGGATGGTGATATCTCCGCAACCAAACCCCGCAAAAATCTGCGGCTACCAGTTCTCGAAAGGGATTTCACAGACCTTTCCACTTGTGTACAACTTGTTGTGCAATTCATGACCTTAATTTTTTCAACATTTTAGAAAAAAATCAAGGCTAACCCCTTGCCAAAAAAAATTACATTTTCAACAATGTTTCCCAAACCCATCGATAGATACATCAAAAGAAAGGTCTCTTCAATACCTATCCACTGCTGAAGGCAAAGAGTATCTGTGACATCTAGTTCATGAGATATTTCAATTCAAAATTATTCACATGATTTTCCACCCAACTGCATTTGACTCGTTTTGGATGGTGATATTTCTGCAACAAAGCCCCGCAAAAATCTGCGGCTGCCAGTCCTCGAAAGGGATTTCACAGACCTTTCCACTGGTGTACAACTTGTTGTACAATTCACGACTTTAATTTTTTCAACATTTTAGAAAAAAATCAAGGCTAACCCCTTGCCGAAAAAAATTACATTTTCAACAATGTTTCCCAAACCCATCGATAGATACATCAAAAGAAATGTCTGTTCAATACCTATCCACTGCTGAAGGCAAAGAGTATCTGTGACATCTAGTTCATGAGATATTTCAATTCAAAATTATTCACATGATTTTCCACCCAACTGCATTTGACTCGTTTTGGATGGTGATATCTCCGCAACCAAACCCCGCAAAAATCTGCGGCTACCAGTTCTCGAAAGGGATTTCACAGACCTTTCCACTTGTGTACAACTTGTTGTGCAATTCATGACCTTAATTTTTTCAACATTTTAGAAAAAAATCAAGGCTAACCCCTTGCCAAAAAAAATTACATTTTCAACAATGTTTCCCAAACCCATCGATAGATACATCAAAAGAAAGGTCTGTTCAATACCTATCCACAGCTGAAGACAAAAAGTATCTGTGACATCTGGTTCTTGAGATATTTCAATTCAAAATTATTCACATGATTTTCCACCCAACTGCATTTGACTCGTTTTGGATGGTGATATCTCCGCAAGCAAACCCAACCAAGATGGTGATATTTCTGCAACAAAGCCCCGCAAAAATCTGCGGCTGCCAGTCCTCGAAAGGGATTTCACAGACCTTTCCACTGGTGTACAACTTGTTGTACAATTCACGACTTTAATTTTTTCAACATTTTAGAAAAAAATCAAGGCTAACCCCTTGCCGAAAAAAATTACATTTTCAACAATGTTTCCCAAACCCATCGATAGATACATCAAAAGAAAGGTCTCTTCAATACCTATCCACTGCTGAAGGCAAAGTGTATCTGTGACATCTAGTTCATGAGATATTTCAATTCAAAATTATTCACATGATTTTCCACCCAACTGCATTTGACTCGTTTTGGATGGTGATATCTCCGCAACCAAACCCCGCAAAAATCTGCGGCTACCAGTTCTCGAAAGGGATTTCACAGACCTTTCCACTTGTGTACAACTTGTTGTGCAATTCATGACCTTAATTTTTTCAACATTTTAGAAAAAAATCAAGGCTAACCCCTTGCCAAAAAAAAATTACATTTTCAACAATGTTTCCCAAACCCATCGATAGATACACCAAAAGAAAGGTCTCTTCAATACCTATCCACTGCTGAAGGCAAAGAGTATCTGTGACATCTAGTTCATGAGATATTTCAATTCAAAATTATTCACATGATTTTCCACCCAACTGCATTTGACTCGTTTTGGATGGTGATATTTCTGCAACAAAGCCCCGCAAAAATCTGCGGCTGCCAGTCCTCGAAAGGGATTTCACAGACCTTTCCACTGGTGTACAACTTGTTGTACAATTCACGACTTTAATTTTTTCAACATTTTAGAAAAAAATCAAGGCTAACCCCTTGCCGAAAAAAATTACATTTTCAACAATGTTTCCCAAACCCATCGATAGATACATCAAAAGAAAGGTCTGTTCAATACCTATCCACTGCTGAAGGCAAAGAGTATCTGTGACATCTAGTTCATGAGATATTTCAATTCAAAATTATTCACATGATTTTCCACCCAACTGCATTTGACTCGTTTTGAATGGTGATATCTCCGCAACCAAACCCCGCAAAAATCTGCGGCTACCAGTTCTCGAAAGGGATTTCACAGACCTTTCCACTTGTGTACAACTTGTTGTGCAATTCATGACCTTAATTTTTTCAACATTTTAGAAAAAAATCAAGGCTAACCCCTTGCCAAAAAAAATTACATTTTCAACAATGTTTCCCAAACCCATCGATAGATACATCAAAAGAAAGGTCTGTTCAATACCTATCCACAGCTGAAGACAAAAAGTATCTGTGACATCTGGTTCTTGAGATATTTCAATTCAAAATTATTCACATGATTTTCCACCCAACTGCATTTGACTCGTTTTGGATGGTGATATCTCCGCAACCAAACCCCGCAAAAATTTGCGGCTACCAGTTCTCGAAAGGGATTTCACAGACCATTCCACTTGTGTACAACTTGTTGTGCAATTCACGACCTTAATTTTTTCAACATTTTAGAAAAAAATCAAGGCTAACCCCTTGCCGAAAAAAATTACATTTTCAACAATGTTTCCCAAACCCATCGATAGATACATCAAAAGAAAGGTCTGTTCAATACCTATCCACTGCTGAAGGCAAAAAGTATCTGTGACATCTAGTTCATGAGATATTTCAATTCAAAATTATTCACATGATTTTCCACCCAACTGCATTTGACTCGTTTTGGATGGTGATATCTCCGCAACCAAACCCCGCAAAAATCTGCGGCTACCAGTTCTCGAAAGGGATTTCACAGACCATTCCACTTGTGTACAACTTGTTGTGCAATTGACGACCTTAATTTTTTCAACATTTTAGAAAAAAATCAAGGCTAAATCCCTTGCCGAAAAAAATTACATTTTCAACAATGTTTCCCAAACCCATCGATAGATACATCAAAAGAAAGGTCTGTTCAATACCTATCCACAACTGAAGACAAAACGTATCTGTGACATCTGGTTCCTGAGATATTTCAATTCAAAATTATTCGCATGATTTTCCACCCTACTACATTTGACTTGTTTTGGATGGTGATATTTCTGCAACAAAGCCCCGCAAAAATCTGCGGCTGCCAGTCCTCGAAAGGGATTTCACAGACCTTTCCGCTGGTGTACAACTTGTTGTGCAATTCACGACCTTAATTTTTTCAACATTTTAGAAAAAAATCAAGGCTAACAACCCCTTGCCGAAAAAAATTACATTTTCAACAATGTTTTCCAAACCCATCGATAGATACATTAAAAGAAAGGTCTGTTCAATACCTATCCACTGCTGAAGGCAAAAAGTATCTGTGACATCTAGTTCATGAGATATTTCAATTCAAAATTATTCACATGATTTTCCACCCAACTGCATTTGACTCCTTTTGGATGGTGATATCTCCGCAACCAAACCCCGCAAAAATCTGCGGCTGCCAGTTCTCGAAAGGGATTTCACAGACCTTTGCACTTGTGTAAATCTTGTTGTGCAATTCACGACCTTAATTTTTTCAACATTTTAGAAAAAAATCAAGGCTAACCCCTTGCCGAAAAAAATTACATTTTCAACAATGTTTTCCAAACCCATCGATATATACATCAAAAGAAAGGTCTCTTCAATACCTATCCACAACTGAAGACAAAACGTATCTGTGACATCTGGTTCCTGAGATATTTCAATTCAAAATTATTCGCATGATTTTCCACCCTACTACATTTGACTTGTTTTGGATGGTGATATTTCTGCAACAAAGCCCCGCAAAAATCTGCGGCTGCCAGTCCTCGAAAGGGATTTCACAGACCATTCCACTTGTGTACAACTTGTTGTGCAATTCACGACCTTAATTTTTTCAACATTTTAGAAAAAAATCAAGGCTAACAACCCCTTGCCGAAAAAAATTACATTTTCAACAATGTTTTCCAAACCCATCGATAGATACATCAAAAGAAAGGTCTGTTCAATACCTATCCACTGCTGAAGGCAAAAAGTACCTGTGACATCTAGTTCATGAGATATTTCAATTCAAAATTATTCACATGATTTTCCACCCAACTGCATTTGACTCCTTTTGGATGGTGATATCTCCGCAACCAAACCCCGCAAAAATCTGCGGCTGCCAGTTCTCGAAAGGGATTTCACAGACCTTTGCACTTGTGTAAATCTTGTTGTGCAATTCACGACCTTAATTTTTTCAACATTTTAGAAAAAAATCAAGGCCCCCTTGCCGAAAAAAATTACATTTTCAACAATGTTTTCCAAACCCATCGATAGATACATCAAAAGAAAGGTCTCTTCAATACCTATCCACAGCTGAAGACAAAAAGTATCTGTGACATCTGGTTCTTGAGATATTTCAATTCAAAATTATTCGCATGATTTTCAATCCTACTACATTTGACTTGTTTTGGATGGTGATATTTCTGCAACAAAGCCCCGCAAAGATCTGCGGCTGCCAGTCCTCGAAAGGGATTTCACAGACCTTTCCACTGGTGTACAACTTGTTGTACAATTCACGACTTTAATTTTTTCAACATTTTAGAAAAAAATCAAGGCTAACCCCTTGCCAAAAAAAATTACATTTTCAACAATGTTTCCCAAACCCATCGACAGATACATCAAAAGAAAGGTCTGTTCAATACCTATCCACAGCTGAAGACAAAAAGTATCTGTGACATCTGGTTCTTGAGATATTTCAATTCAAAATTATTCACATGATTTTCCACCCAACTGCATTTGACTCGTTTTGGATGGTGATATCTCCGCAACCAAACCCCGCAAAAATCTGCGGCTGCCAGTTCTCGAAAGGGATTTCACAGACCTTTGCACTTGTGTAAATCTTGTTGTGCAATTGACGACCTTAATTTTTTCAACATTTTAGAAAAAAATCAAGGCTAACCCCTTGCCGAAAAAAATTACATTTTCAACAATGTTTTCCAAACCCATCGATAGATACATCAAAAGAAAGGTCTCTTCAATACCTATCCACAACTGAAGACAAAACGTATCTGTGACATCTGGTTCCTGAGATATTTCAATTCAAAATTATTCGCATGATTTTCCATCCTACTACATTTGACTTGTTTTGGATGGTGATATTTCTGCAACAAAGCCCCGCAAAAATCTGCGGCTGCCAGTCCTCGAAAGGGATTTCACAGACCTTTCCACTGGTGTACAACTTGTTGTACAATTCACGACTTTAATTTTTTCAACATTTTAGAAAAAAATCAAGGCTAACCCCTTGCCGAAAAAAATTACATTTTCAACAATGTTTCCCAAACCCATCGATAGATACATCAAAAGAAAGGTCTGTTCAATACCTATCCACAGCTGAAGACAAAAAGTATCTGTGACATCTGGTTCTTGAGATATTTCAATTCAAAATTATTCACATGATTTTCCACCCAACTGCATTTGACTCGTTTTGGATGGTGATATCTCCGCAACCAAACCCCGCGAAAATCTGCGGCTGCCAGTTCTCGAAAGGGATTTCACAGACCTTTGCACTTGTGTAAATCTTGTTGTGCAATTGACGACCTTAATTTTTTCAACATTTTAGAAAAAAATCAAGGCTAACCCCTTGCCGAAAAAAATTACATTTTCAACAATGTTTTCCAAACCCATCGATAGATACATCAAAAGAAAGGTCTCTTCAATACCTATCCACAACTGAAGACAAAACGTATCTGTGACATCTGGTTCCTGAGATATTTCAATTCAAAATTATTCGCATGATTTTCCACCCTACTACATTTGACTTGTTTTGGATGGTGATATTTCTGCAACAAAGCCCCGCAAAAATCTGCGGCTGCCAGTCCTCGAAAGGGATTTCACAGACCTTTCCACTGGTGTACAACTTGTTGTACAATTCACGACTTTAATTTTTTCAACATTTTAGAAAAAAATCAAGGCTAACCCCTTGCCGAAAAAAATTACATTTTCAACAATGTTTCCCAAACCCATCGATAGATACATCAAAAGAAAGGTCTCTTCAATACCTATCCACAACTGAAGACAAAACGTATCTGTGACATCTGGTTCATGAGATATTTCAATTCAAAATTATTCACATGATTTTTCACCCAACTGCATTTGACTCGTTTTGGATGGTGATATCTCCGCAACCAAACCCCGCAAAAATCTGCGGCTACCAGTTCTCGAAAGGGATTTCACAGACCTTTCCACTTGTGTACAACTTGTTGTGCAATTCATGACCTTAATTTTTTCAACATTTTAGAAAAAAATCAAGGCTAACCCCTTGCCAAAAAAAATTACATTTTCAACAATGTTTCCCAAACCCATCGATAGATACATCAAAAGAAAGGTCTCTTCAATACCTATCCACAGCTGAAGACAAAAAGTATCTGTGACATCTGGTTCTTGAGATATTTCAATTCAAAATTATTCACATGATTTTCCACCCAACTGCATTTGACTCGTTTTGGATGGTGATATCTCCGCAACCAAACCCCGCAAAAATCTGCGGCTACCAGTTCTCGAAAGGGATTTCACAGACCATTCCACTTGTGTACAACTTGTTGTGCAATTCACGACCTTAATTTTTTCAACATTTTAGAAAAAAATCAAGGTTAACCCCTTGCCGAAAAAAATTACATTTTCAACAATGTTTCCCAAACCCATCGATAGATACATCAAAAGAAAGGTCTGTTCAATACCTATCCACTGCTGAAGGCAAAAAGTATCTGTGACATCTAGTTCATGAGATATTTCAATTCAAAATTATTCACATGATTTTCCACCCAACTGCATTTGACTCGTTTTGGATGGTGATATCTCCGCAAGCAAACCCAACCAAGATGGTGATATTTCTGCAACAAAGCCCCGCAAAAATCTGCGGCTGCCAGTCCTCGAAAGGGATTTCACAGACCTTTCCACTGGTGTACAACTTGTTGTACAATTCACGACTTTAATTTTTTCAACATTTTAGAAAAAAATCAAGGCTAACCCCTTGCCGAAAAAAATTACATTTTCAACAATGTTTCCCAAACCCATCGATAGATACATCAAAAGAAAGGTCTGTTCAATACCTATCCACTGCTGAAGGTAAAGTGTATCTGTGACATCTAGTTCATGAGATATTTCAATTCAAAATTATTCACATGACTTTCCACCCAACTGCATTTGACTCGTTTTGGATGGTGATATCTCCGCAACCAAACCCCGCAAAAATCTGCGGCTACCAGTTCTCGAAAGGGATTTCACAGACCTTTCCACTTAAGTACAACTTGTTGTGCAATTCATGACCTTAATTTTTTCAACATTTTAGAAAAAAATCAAGGCTAACCCCTTGCCAAAAAAAATTACATTTTCAACAATGTTTCCCAAACCCATCGATAGATACACCAAAAGTAAGGTCTCTTCAATACCTATCCACTGCTAAAGGCAAAGAGTATCTGTGACATCTAGTTCATGAGATATTTCAATTCAAAATTATTCACATGATTTTCCACCCAACTGCATTTGACTCGTTTGGATGGTGATATTTCTGCAACAAAGCCCCGCAAAAATCTGCGGCTGCCAGTCCTCGAAAGGGATTTCACAGACCTTTCCACTGGTGTACAACTTGTTGTACAATTCACGACTTTAATTTTTTCAACATTTTAGAAAAAAATCAAGGCTAACCGCTTGCCGAAAAAAATTACATTTTCAACAATGTTTCCCAAACCCATCGATAGATACATCAAAAGAAAGGTCTGTTCAATACCTATCCACTGCTGAAGGCAAAGAGTATCTGTGACATCTAGTTCATGAGATATTTCAATTCAAAATTATTCACATGATTTTCCACCCAACTGCATTTGACTCGTTTTGGATGGTGATATCTCCGCAACCAAACCCCGCAAAAATCTGCGGCTACCAGTTCTCGAAAGGGATTTCACAGACCTTTCCACTTGTGTACAACTTGTTGTGCAATTCATGACCTTAATTTTTTCAACATTTTAGAAAAAAATCAAGGCTAACCCCTTGCCAAAAAAAATTACATTTTCAACAATGTTTCCCAAACCCATCGATAGATACATCAAAAGAAAGGTCTGTTCAATACCTATCCACAGCTGAAGACAAAAAGTATCTGTGACATCTGGTTCTTGAGATATTTCAATTCAAAATTATTCACATGATTTTCCACCCAACTGCATTTGACTCGTTTTGGATGGTGATATCTCCGCAACCAAACCCCGCAAAAATCTGCGGCTACCAGTTCTCGAAAGGGATTTCACAGACCATTCCACTTGTGTACAACTTGTTGTGCAATTCACGACCTTAATTTTTTCAACATTTTAGAAAAAAATCAAGGCTAACCCCTTGCCGAAAAAAAATTACATTTTCAACAATGTTTCCCAAACCCATCGATAGATACATCAAAAGAAAGGTCTGTTCAATACCTATCCACTGCTGAAGGCAAAAAGTATCTGTGACATCTAGTTCATGAGATATTTCAATTCAAAATTATTCACATGATTTTCCACCCAACTGCATTTGACTCGTTTTGGATGGTGATATCTCCGCAAGCAAACCCAACCAAGATGGTGATATTTCTGCAACAAAGCCCCGCAAAAATCTGCGGCTGCCAGTCCTCGAAGGGATTTCACAGACCTTTCCACTGGTGTACAACTTGTTGTACAATTCACGACTTTAATTTTTTCAACATTTTAGAAAAAAATCAAGGCTAACCCCTTGCCGAAAAAAATTACATTTTCAACAATGTTTCCCAAACCCATCGATAGATACATCAAAAGAAAGGTCTGTTCAATACCTATCCACTGCTGAAGGCAAAGTGTATCTGTGACATCTAGTTCATGAGATATTTCAATTCAAAATTATTCACATGACTTTCCACCCAACTGCATTTGACTCGTTTTGGATGGTGATATCTCCGCAACCAAACCCCGCAAAAATCTGCGGCTACCAGTTCTCGAAAGGGATTTCACAGACCTTTCCACTTGTGTACAACTTGTTGTGCAATTCATGACCTTAATTTTTTCAACATTTTAGAAAAAAATCAAGGCTAACCCCTTGCCAAAAAAAATTACATTTTCAACAATGTTTCCCAAACCCATCGATAGATACACCAAAAGAAAGGTCTCTTCAATACCTATCCACTGCTGAAGGCAAAGAGTATCTGTGACATCTAGTTCATGAGATATTTCAATTCAAAATTATTCACATGATTTTCCACCCAACTGCATTTGACTCGTTTTGGATGGTGATATTTCTGCAACAAAGCCCCGCAAAAATCTGCGGCTGCCAGTCCTCGAAAGGGATTTCACAGACCTTTCCACTGGTGTACAACTTGTTGTACAATTCACGACTTTAATTTTTTCAACATTTTAGAAAAAAATCAAGGCTAACCCTTTGCCGAAAAAAATTACATTTTCAACAATGTTTCCCAAACCCATCGATAGATACATCAAAAGAAAGGTCTGTTCAATACCTATCCACTGCTGAAGGCAAAGAGTATCTGTGACGTCTAGTTCATGAGATATTTCAATTCAAAATTATTCACATGATTTTCCACCCAACTGCATTTGACTCGTTTTGGATGGTGATATCTCCGCAACCAAACCCCGCAAAAATCTGCGGCTACCAGTTCTCGAAAGGGATTTCACAGACCTTTCCACTTGTGTACAACTTGTTGTGCAATTCATGACCTTAATTTTTTCAACATTTTAGAAAAAAATCAAGGCTAACCCCTTGCCAAAAAAAATTACATTTTCAACAATGTTTCCCAAACCCATCGATAGATACATCAAAAGAAAGGTCTGTTCAATACCTATCCACAGCTGAAGACAAAAAGTATCTGTGACATCTGGTTCTTGAGATATTTCAATTCAAAATTATTCACATGATTTTCCACCCAACTGCATTTGACTCGTTTTGGATGGTGATATCTCCGCAACCAAACCCCGCAAAAATCTGCGGCTACCAGTTCTCGAAAGGGATTTCACAGACCATTCCACTTGTGTACAACTTGTTGTGCAATTCACGACCTTAATTTTTTCAACATTTTAGAAAAAAATCAAGGCTAACCCCTTGCCGAAAAAAATTACATTTTCAACAATGTTTCCCAAACCCATCGATAGATACATCAAAAGAAAGGTCTGTTCAATACCTATCCACTGCTGAAGGCAAAAAGTATCTGTGACATCTAGTTCATGAGATATTTCAATTCAAAATTATTCACATGATTTTCCACCCAACTGCATTTGACTCGTTTTGGATGGTGATATCTCCGCAACCAAACCCCGCAAAAATCTGCGGCTACCAGTTCTCGAAAGGGATTTCACAGACCATTCCACTTGTGTACAACTTGTTGTGCAATTGACGACCTTAATTTTTTCAACATTTTAGAAAAAAATCAAGGCTAAATCCCTTGCCGAAAAAAATTACATTTTCAACAATGTTTCCCAAACCCATCGATAGATACATCAAAAGAAAGGTCTGTTCAATACCTATCCACTGCTGAAGGCAAAAAGTATCTGTGACATCTTGTTCATGAGATATTACAATTCAAAATTATTCACATGATTTTCCACCCAACTACATTTGACTCCTTTTGGATGGTGATATCTCCGCAACCAAACCCCGCAAAAATCTGCGGCTGCCAGTTCTCGAAAGGGATTTCACAGACCTTTGCACTTGTGTAAATCTTGTTGTGCAATTCACGACCTTAATTTTTTCAACATTTTAGAAAAAAATCAAGGCTAACCCCTTGCCGAAAAAAATTACATTTTCAACAATGTTTTCCAAACCCATCGATAGATACATCAAAAGAAAGGTCTCTTCAATACCTATCCACAACTGAAGACAAAACGTATCTGTGACATCTGGTTCCTGAGATATTTCAATTCAAAATTATTCGCATGATTTTCAATCCTACTACATTTGACTTGTTTTGGATGGTGATATTTCTGCAACAAAGCCCCGCAAAAATCTGCGGCTGCCAGTCCTCGAAAGGGATTTCACAGACCTTTCCACTGGTGAACAACTTGTTGTACAATTCACGACTTTAATTTTTTCAACATTTTAGAAAAAAATCAAGGCTAACCCCTTGCCAAAAAAAATTACATTTTCAACAATGTTTCCCAAACCCATCGATAGATACATCAAAAGAAAGGTCTCTTCAATACCTATCCACAACTGAAGACAAAACGTATCTGTGACATCTGGTTCCTGAGATATTTCAATTCAAAATTATTCACATGATTTTCAATCCTACTACATTTGACTCGTTTTGGATGGTGATATCTCCGCAACCAAACCCCGCAAAAATCTGCGGCTGCCAGTTCTCGAAAGGGATTTCACAGACCTTTGCACTTGTGTAAATCTTGTTGTGCAATTGACGACCTTAATTTTTTCAACATTTTAGAAAAAAATCAAGGCTAACCCCTTGCCGAAAAAAATTACATTTTCAACAATGTTTTCCAAACCCATCGATAGATACATCAAAAGAAAGGTCTCTTCAATACCTATCCACAACTGAAGACAAAACGTATCTGTGACATCTGGTTCCTGAGATATTTCAATTCAAAATTATTCGCATGATTTTCCACCCTACTACATTTGACTTGTTTTGGATGGTGATATTTCTGCAACAAAGCCCCGCAAAAATCTGCGGCTGCCAGTCCTCGAAAGGGATTTCACAGACCTTTCCACTGGTGTACAACTTGTTGTACAATTCACGACTTTAATTTTTTCAACATTTTAGAAAAAAATCAAGGCTAACCCCTTGCCGAAAAAAATTACATTTTCAACAATGTTTCCCAAACCCATCGATAGATACATCAAAAGAAAGGTCTGTTCAATACCTATCCACTGCTGAAGGCAAAGAGTATCTGTGACATCTAGTTCATGAGATATTTCAATTCAAAATTATTCACATGATTTTCCACCCAACTGCATTTGACTCGTTTTGGATGGTGATATCTCCGCAACCAAACCCCGCAAAAATCTGCGGCTGCCAGTTCTCGAAAGGGATTTCACAGACCTTTGCACTTGTGTAAATCTTGTTGTGCAATTGACGACCTTAATTTTTTCAACATTTTAGAAAAAAATCAAGGCTAACCCCTTGCCGAAAAAAATTACATTTTCAACAATGTTTTCCAAACCCATCGATAGATACATCAAAAGAAAGGTCTGTTCAATACCTATCCACTGCTGAAGACAAAAAGTATCTGTGACATCTGGTTCTTGAGATATTTCAATTCAAAATTATTCACATGATTTTCCACCCAACTGCATTTGACTCGTTTTGGATGGTGATAACTCCGCAACCAAACCCCGCAAAAATCTGCGGCTACCAGTTCTCGAAAGGGATTTCACAGACCATTCCACTTGTGTACAACTTGTTGTGCAATTGACGACCTTAATTTTTTCAACATTTTAGAAAAAAATCAAGGCTAAATCCCTTGCCGAAAAAAATTACATTTTCAACAATGTTTCCCAAACCCATCGATAGATACATCAAAAGAAAGGTCTGTTCAATACCTATCCACTGCTGAAGGCAAAAAGTATCTGTGACATCTAGTTCATGAGATATTACAATTCAAAATTATTCACATGATTTTCCACCCAACTACATTTGACTCGTTTTGGATGGTGATATCTCCGCAACCAAACCCCGCAAAAATCTGCGGCTACCAGTTCTCGAAAGGGATTTCACAGACCATTCCACTTGTGTACAACTTGTTGTGCAATTCACGACCTTAATTTTTTCAACATTTTAGAAAAAAATCAAGGCTAACCCCTTGCCGAAAAAAACTACATTTTCAACAATGTTTTCCAAACCCATCGATAGGTACATCAAAAGAAAGGTCTCTTCAATACCTATCCACAACTGAAGACAAAACGTATCTGTGACATCTGGTTCCTGAGATATTTCAATTCAAAATTATTCGCATGATTTTCCACCCTACTACATTTGACTTGTTTTGGATGGTGATATTTCTGCAACAAAGCCCCGCAAAAATCTGCGGCTGCCAGTCCTCGAAAGGGATTTCACAGACCTTTCCGCTGGTGTACAACTTGTTGTGCAATTCACGACCTTAATTTTTTCAACATTTTAGAAAAAAATCAAGGCTAACAACCCCTTGCCGAAAAAAATTACATTTTCAACAATGTTTTCCAAACCCATCGATAGATACATTAAAAGAAAGGTCTGTTCAATACCTATCCACTGCTGAAGGCAAAAAGTATCTGTGACATCTAGTTCATGAGATATTTCAATTCAAAATTATTCACATGATTTTCCACCCAACTGCATTTGACTTCTTTTGGATGGTGATATCTCCGCAACCAAACCCCGCAAAAATCTGCGGCTGCCAGTTCTCGAAAGGGATTTCACAGACCTTTGCACTTGTGTAAATCTTGTTGTGCAATTCACGACCTTAATTTTTTCAACATTTTAGAAAAAAATCAAGGCTAACCCCTTGCCGAAAAAAATTACATTTTCAACAATGTTTTCCAAACCCATCGATAGATACATCAAAAGAAAGGTCTCTTCAATACCTATCCACAACTGAAGACAAAACGTATCTGTGACATCTGGTTCCTGAGATATTTCAATTCAAAATTATTCGCATGATTTTCCACCCTACTACATTTGACTTGTTTTGGATGGTGATATTTCTGCAACAAAGCCCCGCAAAAATCTGCGGCTGCCAGTCCTCGAAAGGGATTTCACAGACCATTCCACTTGTGTACAACTTGTTGTGCAATTCACGACCTTAATTTTTTCAACATTTTAGAAAAAAAATCAAGGCTAACAACCCCTTGCCGAAAAAAATTACATTTTCAACAATGTTTTCCAAACCCATTGATAGATACATCAAAAGAAAGGTCTGTTCAATACCTATCCACTTCTGAAGGCAAAAAGTACCTATGACATCTAGTTCATGAGATATTTCAATTCAAAATTATTCACATGATTTTCCACCCAACTGCATTTGACTCCTTTTGGATGGTGATATCTCCGCAACCAAACCCCGCAAAAATCTGCGGCTGCCAGTTCTCGAAAGGGATTTCACAGACCTTTGCACTTGTGTAAATCTTGTTGTGCAATTCACGACCTTAATTTTTTCAACATTTTAGAAAAAGATCAAGGCCCCCTTGCCGAAAAAAATTACATTTTCAACAATGTTTTCCAAACCCATCGATAGATACATCAAAAGAAAGGTCTCTTCAATACCTATCCACAACTGAAGACAAAACGTATCTGTGACATCTGGTTCCTGAGATATTTCAATTCAAAATTATTCGCATGATTTTCAATCCTACTACATTTGACTTGTTTTGGATGGTGATATTTCTGCAACAAAGCCCCGCAAAAATCTGCGGCTGCCAGTCCTCGAAAGGGATTTCACAGACCTTTCCACTGGTGTACAACTTGTTGTACAATTCACGACTTTAATTTTTTCAACATTTTAGAAAAAAATCAAGGCTAACCCCTTGCCAAAAAAAATTACATTTTCAACAATGTTTCCCAAACCCATCGACAGATACATCAAAAGAAAGGTCTGTTCAATACCTATCCACAGCTGAAGACAAAAAGTATCTGTGACATCTGGTTCTTGAGATATTTCAATTCAAAATTATTCACATGATTTTCCACCCAACTGCATTTGACTCGTTTTGGATGGTGATATCTCCGCAACCAAACCCCGCAAAAATCTGCGGCTGCCAGTTCTCGAAAGGGATTTCACAGACCTTTGCACTTGTGTAAATCTTGTTGTGCAATTGACGACCTTAATTTTTTCAACATTTTAGAAAAAAATCAAGGCTAACCCCTTGCCGAAAAAAATTACATTTTCAACAATGTTTTCCAAACCCATCGATAGATACATCAAAAGAAAGGTCTCTTCAATACCTATCCACAACTGAAGACAAAACGTATCTGTGACATCTGGTTCCTGAGATATTTCAATTCAAAATTATTCGCATGATTTTCCACCCTACTACATTTGACTTGTTTTGGATGGTGATATTTCTGCAACAAAGCCCCGCAAAAATCTGCGGCTGCCAGTCCGCGAAAGGGATTTCACAGACCTTTCCACTGGTGTACAACTTGTTGTACAATTCACGACTTTAATTTTTTCAACATTTTAGAAAAAAATCAAGGCTAACCCCTTGCCGAAAAAAATTACATTTTCAACAATGTTTCCCAAACCCATCGATAGATACATCAAAAGAAAGGTCTGTTCAATACCTATCCACTGCTGAAGGCAAAGAGTATCTGTGACATCTAGTTCATGAGATATTTCAATTCAAAATTATTCACATGATTTTCCACCCAACTGCATTTGACTCGTTTTGGATGGTGATATCTCCGCAACCAAACCCCGCAAAAATCTGCGGCTACCAGTTCTCGAAAGGGATTTCACAGACCTTTCCACTGGTGTACAACTTGTTGTACAATTCACGACTTTAATTTTTTCAACATTTTAGAAAAAAATCAAGGCTAACCCCTTGCCGAAAAAAATTACATTTTCATTAATGTTTCCCAAACCCATCGATAGATACATCAAAAGAAAGGTCTGTTCAATACCTATCCACTGCTGAAGGCAAAGAGTATCTGTGACATCTAGTTCATGAGATATTTCAATTCAAAATTATTCACATGATTTTCCACCCAACTGCATTTGACTCGTTTTGGATGGTGATATTTCTGCAACAAAGCCCCGCAAAAATCTGCGGCTGCCAGTCCTCGAAAGGGATTTCACAGACCTTTCAACTGGTGTACAACTTGTTGTACAATTCACGACTTTAATTTTTTCAACATTTTAGAAAAAAATCAAGGCTAACCCCTTGCCGAAAAAAATTACATTTTCAACAATGTTTCCCAAACCCATCGATAGATACATCAAAAGAAAGGTCTGTTCAATACCTATCCACTGCTGAAGGCAAAGAGTATCTGTGACATCTAGTTCATGAGATATTTCAATTCAAAATTATTCACATGATTTTCCACCCAACTGCATTTGACTCGTTTTGGATGGTGATATCTCCGCAACCAAACCCCGCAAAAATCTGCGGCTACCAGTTCTCGAAAGGGATTTCACAGACCTTTCCACTTGTGTATAACTTGTTGTGCAATTCATGACCTTAATTTTTTCAACATTTTAGAAAAAAATCAAGGCTAACCCCTTGCCAAAAAAAATTACATTTTCAACAATGTTTCCCAAACCCATCGATAGATACATCAGAAGAAAGGTCTGTTCAATACCTATCCACAGCTGAAGACAAAAAGTATCTGTGACATCTGGTTCTTGAGATATTTCAATTCAAAATTATTCACATGATTTTCCACCCAACTGCATTTGACTCGTTTTGGATGGTGATATCTCCGCAACCAAACCCCGCAAAAATCTGCGGCTACCAGTTCTCGAAAGGGATTTCACAGACCATTCCACTTGTGTACAACTTGTTGTGCAATTCACGACCTTAATTTTTTCAACATTTTAGAAAAAAATCAAGGATAACCCCTTGCCGAAAAAAATTACATTTTCAACAATGTTTCCCAAACCCATCTATAGATACATCAAAAGAAAGGTCTGTTCAATACCTATCCACTGCTGAAGGCAAAAAGTATCTGTGACATCTAGTTCATGAGATATTTCAATTCAAAATTATTCACATGATTTTCCACCCAACTGCATTTGACTCGTTTTGGATGGTGATATCTCCGCAACCAAACCCAACCAAGATGGTGATATTTCTGCAACAAAGCCCCGCAAAAATCTGCGGCTGCCAGTCCTCGAAAGGGATTTCACAGACCTTTCCACTGGTGTACAACTTGTTGTACAATTCACGACTTTAATTTTTTCAACATTTTAGAAAAAAATCAAGGCTAACCCCTTGCCGAAAAAAATTACATTTTCATTAATGTTTCCCAAACCCATCGATAGATACATCAAAAGAAAGGTCTGTTCAATACCTATCCACTGCTGAAGGCAAAGAGTATCTGTGACATCTAGTTCATGAGATATTTCAATTCAAAATTATTCACATGATTTTCCACCCAACTGCATTTGACTCGTCTTGGATGGTGATATCTCCGCAACCAAACCCCGCAAAAATCTGCGGCTACCAGTTCTCGAAAGGGATTTCACAGACCTTTCCACTTGTGTACAACTTGTTGTGCAATTCATGACCTTAATTTTTTCAACATTTTAGAAAAAAATCAAGGCTAACCCCTTGCCAAAAAAAATTACATTTTCAACAATGTTTCCCAAACCCATCGATAGATACATCAAAAGAAAGGTCTCTTCAATACCTATCCACTGCTGAAGGCAAAGAGTATCTGTGACATCTAGTTCATGAGATATTTCAATTCAAAATTATTCACATGATTTTCCACCCAACTGCATTTGACTCGTTTTGGATGGTGATATTTCTGCAACAAAGCCCCGCAAAAATCTGCGGCTGCCAGTCCTCGAAAGGGATTTCACAGACCTTTCCACTGGTGTACAACTTGTTGTACAATTCACGACTTTAATTTTTTTCAACATTTTAGAAAAAAATCAAGGCTAACCCCTTGCCGAAAAAAATTACATTTTCAACAATGTTTCCCAAACCCATCGATAGATACATCAAAAGAAAGGTCTTTTCAATACCTATCCACTGCTGAAGGCAAAGAGTATCTGTGACATCTAGTTCATGAGATATTTCAATTCAAAATTATTCACATGATTTTCCACCCAACTGCATTTGACTCGTTTTGGATGGTGATATCTCCGCAACCAAACCCCGCAAAAATCTGCGGCTACCAGTTCTCGAAAGGGATTTCACAGACCTTTCCACTTGTGTACAACTTGTTGTGCAATTCACGACCTTAATTTTTTCAACATTTTAGAAAAAAATCAAGGCTAACCCCTTGCCAAAAAAAATTACATTTTCAACAATGTTTCCCAAACCCATCGATAGATACATCAAAAGAAAGGTCTGTTCAATACCTATCCACAGCTGAAGACAAAAAGTATCTGTGACATCTGGTTCTTGAGATATTTCAATTCAAAATTATTCACATGATTTTCCACCCAACTGCATTTGACTCGTTTTGGATGGTGATATCTCCGCAACCAAACCCCGCAAAAATCTGCGGCTACCAGTTCTCGAATGGGATTTCACAGACCATTCCACTTGTGTACAACTTGTTGTGCAATTCACGACCTTAATTTTTTCAACATTTTAGAAAAAATTCAAGGCTAACCCCTTGCCGAAAAAAATTACATTTTCAACAATGTTTCCCAAACCCATCGATAGATACATCAAAAGAAAGGTCTGTTCAATACCTATCCACTGCTGAAGGCAAAGAGTATCTGTGACATCTAGTTCATGAGATATTTCAATTCAAAATTATTCACATGATTTTCCACCCAACTGCATTTGACTCGTCTTGGATGGTGATATCTCCGCAACCAAACCCAGCAAAAATCTGCGGCTACCAGTTCTCGAAAGGGATTTCACAGACCTTTCCACTTGTGTACAACTTGTTGTGCAATTCATGACCTTAATTTTTTCAACATTTTAGAAAAAAATCAAGGCTAACCCCTTGCCAAAAAAAATTACATTTTCAACAATGTTTCCCAAACCCATCGATAGATACATCAAAAGAAAGGTCTGTTCAATACCTATCCACAGCTGAAGACAAAAAGTATCTGTGACATCTGGTTCTTGAGATATTTCAATTCAAAATTATTCACATGATTTTCCACCCAACTGCATTTGACTCGTTTTGGATGGTGATATCTCCGCAACCAAACCCCGCAAAAATCTGCGGCTACCAGTTCTCGAAAGGGATTTCACAGACCATTCCACTTGTGTACAACTTGTTGTGCAATTCACGACCTTAATTTTTTCAACATTTTAGAAAAAATTCAAGGCTAACCCCTTGCCGAAAAAAATTACATTTTCAACAATGTTTCCCAAACCCATCGATAGATACATCAAAAGAAAGGTCTCTTCAATACCTATCCACTGCTGAAGGCAAAGAGTATCTGTGACATCTAGTTCATGAGATATTTCAATTCAAAATTATTCACATGATTTTCCACCCAACTGCATTTGACTCGTTTTGGATGGTGATATTTCTGCAACAAAGCCCCGCAAAAATCTGCGGCTGCCAGTCCTCGAAAGGGATTTCACAGACCTTTCCACTGGTGTACAACTTGTTGTACAATTCACGACTTTAATTTTTTTCAACATTTTAGAAAAAAATCAAGGCTAACCCCTTGCCGAAAAAAATTACATTTTCAACAATGTTTCCCAAACCCATCGATAGATACATCAAAAGAAAGGTCTTTTCAATACCTATCCACTGCTGAAGGCAAAGAGTATCTGTGACATCTAGTTCATGAGATATTTCAATTCAAAATTATTCACATGATTTTCCACCCAACTGCATTTGACTCGTTTTGGATGGTGATATCTCCGCAACCAAACCCCGCAAAAATCTGCGGCTACCAGTTCTCGAAAGGGATTTCACAGACCTTTCCACTTGTGTACAACTTGTTGTGCAATTCATGACCTTAATTTTTTCAACATTTTAGAAAAAAATCAAGGCTAACCCCTTGCCAAAAAAAATTACATTTTCAACAATGTTTCCCAAACCCATCGATAGATACATCAAAAGAAAGGTCTGTTCAATACCTATCCACAGCTGAAGACAAAAAGTATCTGTGACATCTGGTTCTTGAGATATTTCAATTCAAAATTATTCACATGATTTTCCACCCAACTGCATTTGACTCGTTTTGGATGGTGATATCTCCGCAACCAAACCCCGCAAAAATCTGCGGCTACCAGTTCTCGAAAGGGATTTCACAGACCATTTCACTTGTGTACAACTTGTTGTGCAATTCACGACCTTAATTTTTTCAACATTTTAGAAAAAAATCAAGGCTAACCCCTTGCCGAAAAAAATTACATTTTCAACAATGTTTCCCAAACCCATCGATAGATACATCAAAAGAAAGGTCTGTTCAATACCTATCCACTGCTGAAGGCAAAAAGTATCTGTGACATCTAGTTCATGAGATATTTCAATTCAAAATTATTCACATGATTTTCCACCCAACTGCATTTGACTCGTTTTGGATGGTGATATCTCCGCAACCAAACCCCGCAAAAATCTGCGGCTACCAGTTCTCGAAAGGGATTTCACAGACCATTCCACTTGTGTACAACTTGTTGTGCAATTGACGACCTTAATTTTTTCAACATTTTAGAAAAAAAGCAAGGCTAACCCCTTGCCGAAAAAAATTACATTTTCAACAATGTTTCCCAAACCCATCGATAGATACATCAAAAGAAAGGTCTGTTCAATACCTATCCACTGCTGAAGGCAAAAAGTATCTGTGACATCTAGTTCATGAGATATTTCAATTCAAAATTATTCACATGATTTTCCACCCAACTGCATTTGACTCGTTTTGGATGGTGATATCTCCGCAACCAAACCCCGCAAAAATCTGCGGCTACCAGTTCTCGAAAGGGATTTCACAGACCATTCCACTTGTGTACAACTTGTTGTGCAATTGACGACCTTAATTTTTTCAACATTTTAGAAAAAAAGCAAGGCTAACCACTTGCCGAAAAAAATTACATTTTCAACAATGTTTCCCAAACCCATCGATAGATACATCAAAAGAAAGGTCTGTTCAATACCTATCCACTGCTGAAGGCAAAAAGTATCTGTGACATCTAGTTCATGAGATATTTCAATTCAAAATTATTCACATGATTTTCCACCCAACTGCATTTGACTCGTTTTGGATGGTGATATCTCCGCAACCAAACCCCGCAAAAATCTGCGGCTACCAGTTCTCGAAAGGGATTTCACAGACCATTCCACTTGTGTACAACTTGTTGTGCAATTGACGACCTTAATTTTTTCAACATTTTAGAAAAAAATCAAGGCTAACCCCTTGCCGAAAAAAATTACATTTTCAACAATGTTTCCCAAACCCATCGATAGATACATCAAAAGAAAGGTCTGTTCAATACCTATCCACTGCTGAAGGCAAAAATATCTGTGACATCTAGTTCATGAGATATTTCAATTCAAAATTATTCACATGATTTTCCACCCAACTGCATTTGACTCGTTTTGGATGGTGATATCTCCGCAACCAAACCCCGCAAAAATCTGCGGCTGCCAGTTCTCGAAAGGGATTTCACAGACCTTTGCACTTGTGTAAATCTTGTTGTGCAATTCACGACCTTAATTTTTTCAATATTTAAGAAAAAAATCAAGGCTACCCCCTTGCCGAAAAAAATTACATTTTCAACAATGTTTTCCAAACCCATCGATAGATACATCAAAACAAAGGTCTCTTCAATACCTATCCACAACTGAAGACAAAACGTATCTGTGACATCTAATTCCTGAGATATTTCAATTCAAAATTATTCGCATGATTTTCCACCCTACTACATTTGACTTGTTTTGGATGGTGATATTTCTGAAACAAAGCCCCGCAAAAATCTGCGGCTGCCAGTCCTCGAAAGGGATTTCACAGACCATTCCACTTGTGTAAATCTTGTTGTGCAATTGACGACCTTAATTTTTTCAACATTTTAGAAAAAAATCAAGGCTAACCCCTTGCCGAAAAAAATTACATTTTCAACAATGTTTCCCAAACCCATCGATAGATACATCAAAAGAAAGGTCTGTTCAATACCTATCCACTGCTGAAGGCAAAAAGTATCTGTGACATCTAGTTCATGAGATATTTCAATTCAAAATTATTCACATGATTTTCCACCCAACTGCATTTGACTCGTTTTGGATGGTGATATCTCCGCAACCAAACCCCGCAAAAATCTGCGGCTACCAATTCTCGAAAGGGATTTCACAGACTATTCCACTTGTGAACAACTTGTTGTGCAATTGACGACCTTAATTTTTTCAACATTTTAGAAAAAAATCAAGGCTAACCCCTTGCCGAAAAAAATTACATTTTCAACAATGTTTCCCAAACCCATCGATAGATACATCAAAAGAAAGGTCTGTTCAATAACTATCCACTGCTGAAGGCAAAAAGTATCTGTGACATCTAGTTCTTGAGATATTTCAATTCAAAATTATTCACATGATTTTCCACCCAACTGCATTTGACTCGTTTTGGATGGTGATATCTCCGCAACCAAACCCCGCAAAAATCTGCGGCTACCAGTTCTCGAAAGGGGTTTCACAGACCATTCCACTTGTGTACAACTTGTTGTGCAATTCACGACCTTAATTTTTTCAACATTTTAGAAAAAAATCAAGGCTAACCCCTTGCCGAAAAAAATTACATTTTCAACAATGTTTCCCAAACCCATCGATAGATACATCAAAAGAAAGGTCTGTTCAATACCTATCCACTGCTGAAGGCAAAAAGTACCTGTGACATCTAGTTCATGAGATATTTCAATTCAAAATTATTCACATGATTTTCCACCCAACTGCATTTGACTCCTTTTGGATGGTGATATCTCCGCAACCAAACCCCGCAAAAATCTGCGGCTGCCAGTTCTCGAAAGGGATTTCACAGACCTTTGCACTTGTGTAAATCTTGTTGTGCAATTCACGACCTTAATTTTTTCAACATTTTAGAAAAAAATCAAGGCTAACCCCTTGCCGAAAAAAATTACATTTTCAACAATGTTTTCCAAACCCATCGATAGATACATCAAAAGAAAGGTCTCTTCAATACCTATCCACAACTGAAGACAAAACGTATCTGTGACATCTGGTTCCTGAGATATTTCAATTCAAAATTATTCGCATGATTTTCCACCCTACTACATTTGACTTGTTTTGGATGGTGATATTTCTGCAACAAAGCCCCGCAAAAATCTGCGGCTGCCAGTCCTCGAAAGGGATTTCACAGACCATTCCACTTGTGTACAACTTGTTGTGCAATTCACGACCTTAATTTTTTCAACATTTTAGAAAAAAATCAAGGCTAACAACCCCTTGCCGAAAAAAATTACATTTTCAACAATGTTTTCCAAACCCATCGATAGATACATCAAAAGAAAGGTCTGTTCAATACCTATCCACTGCTGAAGGCAAAAAGTACCTGTGACATCTAGTTCATGAGATATTTCAATTCAAAATTATTCACATGATTTTCCACCCAACTGCATTTGACTCCTTTTGGATGGTGATATCTCCGCAACCAAACCCCGCAAAAATCTGCAGCTGCCAGTTCTCGAAAGGGATTTCACAGACCTTTGCACTTGTGTAAATCTTGTTGTGCAATTCACGACCTTAATTTTTTCAACATTTTAGAAAAAAATCAAGGCTAACCCCTTGCCGAAAAAAATTACATTTTCAACAATGTTTCCCAAACCCATCGATAGATACATCAAAAGAAAGGTCTGTTCAATACCTATCCATTGCTGAAGGCAAAAAGTATCTGTGACATCTAGTTCATGAGATATTTCAATTCAAAATTATTCACATGATTTTCCACCCAACTGCATTTGACTTGTTTTGGATGGTGATATTTCTGAAACAAAGCCCCGCAAAAATCTGCGGCTGCCAGTCCTCAAAAGGGATTTCGCAGACCTTTCCACTAGTGTACAACTTGTTGTGCAATTGACGACCTTAATTTTTTCAACATTTTAGAAAAAAATCAAGGCTAACCCCTTGCCGAAAAAAATTACATTTTCAGCAATGTTTCCCAAACCCATCGGTAGATACATCTGTGACATCTGGTTCATGAGATATTTCAATTCAAAATTATTCGCATGATTTTCCACCCTACTACATTTGACTTGTTTTGGATGGTGATATTTCTGAAACAAAGCCCCGCAAAAATCTGCGGCTGCCAGTCCTCGAAAGGGATTTCACAGACCTTTCCACTGGTGTACAACTTGTTGTGCAATTCACGACCTTAATTTTTTCAACATTTTAGAAAAAAATCAAGGCTAACCCCTTGCCGAAAAAAATTACATTTTCAGCAATGTTTCCCAAACCCATCGATAGATACATCAAAAGAAAGGTCTGTTCAATACCTATCCACTGCTTAAGGCAAAAAGTATCTGTGACATCTAGTTCATGAGATATTTCAATTCAAAATTATTCACATGATTTTCCACTCAACTGCATTTGACTCGTTTTGGATGGTGATATCTCCCCAACCAAACCCCGCAAAAATCTGCGGCTACCAGTTCTCGAAAGGGATTTCACAGACCTTTGCACTTGTGTACAACTTGTTGTGCAATTCACGACCTTAATTTTTTCAACATTTTAGAAAAAAATCAAGGCTAACCCCTTGCCGAAAAAAATTACATTTTCAACAATGTTTTCCAAACCCATCGATAGATACATCAAAAGAAAGATCTCTTCAATACCTATCCACAACTGAAGACAAAACGTATCTGTGACATCTGGTTCCTGAGATATTTCAACTTTTAATTCAAAATTATTCGCATGATTTTCCACCCTACTACATTTGACTTGTTTTGGATGGTGATATTTCTGCAACAAAGCCCCGCAAAAATCTGCGGCTGCCAGTCCTCGAAAGGGATTTCACAGACCTTTCCACTGGTGTACAACTTGTTGTACAATTCACGACTTTAATTTTTTCAACATTTTAGAAAAAAATCAAGGCTAACCCCTTGCCGAAAAAAATTACATTTTCAACAATGTTTCCCAAACCCATCGATAGATACATCAAAAGAAAGGTCTGTTCAATACCTATCCACTGCTGAAGGCAAAAAGTATCTGTGACATCTAGTTCATGAGATATTTCAATTCAAAATTATTCACATGATTTTCCACCCAACTGCATTTGACTCGTTTTGGATGGTGATATCTCCGCAACCAAACCCCGCAAAAATCTGCGGCTACCAGTTCTCGAAAGGGATTTCACAGACCATTCCACTTGTGTACAACTTGTTGTGCAATTGACGACCTTAATTTTTTCAACATTTTAGAAAAAAATCAAGGCTAACCCCTTGCCGAAAAAAACTACATTTTCAACAATGTTTCTCAAACCCATCGATAGATACATCAAAAGAAAGGTCTGTTCAATACCTATCCACTGCTGAAGGCAAAAAGTATCTGTGACATCTAGTTCATGAGATATTTCAATTCAAAATTATTCACATGATTTTCCACCCAACTGCATTTGACTCGTTTTGGATGGTGATATCTCCGCAACCAAATCCCGCAAAAATCTGCGGCTACCAGTTCTCGAAAGGGATTTCACAGACCATTCCACTTGTGTACAACTTGTTGTGCAATTCACGACCTTAATTTTTTCAACATTTTAGAAAAAAATCAAGGCTAACCCCTTGCCGAAAAAAAATACATTTTCAACAATGTTTTCCAAACCCATCGATAGATACATCAAAAGAAAGGTCTGTTCAATACCTATCCACTGCTGAAGGCAAAAAGTATCTGTGACATCTAGTTCATGAGATATTTCAATTCAAAATTATTCACATGATTTTCCACCCAACTGCATTTGACTCGTTTTGGATGGTGATATCTCCGCAACCAAACCCCGCAAAAATCTGCGGCTACCAGCTCTCGAAAGGGATTTCACAGACCATTCCACTTGTGTACAACTTGTTGTGCAATTCACGACCTTAATTTTTTCAACATTTTAGAAAAAAATCAAGGCTAACCCCTTGCCGAAAAAAATTACATTTTCAACAATGTTTTCCAAACCCATCGATAGATACATCAAAAGAAAGGTCTGTTCAATACCTATCCACAGCTGAAGACAAAAAGGATCTGTGACATCTGGTTCTTGAGATATTTCAATTCAAAATTATTCACATGATTTTCCACCCTACTACATTTGATTTGTTTTGGATGGTGATATCTCCGCAACCAAACCCCGCAAAAATCTGAGGCTACCAGTTCTCGAAAGGGATTTCACAGGCCTTTGCACTTGTGTACAACTTGTTGTGCAATTCACGACCTTAATTTTTTCAACATTTTAGAAAAAAATCGAGGCTAACCCCTTGCCGAAAAAAATTACATTTTCAACAATGTTTTCCAAACCCATCGATAGATACATCAAAAGAAAGGTCTCTTCAATACCTATCTACAACTGAAGACAAAACGTATCTGTGACATCTGGTTCCTGAGATATTTCAATTCAAAATTATTCGCATGATTTTCCACCCTACTACATTTGACTTGTTTTGGATGGTGATATTTCTGCAACAAAGCCCCCCAAAAATCTGCGGCTGCCAGTCCTCGAAAGGGATTTCACAGACCTTTCCACTGGTGTACAACTTGTTGTACAATTCACGACTTTAATTTTTTCAACATTTTAGAAAAAATCAAGGCTAACCCCTTGCCGAAAAAAATTACATTTTCAACAATGTTTTCCAAACCCATCGATAGATACATCAAAAGAAAGGTCTGTTCAATACCTATCCACAGCTGAAGACAAAAAGGATCTGTGACAACTGGTTCTTGAGATATTTCAATTCAAAATTATTCACATGATTTTCCACCCAACTGCATTTGACTCGTTTTGGATGGTGATATCTCCGCAACCAAACCCCGCAAAAATCTGCGGCTACCAGTTCTCGAAAGGGATTTCACAGACCTTTGCACTTGTGTACAACTTGTTGTGCAATTCACGACCTTAATTTTTTCAACATTTTAGAAAAAAATCAAGGCTAACCCCTTGCCGAAAAAAATTACATTTTCAACAATGTTTTCCAAACCCATCGATAGATACATCAAAAGAAAGATCTCTTCAATACCTATCCACAACTGAAGACAAAACGTATCTGTGACATCTGGTTCCTGAGATATTTCAACTTTTAATTCAAAATTATTCGCATGATTTTCCACCCTACTACATTTGACTTGTTTTGGATGGTGATATTTCTGCAACAAAGCCCCGCAAAAATCTGCGGCTGCCAGTCCTCGAAAGGGATTTCACAGACCTTTCCACTGGTGTACAACTTGTTGTACAATTCACGACTTTAATTTTTTCAACATTTTAGAAAAAAATCAAGGCTAACCCCTTGCCGAAAAAAATTACATTTTCAACAATGTTTCCCAAACCCATCGATAGATACATCAAAAGAAAGGTCTGTTCAATACCTATCCACTGCTGAAGGCAAAAAGTATCTGTGACATCTAGTTCATGAGATATTTCAATTCAAAATTATTCACATGATTTTCCACCCAACTGCATTTGACTCGTTTTGGATGGTGATATCTCCGCAACCAAACCCCGCAAAAATCTGCGGCTACCAGTTCTCGAAAGGGATTTCACAGACCATTCCACTTGTGTACAACTTGTTGTGCAATTGACGACCTTAATTTTTTCAACATTTTAGAAAAAAATCAAGGCTAACCCCTTGCCGAAAAAAACTACATTTTCAACAATGTTTCTCAAACCCATCGATAGATACATCAAAAGAAAGGTCTGTTCAATACCTATCCACTGCTGAAGGCAAAAAGTATCTGTGACATCTAGTTCATGAGATATTTCAATTCAAAATTATTCACATGATTTTCCACCCAACTGCATTTGACTCGTTTTGGATGGTGATATCTCCGCAACCAAATCCCGCAAAAATCTGCGGCTACCAGTTCTCGAAAGGGATTTCACAGACCATTCCACTTGTGTACAACTTGTTGTGCAATTCACGACCTTAATTTTTTCAACATTTTAGAAAAAAATCAAGGCTAACCCCTTGCCGAAAAAAAATACATTTTCAACAATGTTTTCCAAACCCATCGATAGATACATCAAAAGAAAGGTCTGTTCAATACCTATCCACTGCTGAAGGCAAAAAGTATCTGTGACATCTAGTTCATGAGATATTTCAATTCAAAATTATTCACATGATTTTCCACCCAACTGCATTTGACTCGTTTTGGATGGTGATATCTCCGCAACCAAACCCCGCAAAAATCTGCGGCTACCAGCTCTCGAAAGGGATTTCACAGACCATTCCACTTGTGTACAACTTGTTGTGCAATTCACGACCTTAATTTTTTCAACATTTTAGAAAAAAATCAAGGCTAACCCCTTGCCGAAAAAAATTACATTTTCAACAATGTTTTCCAAACCCATCGATAGATACATCAAAAGAAAGGTCTGTTCAATACCTATCCACAGCTGAAGACAAAAAGGATCTGTGACATCTGGTTCTTGAGATATTTCAATTCAAAATTATTCACATGATTTTCCACCCTACTACATTTGATTTGTTTTGGATGGTGATATCTCCGCAACCAAACCCCGCAAAAATCTGAGGCTACCAGTTCTCGAAAGGGATTTCACAGGCCTTTGCACTTGTGTACAACTTGTTGTGCAATTCACGACCTTAATTTTTTCAACATTTTAGAAAAAAATCGAGGCTAACCCCTTGCCGAAAAAAATTACATTTTCAACAATGTTTTCCAAACCCATCGATAGATACATCAAAAGAAAGGTCTCTTCAATACCTATCTACAACTGAAGACAAAACGTATCTGTGACATCTGGTTCCTGAGATATTTCAATTCAAAATTATTCGCATGATTTTCCACCCTACTACATTTGACTTGTTTTGGATGGTGATATTTCTGCAACAAAGCCCCCCAAAAATCTGCGGCTGCCAGTCCTCGAAAGGGATTTCACAGACCTTTCCACTGGTGTACAACTTGTTGTACAATTCACGACTTTAATTTTTTCAACATTTTAGAAAAAATCAAGGCTAACCCCTTGCCGAAAAAAATTACATTTTCAACAATGTTTTCCAAACCCATCGATAGATACATCAAAAGAAAGGTCTGTTCAATACCTATCCACAGCTGAAGACAAAAAGGATCTGTGACAACTGGTTCTTGAGATATTTCAATTCAAAATTATTCACATGATTTTCCACCCAACTGCATTTGACTCGTTTTGGATGGTGATATCTCCGCAACCAAACCCCGCAAAAATCTGCGGCTACCAGTTCTCGAAAGGGATTTCACAGACCTTTGCACTTGTGTACAACTTGTTGTGCAATTCACGACCTTAATTTTTTCAACATTTTAGAAAAAAATCAAGGCTAACCCCTTGCCGAGAAAATTTCATTTTCAACAATGTTTTCCAAACCCATCGATAGATTCATCAAAAGAAAGGTCTCTTCAATACCTATCCACAACTGAAGACAAAACGTATCTGTGATATCTGGTTCCTGAGATATTTCAATTCAAAATTATTCGCATGATTTTCCACCCTACTACATTTGACTTGTTTTGGATGGTGATATTTCTGCAACAAAGCCCCGCAAAAATCTGCGGCTGCCAGTCCTCGAAAGGGATTTCACAGACCTTTCCACTGGTGTACAACTTGTTGTACAATTCACGACTTTAATTTTTTCAACATTTTAGAAAAAAATCAAGGCTAACCCCTTGCCGAAAAAAAATTACATTTTCAGAAATGTTTCCCAAACCCATCGATAGATACATCAAAAGAAAGGTCTGTTCAATACCTATCCATTGCTGAAGGCAAAAAGTATCTGTGACATCTAGTTCATGAGATATTTCAATTCAAAATTATTCACATGATTTTCCACCCTACTACATTTGACTTGTTTTGGATGGTGATATTTCTGCAACAAAGCCCCGCAAAAATCTGCGGCTGCCAGTCCTCGAAAGGGATTTCACAGACCTTTCCACTGGTGTACAACTTGTTGTACAATTCACGACTTTAATTTTTTCAACATTTTAGACAAAAATCAAGGCTAACCCCTTGCCGAGAAAATTTCATTTTCAACAATGTTTTCCAAACCCATCGATAGATTCATCAAAAGAAAGGTCTCTTCAATACCTATCCACAACTGAAGACAAAACGTATCTGTGATATCTGGTTCCTGAGATATTTCAATTCAAAATTATTCGCATGATTTTCCACCCTACTACATTTGACTTGTTTTGGATGGTGATATTTCTGCAACAAAGCCCCGCAAAAATCTGCGGCTACCAGTCCTCGAAAGGGATTTCACAGACCTTTCCACTGGTGTACAACTTGTTGTACAATTCACGACTTTAATTTTTTCAACAATTTAGACAAAAATCAAGGCTAACCCCTTGCCGAAAAAAATTACATTTTCAACAATGTTTCCCAAACCCATCGATAGATACATCAAAAGAAAGGTCTGTTCAATACCTATCCACAGCTGAAGACAAAAAGTATCTGTGATATCTGGTTCTTGAGATATTTCAATTCAAAATTATTCACATGATTTTCCACCCAACTGCATTTGTCTCGTTTTGGATGGTGATATCTCCGCAACCAAACCCCGCAAAAATCTGCGGCTACCAGTTCTCGAAAGGGATTTCACAGACCTTTGCACTTGTGTACAACTTGTTGTGCAATTCACGACCTTAATTTTTTCAACATTTTAGAAAAAAATCGAGGCTAACCCCTTGCCGAAAAAAATTACATTTTCAACAATGTTTTCCAAACCCATCGATAGATACATCAAAAGAAAGGTCTCTTCAATACCTATCTACAACTGAAGACAAAACGTATCTGTGACATCTGGTTCCTGAGATATTTCAATTCAAAATTATTCGCATGATTTTCCACCCTACTACATTTGACTTGTTTTGGATGGTGATATTTCTGCAACAAAGCCCCGCAAAAATCTGCGGCTGCCAGTCCTCGAAAGGGATTTCACAGACCTTTCCACTGGTGTACAACTTGTTGTACAATTCACGACTTTAATTTTTTCAACATTTTAGAAAAAAATCAAGGCTAACCCCTTGCCGAAAAAAAATTACATTTTCAGCAATGTTTCCCAAACCCATCGATAGATACATCAAAAGAAAGGTCTGTTCAATACCTATCCACAGCTGGAGACAAAACGCATCTGTGATATCTGGTTCCTGAGATATTTCAATTCAAAATTATTCGCATGATTTTCCACCCTACTACATTTGACTTGTTTTGGATGGTGATATTTCTGCAACAAAGCCCCGCAAAAATCTGCGGCAGCCAGTCCTCGAAAGGGATTTCACAGACCTTTCCACTTGTGTACAACTTGTTGTACAATTCACGACTTTAATTTTTTCAACATTTTAGACAAAAATCAAGGCTAACCCCTTGCCGAAAAAAATTACATTTTCAACAATGTTTCCCAAACCCATCGATAGATACATCAAAATAAAGCTCTGTTCAATCCCTATCCACAGCTGAAGACAAAAAGTATCTGTGATATCTGGTTCTTGAGATATTTCAATTCAAAATTATTCACATGATTTTCCACCCAACTGCATTTGTCTCGTTTTGGATGGTGATATCTCCGCAACCAAACCCCGCAAAAATCTGCGGCTACCAGTTCTCGAAAGGGATTTCACAGACCTTTGCACTTGTGTACAACTTGTTGTGCAATTCACGACATTAATTTTTTCAACATTTTAGAAAAAAATCGAGGCTAACCCCTTGCCGAAAAAAAATTACATTTTCAACAATGTTTTCCAAACCCATTGACAGATACATCAAAAGAAAGGTCTGTTCAATACCTATCTACAGCTGAAGACAAAAAGGATCTGTGACATCTGGTTCTTGAGATATTTCAATTCAAAATTATTCACATGATTTTCCACCCTACTACATTTGACTTGTTTTGGATGGTGATATTTCTGCAACAAAGCCCCGCAAAAATCTGCGGCTGCCAGTCCTCAAAAGGGATTTCACAGACCTTTCCACTGGTGTACAACTTGTTGTACAATTCACGACTTTAATTTTTGAACATTTTAGAAAAAAATCAAGGCTAACCCCTTGCCGAAAAAAAATTACATTTTCAGCAATGTTTCCCAAACCCATCGATAGATACATCAAAAGAAAGGTCTGTTCAATACCTATCCACAGCTGAAGACAAAAAGGATCTGTGACATCTGGTTCTTGAGATATTTCAATTCAAAATTATCCACATGATTTTCCACCCAACTGCATTTGACTCGTTTTGGATGGTGATATTTCTGCAACAAAGCCCCGCAAAAATCTGCGGCTGCCAGTCCTCGAAAGGGATTTCACAGACCTTTCCACTTGTGTACAACTTGTTGTACAATTCACGACTTTAATTTTTTCAACATTTTAGACAAAAATCAAGGCTAACCCCTTGCCGAAAAAAATTACATTTTCAACAATGTTTCCCAAACCCATCTATAGATACATCAAAATAAAGGTCTGTTCAATACCTATCCACTGCTGAAGGCAAAAAGTATCTGTGACATCTAGTTCATGAGATATTTCAATTCAAAATTATTCACATGATTTTCCACCCAACTGCATTTGACTCGTTTTGGATGGTGATATCTCCGCATCCAAACCCCGCAAAAATCTGCGGCTGCCAGTCCTCGAAAGGGATTTCACAGACCTTTCCACTGGTGTACAACTTGTTGTACAATTCACGACTTTAATTTTTTCAACATTTTAGACAAAAATCAAGGCTAACCCCTTGCCGAAAAAAATTACATTTTCAACAATGTTTCCCAAACCCATCTATAGATACATCAAAATAAAGGTCTGTTCAATACCTATCCACTGCTGAAGGCAAAAAGTATCTGTGACATCTAGTTCATGAGATATTTCAATTCAAAATTATTCACATGATATTCCACCCAACTGCATTTGACTCGTTTTGGATGGTGATATCTCCGCAACCAAACCCCGCAAAAATCTGCGGCTTCCAGTTCTCGAAAGGGATTTCACAGACCTTTCCACTTGTGTACAACTTGTTGTGCAATTCACGACCTTAATTTTTTCCACATTTTAGAAAAAAATCTAGGCTAACCCCTTGCCGAAAAAAAATTACATTTTCAACAATGTTTTCCAAACCCATTGATAGATACATCAAAAGAAAGGTCTGTTCAATACCTATCCACAGCTGAAGACCAAAAGGATCTGTGACATCTGGTTCTTGAGATATTTCAATTCAAAATTATTCACATGATTTTCCACCCTACTACATTTGACTTGTTTTGGATGGTGATATTTCTGCAACAAAGCCCCGCAAAAATCTGCGGCTGCCAGTCCTCGAAAGGGATTTCACAGACCTTTCCACTGGTGTACAACTTGTTGTACAATTCACGACTTTAATTTTTTCAACATTTTAGACAAAAATCAAGGCTAACCCCTTGCCGAAAAAAATTACATTTTCAACAATGTTTCCCAAACCCATCTATAGATACATCAAAATAAAGGTCTGTTCAATACCTATCCACTGCTGAAGGCAAAAAGTATCTGTGACATCTAGTTCATGAGATATTTCAATTCAAAATTATTCACATGATATTCCACCCAACTGCATTTGACTCGTTTTGGATGGTGATATCTCCGCAACCAAACCCCGCAAAAATCTGCGGCTTCCAGTTCTCGAAAGGGATTTCACAGACCTTTCCACTTGTGTACAACTTGTTGTGCAATTCACGACCTTAATTTTTTCAACATTTTAGAAAAAAATCAAGGCCCCTTGCCGAAAAAAATTACATTTTCAACAATGTTTCCCAAACCCATCGATAGATACATCAAAAGAAAGGTCTGTTCAATAACTATCCACAGCTGAAGACAAAAAGGATCTGTGACATCTGGTTCTTGAGATATTTCAATTCAAAATTATTCACATGATTTTCCACCCAACTGCATTTGACTCGTTTTGGATGGTGATATCTCCGCAACCAAACCCCGCAAAAATCTGCGGCTTCCAGTTCTCGAAAGGGATTTCACAGACCTTTCCACTTGTGTACAACTTGTTGTGCAATTCACGACCTTAATTTTTTCAACATTTTAGAAAAAAATCTAGGCTAACCCCTTGCCGAAAAAAAATTACATTTTCAACAATGTTTTCCAAACCCATTGATAGATACATCAAAAGAAAGGTCTATTGAATACCTATCCACTCTCAAGATATTTCAATCCAAAATTATTGCCATGATTCTTAATACAATTGCATTTGATTTGCTTGGAAGCTGATATCTCGTCAACCAAGCATCGCAAAAAGTTACGGTTTCAGCACTTGAAAGGGATTGAATAGAACTTTCTACTGGTGTTCAATTTGCCACTTTCATTTTTTAAAGATTTTTATGAAAAAATCAAGGTTAACCCCTTGCGAAAAAAAATTCCATTTTCAACAATGTTTCCCAAACTCATCGGCATATACATCAAAAGAAAGGTCTATTGAATACCTATCCACTCCTGAAAACCAAACGCTTCTGCAGCTTCTGGTTCCCAAGATATTTCAATCTAAATTATTTCATTTGATTTGCTTATAAGCTGATAACTCGTGAGCCAAGCTTCGCAAAAAGCTGCGGTTTTCAGCGCTTGAAAGCGATTGAACAGACCTTTCTATTGGTGTGAAATTTGCCGCTTTCATTTTTTAAAGATTTTTATAAAAAAATCAAGGTTCACTTGCGAAAAAAAATTCCATTTTCAAGAAGGTTTCCCAAACCCATCGACATATTTACCAAAAGAAAGGTCTATTGAATACCTTTCCACTCCTGAAAACCAAAGCTTCTGGTTCTCAAGATATTTCAATCCAAAATTATTGCCATGATTGTCAAACCAACTGCATTTCATTTTCTTTGCTGATATCTCGTCTATCAAGCATCGCAAAAAGTTGCGGTTTTCAGCACTTGAAAGGTATTGAGCAGACCTTTCTATTGGTGTGAAATTTGCCGCGTTTATTTCTTAAAGATTTTTATAAAAAAATCAAGGTTAACCCCTGCGATAAAAAAATCCATTTTCAACAATGTTTCCTAAGCACTTGAAAGGGATTGAATAGACCTTTCTATTGGTGTACAATTTACCGCTTTCATTTTTTAAAGATTTTAATGAAAAAATTAAGGTTGACCCCTTGCGAAAAAAAATCCATTTTTAACAATGTTTCCCAAGCCCATCGATATATACATGAAAAGACAGGTCTATTGAATACTTTACACTCCTGAAAACCAAACGCTTCTGCAGCTCCTGGTTCTCAAGATATTTCAATCAAAAATCATTGCCATAATTGTCAAACCAAATGCATTTGACTTGCTTTGGAAGCTGATATCTGAGCAACCAAGCCTCGCAAAAATCTGCGGTTTTCAGTACTTGAAAGGGATTGAACAGGCCTTTCCACTAGTGTACAATTTGCCGTTTTCATTTTTTAAAGATTTTTATAAAAAAAATCAAGGTTAACCCCTTGCGAAAAAAAAATTAATTTTCAACAATGTTTCCCAAACCCATCGACATATTTACCAAAAGAAAGGTAAATTGAATACCTATCCACTCCTGAAAAACAAACGCTTCTGCAGCTTCTGGTTGTCAAGTTATTTTAATCCAAAATTATTGCCATGATTGTCAAACCAACTGCATTTGATTTGCTTTGCTGATATCTCGTCAACCAAGCATCGCAAAAAGTTGCGGTTTTCAGCACTTGAAGAAAGTATTGAACAGACCTTTCTATTGGTGTACTTTCATTTTTTAAAGATTTTTATAAAAAAAAAATATAAATTTAAAAACATACATTTCTGAAAAAACGTCCACCCGTTTTCGAAATATTGAATTTTACAAAAAAAAAAATATTTTCTTTTTCAAAAATCCAAAAAAAAACTATTTTTCGAAAATTTTGAAATCCACTATTATTTAATTTTTGAAGGACCTCCTGTATAAAAATTGTGATTGAAATCCGCTGAGCCGTTTATGAGAAAGTCGCAAATCAATAAAATTGTTGTATGGCAGGTACCGTTAATTACAAAATATGTTAAAAAAATGTTTGGCCAAAATGTAGACCATACCTACATTAGTACACATAGGCCAAATTCATAAACGCATGATTTGCAAAGCAAGTCTCATGCTAAGCAAATGCACGAACCCGATAAACATTGAAAAGCAAATGAAGTGCGCAACACAAGTTTAAAACTTGCACAATTGTAATGAAGTTTACGCAAGAAAAAGGAATGAACTGCGTTTTGGGACATTGTGCTTAGTAGATATTTTCGTGTTTGCGTTTAGGGACAGGTTGCTTAGCATATTATGCGAAAGATTTACGTTTAGGAATTTGCCCATACTTTTTTTTCAAAATCTTTAGAGCCGTTTTCGAAATAATTAAGATGGTAGAAAAATTTGTATGTTAAGTACCGTTATTTTTAGGAATAAAACAACGATTCAGAAATATATTAGGGACAATCACCAAGCTTGAACAAAATCGGTTCAGCCGTTTAGGCTTTGCGGGACCTACTTTTTTGGTGTTCTCTATCATCGCAATTTCAACTTTGATTAAAATCTCCAGTTCGATTTTTTTCCTAATGTAAAACTTGCCCTTTAGGAAGGACAAAATTCCTTTTGGTCTTTTAGTAAGTACGGTGGTAAGTGTGAATATGTAACGCGGGTTACGTGGTTAAAAAGCTTCCCTATTGATTGAACATCTTAAAAAAAGGCGAGCAAGTAACGAAATTTAAGCACGTTTTCATAGAGAATTAAATTTTACAATTACAATTTTGGTTAAAGTATTTTTTATTGCTAAATCCAAAATAAAAATTATTAGTTACCCTCTTAGATTTTGATGTAGATATGTATTAAAAGGTTTATATTGCGGATAATTTTCCAAATCAAACAAAATAAAAACAACGCTGAAATATAAATGAGAAAGACATTTAACATACAATATTTTATTTGGTAAAAGTAAGGCTTGGTTATACATATAATAATTTAACTATAGAAATCTTCAGTTTGTTTTGTTTAGCTTTTTTTTAATGCTATGCAATAGTTCTGAAAAAAAGTATTGAAACGTGTTTTATAGCAGGCTAATAGTAATTATAATAATAATTAAAATTAATACACAAAGAAAAGGCTAAACAATTTCATACATGCTAGTACAGATATAATTGAACATGAGAAAACATTAAATAAACGAAATTATTATAAAACATTCATGAAAAATAAGACTTCTGTTTTTATAAACGAAAATTATTATAAAAGGAAAAAAAAATAACAATAACATAAACTGTCTCCAAATCTTGGATTGCATTTCATTTTTGTTCGTTTATTATCGTTCCAGCATATATATATGTACTTCATATCATAAACTCGCAAGTTTGCCGCATTGCAGCATCTATCGTGGTTGTTTGTTTTAATTTGATTTCGCCGAATAAGGACTAGATGAACCGACTGATGGTGGAGTTGGAGTTGCTCCACTTCGAATTCCATCTCCTTCGCAGATATATTTACCTATAAAATTTGTAGTAATTTTTATAATTTCTCTTTTAAACCGTTTGATTTTGTTGTTTATGCAATTTACCTGAAACAAATCTTCGTTTTACTAACGACTGCCGATAGCCATTGCCAATTAGTTCAAATTCAATTCCAGATAAGGTGGTTCCTTCGCAATTGAACTGAGTAGTCATTGTATTAGGAGTCGATGGACCATCATTTAATTCTAGTCGGGCTCGCAGCGTTCCAACACCACCTCCCTGAGAGTTTTGTGATATATCCGTAAAGTTCCAAACCAAACGATTTGATTCGCCAAGCCTTTAAGAAATTATTGCAATTAATAAATATATATACATGATATATCCTACTATCTTTTTTTGCGATTTTTTATATTTATTGTACATACATACATATGAATGCATGACAGCTAAAGCTTATCAAAACAGTTGAGTATTCTCAGAAAGTATCGTTGCCTGACAAGGTCTATAAAATATCATGCCCTTCAGATAGAGGAAATGAAAAATACGCCTAAAGCAGGAAAGCCTATAGTAAGAAGTGTAACAGCGTAATATACAAAATAACAGGTACCACTCTATTCGGGGGGTTAACCTATAGATTCTACAGAATCAATTAAATATATTTAAACTGAACAAAAAAAAGTTTGGCTGGATACGAAAATCTGGCTATTCTCATTTGTTAACCAATAAGATCCTCAATAACTTAGATTTAAAACGAATATATGTATTTTTTGACGACCCTTTTGGTAAGGTCTGACCAAAATGTTCTACAGTTTAAACTGTGATCAGGTCTTTCCGGGGTGAATTTACCACATTCTCGTTAAAGGAGACAGGTGATACTTTTTTAAAACATATCTGATGGACGGTGCCGAACCTGGACTGAAGGCATATAGGCAATTGCCTAGGGCGGCAAAATTAGTGTAACAAATTTAAAACTGAAGAGTAACACAAATGCGTCTCCTTGAATTTAAAATAATGTTAGCAACTAATGCACTGTATTCTGTTTACTCTCCTTTGTTGTTCGTTTTTTGTAGGATATCAAGAGTGCAGCGTATCTAGCATGAATATAATCATTGAAGTTGGCCATATATGTAATGTCCCAACGCAACACGCAAAAATACAAACATGAGATTTGACTTTTTTAATCTGACATCAGCAGAAAATTATTTTAAAATTGTTTTACTTTTCCAGATCTGATTTTCTTTCTTTTCCATTGCCGTTCTTCTTACTTAGATAAGCCATTCTACAAAAAATAAAATTCTAAACAAATTGGTTTGAAAAATTTATCGGATAAACGTTGGCCAAGCAGAGCAAAAACTACTAACTGTCTTAATAAAAATTTATCACAAATGTATCATTCTTTAATCGAAATCGCAGAAAGTGCAGAATTTGATAAAAATTCAAGTTTCAAAGAAACTCGACTAGGTAAACACATATACAAATTTAAATTTATTTTGTCAACGATTATTTGGAATGAGTTTTTAGGAAAACTAAATGCCCTTTCAAATATGCTTCAGTCTAAATCCATGGACTTTTTAATATGTTTAGAACATTTAGATAAACTCGATTAGCTAACGTAAACGCCGTTATAAACCTCAACAATCTCAAGCAATTGATCCAAGATTTAAAATTAAAGTTGATTTCTTCTACCACGTAATCCATGTGATGTTGTTATCTTCTCTCGATGAGCATTTTGGACAGTATCAATATCTGAACGAAAACTTCGGCTTTCTCTGTGATAATTCAAAGAATGTGGAGTTTAAGGATTGCCAGAAACTTAAAATAATTTTAACAGCAAAAACTGACGACGAAGTGCAAAAGGACGTTATAGCTAAGGATCTCTTGAGTGAAATTAATATATTCAACCAAACGTCTACTCTTACTGATCTTATTTAGCTTCAAACCATTGAATTGTATCGAAATTAAACAACTGCGTTAAAATAAACTATTAAACAACCTATTATTAAGGCCTTAACACGATACTAGTTAGCAATTTACTATATACATAGTAGTCTACTAACTTTTCATAAATTAATATAATAATAATATATATATATATTAATAATATTTGTTTACTAGTAAAATGCTAATTAAGCAGATAGCAAAGCATTTATAGGGTTTGAATTTTGATGAACACAATTTGGCGCAAAATTTTAATTGTTAAGGACTTAACATTTTACTAGTTAGCAATTTCCTAAGTGCTTATTGATTAAATAACTATTTCAAAATTTTTAAACCTTTTATAAACTAGTAAATTGCTAATTTAGCAGAAAGCTGAGCATTTGTAGGATTTGAATTTTGATGAACACAATTATTGTTGTTATGCGTTGTTAATTAATTATATGTTGATGAAAACCCAACATGTACTCTAAAAAGGTATTAGTTATTTCTATTTTCATCATTTTAACTTCATTATTTACAAAAAAAAAATAGTGCACCAGCAGGAGTTGAACCTCGGCACCCCGCGTGCAAGGCTGATATACATACTATCAGATTTCATAATGGATTTAGCAAATTGTTAAAAGTTAAAATAGCCATTCCGTGATTTTAACTTTAGTAAAATGTTAAAATCGTTTAAAATTAGCTCAATCATCTTTTTAGCTTAGTAAATTGCTAAAAATGGCTTTAACATTTTACTAAATCGTTTAAAAGTTTGCGCCGTTGTGTTTATGCGTTGTTAATTGATTATATGTTGATAGAAACCAAACATGTGCTCTAAATAAGCATTCGATGCTTATATTTTCATCATTTTAACTTCATTTTAAAAAAAATGACACCAGAAAGACTCGAACCTGGGCCTCCCGCGTGCAAAGCCGATATACTATCAGAATGACATGTGGGTTTAGTAAGATACTAAAGATTTAAAGTTGCCATTCGGTGATTTTAACTTTACTAAAATTTTAATAATATTAAAATTAGCAAAATCCTCTTGTTAACCTAGTATCATACTAAAAATGATTTAACATATTACTAAATCGTTTAAAATTTTGCGCCAATGTTTTCTGTAACTGTTTTTACAAGGGAAGTTAGTTTTTTGCAAAACATAAAAAATCGGTACAAAATTCGCAATAATGAAATCGCCAAGAGCAGCATTTTAATCATAATATTTTGTAAAAAATATTTTATCGAACATCCTTGAAATGAGTTAAATAAAACTTATATATATTTATTTGTATGATTTTCGTGTTTTTAAACTTTGGGGCCGCACAATTATAATTTGCCTAGGGCGGCAAAAGCCCCATGTTTGGCACCGATGATAGTTACCAAAAATGGCTGTTGCTAGGAAGAGTACTTATCCTCGGAAACACAAACAATTCGTTTAAAAAAATTACCGACATTCTAACATTGCATTTACTATTAAAGGCAATTTCCCGCCAACTTTCTGCATAATTCGTACCCCGTTAGTTTGTTAATCTCCTTAATTCGAAATAAACTGCCGGCCACGTAATCTTTTTAAGAAATTTAATATTTTCCAACTTACCACGCCGAATGCGGTTTAGATTGGACATTTCGAACAGATCCATTTACCGGTACTGACAGTGTGACATTGAGCAATGGTGTGGCAACTGCCATGGCATGATTATTGTACTTATAGTCAATTTTCAGGGCGGTGTATGTTGGTTCACATTTCCAATAGCTTACCAATTGGAATGGACACGAAGAGGCACCTGGTTTCGACCGCACCTGATATTTCAATATTTCTACATTGAAGTAAGCAGCAGATGGGCTCTGCTCAGATTGACGACGCAATTTTGCCGTCAAAGCCGTCATATTGAATTCAAGAACTGTACTAAATGTATCCGATTGATTATGATCACTATAATGAAATAAAATTAACAGTTAAACAAAAATATGAAAACATAAATCAAATGGCATAACTTACACTTGGACCAGTTCTTGATTTGGAACGATGTTTTCAAGATTGTTGATATTCTTTATACGAAAACCTAATCTTGCTGGATTGGGATTGTTGGCCAAAACACCGGCTATGCCGGCAGGAAAGGACAACATCATATCACCAGTTATTTTCACCTGACACTTTGATTCATCGGTACCCCTGTAAAATGTATTCATACGGATTGTAATTTTATGTGGGCAAAGTTGAATGAATGTACCTAAAGTAAGCATGAATAATTTCATGGAAGGCCACAGCAAGGGGTATTGTATCCGATATACCAATAGTAAGGGGTGATGGCCCTCTTGATGAGCCATGTCCGACGCCCATCCGGAATTCCATGCTACCGACACTATCGGCTCTTGACATCGATGATGGACTGATTCGCCCTCGTGGTGCCATCTCGGAGCGTCTGGAAGGCGGACGGGGTATTGCTATGCTATTGGCTGATGTCGGTGTCGGTATTTGGCGGCTTACGGATTTTGATATCGTTGCAGACGCAGGAGCAGATGCACTGATTTCCCCAACTTCAGAGAATATATCACCCAAGTCGGCATATCTAGAATAAGAGTTGCAGTACTAATAGAGGTGTTGATGAGAATCATATAAACTGTTTACCTCGAGTTATTGGACATCGATAGAGTAGGACTTTGGAGTGGCGCATAGGGATGCACAGTAGCAGTCGGAGTTGATGCGTTTGATACCTCTGGACTTTGTTGACGTGACGCAATGCTGGATTGTTCTAACTGTTGACTATGCTATAAGATTATAAAATATAAAGAATTAATTTTTAATTTTAGAACAATAAAGAAGACTTAGCACTTACAGAAAAGATTCCCACCGGTGAAAGTGATATATTACCCACAGTCGCTCGTAGTTCATCAACACTAGCCGACATTGGAGCTGTACCATTGTTAAGTGGTTTTATTTTGACGTGAATTTTTTTATCAGGCTTATCATTATCTGAATCAGAGTCGGAATCTGAATAGAAACTTCCAGCTTCAAATACAAATAGGAAATTAAATTAATGTAAAAGGATGTTTGTATATAATTATTTATACCATTTTCTGGATTGTCTTCCCAGGCGGTTTCTTTTTGTGGCTGAATACTATAACCATCTTCATCAACTTCAGGGGCAGCTGTTGGTGCAACGCCTGGAACAACTGGAATGGCCACAGTGGCTGAGGATGATTTTTGTACTTTATTTGGTTCATCGTCTTGCAAGTGGTCCTTTTCTTCGCTGTTTGTGATGAAATATGTAATTTTTTTAAATAAAGGTAAATTAGATACATATTTTTTTTATACGTATATCAAATTATTGTTTAAAATCAATCTAGAAAATTGAACAAAAAAAATTCATCGATAAATAAACTAATATGTAAGATCTTTATGAAGAATAAAAATATGGTAACAAAAAAATGTGGAACGCTTCACGATTTTGCGTGTCATCCTTGCGCAGGGGCCATGCTAATCTTCTCTGTATCGTTCCAATTTTAGTATATGTTCTGCCGAAGCAAGAACAATGTTGGAGTACTTAAAGTTCAACTTATTCAGACATAGGTAGGAAAAAAAACTGTGAACTATATTGCGCACCGATAACTCAACCTAAATAAATCTAGTCTAGCATATACAACAACCATTAGGTCCTGCACAAACCAAAACACATTTTGAACATTTTGCACAAACCAAACACATTAAAGCTATTTAACGATGGATTTTTTTTTCATTGTTGAAAATTTCACTTTCGTGCGATTTTGATTTTTTTTTAAATTAGGTTTTAATGGAAATGGTAATGTAAAACATCCGTCCATTGACTAAAATAGATAAACAATAGGTTTGTTTAGTGGGCCTTTTATGTTAGCTTAAAAATAATGGAAGAATCAACACTTAGTCAATGTATAACAGTTTTAATATCGTTGATGTGTTATAAAAAAAAGTTTTTAAGTGGAGATTGGTGTTGTATTTTACATGGCAACTATTTTTAAGCTTATATAAATTAGGGTACAAAAAAAAACGCATAATAAAAACAAAAAACGCATAATTTATTTATTTAAACAAAAAACGCATAATAAAAACAAAAAACGCATAATAAAAACAAAAAATGCATTGCAGCTATTTTTCTGCTTATAAAAGCATTGAATAAATATTTGGTAGTGACATGTGCAACAATGTTGCACTTTTGAATTTGCCTCATTCAATAACCGAACTAAAGCTATCGGGATAGGTTGGTGTTGTTGTATTCCCATGCAAGAACACAGCTGATAACAAAGCAACCACTGCCAAAAAAAAATTACATGGGATAGCTAATAGTTCTTATTGAATGGGGCCATTTAAACTATTTCTGTTGCGAAGAATAATGCGGTTTTATTTTTCATGTCAAGTTTGGCACAATCGGTCTGATTGATGTATATAGCAAAATATGGCAGCTTTAGCTTACGAGCAACCATAACATTGTTCCATGGCAAAGAAGTTTAGACTATGTTTAAACGACTTTCTCCAGAATAAGCTGAAATATTTGTATGAATAAATAATTTACTTATACATAGTTTCAAAGCTGGACGATTTGATTCGTTTGCTTCATAGTATGGAAAAAAACACCATACCTAAATTAATGAAAACCTTTTGCAAATACACATCGAAAATAAATGTTTCATCAGAATGAAGACTTGTCGAATTTTTCACAACCCTTTAACACCGATCTCTTCCAATTTGTTTCTTTGTTGTAAGGAAATTGAAAAAAATCGTTTTATTGTAAATTTGTGATTTTTAATTGACAGCTGCAGGAAACTGGGGAAAATGAAAAACTTCAATTTAACGTTATATAATTGTCAGATCTTGGTAGTGTGCGTGTAAGGTTGATGAAATCTTCCTAAAAATGCAAGATCTGTTTTGACAGCATGAAATAGATTTTGTTTAGAAAACATAAGAAATCTGTTTCTTAAATAGGTGTGTTCGTTGAGCCCTGAAGTCGCCCTAGGGTCGACCTAAAGCGTTTTTTGAAGAACCTAAAGCCACCCTGATAAACAAATTCTGTGTTTTTTTTAAACCTAGGGTCGCCCTCACTTCACCTTGAAGTAGATCTATATTTTTGTTGTCAATGGATAAAATATGACATTATGACCGAAGAAAAACTACATTTCCACTGTGCAATATTAGAATAGGCGCGTTCTATGAAATAAGGTTTGTTTCTTTTAAGAATTTTCTACTTCGAAGAAGATTTCAATGATATTAATTGTTAATCTTCATTTAAGGAGATTAAAATTTGTATGGGAAATCTTCAAGATTTAGAAGATTTCAAAGAGGGTTTATGGTTAGTCCACTTAAATCTGGATTAAGTGGTAGGTGAAAACGTACGAGTAGTATTAGATGGGGCAAGTTTAAATGAATAAACGTCAAAGTCACATGAGATTTGATATAAAGATGGGAGATATTGAGAAAAATATCGAATACTCATCATCGATGTAAATAATTATCGAATGGAAAATGTTTTAATTATTAAATAAAATAACTTAGTTTTTAGCAACATAAAATGAATTGCCCCCGGGTGTTTTTTTGAGAACCGAAAAAACCCAGATTTTTTTGACAACTCTTGGGGTTGCCTAGTTCGACCCTAGCAAAGTTCAGCGAACGAACCTAATATGAAAATCAGCTGTTGCTGTTTATTTAACACTAATGGCCTTTTCGATTGGCCGTCCAGAACTGTTCTGACCCCCACAAAATGACAATTGTTACTCTGAACAGAACAGATTCTGGATTTCATTTCCGAATCGAAAACAGAATCACTAATACACTTACATAATTAAAATGTCAAAATCATCGGGTTGATTTGTTTTGTGTCATTTCGATGTGTTTATTGAATTTTGAACTACTTTTCTGGTAAGATAACATAAAAAGAAGCAAGTTAATTATTATCGATACAAGAAAATGTCTATCTAAATTGATGGAAATTCTTTTTAGCCGATGTGATTTTTTTAAATTTAATTTTCACAAACACAGTGATACATACACTTCAGAATCAGTCAAATTGTTTCCGAGTGTTTTATTGTGGAAACGTGTTCCGGACAGCCAATCGAATAGGCCATAATTCAAAATTGTTGTTGTAATCCTTTTTAAGAACACAACTGATGACAAAACAGCTGCTGTCAAGAAATAGAGCTATCCGAAAAACTGGTATACTTTTGTATGTATTAAAAATACAAAAATGACAATTATTGTGAAAAACTTTAGGATGAAAACACAAAAGTGACAGATTCTTGATAGTTTTGTTTGTCATAAATTATGTGTATACTGATATCATTCTCCACTTCCGATAGTGAAAGCATGTTTTATGGCTAGTGGATACCGCATAAAAAGAACAGAAAAGTCAATAGTCATTTGACACCATTTGCAAAAATGGTACATTCACAGTAGACTAGTTCAGACAATGAGATCTCAGCAATCTCTTTCATTTGAACACGATTCCTCAGCTAAATTTCTCGGCTCTGCTGTCCAATACTGAGGAACGAACACAAATTTGGAATCGCCCACTTAATTTTTCACGGAGCGAATTTTATATTGTCGTTTCGGAATGATTCCAAATGAGTGTTCGACTGGTATCAAATGATAGATAAGTACATGCAAAATAATATGTTTTGTGTATGAAACTGTATATGTATAAAAAAAATATTAATAATTATTTTCTAAATATACAATATACATATAATTATCTTACACGACATTTCGTTCCTCTTTATTGATATCCCCAGTTTCGAGTTCTTTTTTCTTTTTAAGTTTCTTCGTTTTGGTTTTCTCTCGTCGACTTCTTAGAATTCCTGAAACTAAAATATTTCTTTTTTATAAAAAAAATAATAATAATTTAAGCTGGTTGGAATAATATGTATATTTTTCTAAAAGTCGAAATAAATCAAATTGAATGGAAATTTTATTTATAATTTAGTTGTGAACAATTAAATGTTAGTATATTAAGATCCGCAACAAGAGGAGTGTAACAACTAAATTTGACAAAAATATAGCATATAACAAACCAACGAAAGAATAACACAACCAGAAATATGATGAGATTCCATACAAAATTAAAATGGTTAAAAAATAATAATAAAAAAGGTAATTGTGATTAAGTGAATATTAAAATTATGCAGATGCTATGTGGTTTTGTGGAAAAGGAAGATTGTTTTTATGTTATTATATCCAAAAATCAATAAATTAATAATCCCAAAGCAAATCTCGAAAAAATTACAAGTTTAGAGTCCTGAGGAAACAATTTCCATTGGTAAAATAAATCTCGATTTTTCAACAGATTTACCACACCTTGTACCAATACAAATACAAGTTTAAGCTGTCAGCTTGGTTTTCAATTTGTAATTTGTTTTGATTGTGAAAAGTTAAACAAAATATTAAAGAATATTAATCCAAATACAAAAATTTAAGCAGTTTTAAATGGACTGTTACTAGTTTCACAGACACGAAATTTCACTAATACAAAGTCAAAAAAAATCAATTGCTATTGATTCCATTCGCCACGAAAAAAAATCAATTTTTAGATTGAAATCTGAATTTACCAATCGAAAACACCATAAGTTTAAGGGAATTGTCAGGATAAAATCGAATTTTATAGGCGTTTTTTTTTTAGTGCAGAGCCTGGAATTCGTTTTTTTTTATTTTTGAATATGTTCAGAGTGCGCTCGATGTGCTCAAAATTTAATATTAGAGTTGACCATAGTATATTTACATATGTCAAATATATCACAAAGGTCTCTGAGATTTTATGCATCCACACAGATTTTTGACACATACACATACAAAAAGGAATGTCAGTAAGAAGTAGTCAGAAACAGGTAACAGCAGATCGAAAATACCTGTTATTGAAATAAAATTTAAAATTTAGAAATTTTTATTTTGGTGCAACCGAATAGCGGAATATACATATATATAGATGATAAGGTGAGGAATAATTAATTTTTAAATTCGAGTAGAAATAATTTATTAAAACTGTTATTTTATTGAAAATTATTGTCTTATTCCATTTTGCTATTGCAGTAATAGTTTATAGTTATTATTTAAAAGTAGCAATAACCGATATTAACTTAGTAGTTTGTCTAAGGCTATGCCCATTGCTTATAACATTCGTGACAAAATGGCCATGTTTAGAAGACGTTGTCGACTTGAAAGCTAGGTACCAATTGCGGTTGTGGATCAATCGTCAATTTCTGCATTTTATATAAGGTGTGTTTGATTACGTGGAAATTCGTACGAATTCGTTCACATTTTGCTGTCAGAACCCATAGGCAAAAACCCAAATTTGTAAAACTTGGTGAACATTTCCAGTTAACAAACCTGCATATTATGATTTTGGTTTTTGAACGAAATTCGTCGATTCTAACTATCTGATCGATAAGCCGTATGGAGCCCTACGGTTCTGGGTTCAAAATCCGAAATCGACAAAGGCAATCGGGCCTAGTAAAGTTTCTGGTTTCTGATTAGCCTGCTACCAAAACAATTATGTGTTGCTTGGCAGTAAGTCGACTACTACCTTCTGAACGTGGCCAATGCTCTCAGAGTTTTGACAATTCGGCGAACTTGACCGAAAATGGAAAATTGGAAGGGCATAACTTTTAAAATGTGTACTGTGGAGTAGACAAAGTAAAATAATTAGCAAAACAAACTTCACATTTAACCGGAAATAAATAACAAAATAGAAGACAAAAAACTACCAATCGAATCAATACGGCTTATGAGAATCGTAATTCTGGCGCTGAAGGTTGTAAATAACTAATAACAGGTTAGTTTGTGGTGAAACAATCTGATTTTTGAGACCTGGGGGTCAATTCCCGAACTGTGAAGTTTTGAAGTGAAAAAAAATATAATTTCAGTTTCCAAAGAGATTTATCATTTTCCAACTTCACGCACACGCCTAATGCGATTCTGTTACAATAAGTGATAAAGTTTGTACTAAAAAGTACTAAATGATAAATTCTGTCAATTCTGATTAATTTTTCGTATTGGGAGAGGTAAATATTTCATTTCAGTTTCTAAATTTGCGTAAGAATAATGTCCGGAATAATAATTCGCTTAATTATTAACTATAGACGAAATATTAAATCGTGTCTCCGTTTTGAGGAAGACTTATTTTTTTCCTAGGAATGATGTGAGGATTGCGAGATGGGCAGAATCCATTCGAAGTTACAACAGAGTAGCACTTTATTAAACTTTATAAATTCCCGAAAATTCATGCATGAATTTAATAGATGAATTGAAACCATTCCGTAGTTCCCAATGAGCTATTGGGCAAGATTCTTTGTCGTCTTGTCTCAGACATCAGTGAGTCGGTGTGTTACATTTCGAGTGCGTTAAATAAAATAGCACATATATATGTAAAGTTTCATACGAGGGATGAATTTCCAGAGGAATTAATTTCCAGCGACTTTTTTGTTTGTACTCTTCTTCACAGAACAATTGACTGTGATAAAAAAAAATCTTCATATGAAAAATTTTTGACATTTAACTTTACCAATTCGAATTGGACGTGAAAGCGTGATAAAATTTATCACTTCACATTCACAGCTTCACAGATCGAGAACTGACCCCCTGGGTTCGTAGTGAGGTTGTGTAGTGTGCAACGGGAGAATCCGTATAAGCCACATGGATTTCCAAAATTCAGGCTTTAATTCTTTCTTGCTTTAAAACGTCAACAACACAACCTTGGGTGTTTTGAAAAACCGAAAAAAAAAAATTTTTTTACCATTCATCATTCCAAGTTCAACGAACGAAATTAACATGACATAATAGCTATGATGCACACTCTGTCCAAAACCTGGAAATGACACAAATTTGCACCCAATTATTCCACCTTGGACATTATTATATGCAGGATGTCCGAAAAGTCAACGTCCAAACGAAAACGGGTGATAGGGCAGGTGGTAACAGTCATCGGAAAAATAATAAACAAAATCGTAGCCTTGTATTTTATGACGTTAGTTATAGGCATTCGAATAAAATGGTCACCCTGTGACGGTTTTTCGAGTAAATACACCACGCCATTCAAGTTCTCTAGTGGCTCCAATGGGTCAATATTTTTATCGTTAAGAATTCCGTACTTAGTTGGGCAAAAAAGTGATATTTTCTTCAAAACAGATGCAGGTGAGTTTAAATTTTTGAATGCAATTGTCAGCAGGGTAACTCAAGAAATCATAACGACAACGAACAAAAATTGAGGAAGATTAATGGGGTTTTTGTTTGGTAAATTTATATTTTGATCCAGTAATTGATTTTTTACGTAACGAATCGAAGACGTTTTCAGCTTGATTTTTAGTTGCTTAGTATTGGTGTATATTTGTGTCTGTGAACCAACTGATGGCTGTCAATTATCATGCATAGTGGTGTTAGTAAAAGAGGGGTAGATCTGCCGAAAAATCCAGATTTGCAGAATTGATTTATGGGGTTTTCATTTGGTAACAAAAATAAATTTATTTTTGTTTTGGATCTGTCAAAAAACTGATTTTCACAATTTTTGCCTTCGATTGGCCAAAAAATTGAATTATTTTTTGATTTTAAATCAATTTTGCAAATCGGGATTTGTCTGCAGATCTACCCCTCTTTTACTAACCCAACTAAACATCATAATTGACAACCAACAGTTTGACAAGACAGCTAAAACTGGTAGCTGGTTCATAGACACAAATATACACCAATACTATAGCAAATAAAAATTAATCTAAAAACCTATTCGATTCGTTACGAAATAAATCAATTTATAGATCAAAATATAAATTTACCAAACAAAACCCCGATTAATAACAAATATAAAATAATTTTTTTTGTCAAAATTAGTTTTTTGACCGATCTAAATGAAAAATAAATTGAATTTTGTTACCAAACGAAAGCCCCATAAGATTTGTAATCACGGTACATAAACAAACGACACAAGGGTGACCATTTTTTCGAATGCCTATAACTCACGTCATAAAATACATGACTACGATTTTTTGAAGTTATTTTTCTTATAACTGTCACCACCTACCCTATCGCCCGTTTTCGTGTCGACGTTGACTTTTGGACACCCTGTATATAACCCAACTATTCCGCCTGATCTATCACAGAGAAGTTAATACGTTCGTTAGCGATCTGAAAATTGTAGTTTCCCAACTTTCGTGCTGATTATGAATATAAGAGTGCCTCTATTTGAGTATTGAGAAGTAACCGAAAAATATGGGTTTAACGTCAATGAGGGCCAGACCGGTATTTATCAAGTAATTCAAGCCTCCTTTTATAAGACACTTATCATCTTGATTTTGCAACTGATGGACGCTTAAGATTGTTTTAAAAAGACAATTTGCGGGGTAATTTTCAGTCTAGTCAGTTCGACATTGAATGTTAGTGGATGGAAAAATACAATGACTTGTATGAGATGCGACCAGAACAGAAGAGTGAAATACCAATAGCTGAGGTGGCTGCATCATGTGTAGATCTGATGAACGCTTCGAATCAGGTAGGACACCCAAGTGGAAAAAAACTTTAATAAACATGGCGTGCGAAACTGAGTTAAGTAAGCTAAGAACACAGTACACATATTAGGTCTGATCCAGACTTTTTTTGGGCAGAAATTGGCAGCTTATAAAATTTTAAAGAGTGGGGATGAAATGCTCTCATTGAGAAATAAAGTCGGAAAAAGTCTGGGACAGCTAGAGTACAATTTTGTGCCAATTTTTAAACGTCAACACATTTTTTTTTTAACTGTGTGCCTGTAAGACCTAAGGTCTTTTAAATGCAACCTGAATTGCACGGCACTAGTTTGGCACAGTGGATTTGAGAAGCAGGTATTGACTGTCTCATTTTAACCAATGGGCGGCATCCAATTAAAATAGGAGGTATAGAAAAGAATGCGCCTAGCGTGGGGATCGAACCCACACGTCCTAGTTAGCAATCAAGCACTTTATCCACTGCGCCATTGCCACCCATTTTTTTTTTTTTTTTATTTCTTTATTTGCTGTAAGTTCACATTTTTTTCTCTCAAACTAATTATTTTGTATTTTAGTGTTTCTAATTTAATTTATTTGTTCAACAAATATTTTTCCACAACAACTACGAATCGTTTTTTTTTTCGTTTATGACGAACGTCAGCCTGACAATTGTAAATTTTCTGCCCAAAAATTCCTGCCTACAAAAATTTATTGGGTAGTAATTGGCAAGAAATTGTCAGGAAGGGGGAAATATTTTAGTCTCTCAAGAGTGCTCTCTTCTGCCAAAAACTACCAAATTTTTAAGTTTGGAACAGGATTTGGCAGAAATTGGTGTCAATTTGTGCCAATTGGCAGAGTGTGGATCACACCTATTATTAATAAAGGAAATATATTCCGAGTTTTCATTTTTGTTCAAATTTGCGTATGTGTCAAAACTCAGAGACACTCGTGTCACATTTGGCATGGACATAGGCATACTCATGGGCCAAAATGCTAGTTGCAATATCTGTTACTGCTACTTTTAAATAACCGTTATAAATAAACAATTATGGATCAAAAATGATCAATAAAATAAAAATTTTAATAAACTATTTTCTAAGCGAATTTTAAAATTAATTATTCATCACTTTATCATCTGCTTTATTCCATCAGTTTTTCTTTTTTGTTTTTTTACATTAGTTTTCATTTAAAAAAAAAAGTTTAAAGCCTTACTGCCTTTTATCAGAAGGCAATTTTAGGCAATTTTAAGTTGTTCCAGATTCAATTAGTTGCCTTTGCCATGTTTTTTATCAATGGCTAAAATGGTTTAAATAGGGATTACGAGTGTATTCAAGGACCTGTATTTTATTTGCTGTTTTATTTTATTTTAAGAATAGGTATGTATAAACTACTATACAATGCAAGTATTTTTGTACCAGCGAGGGGCGATGGGTCTTTTAAATATCTTTATTGATTTTGCATAATTGCGATTCTGCATGCTTAGCTGCGATCTTAGACTTACAATTTAATTAATAGTGATTCTAGCTGCTTATTTTTTTGGATATTTTGTGTATGTTACGTTTTTAAGTTCATATTACTAATAAGCAGTTAAAATCAAATAAACGAAATCAGTAATGAAATTGAAATAACTTTTTGTAACGTTTTCAAATTCACACGAGGACTCGAGAATTACCAAAATCATGATTAAGCTAAATATGTATGTAATTAGAAAATACACTTTTGCTCGAAGACTGAAATAAATAATAAAACCACGGTTGGCAGCATGTTAATTGGTACAATCGAGTTTACTCGATACAATCGAGCACTGTCAGCATCTAATTTGGTTCAATCGATTTCGCTCGATTATATCGTCAGAATTGGCAGCACACAAATTTCAAACAGACGTTTGAAACAAGTTTTTAGTCGATAGAATTTAGTTATCGTCGTCGGAAATATTTCCACAAAACAAATATGGAACCAAGCAAAACATATCCATTAACAAAAAGTAGTTGGAGACTATTACAAGATTTATGAGTAGTCTTCATGACTTGGCCAGAGGAACCTTCCAAGGAAGGAAAACAAGCAGTTTCCTCTGGGAAAAATTGAAAAATTCATTAAACACAGAAAGGTCCTCCGCAAAAAAAAACCTTAAAAATTGGGTAATATTTCGTTGATATGAGATATAAGAGTATATTTTTTAAACCTTTTTATTTTTTTACATGTAGTAATTTTAAATACATATAATAGTGAAATTTAAGCTGAGAACCAATCAGCTTAACTTAAAGGGCATGGGTGGAGGCCCATACATTCAAAAAAATATGAATGCTATAAAATAAACAATAATTCATTGCGCAGGGCTGGAAGCAGCGTTTGAAAGGATCTCTACAGTTGTTTCTGCCATACCTAATAACACATTTGTTCCCGCATTGTACTGATAACTCCTACTCAATGTTGCACAAAGCTGTAAATATGGAGGAACCGAAGTGCTTCTTACGCTTCATAGGATTTGAATGGTGTTGAATATCCACCGGAAACATTCTTTACTTATTCTTGACAAAACTAAAAAAAAAAAAGTTTAATATTCTGCCCTATCGAGGTAACCGTCTCCCATTTACTACGAATCGGAGACATTTTGCTTCGAGGTAATTCTCCGATCGGCTGATCGGAAATTCTCTCCTACGAAATTCAACGCATGCTATTTGTATGCGATGAAGTACTTTTAATGGTTTTATTTATGACAGATACAAACAAAATATTCTCCGAAGTCCTCCGACAAGTTCTCGTTGGGGAAAGTATTTTCTTTTTAAAGAAATTGTTTATTAAAATGTAAGTAATGAAGAAATAAGCCTTATGTACGTTAACTTTTGGACTTTTTGTTTTTAGGCAGAACGATTAAACAAGTTCACAGCAATATGAGCGGATGATAAATCTGCCCAGCGAATATTCCGATATTACATATCTTAAATTACAAAAGGACACCAGAAGTTGTGGCTGTGTTTTAGTTTTGAATACATCATATAACGGGTGATTTTTTTGCTACTTGGTTTTTGACGTTTATATTTTTGACAGATCACACATGACAAATTCCACGAACATTTGACATTTCGATTCAGTATTGTTTGCCATTTCATCATGAATAGACTTACGCCTGAACAACGTTTGCAAATTATTGAAATTTATTATCAAAATTCGTGCTCTGTGAAAAATGTGTTTCGCAAGCTACGTCCGGCAAAATTGTCTTCAGCGACGAGGCTCATTTTTGGCTAAATGGATACGTGAATAAGCAGAATTGCCGTATTTGGAGTGAAGAGCAGCCAGAGGCAATTCAGCAGCTACCAATGTATTCCGAAAAATGCACTGTTTGGTGCGGTTTATGGGCAGGCGGCATCATTGGGCCGTACTTCTTCAAGGACGATGAAGGCCGCAGGGTTACGGTCAATGGAGAAAGGTACCGTTCGATGATAACAGATTTTTTTTTACCGAAAATGGAAGAATTGAACTCGGTCGACATGTGGTTCCAACAGGACGGTGCCACATGCCACACTGCACGCGAAACCATGCTTCAATTGAGAGGCGAATTTGGTGAGCAGTTGATCTCACGTTTTGGCGCAGACAATTGGCCACCAAGATCATGTGATTTGACCCCGTTAGACTATTTTTTGTGGGGCTATGTTAAGTCTATTGTCTATGGGGACAAGCCAAACACGATTGCTGCCTTGGAAGCCAACATTGAACGCGTCATTGGTGAGATTCCGGCCGAAATGTGTGAAAAAGTTTGCCAAAATTGGACCTTCAGAATGGACCACCTGAAGCGTAGCCGCGGGCAACATTTAAGTGAAATTATTTTTAAAAAGTAAATGGCAGAAATTGATTTATCGATCCAAATAAAAATTTCATTCACTTTTTACAAGTTTCTGTGTTTTTTTGAATTTTCAAAAACCAAACTCTTAAAAAATCACCGTTTATTTTTTAAAAGTTTGGAGTGACACCATCAGACCGATAATTTGTTTTGTATTTGTGTTGAATCTGCTCCAAAACAAAAGCAAACGTATTTTTATTTCGGCGAAAGTTTTTCTTCAATCTTGAAGGGAATTATAGAATTAGAGCTGCATCAGGTAGTCAGTGTATATTGTTTTCGTTCTTGCAATGTTCTTTTATTTTCTAAATAAATAATATTCAATTTCAAGTTTTTTTTTTTCAAATTGTTCTTTTGTTGATAATTCAAACGCAAACAAAACATGTGTTTGGAAATAGGGAGGGGACTTTATTCGATAGTATAGATTTTAAAATCGGTGCATCTAATTACATTTCTTAAAAACTCTAGCGCATTATAATTGAAAAAAATACTACAATAAATTACACTCTCTCGCCAATTTTTAATGGTTTAAAACGTTTATAGTGTTTATTTAATAAAAAACTATCGAAAATATATCGCATTTTCGATAAAACAGTTAAGTTGCTCATCTCTGCCTGAAGTTTATATCCATCGCAATGCGTCGTCGTATGTCTTTAAAATTTCTTCCGATGACAACTCCTTCGAACTCAAATTGAATTTCCCACGAAGATACGTTGCGGAGAAAACTCTGCTGCGACGGTTACCTCGATAGGGCAGATTTTGTCGATGTTTTTTTTCTTAATATTTACTCATTTTCACACAACACTAATTGGTTGCTATTATCTCTTCAATATTTTCTTTTGACTTTGGCATTAGAAGCCAAAGAGGATTTTAAAATTGAGAAAATAATTTTAATTTAAAGAATACTATTTGACATTTTAAATTCTAGTTCACAATAATTTTTTTTCGAGTTCAACGACGATGATGAATGTTACATGCTGGCACCCCAGAACCTGAGTTAAGCGAAATCAGTATACATAAAAATTTAGAAATTTTAAATATTATTTCAATAACAGATATTTTCGATCTGCTAATACCTGTTACTGAATGACTCTTACTGAAATATCGACCCATTCCTATTTGAAAGTGAATCTGCCAAAAATCAGAGTGCATGTGTCAAATCTCAGAGACATTTTGTCAAATATGACAATCGAATTTTTGAATTATGACAACCGTATTTTGACAATATGCGCAATATATTACCATAAAATATTTGTACCGTGAGCTAGGTATACGTAACATTTGCGAAAAGTTTTTTTAAAGCGAGATTTTGAAACATCTTGAGATACTCTTTAGTTTTATAAATATGTACGAGTATGTATATATACTCCAATATTAAACAATATTCAATTAATTGAAGGTTTAACAATTAAGTTTGTTGATATTAACAAAACTAAAAATAAATAAAATTTTCTATGTATGTAGGTGTATGTACATGTAAAAATGTAAGAAATATTATTTTAGATTAAATGAACAACGTGCTAAGGAAGAAATTAAGTAAAATATCTTTCCACCAAGCAAAAAATTAGCAAAATTGGAAAAGGAGTATTATAGAAAAAAGGAAACTAGATCAGAACTACTACGGGAAATAGAGTAAAATAAGCGTTTAAAATTTACTTTGTTGTACTTTTTATGGAGTTTTTTTTTTGTTGTTGTTTAGCATACCCTGTATACAAATAATTTTATAGGTAAACTTACTAACTCTACTGCCATTATGTTGGCAGTATGATCTAACTTTATGAGCTTTATTTATCTGCTTTGCACAATATTTTTCCCATAGAAACTTTGACCGCTCATTTAAGGGAAGATAAAATAATATGGTCTCGGAGCGTTGTATAGGTTTTCCCCGTTTGCTTGTATGAACTTATTACATTGATATTGTATAAATAAAATATAAAGCATGTTAATAGTCAAACACAAAACCGCCATTATTTGCCTTCGTGTAAATGTATGCCATTATTTGATTATGATTTTATCTATTGTTTTGTCAATTTTTCGGCAAACATTATGGTAATCTATCACTTGTATAAATGAGACATTATGCTAGGTTAGGTATATTTACACCAAAGGTGTATCTTGTTTAATAGCTTTTTCGCACAGTATCGATAACGAGGTTTTAGTAAAAAAAAAGTTAACGAAAATTAATTGTAGTGTTCACAATCGGATTTGATTTACATTTCAATTATTTTGACACAAGCTATTATCTGTCGACATGTCAGTTTAAAAGTGTTTTGACATTTAATGTATTGGTCAAAAAAGGTTTATCAACGAAAGAAATGGCAGCGTTCTATAGCATATATAAAGCAATCCGGATTGGTTTGTGTTTGTGTAATGCCGTTGGGAAGAACAGCTGAAAAACAAAACATTTGTTGTAAAATACAAATCCCAAGGATTGTTTTTACACCAGAGCGATTTTTAATCAATGTTTCTGTTTTGGACTCCTTTCGGTTGCAATTTTTCAACCTGATCAATTTTGTCTGCCCGGCTACCACATATGTACGTCCCTCACCAAAGTGCTTAAAAATCGCAAGCTGAAATTGCATGATCTAAAAGCAGTCAAGCACAGCTTTCTGATACTTTTCTGAAAAAATATTCTGTGCGTTTGAGAACGTATAAAACCCAATAGGTAGCCATTCCTGTCAAAAGTCAAAACAGAGAAAAAAAACGAATTGCTTACGATTACGCTTCAGCTCAAAGTGAATTGAACATAAATTTGTTGGATAAAATATAAATTTAAAATGAATCAGGAAGTAAGAACCACAAATGTTTCAACCGATTCACAAAAAGAAGATGATGATGTTATTACGTACCTATAATTAAAGTTCACAAATCACAAACAACAACTGAAAATACAGCTGATTTCGTAGTCAGCTGTGGACTACGATAGCTAAGTATGCCAGAAATTTAGCGCTAGCTTGGTTTCGATTTGGAAATTATGTTTCGTCTGATGTTATGGTTGTCAGCTGTTAATCAACTGTTATTTAACACGTATTACAACAACAACGAACGCATGCACGGCAAAACTATGTCACACCGAACACCCCCATTGTATTCATTTCGATTCGTCGGGATATTTGAGGAACAGCTGATTTAAAACTGCAGCTGCATTATATACGTACAATACAACTGAATTTTGACAGAAAATGTTACCTGATCGTTTACAAACATAGGTGCTACTAAGGTATCGTTTGTATAGCCTAGAGACTTCGTACTCGAACTGGAGCAATAAAATCTACATAACTTCCAAAATAAATGTCAAAACACCCAAAATGTTTGTTATAATGTCAAGCCTCAAAATCAGAAAATATGTATTTTTGACAAATTGAGCGTTAAAGCATTTTAAAATTATTTTAGGCTTTGTGGCAATTTTTCGTTGAGTATGAAATGTAGACGACGTTAGTTTTTGAGCCTTTCTTAATTTGGGCACTAAAATTCAACAAAAGTAAACAGGAACTTGATTTAATAATCTACATGTAATATGCAAAAATAAATAACTCCCTAGGTGCTTAGCTAAGTGCAGATAATTTTTAGAACTTAACTCGTATTCTGACAAAACAAAATTCGACTGGATCGTACAAACTGGCTGTTGTAGCTAACAACTTTAATGTAGCTAAACATTGTCGCTGTTAGCAGGTGGCGCACGAATCGTGCTACAAAAATAAAACGTAATAACTTTTTTTCAGTGTGAGTAATCGGCTTATTTTTTTTTTTTTTTTTATAGGCTTCTATTTAGATTTATCAAAATTAATGCTTGGGATACTGAAAAAGGATTTGGATAGTGCAGCGATACATTCTTTGCATTCCGTCATTTGCGTCCAAAGCGAATTTAGGCTGGAGTTTGGCGGTACTCCCCCGAGTAGATGGACCATTAAGAGGCTGGTGAACATATTTGACGAATCTGGAAGCATCAAACGAAGACCGTATCATAGAGATCCCAATATTCGGGTTATGTCAAGCAGGAAGTGTACAAAACGAAATCCAGGAATTTGACTGAATTGAAGCAGTCCATTAAGACAATAATTGAGGCGATCCCAATGTCAACCCTTCAGTCCGCAATGAACAATTTTCTGATCAAGTGCCGCATATGCGTGGATGAGCGTGGAGGTCATTTGCGGTCTATCATCTTTAAAAACCATTAGTTATTTAAAATAAAATTTAATTTTTAATCCAATAAAAAAAAATTAATGAAATACATCGATTAAAATAAAAGTTATTTAAATTTCTTATTGTAGCACGATTCGTGCGCCACCCTGTACTAGGAATGTAGTCTAATTATCATTAGGTAGGCTTAACCCCAACCCCAATATCACTGTTACCACTGGGACTCATTTGAGTCAAAAGGGACTCATTTTTTTAAGAACTTGTCAATTTATGGTTTAAAGCACTTTTATTTCATTTTGCAGAAAATATTTAAAAAAGATTGAATAGTGTGAACTACGCTTCCATTTCCTTTCCTTCCTTTGGATAAAATATAAGAGTTTTGTATGGATTTTTTAAAATTAAGATATGCTTGTGAAGGGCCTATTTTTGAGAGCATGTCTAACTTTATTATGAAATTGATGACGTTTCCTCAAAGTTCTGCAGCCGCAGAAAGAAAATTTTCAGATTTCAGCTTTTTTGATAGTTTGATAGATTTAAATTAGAAACTGTTGAAGCAATTATGTTTGTAAAGGAGTTATGTGCCTCAAACGATAAAGTTTGGACTCCAGATTAAAAACTAGGCTTTTGTTTTTTTAATTTTGTCTTATTATTGAAATTGTTCCTTTTTGTTTACTTCTTAAAAAATGTGTTTTTAAGACTTTTTAAATTTTTAATTAAGTGTTTTTTGTCAAAACGGATACATAAATTAAATTCATTCGTTAAAGCAACCAGACTTGACATAATATAGCTCGCATTTGTGTAGAATGACGTGATCTACAATGTGTACCAACAACTTTTTTCAAAAAAAAAGCTATATGATTTTCGAGTAATTTGGAAAAAACAGAATTTTACCCACTTTCACCCCTTTAACTTTTTTTTCTCCGCTCCAAATTTAGGGTACTTTTTAGAAAATGCTTAGGGCGTAAAAATGAAGCTCTCCACCAAAATTCAGCTTTGTCGGAAGTTTTTCAAAGTAACATCACTATTTTATCTAATTTGCCTAGACTATTATTGAATTTGATATTTTTTGTATGTTTTCAAAGTATTTATTTTAGTTATTAAAAAAAAGGTATTATTATAATAAACTTAAGAAAAGACATTTTTTATTGGGACTCATTTCTTTCCAAAATGACTCATTTTTTCAGCCTCTGGGACTCATTAGAAATTAAACCTATGGTAACACTGCCCGATATATAGGTTTCATCTGATCGTAGTAATATGAATTGTCGAATGATGACTACATATGTATGTAGATACCTATACAAATGTCTAGATTATGGATTTTAGCTATGTAAATTAGGAGGGTAATATGTACATATGGCACCTATGTAGGTATGTAAATATGTACATACATAAATAAAGTGAGGGATGTAGGTTGGTAGATAGATATGTATATACATATAACTTTATATGATAGGTGTAATATATGTACATATGTACATAATATTCATGTGATCTTTAAAGAAAAATATAAATGTATGAGAGCATACATATACATGAGTACATATGCAACTACGGTACATATTCCGTGACGTACGCAAAAATGTGTACAAATTAAATATAATTAGGTAGAAATAAATGGATGATAGACATAATAAATTATTTTTAGATTGCTTAGTTAGTATAGTTTGAGAGGAAAAAAGATATCATTTGAATTCTTGGACAAATATAAAATACGTATGTATATGTAATATGTGTATCAAAACAAAACTTCCAAAATGGTTGCAGAGATTTAAAAAATAAATGTTTTGTATGTATAAAATTTAAAAAAACATTTATTTTTAGATTTAATTTGATTAAAAAAAATTCAATGGCTCGTTTTTGAAAAATCGATTTTTCAAAAAAAAATTATATATTTATTTTTTTTAAAATTGAAAAAATATTTTTTTTTTTTAAATTTCAATATGCAATATTATATTTATATTTTTAGGGTGCATCTGCATACAATAAAATAATTTTAGTCGGTTCATCCTATAATGAGAAAATGGGAAGTACCGTTAAAAACTAGAATATTTTTTTACTTAAAAGTGGACTGTACTAATTTAAGAACACACATTTTTTTATGAAAATTGGAGGGTTTTTTGAAAAAAAAAAAGAATAATAACACCATTTGTATGGGAGGTACCGGCGTTTGTCAAAAAAACTACTAAAAAAAACACGATTGAGTCGATTTTAAAATACCTATTGAGTTTTCAAAAAAATATAATATATAATAATTTTGGTTTACAATACTGTTTAAGCTCTTTAGGAGGAGCCTCTTCATAAAAAAAATCAAACGAACCGTTTCCAGAAAATCGAATACCAACAAATTGTTCTACTAAACTAGAGGTACAAAAAATAATCATTTTTTACAAAAAAAAATGATCAAAAAGTACCTTTTTTGGGTTGGGTTCGATATTCCCGTTTTTATAATCCCGGTTTTTATTATCCCGTTTTTTTACCATCGCGTTTTTTTACCATCCCGTTTATTACATTCCCGCTTTTGCAATAAACACAAGATGCAAAAAGTGTTTGGCCCAATATATAATTTGGGGGGGTCGAGTTTGGGTGTATGCAAAGAGTTTGATGTGTAACATTTATCAAAATACAAAATGAGCTAAGCGGGACTAAATGGGATTTTGAAAACAGGAATTATAAAAGAAAATGATTTTGAATAACAGGGATTTTAAAGGCGGGATTAAAAACAGTATTTAAAAGACGGGGGTTTTCAAACTATTTTTTCGGGATTTTGGAAAAGCGGGATTCTGATATGCTCGCGATTTCTGTTTTTTTTTTAAATCGTTTAAGCAGTTTTTGAGGAAAATAAGATTTACATTTTTGGATAAAAAAAATGTATGGCAGGTACCGTTATTTTTGATAAAAAAAAAATGAATAAAAATTGTGTGACAAATTACCGAAAAAAAAACAGTATGTACCAAGTTTGAAGAAAATCCATCCATCCAACAATTTAGACTGTACACTCGCAGGCAGACAGACAGAATTGTGAGACGCACTTTTTGGGTTGGGGTCAAAATTCTTTAAAAAAAAATTCTGCCTTTTAAAATTCTGCAAATAAAAAAGCGCGCGCTTTTTAACATTTTCCAAATCTTTTTTTTTATTATTTGCAGTTTTGATTAGCAGAGCATACTCTTGCTTTCCTAGGAGTTTAATAAAAAATGTTTTTTGTTTGTCGGTAAACTTCTTAAGGCAATTATTCAGTTAGTTTCTATTAAGGAAAAATATAAAAAGCGTTTGGAAAAACAAACAAATTAAAATAATTATAAAAAAGAAAACCGATCTAAGTCACATTGGTTATCTTAGACTTTTAGGACCATTTCAAAAAACATTGTTCTGTTTGGTTTTTGCTTGTTTAATTGTTTTTTTTTTTGTATTTTCTTTAAATACTTAAGTTTACCTCATTAAGTTAATTAAAAAATTAAAAAAAACAGTTTTTTTTCTCTTTTGTTGACGGACAGAAGAAATGAAAAAAAGCAGAATTTTCATTCTAAAAGCAGAATTTTGACCCGCTCCCGCACTTTTTCGTCATCGCTATCATCGTAATGTCAAGTTTGATCAAAATCTCAAGTTCGATTTTTTTTTACGAATCCATAACTTGTCATCCTAGTACAAGTTAGAGTCTTAAGTAAAAACTGTGTTACGAAATATGTATGTGCGAAATACAATTTTGGTATCGATCATCTGTGATCTGCTTATACCATTATATTGTTTTTTTTCGTTTTATTTTAAATAATTCATTGTGCGAAGTATATGTATGTACGTTTTAGCAGTATAGTTCCAGTCGTTAAAGAGACATGTATGTATGTATACAAATAGGACTTCTACAGTAACTAAATTATTTGTAACTGATATTTTTCCAATTTTTGTTATTGTTAAGAAGTACACTTGTGAATTCCTTTAATTTTCTTAGAAATATTTTCTGTAATACATTTATAAGTTAAAGCAATAAGAGAATCAAAAAAGAAAAATACCAAAAATGTATGTGAGGCCTTAAATACAAAGTAAATATTCGTGCGCCCATAAACAAAAGTTTTTGAGCTTCAATTTTAAGAAGAAACAAAATAAACTTTAACCTGTGCAAAAAAAAAACTCCATAAAAAGTAAACAAGCTTGAAGTGTTTGTAAGTTGGCATTTAGTGCATTCCTTTTGGAATTTAAAAAGTTTTTTTTTTTGTTTGTTGTATTTTTTTTTCACTTATCATACCCTGAGAATTGGAGGAGAAAATATTTAGCAGGGAAGTCGTTCGACGCTGCGGTTGTTGTTGCTGTCGTTGGTCGTTGGTTTGCTGCTCTTGTTGCTGAGATTCTTGATGGCGTTCTAAAGTGCGATTTCCGTTTAATTTTCCGTTACAATTTGTATGTAATTTTGTTTTTTTTTTTTGTATATTTTTTTTTGTTCATAAATGAAGGTAAAACAAAGAAAATCATTGATCATTATTGTAAAGAAAAAAATTAAGAGAAATTGAAAAAGTTAGGAAATATTTAGATAAGTAGGCAGGGCTTTTCTTTATAATTTTTTTTTTTAATTTAAGCTATTGCAGTCAAAATATAAGAAGTGGATTGATATAGAGGTGAGAATAGAATATGATTACCTTACTGGGATGATATAGATAAAATGATATATATATTTTTTTAATGTACAAAAAAATATAATTGTAATAAATATATTTGTGTAAGATTGTAGGTAGTCTTAGTGGAAATATTGCGTAATATTTAAATTGTAAATCACGAAACTGCGCTCGAATTTTGAAGAAACTGTTAAAAATGTATTCTTTTTGATTGATTTGGGCACTAAAAGATTTTAAGTTCACTTTGTTTATTAGGAGTATTGTAAAATAGTTAATGGTGAACTAAAACATTAACGTAATTAAAATGGTTTTACAATTTTTTATTAATTTACACTAACCCCTGAATTGTCAAAAACGACCATTCATTTAAATTCGCAGTTTAAACAGTCTATAAATGAAATAAAATGCACGGCTCGATCGAATTTGCTCTTGTAGCTAACAACTTTAATGAAACTAAACATTGACGCTGTTAGTAGGTAGGTGGTCTAGTTATCCTATGCAGGGGGGTCATTCCGTAACTCGATTATCGTCATACAATATCGTCTGAACTATAGTGATGTCTTTATTTGCTTCACGTAAGTCGATAATCGTCAAAACGCTATCGTCAAAATGATAGCGTTTGGACGATAGCATTTAGCTATCTAGGTATCGTCTTGCATTAATTTTGAGTAGTTTGTAGGTTACTGTAGTTGAATAATTAAGTAGCCAATGTAGTTTGGCATCCTATGTTTGTCTATCTGTTGCATTTGCAAATTAAGAATTTCTTGTGTTAGAAAGTGGAAATGAAAACGCAAAAAATAAAATGGAAAAAAATACAATTAACACGAAAGCGAAGACAATTGAGAGACAAATCGGGATGTTCATCCATATATCGAGTCAAAATTCCAATCTGAGACTGTGTGGCTGCCCTATATATAAATTAATGTACATTAAAATATTACAATAAAATAACTGACATTTTTGTCCAATTATATAACTTTATTCCCGCCAAATACAAAATAATAAACACAACTTTATTGACATTTACGACAGTCCATTTCAACTCAACAAAAGTTTGAGAGTTTCTGAAATGTTCCAAATGCTCTCAAATTATAAACGATTGACGAGACGATAGTGGTTGAGTTACGTGAAGCAAATTAAAGACGATCTCGTCGACCATCGTTTTGACGATTATCGTTTGAAAAATTACGGAATGACCCTCCAGGTCATGTAGGTAAGATTACCTGGATTCTTATTATTAGAAGAAACTAGGTGGGTATTTAGGTTAAAGATGCCATTTGAATTAAAGGATAAAAAAGAATATATCAAACAAAAAATTCAAAAATCGTTGTAGCGGTTTTTAAAAAAATTAATTTTGTATGAATAAAATATTAAAAACATTTTTAGCAAAAAAAAATTGAAACGCCATTTTGAAGCTATTATTAATTTCAAAAAAAATAAGTGACTGGTTGTTGTAAAATCTTTATTTATGTTTTTAAAAATCGAAAAACTTTTTTTTTTTGAAAATTTGAGTATGCAGTTTTATTAACACTGATAGGGAGCATTTACATAAACAAAATAATTTTAATCGATTCGTCCAATAGTGAGAAAGTCGAAAATATGAAAATTGGTTGTATGGGAAGCACCGTTAATAAGTAGGCAAAATAAAATATTTTATACTTTAAAGTGGACTACTCTAATTTAAGAAAACACACATTTAAAAAAAAAATTCTTGGAGCCGTTTCCGAGAAATTATTTTTTTAACGGAGTTTTCAACATTTGTATGGGAGGTACCGTTGTATTTTAGTTAAGGAATATAGCTTTCTTTTTAATATTCAAGATAATGTCAAAAAAACTACCAAATACGAAGTTTCGAACAAATTCATTGAGTCGTTTTCAAAAAGGTTTTTTTTTTAATTTCGAAAAAAATGTATTGCACAATTTTGGTTTACATTAGTGTTTAAACTTTTTAGTAGCGACTGCATAAAAAAATTGAAAAAAGAGAGGGTACCGAAAATAACCATTTTTTCAAAAAAAAAATTACCAAATGTTCTTTTTCTCTTCATTAATGAACTGTTTTTTTTTTTATAAAAATCGTTGAAGCCGTTGCTTACGTGTGCGCATATAACCGAAAAAACAATACATATGTACCAAGTTTGAAGCAAATCCATCCATCTGTTTAGGCTGTAGACTCGAGGACAGACAGACGGAATTGCGGGACCCAGTTTTTTGGTGTTCTGGTATTTTACTTGCGATTTTGGTATCTACCAATAATAGCAAGTAAAAAGTATGTACATAATGCATGTATGTTTTTATGTATGCTGAAGCCAGAATATATAAGCATTACAAACCTTAAGCGTGAAACAGGTAAAAACATCGCCAGAAATTTAGAGGCCGCCCTTATTTTAGAACCATTGCATTTCAATGGATCAGCACACATTACACCAGTACCAGCAACGTCAACATCTTCGTTAGGCCAAACGCCAAAGATTAAAATTGCGAATGCATTGGTGACAACTTTTCTACTACGATATTCAGTGACACTTCTTGCTATTTGTTTCAATACAAAATGTCAATATAAAAGGACGGTGCTGGTGGCAATGTGTTTGAAAATTTTTTCCTGGTCAAAGTGCTGTTTGTTGTTGACGATTCTGGTGTTGTTTTAATTTTTTTTCACGCATAACTTCGTAGTACCATTTTTAACATTTCACAACCGAAAGAGTCAAACCAAATATATATGAAGGTTTAAACAAGATTGAAGTGAAGTTCAAGCCTTCTTCGATTCCACATTGTATAGCTGCAAGCACTTCTTCGTTCATTTACTTGTAAATCAGAGCTATACAGCTTCATTGTGAGAACATACAATATACCACGTAGGACACTTTATGACAGATATGCCGGTAGCAGCTCCAGTTTCAGAAACTATTGTGTTCAGCCATCGTGATATGAGGCATATATTCAATACCTCTAAATCGCACGTAATTGGTCTTTTGTTTGATCACGTCGCATCGTACGCAAAAGATCAAAAATCCAACAAATATTTTTTGTTGGAAATTTTAGTATGCAGATTTATTTTGAATTGAAAGAACCTCCTGTACAAGAAATTTGACCGAAATCTTTTAAACCGTTAATTGGAAAGTCGTATGTAAATTTTTTTAAACCAAAATGGTGACTACACCTATAATAGTGCACTGAATTTTTTTTAATCAAAATCGTTATAGCCGTTTTTGAGATAATTAAGATTTACCATTTTTGGACAAAAAATTGTATCGCAGATACCATTATATTTGGAGCTAAAAACTTTAAACTGCAGATCGACTTACGGACAGACAGACGGAATCAAGGAACCTACTTGTTCTCTATTATCGAAACATATCCTGTGGCCTAGTTTTCATTATATTATAGTGTCTTGACCTGACATGGCTAATTAAAAAAAAAAAGATGACTTCACTTGATTATAAAAGTATAATTGCAAACTTCTATCAAAACAACCCAGTATTTCCATTAATACTACAAAAATGTAATGCATGTTTTGGTTTGTCAAATTTGTGTATATCCATAATGTTGTAAGTGTTCAAATAAAGTGTATTTTAAAAAAAATCCTATAATAATAATTTCCTGGCTAACTTTAATTAATCTAAAAGGAGCTTTTGATTCTGAGCATTCAAATTATTTGGGTATCTGATTTTCGTATAATTAAATATTGATGTGGTTAATATTGCACTAAATCATTTAACATACATACACTTGAAGTATGTTTGTTGTAGGTAGGTGGGTATATGGTTGGGTTGGCGGATAGGTTTAAGAATATTATAGTTAGGAACATACAAAAGGTATATTATAATGATTAATGCATTTATCTCATACTTGGAACCGACGAAGAAGATGCTGAATTTTGTTCAGATAGAGTCAATGCTGACGATATAAATGAACTTTGAATGATGTTGGTATTGGAATTGTCCAGTTGTTGGGAAGGGCTGTTGGAATGGTTAGCACTTTGGGAATTATTTATACTCGAGCTTGAGTTAGTGTCCGTACCAAAATTCCCATTGGTTAATTTATTTGCATTAGATGAAGAGGATGAGGAATTGTTATTGCATGTACTAGTTGTGTTACTTGTGGAATGTTTCGTTGATGGAATGCTGAACCAACTGCGGATGTTTGATTTCACCGAAGTGGCTGTAGTGCTAATGGTTGTTGGTTGAATGGGCTCTGGTGATAAAGCTCGTGTTATATTTTCGATATTTTCGATGCTACGCTCTGCCGAAGAGTATTGGCTCTTTGGATCAGAATCTGGTTTTGTGGACAGATAAAGTCTGCTACCACTGACGATTACACTGTTGAGGCTAGACCCACCAATATCTGATGATGTAAGAACATCCAAGTTCACTTGTTGTTGCTGTTGTTGTTGTTGTTTTGGTAATTGGTGGTGCTGTAATTGTTGTGTGTCTGTAACATTTGCAGGTGATATTGGCCGATTGGAGATATTTAAATGCGAACTTGTCGAAGAAGTGGGTTGCGTTGATAAGGTAATGAACGGGAGTTCGGATATTTCTGTAAGTTGTTTTATTGGAAAAGAAAATTGTTAATGAAACAAAAAAAAAAACAATAAACAAAATAATGACATTAAAACAAAATAAAAAAAAAACAACAAAAATAAGTATGTATATATTTTTAGTAATAAAATATGTTTAGTTATGTTTTTTAAAAAAAATTAAATCAAAACGCTTAGCAATTACGAAATGAATTATTTTTAATAAACGCTGTGCAATTTGAACACGGACGCATTTTGGTAGTGAAATAAAGCCTTTGAATCAAAAAAAAATAATAAATCAACATTACTATAACAATGACACACTTTATTAGCAAAGTTTCATAATAGGTTTGTTCGTTGAACTCTGAAATCGCCCTAGGGTCGCCCTAAAGCGTTTTTTTGAAAAACCTGAAGTCACCCTGTTAAAAAAATACTTTTTGAAACATAGGGTCGCCCTGAACTCGTCCTTTAGTAGATCTAGGTTTTTAACTGTGGCAAGTTGAGGCAAATGAATAAACTGTCAAAGTGACATCCAAGTAATATCGAATACTCATTTATCGATCTTAATATTTTTCACACTAAGAAATAATTTTAATTATTAAAGACATAAATTTCTTTTCTGCAACATAAATTTAATGACTCTCGGGCGTTTTTGAGAACCGAAAAACCAAGATTTTTTCACACAACTCTTGTGGTTGTCAAAAGAACCTGGGTCGACCCTGGGTAAAGTTCAACGAACGAAACTAATCATAAACCGATTGGTAGTTACATTTATTTAAATTCAAATTCAACTATCTTAAATAAAATTCGTTCGGTAGACTATTAACAGACTAAATGTTGTTCCCAGGAGTGGTAAGCGTTAAAATTATTTTATAAATTTAGATTTCCCCAGAGAGAGTGATGAATTTATATTATATCATAATTTATGTATGTAAATCCATTGCATAACTGCAAAAACAAAGGTCTCAGAAACCACAGCTCAAATAAATTATTTTTCCTAAAGTTTGAATAAATCCAATTCACAATTCGTATTGCATCACGATTTTTTAGTTATTTCACAATAGATACAATTATTGAACAATGGGTTTCCTTTATACATATAGGTGTGTTTTGTGCTGGACATAGGACCCACATGGTCTAAACTTTACTTTAAATACTTTTCGATAGCATTTACTGATTAAAAGTTATCAATATTTTCGACATTCGAAGTGTACAAATTTGCATCCTTGTGGGAATTTTCCCGATTTTTGTATGTATACTTCGACTGAACTAAGTACAAAGTAGAAATCTGAAAAGAAAATTCAACATTTAGAACACTAAATGCACGAGAATGTCGAAAATACGTGAACAAATATTTTACGTCTAATGATCCCTATTGAAAATTCTATGTTTATTTTCAAACAAACAAACAAATAATAAAACCGATTTAATAAATAAAACAAGGTATCACCGTGTTTTTACATGCAAACTACCCTAAAGCCAGAAGCTATAAACTTATTCCAGACACCACAAATAACTTCGTCAAATTTAGTTTTTTCTAGGTAAAGAAATAGGTAAGTGAACAAAGAAATCGAAAGGTATTTCTTCGACTAAGTTTTGGTTAGCTGCTGCATTACGAATTACTATTATGACGAGGTTGTCCAATGTGTGTTAAGATGGTAATAGAAAGGACAAAATTTAGGTGAAAAAAATCGGAAAAGAAAATACTTTACGTCAACCAAATCTTACTATCATGCTTTATTGTGAAGAGACAAAACTCAAAATATTTCAAAAATCCTCACAAAAATGATATTATCCTAATATGAATTTTCGGATTAAATTGGCAATGCAATTTCAGTTATACTCGTATGAGTGAACAAAAAAAACACATTTATGGGTGCTTTAAAATGGTAAAAAGCGAAAGCCAATAAACCCACGTATTTAGCAAAAAAAAAACTAAAAAAAACGACATATACTAAATTCAAAATAACAAAACATGCTTAATGTTATGCGTTCAAAAAATTATTTGCATATTTAGCATTCAAAACAAAAACGACAAGTTGTTATATGTAATTAAAACAAAAATAAATATCAGATTCCCTTTTTATTTTGTCATTGCGCGAGCAAAGACTTCTTTTTATATTGATTATGTTCAGAATCAAAAGATATGTATATGTATATTATCTATATATTAATTAATATTTAGTTTCGCATACATTTAAAATCGTGACAATTTTTCCGTGGGTGTATGAACGTCGTGTGAAGTTTTTCTGTTTAAGCATTCATAAAGGAAAATAAAAAAAAATAAGAAAACTGATTTGTGGAAGGCGGCAAGTTGATTGAGAGATAAACTAAAGTTTTAATATATTCGAAATTTATTCCGTTTTCAAACTGCACAAACCTTTAACTTAAAAAAATAGTTTTAAAATTTTTCCTAATCCTAATTAAAAAAAAAAGAACAAGGTTCACCAAGAAAAACTAGCAATACTTACCAGGCTTCTCCAGACCGGTGTATTTATTTAAAACAAACTGTTCTAGAAGCTTATCCACAGTCATATCAAGAAATTGGCGTTTGAAGTCAGAGTGAACCTGTGAAATAATTGTTAATTACAGATTTTGAAAAAAAAAACTCATACAGCTAATTTCTTGAGAAAGTTCTAACCCCTAAAACCCGGTTTAACCAAAAAATAGAACTTGATTGAGATCTAAGTCATTTCTTCAACAAGTTTTAACGCCTTAGAACTCAAATTTAGAACTTTGTTTTAGTTAGAACTTCGATTTATCTGGACCCTCAAAATTGGGGTTCTAGCTAGTTAGAACTCGGTTTAACTATAATTTTGTTTCTTCAGCAAAAGAAAAATTGTTTCATTAATGTAGGTATGCGATGTATTATTTTTATATTAAATAAGATCAGTTCTTATTTTTTTTTTGATTATGATTAAAAATGATTTTGGTTTTCGCCGATTGGATTTTTCTGGGCCATGAGAAAGAAAATTATGTTGAAGAAATGGGCATTTATCATATGTCCCAACGTGCTAACATTATTGGGATGATATCGATGACGATTTCGATTGAAGAAAACGATGCTCATCGAGGTGCTTTAGTTAGTAGCAGATTATTTGCTGCATCCACAGCCAAGCTAAGAACACAGCTGCAATTAATGTTTTTTTTTCTTTTTCCATTTTAATCATTCTGCCAAAGTACAGAACGCGTTATATATTGGAAGAAAAACTATTGCTTATACTGCTGCGCTGCATTTGTCGTGTGGTGTACCAGCGTTTTGTTGTATCGTACCAAAAGTGTGCAAAGCTTTACTTCGCCACTTTCCCAGATATCTCAAAATGTCTGCAAATGCAGAGGAACTCAGAACTGCAGTTGCTTTTTACAATATTGGTCAGATTCCACGAACAATTGCTGCTATTAATTGTAAAAACCTTTTAACATGGTTATTTATCGCCAGGGGGAGAGTTGGTAGGTTCAGCGTATGTATTAGCGGATTCACGATCCGATGCAACAAAAAGGTGTAAAACTGCGAAATTTTATTTTTTGCTCAAAATCGTGAACTCAACTTTTCTATTCTACTGCAACTCTGGAATAAAAATTCAAAATCAGTTTTCAACACAAGCATTTCTGACAGAAAATAACAGCTGCCAAACTGTCAACGACACCAGGCAAATTTTGCACCATTGTATTTTTCTGTTGCAATACGGTTAAGGTATAGCAAAAGTCCAAAAGTGTTGTTAAATCTTAGTCAGTGTAAGTTGTTGCTGTGGTGCTGATGGTTAGTCATTCAGACAGTATCAGACAGAATATATGATATTGCAACAGATCCAATTGCATCATACCCTGACCAACGTAATCGTAATCGTCAAATAGCTCGCGAAGAAATTTTGCCAAATAAAATAAAAATAACCCGTTTTTCCGTCGGCAAATTACATTTACACCGGTTTTTATTTTGATTTTTGTCGCGGAGTCATGAGAATTGGAAGTTGCTCTGATGACTGCACGTCTATCGGTTCTTGATGTGGCCTTATAAGTTCCACCTTTCATATACTTTTCCATACTTTTCGACATTTCACAAATAATAACTAAATAAATTTTGACTTCTGTTAATTTTTTTCGCGATGTGTCGTTGGTTCATCCTTATTCTCGGAATGCTTTTATTTTGCACTTTTCCTTCTCACTTAAGGATTTTCCGCGACCCATTTTTGACGCAACTTAACGTTAACTAAAGTTTTTGCTGTTGAACCTATTCAGATGATCCAAAGAATATGTTTGGTTTTATGAATGCATTTGGTCTAGCTATCGTGTGAGAATAACGGTAAGCTTTAAGAATATTTTGTTCTCCCAAAATAAGCGTATAATGATGATCTTTCATTACATACATATATAACAAAGATGTATCATTGAAATATATATGAAGAGAGGCTAACAGTAAGGTACAAAAAACAGTTTAACCTATTTCGATGAGCGGCAGTGTATATATATATATATATATGTAATCATTTTCATACAAACCAATTAAATCTTGAAACACTTCTACGTTTTTTTTTTCAATAATTCCCAAAAAATCAGAATTTTTTGTCAAAATAAATCACCGGGTGACTAAAAAGCTGAAAAATATTTCTTAGAACTTAGTTTTTAAAACCGAGAACTAAAGTTCTTAAAACTCAAAAATAATTTTAGTTCGACTGTATTTGAAGTAAAGAAATAACCGAATTCTAAATATTTTTAAAACTAAGTTCTAAAGATAAAACGAGAGCTACTAGATCGAGTTTTAAATTGATTTTAGAACTTTGTCAAGAAATTGGCCGATAAAGTTTTAATTTAATTTTCTCGTTACTTTTATTTTTGTGTATAATGTTGAAATATCTACGATAAAGGGCTATCTTCTTCAATAATATAATTTCTTTATCCTGACTCACTGACTATCTGAATAACTATCTCAGGAAGCCTGTAATGTTATTAGATAATATGAGTGCTTTAAGCCGGATGCGATTGCAAAAGTGTGTATTGTTTGTCTTAGGCGCCTTACAATTCACTATTGAAATAATATTGACGGCAGCTGGGATGAAGACGATTTGCATATATGCAGGCAGGTATCGAATCGATACTCATAATGTCAAGGGAGTACAGAGCTATAGATTACGTTATAAGCAGTTCTGGAAAATTAAATGTAATGTATGTCTATATAGTCAGGTAATGCATTCCACATTTGTGTATATCGGTTAAAGAAGGAATCCAAATTTCGGACAGTACGTACAATAGCCCAAATTCGGCTCAAGGGTAAACTGATGAGCATTCCTAGAAGCGCGAGTAATAGGTTAAATTGTTTTAGGGGAGGACTGCAACTGGATATTTCAATATGCCATATTCTATAAAAATAACGATAAACAATAAATTATTGTTCTATCGCCTATCATTTTAAAATCTTGGGTTCTATCAAGGAGACTTAAGTAAGGTTATGGGAGCAGCTGACAGTTGTACTTAAGCTTTGGACGAATGTAGGCTTTACAGATTATAGCCAGATAAGAAGAGAAGAAATATTTATTGAATCATAAAAGAAAACCCAGCAGCTGACAGTTGTACTCAAGCATTGGACGAATGTAGGCTGTACAGATTATAGCCAAATCAGAAGGGGAAAAATATTTATTGCATCATCTAAGAAAACCCAGACACTTTGCAGCGTTTTTGGGGGCATCGAATATGTTGTCATTCCACAAAAGGTGATCAATAATGCACATACAGAGAAATGAAAGCTATTCGGTTTACTCCATGCAAGAGCCCGAAATGGACAAAGGCATTGTATGACGATCCCGCTTTGGCTACAAAAGACAGCATTGAGTTTTTAAAGTATTAAATTCAACACGGTTTCTTATACCCCATTGGACAATGCTAGGTTAGGTAAGGAATCCTAAGGACATGGATGTGAATCTAAAAACAGACATGCAAATCAGACATGAGGGTGCTGTCGTTAGCAAAGCAATATATTGGATTAGAAGTAAAGTATAATTAATATGCAACCGGAATTTTTAAAAGTAATCTTTAAAATGTGTGTTCTATTATTTTGATGAAATGGTTTACATATTTATAATTAAATAATGTTTGTCCAGAGATAAAAACGACAATTACCTAGATATAGCGATCAAAGGCAACTAACTGTGTGGTCTATTTAGCGCTGAAGTTCACCGTTTTGATAGCATAACTCGTTTGCACCTGTGAATGAAAATGATCCTCGGGGTACGGGATGAATAGGTTTCGGTTATTTAGTACAATCACTATGAATTGTATCACTCAATCAACCAGACCACTACTCCCGTCTGAACAATCTACACTGTGCCCACTGCGCAACTTGTTGCTGAAACACTCATCTAATACGATCAGGTGATCGTCCAGTCACTGGGTACCATAAACCCCATCAAATCCCAGTCCGCTAGCTCGCGGTCTTAGGAATTCGAAAAAGGAAACGGCGTAGAAATTTCTCGAAATTCGTTAAAGACTTTAAAGAGATCAAGCATTTTTCTCTTTATTTCTATTTTTATCTACTCTACATTTAAAAAATTTGTTGGCGCACACCTGCGGACAAAACTTTTCAAACGATATAATATTTACCAGCATATAATTGTGCTCCTGTGTTTATTATGCTTTAAAAAAAACAGCGACGTAATAAATTAGTTATATCAATTTCGATTACAAATTTTCACTCCTATAGGATATGAAAAAATTCGGAGAAAAAAAGCAACTATTAACAGCCAATCGATAACGACATTAATTTACTTATGTCGTTTTTATTTGGCAATTCAGGTGGCTTATGGACTCTTCTGAAAGTGTTCACTTGGAAAAAAAATAACGGTTATGCTTCTAAAAATAAGAGAAAAATCTTCTTCATTTGAAAACAGGGGCTCCAGCACGTAACTTGATACAATCGATTTTGTCGATACAATCGAAAATTGTTTTGGTTCAATCGAGTTTCCTCGATTATATCGTTAGAGAAAACTCGATTGAACTTAAATAGGTGCTTCCAATTCTTGATTGTATCAAGTTACATGCTGGGGCCCCAGGATCAAAACATTTCGACGGATATTTGATGCTGAGTGAAATGTAGATACCAAATCACTGGGTTTGGATGGTTCGGATTAGCATGTTTGTGCCTAGGAAGATAGAATGGTCCAGTATTTTAGGCTTTACTTTTACGGGGCGGAACCCGTTTAGTAAAAAAGTAATCAATTAAATTCTTTGCACGGTTTTAGATACCAGAGATAAGTAATCGACTAAAACCGAATTAAAGCATTTATAAATACTCGTAAAATAAAATTGATCAAACAACTTTTTAAAGTTTGAAAGTAAAAGTCCAGTATAGTGTTGTATGTATTTAGAAAAATAAATAAATTATTATTTCTTACCTGTCCAACCATGTCATGATTGTTTTGCACCAATTCTAAATAAGTCGATAGAAACTCCTTCATTTGCCTCAGGTGAACCTCTTCAATTTCCTGAAACCTCTGCAAACAAAATAACAATGCAATTCATTACTATATAATTGACTAGATATACAATTGAGAACTCACTCTACAAGTTTGCGTCATTTTACGTTCGAACTCGGTTTTAATTGGATTATGTTTATCCAAAAGTACTTTATAGTCCTCTTGTAGCTTCTTCAATTTTGCTTCGACTTTTTCAATGTCTTTCGGTGAGCCATTATCCTTACGCAGTTTCTCCAATTCTAATACTTTGGTTGTATACAAATCCTTAGATTTTTGTACAGCAGCTGTGGATGATTGCATTGCCTGAACACATTCTAGCGTATGGGATTCCTCCTCCTTGACAAGCTTATGCTTTTTATGCAATTCATCAGCATATTTTGCCACATCTTTGACCAGTTCGGTGAGCTTTTGAACCATTTGTAAGTGGAGAGCTGATAGCTTCTCTGCCGATGTACGCAAAATCGTCCATACTGGAGCAAATGTACTATTCAATGTGCCAGATCCAGCTTTGTGGGCTAGTTTGGTCATTAATTTAGAATTTTGCTCCTCGATGTTTGATTTCTCACGAAAGAACTCAGAAAGCTCTTTGCTGGCCACAACACCGAATTTCATGTTGTGATAGAGAACATCGAAGCCATTATTCTTTTCTCCCTAAATAAAAATAAGAAAATAGTTACATAAATATTAACATTCGTGTTTTGTATAGAATATATTTACCCAAAAATAGTCGTTAAAATCTACCGTCATTTTGACAGTTGTAGTTGAATAAGTGTTGAATGCTGAATGTATTTAAAATGTATAAAACGCTCAAATTTATTGTAATTGACGTGGTCGATCTCCCAAAGACTCAATGAATTAAATTCAATATTACGAGCATAAACTACGTACTTACTCACATACTCGTATGTATAGTGTTGCCTTTGATTTTTAATTTAATGTAAATTGTACCAAATTTTTGTCTTGATCTCCATGCTTTAGTAGTCGTTTATTTGAAGTGATTTTGTAGTCGGGTTCGTTATTGTTTCCGTTGCAGTAACATATCGTGTGGAATAAAATTAATTTAAACTATGTATTATTAATATTGACAGATAATAAATTGATATAATTTGTTTCTTTAATTCGAAGTTTGTAGAAGAATAGTGAAAACTAATACTGTTGTTTTTTTTTTTTGTTTTTTGAGAAGTTCGAGGAATCTGAAAGTAGAAAAAATAATGATTATGATGAAAAGATTATGATTTACGTAAGTGTAAAGTTCTAAATCTTAATATGATGTTGGATTGTTAAGATGTCCAACAAGAAAATGAAATTCTTAGAAACAAAAATATATTTAGATTGATTCACCAAACTCAAACAAAGCAAGGAATTTCATTTTTATCGCATACAATGGGGGCGTTTACTCATTTATTCTGAGAAATCTGGAATAACTTTGTGTTGTAAAAGCACATCTAATAAAAAAAACAGCGTTCTCATGAAATATTTCTTGAGTTATCCCAACAATTTTGAAATGAGTACATTCAGATGTCGTTATGATAGCCTATCTAATGGTGTATTCGATTGGTAATTTCAGATTTCAATCTAAAAATTGATTTTTTTTCGTGGCGAATTGAATACAATAGCAATTGATTTTTTTTTTTTGACATTCTATTAGTGTTTCGTGTCTGTGAAACTAGTAACAGTTCGCTTCCATTTTGATTCAAAAATAAATCAATTTATTATGCCCAATGGTACATAAAGAAGGGGAAAATCGGTGTTTTGACAGATCTAGATGTAAAATAAATTAATTTATTTTACCAATCGAAAACCACATAAGATAGATTAGTATCCACTTAAGTTCCTGAACAACCAACATCGAATACTTTAAATTTGTATGGGTTTGTGCATATGTTTTTGACATTTCTCATGGGACACAAAAGTATACCAAATTCATTGGGACAGCTTGGTTTTTTTTGTAGCTGCTGTTTTTCATCAGCTGTATTCTTACATGTGATTACAACAACGCCAAACTATCCGGATGCCTTAAGTTCGATTTTTGAATGAACCAAATAACTAACTATCACAGGACAAATTAATAGAATAGTTGACTGCAAATTTATTTTTTAGTTTTATTGTGGTTTTTTGACAGCTTTCAGCTAACCAATCTGATTTGTTCACTCGGATAATGTAGTATCCGAGTTAACGCCCCTAATTAATGGTCCTGGCAATATGTATCTAAAAAAAATTGAGTCTACAAATTTGGCTCGAAGGTAAAGCAGGGCGAAATATTTGTTGTATTATTTTTGCGTGAAATTCAAATGTCGGTACGATAGGCTATCTAATGGCGTTTTTATTTGGCAATCCGGAATTCTTCTCCGATCCGGGATCCCAACAGAACACTTTTGTGTGATCCTGACGATTCTGAATTTTAATTAGATTGTATGTGTGAACATAACTGTGTACGTGAGAATATTCAAATTAAAAAAAAATGTTTGTTGCAAAATTATGATACAAAAAATGACAACAGTCGAGTTTGACGTTCAAGTATATGAATGTGTGAGTGCTTCTGATTCTGATTTCAAATCCAGAAGCAAAATTCTCTTCTTTTCAGAATTAGAACTGTCATTTTTTCCCAAGTGAACGCTTTCAGAATAGTCTGGAAGGCTTCCGGATTGCCAAATAAAAACGACATAAAATAGGTTAGGCCGGCAATTCACGGCACAAAATAACTGCGCAAACTGGGGCTTGCGCAGTTTAGTTGTGTTATGAATGGGATTGTTTGTAACAATTTTAATATTTTTGCTCAAGTTTTTAATTTGTGCAGTTATTTGTGTCGTAAATGTCAAAAACTGTGTAACCGCTCAGTTGAAAAATTTTATTTACGCAGTACACATTGTTTCTTTTTTATAATGGCTAATGAACAAAAGTTCTGGAGCAAGTTCCTCGAACTTTATAAAGAACAGCCAGCTCTAGATAGCAGGGTTACCTCTGAAAGAGTCCAAAAAGGTAGTCCTGGCTAAAAAATTGGAGTCCCTTAAAAATTATAATAAAAACACACTCTATCAACAAATATATTTTTATATATTTTATAAACATAACAAAACAATATTTTTTTTCAAAATAAATAAACGTTAAAACTTAAAACAATTAATTTATTTATTTACTTAAATAAATAAACAATTCAGTTTTCTGTATAGTAAAACAAATTTACAAAGTCAGTTAAGAACTAAAAATCTAAAAATATTAATTACCGGGAAAATTTTGCCTATAGATCTGAACTAAAATTGGGCCAGGAGAAAACATGGATTGGCAAGATTGAACAAATGTAGATTGTAGGTAGGTATCTGTATTGTGTAAACTGTAATCTGTTATAAGAAAGGAATAAATGCACTCGTACACAGACAAGACACATGAAGTTGAATGTCAAACATAAGAAAATGTAGACAAAGATTTAAATAAGATCACACAGGGCTGAATTCAGAGAAGAATCCGAGCAAATTCAGAAGTTTTCAACGAAGTTTTAGTATTAACAAAATTATTTAAATGGTTAAAAAAGAGTCCTGAATTTTTAAAAGGAGTCAATTTTCGACAATTTTACAAAAGTCGCGTCCTGGGGTCCAGACCTTAAAAAGGACCCAAAATAACCCAAACAAGTTCCAAAGGTAACTCTGGTAGAGAGCTAATTTTGAACACATGTTTACTGAATGAAAACTTTTTAAAACTGAGAACTGTGCAGTTTACTTCTATCATGTTTTGCACAAACCGACTTGAGTGAAATGTCAGTTTGTGCAGTTATATTGTGTCGTGAATTGCCGGCCTTAGTGTCCACTGTTTGTGTATAATAGGTCTGTTTGTTATATTGTGAATTCGTATGAATTTTTAAAAATTTGTACAAATTTTCACAAGATTCTATTGGTTAACTCGAAAAAACTACTACAAAAACTGAAAAACTACTACAAAAACTGAAAAACTTCCCCTAGATTGAAAAAGTCGTGAATTTTTTTTATAAAATTTCATTTACAAAATGTAAATTGCCCAAACCCCGCCCAGACATGCATCCCAATATCACTTGAGATGCTGGAAACTTGACCGTTTTTAAAGCAAACTTTGTGAAAAGCCTTTTTTGAATTTCTAATGACTCGTTTTCATTCGTCGCCCATGCAAACTTCAAACCTGGACTAATCACTCAAAATAACGGACCGCCATTGCCTTACAGTCTAGTTCTTACGTTGTTTGGCCTACTCTAGTCGCTTTTTCTTTTGTTTAGGTGTTAAAACTGGGTTTCTTTGGTCTATGTTTTTAACGAATTAAAAAATGCTCTAATTTAAACAAATCTAAAACAAACCTTATAAAATTTGTATCCAATTTTTTCATTGTCCGCTTGCAAGTGTCAACTGAAACACTTTTTTTGATACTTTCTCGATTTTCTTTTATTATTTTCTTTAAAACTCGACAATCTCGAGGTTTCGCAATTGGTGGGCGCCCAGTTTTCTTACCAATCTCCACATGATGAGCTCGGTAAATTGAATTGTTTTGAGCTTTTATAGCTCTTTAATCCCGTTTCGAAGGATTTAATTATGGATTCCCTAAGGTCTCGTGATAATGAAACGCCACGCACCATGGTTGGAATCAAACTGTTGCTGGATTGCATAAAACAAGAGATCAATAAACAACAACACAAGTGCATGTCATTTTTTACTTCTTGCGATTATAGGTACTATAAGGCAAGTTATGCATTCGTCGAAAAAAGTTTTGATATAACAATCAAACATGACATTACGATGATAGACGAAAAAAGATGGTCTTAAAATTCTGTCCCTCTGTAGGTCAGTCATACATACAGATAGTATAGACACCTACGGCCCACATTGCTTTAAACTTGGTATATTGAGTTTTTTAGGTATTGTAGGGAAATATTGGGGGAAACTGACATTTATTTTTAGCTCAAAAAGTAACAGTAGGTACCTGCCAAATAACCGTTACGTTAAAGCCTATTTTTTTCGAAAACGGCTCTAACGATTTTGATTTAAAAAATCAGTGCAGCTTTTTAGGTACGACCGATCATATGGTTAAACAAAATGACTAAAAACTGTAGTTTTAGCACCGTTTTTTGTTTTTGCTTTCGATTATATCATGAATGGCTTAACCGATTCGAAATTCGAAATTTCAGACATACATGTATATGTAGGTAGCCAACTTTATACTGCATTCCAGTATTTTTAATTCATATTTTATTGTATTTTTAAAAGCTCATATTATATAAGCTATTTTGAAAACTGAATGCATATATGCGTTTGGGTCGGATATAACGGGTGATTTTTTTGCTACTTGGTTTTTGACGTTTATATTTTTGACAGATCACACATGACAAATTCCACGAACATTTGACATTTCGATTCAGTATTATTTGCCATTTCATCATGAATAGACTTACGCCTGAACAACGTTTGCAAATTATTGAAATTTATTATCAAAATTCGTGCTCTGTGTGTGAAAAATGTGTTTCGCAAGCTTTTATCGCAAAATTGTCTTCAGCGACGAGGCTCATTTTTGGCTAAATTGATACGTGAATAAGCAGAATTGCCGTATTTGGAGTGAAGAGCAGCCAGAGGCAATTCAGCAGCTACCAATGCATCCCGAAAAATGCACTGTTTGGATCGGTTTATGGGCAGGCGGCATCATTGGGCCGTACTTCTTCAAGGACGATGAAGGCCGCAGGGTTACGGTCAATGGAGAAAGGTACCGTTCGATGATAACAGATTTTTTTTGCCGAAAATGCAAGAATTGAACTCGGTCGACATGTGCTTCCAACAGGACGGTGCCACATGCCACACTGCACGCGAAACCATGCATCAATTGAGAGGCGAATTTGGTGAGCAGTTGATCTCACGTTTTGGCGCAGTCAATTGGCCACCAAGATCATGTGATTTGACCCCGTTAGACTATTTTTTGTGGGGCTATGTTAAGTCTATTGTCTATGGGGACAAGCCAAACACGATTGCTGCCTTGGAAGCCAACATTGAACGCGTCATTGGTGAGATTCCGGCCGAAATGTGTGAAAAAGTTTGCCAAAATTGGACCTTCAGAATGGACCACCTGAAGCGTAGCCGCGGGCAACATTTAAGTGAAATTATTTTTAAAAAGTAAATGGCAGAAATTGATTTATCGATCCAAATAAAAATTTCATTCACTTTTTACAAGTTTCTATGTTTTTTTGAATTTTCAAAAACCAAGCTCTTAAAAAATCACCGTTTATAAGGTTTGTAAGATCTGCATGGAAAATTAAAACAGTACAGTTGTAATGTCTGCCTCCAACATTTGCTTCTGCCTTTCAACATTTGTATCGTGTGTATTATCAAGTCTGTTCCCGTACTTTCTGCACAAAAATGTGAAGACTGTTATTTTTGCAAGAGTGAGTAAAAATCTCTCAGAGAGCAACAAAGTTTTACAAAAGTACGGGAACCATTTGAATAACAATTTTTCCCATTTTTTAAGCGTCAAAATAAAAGCGTATTTTTGAAAATATTTATTAAAGATATACAAGAAATTATTGCTTAAAATAACCAATTTGATATCACAAATTTTAATTTCTTGCACGAATAAACCCGGCCAGACCACAAATTCTATTATTTTCAACTTTTGTAACGATACACACGGCAACTGACAGCTTATGTATTGTTTTTTTTTTCTTTTTTCCTTCATTTGACAGTCTTCATAATTTTGTCAAAAAAAATTTCTTGGACTAAAATTCGCAGCATGGGGAAATATTTTACTCTCTCATGAGCGGTCTCTTTTGTGGAAGAGCAATGGGGTTGGAAATGAAGAGATGATTTTTTGGGGCCAATTTAAAATCTACCCTCGCCAGCTCCATAAAAATTGCTTAATACTATTTTTGTGGCTGTTAAAAATTGGGATTATTTTGTTCGCCAGTATGCATAATTGGACAGACTTGCTCAAATATTGAATCAAGTATAACAGATGACAATACTTATGATGTCAATAAAGAGACAACTGATACATATATGAAGAAAAAAGTGAAGATGAAGAAATAATTGTTGAAGTAGAATTAGCAAATTAGCTATTATAATTAACCTGTTCCACTTTGGAAATTGGCAATAGTACCATTCTTTCAATAAAAAATTTTGAACTTTGACCTTGGATGCAATTTTTTGCAGAAGTGGGATTTTTGACATTCCATTTTTAATAATTTATTAGGCATCTATACCAATTTCCATCTCTATGCGAATTTTGGCTAAGTGAAATGCCTATTTGATTAGACTACTAACAGGGTCCCTGGTTTCATAAAGCGTTGGTCAAAATAATTTTCCAAACCCTATGTGTAAAAATGTCTTTACATAGAGAGGCTCTAGAAAGACCTCTTCTTGAATAATATACAATATTCATATTATGCAACCCAAGTTTTGTCACATTTTACTGTGTACAAACTACTGGACTTTGGCCAAGAGACAAGGCTTGCACATATTTGTATGTTTGGGTTTCAGGCAGTTTGCTTTATGTTAACAGTTGAGTTTTATTTGACAGGTAGCTTGTAAGCCATTTTAGTTTTTTTTTTTTCGGATTGCATAATATTTGTATAATTCTCTCGCTAGAATTGTTGCGTCTATGGAAAATTGCCCAAACAATATTCCCTATGTCCAGTTCACTTCTATTCGTCTAAAACCCAGCTCAAGGAAGTCTCACAAGAATGGTCATTCCTAAATATATATTGTTACACACAAAGTAGTTTTCCATTATTAACAAAACTAATTAGTTGGTTGCATACTATCACTTCCAATATCTGTTTGATGGGCCTCAGCTGCTCTGGGTTGTTTGTATTCTTAAAATTTTCAACTGGTGTTACAGAAATACACTAATAGTTAGCGATATTTAGCAATGGGGCTAGAAAAACATCTCTACATTCAAACAGTATTTTACAATTCTAAGCGTAGCAGTTACTTTTTTTTATTCATTTAGGTATTGTAATATTATTAAATCAAATAACTAACAATTAAATTCTCCTACATTATAATTTGTATGATTTCATAGTATGAATTATATTCTTAACATCTTCAATAAAAAAAATGTTAAATACGTTTATTTTCTTTACAAATAACGATAAAATACGTGTGTGGTACACTCGGGCGTATACGTACTTTTATACTTTTATCTCCATTATTATTTTTTGCACATTTCGTTAACAATTGAACTATTACTATTTAAATGTTATATATTTATATTATATTATATTACAATTCTTATTAATATTTTAAAGCATGGCTGTAAGCCGTCTGCCGATTTCTTAATTTGACTTTGAGAGTTTACAAAATTAAATCAGATAAAAATAATGAAATTAGTAAAATTTTTTGAAATACTTTGGTTTATAAAAAACATTTAAATAGATAAAGAAACAAAATTTTATTAAAAAAAAAAAAAGAAAAAAAATGAGCTTAAACATTGGATTTTTATTTTAAGAAACATGCGAAAGCAAGATTGTAATAAGTTTTAAGCAGCAAAAGATGTGATTTTTTATTTCGTATTATTTCTGATGAAAAGAAATATAGATATAGATAATACATGCTACATAAATTAAAGATTACAATTTAACAGATTTACGGAATATAAATATTTTAAATCAGTTAAGTGAAAAAACTGCAAAATCTTTAATAGATAAGCTTTAAGTTTAGCTAAAACAAAAATGGGGTTCTAATTTATTTCAATTATGAAAGCGGCTTTTAGTTTAGCCAAAACAAAAATAGGGTTTTAAATAATTTCAAAAGTGAAAATGGGTTTTTAGTTTAGCTAAGACAAAATGTATAAAGTGTGTGTATTGTTCACGAATTCACGACCGATTCAAATCTGTATTTCGGTAGTTCTTTGCGTAGGAATTAAATTGTACCAGCAGTTTCCAACCACATTCTCCATTCAGAACACTGATGCATTCTTCGAACGTCAAATAATTCTTGCTGAAGAAAAGTCTGCGGATTTCTTGCAATATAGGACAAACCCCTAAAAAATGAAAGACGTCTTTTTTTTGGTTTAAATTGCACAGAGAACAAAGAGGGTTAATGTCTGTAAAGATTAGATTCATATCTAAAACATTGAGATCATTTCTGAAATAATTGCTCTCGCCCAGACTGAAATTTAAATTTCTATATATTGCCCTAGAGGTATCTCTGATACATTCGCTCGTCTACAACTGCGACACAGTTATACAAAATATTTTGCCAATCTGTTACATTCTCAGAACTCAAATTCAAAATAACTTGATGGACCAGAGCTAGTTCTTGCCATTTCTTAAAAGGAGTGTGGCAGCACTAAAGAGAAACAAGTAATATTCTTTTATGTAAGTTGCTATCAGCCTTTTCATAATTTTAGACAAAAAATCAGGATTAGCCTTCAGATTTCTAACATAAATTAGCGGTAATCCGGACTCAACATAAATCATGGTGGGGGTGGCCGTGGCGCGATAGTTGTGTGTTCGCCTGTCAACCTTATGGTCACAGGTTCGATCCCTGCCGTAGTCTATGTCTTCTTATTTTACCATTAAAAACCAATTCTAAAAATAAAAAATGTCATACAATGAGTTGTTGGTTTACTCATTACATGCTGTTTAGGCATAGAACTAACAACATGTGATTGAGTAAAACTAGTATACCGATAAAAATATGACAAAGAATAAAAAAATTAATGCGAATTATAAGGGACATCTATAAATAAGACACGGAAATTTCTCCGCATTAGCTCAGCCGCCATCCCTGGAGATAAAATCTGAGACAACAACCACCTACAGTCTCCGAATATCGCGCCACACATCTTTCCTATCATTCTTTCTCTTCCTTAACCTCACCCCCACGCCCGCGCTGTGTTGAAACATTTATTATTCATAGTATTCATAATCCCTTGAGCGCGTGTAGATTATAAAAAAAAAAAAAAAAATCGCATAGTTGGGAGTGTCCGAAGGTAGTCTAAATATTCTTTTAAAAAAATATCTTTGAACTGTTTCACATTCTTCAAACCAATGGTATCCGTACACTTCATTACCATAACAAAAACAACTGTTTATCGTGGCTTCAAATACTTTGAATTTTGCAATAGGGTCTACATGGCTATTTGTAAAAAAAATTTGTCCACATTGTATTTATTGCTGTTTTGGCAACAGCCAATTTTGCTTTTATATGAGCCCTGATGCTAAGATTGTGTGAAATAACGAAGCCAAGATATTTGAACTCATTCACAACTTCTATATTCATGCCATCCAATGACCAGTTCCTTGAATTTCAGAATGTCTTCTAAAGATCATAATCTTAGATTTCGATGAGTTGATTTTAAGATCCAATAAATCGCAGTAAGATTTAAGCGTATTTATTTGGGGTTGAAGTGTCATTGGGTTATCAGAAAAAATAACGAGATAATCCACATACAGTAATAGTCTTACAAATATATTGCCAAAGGAAACTCCACCTGGTAGATGGCTCTCAATATCGTTGATAAATAATGCGAACATCAAAGGGCTTAAAACACATCCTTGCTGCACACCTGTTCCAGATTTAAAGATTTGGACTGTTGGTTACCACTGCATACCATTACAGACATATCCAGTAAAACGTGTTCATAAGCCCAAATAAATTTAGTTGATACACCCATTACTGCGAGTTTATATAACAGTGACCGTCTGTTGATAGTGTCAAATGCCGCTTTAAAATCTACAAACAATGCATACAAAGGCTTTTTCTTGTCAATAAAGCTCCTTGCTATGGTAGTGAGCGCGAAAATTCGATCCAACGTTGATAGGTTTACTTAAAAACCAGCTTGAAAACAACTTATCAAATTATTGAATTGTACCCAATTTGAAAGCCTTGGTATAGGATTTGAGTAGAGTTTTCTCAGCGAGCTTAACATCGAAATACCTCTACAACTCCCAGCTTCATTTGAGTTACTTTTCTTAAAAATTGCAGTTATCTTCGCCAAGCGAAAACTATTGGGAAAAGTCTCTTCACTAAACATTTTGTTTAATAGATCTAAAATATAATCAAGAAGTTCAGGAGTTGAATTCTTATAAAATTCTATAGGAATCCCGTCAGACCCTGGATCTTTATTGTTCTTCATTTTATGAAGACATGTTAGTAACTCAGATATTGTAAAAATAGAATCTAGCTCTGGAATCAAAACGTTTGGGAGTGCAAAACTTATTGAATATTGATTTGGGTCAGGAAGCACAAGATTTTCAAAATATGATACGAGCTGATCAACACTAATACTCAAAGACGTTGATTTACTGATCTTCCCAGTACCCGAAAATTACACCAGAACGACTTAGAGTCTCTGCAATCAATGAGCTTTTTAGCCGCATTCCTAAGATACATTTCTTTTTTAAGACTACATAAATCCTTAAAATTTTTATTTTGTTGTAGATAAAGATTTTTAAAAGCATCATTATTTGACTCCCTAAAAAGTTTTAAGAATTTGAACGATTTATTTCTACTTTTATATAAATGTAAAGTATGTTATATAAATGTTATGTAAAGTAAACTCATGAATGCTTAATTACGATATTACTGTATTCTCAAATCATGACTTGACAAAAAAAATAAAACTTGGAAAGATGAGAAAATATGATTTTATCAACTATTTCCTTCCATAAGTTGATCATTTGCTGTATGACATGCTGCCCATCTTGCTGGCACCACAAATTGTCCATATTTATGTATGTCATTAAATCGAGGTCCTAAAACGTTTGCTCTTGTTCAGATGGCATAATGTCAGCTTTTTGCTCCATCGCATTGGTCAATTTATTCTAAGCTTTCATAAAATCAAAAGCTGAGTCTTCTGATATACATATTCGTAACCCATTGAGCGCGCACATAATTACAAAAAATTGTACATACGTATGTATATATGTATGTGCACACATATGAACATACATATGTATCTGAGCTAAACACAAACAACTTAATTTTTGACAATTCACTGCTTTGAATTGAGCTTTTTTTTGGAAAAAAAATATAAATTGTGCACAACGACTTTTTACAAAATTATATTTTTGCCTACGAATTTTTATCCACACTCTTGATTACTTCGAAATATCTTTTCATAGAGTATTTGGCTATTAATCAAATTCAATTTTTTAAACAGAAAGACAGGAACCAAGGTAAGCCCAAGCACGTATTTCCTTGTTTTTGTTTGAAAGAGGCAATAATAAGCGTCAGAAAATTGTAATCATTTTTTTATTTGAAGTGAAGGAAGTTAGACGCAATTTATTGTTTTGAAATGTTAATCTGGGCTTACACGCAAGAGTGTCAAACATTTTTTAAATAAGTTTTATATTTTTTTTTTTAAGTAGATTCAAGTTTTTTTTTTTGTTTAAAGTGAAGTGGATTAAATCTACTTAAATTGAAGTAAAGTGGTATCGCTGTTTATTGCACGCTTTGAACTTATTAATGGTCCTGGAATCTAGCAAGAAATTTCGTTTCCTTGGAACATGCGAATCTCCAATGTAATAAATGAATAAATTTCCTTCGAAAAAAAACGTATTCTTCCAAATGTTTGTGTTGATCTTTATGACGCATTTGTACTCTTGGGATTTAGGATGAATATGTAGTTCGAGGCGGCATTTTCTCCGACTGCTTTTTTTATGTCTCTGTATGTATATAATGAAAGTGAATGGTATATAGGTGGGAAAAATCGTTTTTTAAACTTATTTAAACTGCCAAAACCATCACTTTAATCAGTTTTTCGAAAAAAAACGAAGGAAGCCATTAGATGCCACGGATCAATGAAAATTTTATAGAAAAGTATCTCGAAAATTCTTGGACGGGTTTTGATGAAATCCTGTTTTTTATTTTTTCGTTTTTTGAAAACAAAATTCTTTTGAAATTTTGGTATGCAATTTTTTAGAGACTATTAATGTTCATGTGAATATAAAATTTAAAATAATTTTTTTTTATTAGTTTTAAAATTATTGATTTAAAAAAAAAATTTAATAAATTATTTTAATTTAAAAAAAAAGTTATTCAAAATTTTAATATGCAAAATAATTTAGCTACTTAGACCTCCTCAGATATAAAATTTGACAGAAATCCAATGTACCGTTACCGAGAAAGCCAAAAATTAAAAATACCGTTATATGAAAGGCACCGTTAATAGACTTTTCCTGTAAACTTGGTTCATATCAAATGATAGCTATTACCAACAAAAAAAATCTCAAAAATTTTTTTTTTATCAAAATCGTTGGATCCGTTTTAGAGAAAAATAAGATTTTCCTTCAAGGTCATATGGCAGGTACCGTTACTTTTAGGCCTAAAAATAAAATTTCAATTTCCCCACTGAGGAATGCCAAAATAATCACACATACCAAATTTGAAGGCAATCGCTGTAGCTCGTTATACATACAGACGGACAGACTGACAGACATTCTTTGGCGGTGACTTTTTTAGGTTTCTCTATGATCGTAATGTCATGTTTGATTGTTAGAATTTTTTTTTTACGAATGCATAACTTGCCTTATAGTACCTACAATCGCAAGTAAAAATCCCAAAGCTAGTAAAAATAAAACTGACTTAAATGTTTCGCCTACATATTAGTATGCGAAAGTTTTTCTTTTGTTATGTACATATTTTAAAAATATAACCTACAAAAAAAAATACTCTACTGAAAATATTATGTGGAAGCCAAAAATGTCCAAATAGTTTTTCACGGTGCATTGTTCACCTCTTTTAAAAATATTTATTATATTATATTTATTAACATATATTCTTTGTGCTATATATGTACAGTCGTGTGCAAAATAATAATGTGCCCTATCATAGTATCCGATTGGAACGGACATTTCTCCGACTCATACAAAATGTTTTTTTATATGTAAATGTTTAATCAGGCTTTTTTGGTCACTCACTTTTAAAAATGTGAAAAAAAACTTTTATATTTACATTAAATAATGGTTAAACGGTGATTTAATACTATTGAATATTCTAAAGAAAGAAATTGAATTATTTAACGTTTAACAGTTTTTTATATTTCATTTTAATGATACAAATTTCTCATAAATCGTTTACACCTCCGGAAAACAATTTCAACGTGCGGATGAAAAGGGTAAAATTAAAGTGATATTTCTTATATTTCTAATATTTCTTAAAATTCGGAGAAAATTCCGTTCCGATCGGATATTATGATAGGGCCCATTAGGCGTGTGCTAAAAAATGCATCGAGAACACTTGAAAAATTGTAAATGTTGAGTTGGTCTTAACAGCTCTTGTAATCTGTCTATCAGTGGTTTTAGTTGTTTTTTTTGGTATTACTCATTCTGGATGGCTGAGAATAACCGACCTGTCTCGCTGTTGTTTTATAGGTGTTACTTTCACTTCGAAGCCTTTTGATAATTTCTCTTAAATGCGATGAGAACAATGTGATTTACGACCCATTTTTACTCGTTCTACCAGTTTAAAAATAGTAAAATGAATTAATACAAATATTATTACAGTCATAAAAAAACTAAGAACTTACTTCTCTTAATTTAAACCAACGAATGAGAGTATTAGAATTATACATTAATTTTTTTGCACAACGAAATTTAACAAAGGTAATCATTAAAGGAACATTAAATCAAAAGCAACCGCTGGATGCACGTAAACCAGCAACAAGAGGATACAAGAATCAGATAAAGATGGTGCGACATATTTTATAAGTAATTTTAGTAGCACTTGTTTTACTTTTTCTTAAGAAAATTAAAGCTTTCAAACATTCCTTTTCGCTCCTATTATTTTGCACACCACTGTACATATATGATCAAAAAATTGCCACCTCATGTTGTGAGCTCAGTGTTTTGATTTACTTTACAGCTCACCCGTTTATAGATTCATCATTTCGTTTTTGAGAATGCCATTTTTTTTTTTAAATACAAACGCATCATTTGTTTACATCAATAATAATTTGTTCATATGATTTTATTTATAATAATGATTTTTTCTTAATATATTTATAATAATAATTTTTCTTATTTTATTTTGCATAATTTCAATGAATATTTTACTTTTGTTTACTCTGTGATTTGTTAAACACTGAATTTTTTTAAATTAAAAAAAATATAAAATTATCCTCATTTGGAGTTGTTTTTGTTTTTATCACACACTTAGGTATCTATTTCATTTGATTGCGTCAGGAGAAGAAATAAAATGAAAAAAAAAAAACAAAATTTAGGCATTTTGAAACAAAAATGTGTAACTGATTGCAGAAATTCAATTTAAATAACAATTTTGATTCCGATAAATGTACAAATAATATTTAATACGTACTTATGTGTGTCTAATTAAATCCAATTGTTAGTTTCGATTATTAAATTCTAATTTTACGGTACATAATTAAAACAAATAAATTTTAAGTTAAGCATACAATACTATGTTTCATACATATTCATCTGTTTACATTATCTGATTGAGAAGATACGTGAGATAGCCTGTAGTATCTTTAATTGAATGATAAATTACATTTCTTATCTGTAGCTTATCTTCGTGATTTGTGTGCGACATAGAGAGTTTCCGAAACTGTTGTGATAAGTGAAAGCAATGCTGTATGTTCTCTGGTGAGACAAAATCCTCTGCAACTTTAATACAATTGTGTAGATTTCGTACTTGGTGAGGTGCTCCGGCTGGTATGAAAACTGCATCACCCAGACATTGGGCAATGGGATATCCTTCAACTCCGTAGTCATCGTAAAGTCGTTCTCGTAGTTCGTTATCTAAATACCAGTTTTGATCGTGAATTGGGTCATGATCGGGTTCAAGACGATATCCTCGTTCAATTGTAACGCGATTCAGAAGATCTCGAATTTTATCTGCGTCTCGAGCCGAGTAGATGTGCCAAAGAGCTCCAGGCATCACCCCTGGCTGTCGTACTCTTCGTCGAGTCAAGATATCACACCCACCACTATCGATGGCACTCAATGCTGCTTTGATTTGGTCCTGTGCTGATGCATCTGTAGGTATTCCAACATATACCATGATATTGACGGCATCTGATATGTCCAAGTGAAGATTAGTTGTGCCTTTGTCAGGGTGAAGAGCAGAGCCGTAGGCATTGTACATTTTTGGTCCTAAATCTGGTGGTACAAAAATAGATGGTAGTCTACTGGCAATATTTAAGCCTCCCGTGCGAAGAGTATACTCTGGTAAAGGTAAAGCTCTCATAAGATCTTTGAAACGCGTCGGAAGAATTTCGGCAAAATCATCGCCCGGAGGCCAATCTTTAAGTTTCAACAGCATTGGCTGACCATTCGCATCCAAAAGACGCTTACTCACACACTGAAATCCCTCCCAAAATAATTTCATTGGTTGATTGGGCACCAAATTTCCAGTCATACAGTTAATAAGATCGTTTTTCTTCTCGCCAAAGTCGGCACAAAATGCCTCTGGATGCCACAGTTTTATGTTTAAAAAATTACACAATTCAGACACCATTATAGGTTGACCACGCTTCCAGGCCTCTTTAAACAGGAGTGCATTGCGAGGATCACGTGAGTCCAAAAGTCGCAGAAGCTTGCCGTTGCAGAGCCAATCGTGAGCAATACCTGGAAACTGTTCTTGTGACGCTCGCAACGTCATAACTTTTTGCGGCAGGCTCTTTTGAGTTCGTTTTTGTTTTAGAAGGTAGTAGTACTCTTTTGAGACCTCATCCTGCAAACTATAAGTCCTTGTTTGGTTTGAACTAGTAGATGCCACAAGTTTTAGATGCTTTAGTGTTGTAGACAGTACTGTTGGTAACGTACCCGCTTCGTTTGCCTCTTCAATTAACTGAGATTCTGCCTCCACAAAAGCAAAACAATCAGAAGGATTTTCCGGATCCAATTTTTTAATCCTGTTGAGATACTTTATTTCACACTCCCGACTATAAAATCGAAGATATGCCTCTTTGATTGTTTTATCAGCAAGCTCTACGCAACTAGGCGCAAATTGTTCTGTCTGTGCACTCAAAGGACAACCGCATTTTTGTGGAACTTTCCACAACTTACAAGCTTGGTGTAGTCGGTGAGCAAGAAAATTCAATGCATTCCCGGGAATTATTTGTGTTAACATGAGTTTTATCATGTGATGCTGGTCGCGCATAGCACAAAGCAACCAACCGTATTCATCAGAGCCCCTCATTGGTCGATCGGTTCTTTTAATTCTTTTATGCTTCCGATCTCTGTAGCAGTCAAGGCACACCCCAAAACCACACTTATTACAAGTCCAATGGAAATTAAACAGGGTTGCCTCGCAAACATCACAAATCTCACGGACTCCTTTAACAACCTTTTTCCAAGCGATCGTCTTATTCGGTGACATGTGCTCATTTATGGCTGTCTGTTCATCTTGCCAAATGCGACAAAATTGATCACCAACATGCATGAGAATAAAACGACTTATATCTAAATCAATGTCTCTTGGAGGCGGCCCAAGCATCCATGTCTCGATATCACTTGGACCAGGATCTTTGTGCGGATCAGAGAAACCATCAACCACCAAAACACCCTTATCCTTGTATCGCAAACGGCGAAAATCATAGAATCGACAAAACACACTGTCACTGCGAACAGACGCACATCTGCACTCCCTGCATTTAGATATTTTCGAAGAAATCTTTAAGCACGGGATTTTCTGAAGGAAGGGCTCTTGCGATTCCTGGAATTTCTTCATCATTGTTTGCTCTAAATGCGTCAGTGGATGCAAACGAGCTTTGTTTCTTGCTGCTGTTGCTGCAGCAAATGATGTTAGGCGCAATCTTTTGGGTTTCCTCCTTCTTGTAATTGGATTACGCACTGGTTTTCGTTTTGGTTGCATAACTTCCTCAATTTCTTTTTTAATATCATCTCTATTTACTCCATTAATAGTTTCAGTATTAACTTCTTCTGTGGGTTCTGTTTTTATTTCAGTTTGAGGTATTGTTGTAATAATTTCAGATGTGGAATCTATTTCCATACCGTTTTCTAGCTTGATTTCTGATTTTATATTTAAGTCAGTTGCTGAAACAGCTACTGCAATTTCATTCTTATTTTCTAAACCACATTCAATATCAATTTTTTGGTCGGTAAGTTCTTGCTTAATATTTGAATCAATTTTGTTATCAATTGGTTCAGATTTAACTGTGGAAATATTATTAGTTACATTTTTAATTTCTACCAAATTCTTTTTAAGTTCAGCTTTTGCAGCCCTGTTGTTTGGTCTACTCCTTGAACTGGCTATAAATTTAGGCTCTTCATCGGATGAAGCTTCACGGTAGTTAGTTTTGCGCTTGGTGGAACGTTTAGAACATGGCTTGAGCACTCTGGCTGGTTTTTCAATTACATTTTCTTCTTTAATTTCTTTAACTTCTTCAACTTTTTCGACATTTTCAACTTTGACATTATCAACTTTTACATTTTCAACTTTGACTTTTCTTCGTTGTCTGGGTTTCTTTTTCTGCTGAATGGATGTACATGGAAGTTCTGCTTCAATATCGACATCTGTAAAGTCTGTACCAATGAGAGGTGGTGTTTCTTGCTTTACTCGTTTCTGCCAATTGCGATTGTTTACCAAAAATGGCCCGCACTTTTGATTATTTGTGTTCTGGCCATTAGTCTGGCTTGTATTAAGTACTTGCACTTCTTCAACTTTGACATCTTCCTTTTTTACTTCTTGCTTTATTATTGAAGAATTTATAAAACAGTTATACTGGAAGGTTTTTAAAATTGAATTAATAGTTTCTACATCATATTGTCCTCCAGATTGGAGGATTTTCGGAATTGTTACACTGCCACCTGGTGGTGAAACTGCAGGAACATTATTTTCAATGCTGGCATGATGAATTTCGTTGTTGTCTTGCGGAGGCATTTCTTTTTCATTTACTAGTTGCACTTGAGACTGGCATGTATTAATGTTATCTCCTGGAGATATAGCAACAGGCGTATCAGGGATACTAATTTTTTCTGAATGAAGGCCATTTTGTGAAAACAAAGCGCCTTTGTTTTGTAACTGGAATCTTCTTAAAGATTCCTCAAAGTGATTTGTTACAGCATCTTGAATAACATTGCTCGGGCCACAGCTATCTTTGGCTTCTTGTGTATCAACTTTACGATTGATATCGTCTTTAGGATCTAAACTACTCCAGTCCATTTGAAGATGTTGTGGTATTAGCTTCAGTGTCAGCATCTAATTTTTGTCCCATTCGCTGAAATTGTGATTTAAAATCCAGTTATATTTTTTGAATTCGGAATATTGAATTTTAATTTTGATTGTTGATGCGAAGCGCGAATAAAGTGGATGTGGTGAGTGAGTTTCGACGCTTTATGGTTAATTTTAGTTATTTATTTATTGCCCATTGCGTTTAATGTTATTATCTTTCTGTTTTACGAAACAGTTCTAAAAACAACTATTGATTTTTTTTAAATAAGCATTTTTTTGTTTGTTTTGTTTTTGTAAAACCAAAATAAAAAGGTAATGTGGAGGCAAAAAGACACAAACGATGTTAATTTATTCTGTTTTTTTTTTTTAATTTCAATTAAAATGATGGGTTTACATGACTTCTAAATATTTTATCCGTTTATTTATTTATTTAATTTTTAATTGAATGAAAATGTTATTTTTAATTTGGAAAAAATAAAATAAAAATATAAACATCGTTAAAACTCACTACCACCACATTACCTGCGTCACAACAACGTTTAAATTTTTTTATATAAAATAATAGAAACATTGGTAGGAGAGAAAACGAATTTAAGAAAGTTTATTTATCAAACGTTAGTGAATAGATAACAGATATGGTAAAAGAAATTAATTTAAGAAATAAATTATTCAGAAATTCGCTTCAAAGGGTCTTGGAAAAAGATGACAATATATAAATACAAGCCATAATTAAATACACCAAAAAATACACCATAATTTTCTTACACTAGGTTAAGTTAGGTTAGAAGGGGTGGTGAAAACGGCAAGCCGCCTCACCTCACTCGGATCTCAATGGATCTATTGCGGTCCCCAGAGGAGGAAAGGGGTAGTTTAAGGGGAGTAAATGATGTGGAGATTATGTTTGAGGTGCCTCCCTAAATCATCCTGACCTAGTAAATACTCTGTTATTTTCTTAGAGATATTGTATGTCCATAGATTTCGCGAAACCCGACAACTGTCGATACCTGACCACCTATCGTTTAAGGTTTTTAGGAAATTTGTTTGGATTCTAAAATTTTCTTGCTCCAGTGACACTAATATCCCGGAAACGATTTGGCTCGGTTCAAGTGATGATCCGGTGATTTTGGCCAATTCGTCTGCGGTTTCATTCCCTTGTATGTCGCTATGTCCTGGGACCTAGATTGAGGAAATGGCTTTGATTGACGTTTGGCTGTCAAAATATATATGTTACATGCCGGGAGATGCTTAGCCGCCTCACTTATTGCCAGCACCTCCGCCTGAAATACTAAGCAAACATTTAGCAGCCTGTATGATTTGGTTAAGGGAGGATTTTCTGAATAGATTCCTGACCCTACTCCCATTTATGACTTAGATCCGTCCATAAGGACCGAAACTTGATTTCTGTCGATGACCCGGTTTTCCTTCCAGCTTTCCCTTGTTGGGATCACTGTTTGTGCGACAGGGTTAAAATCTATGTACGGTGAAATGTAGTCTGTTTGATTTGTCGTATTTGTAAAACGTATTATAGTACTGTGACCGTAAACGCCCATTTTCCAATTCCGCCAATTCTTTCGTAAATAGGTCAAGTGGAGCTAAAGAAAGGAACGTATGTACATATGCTGACAACCCTTAGTGTATGCATGCTGAGCCTGTGAGAGAACACCGTCATTTAGCTTTATGCGAAAATGTACTTCTATGAGTCTTTCTAGGGTCTTCAATAGGAAGGAAGATAGGCTTATAGGCCTTAAGTCTTTTGGTTCAGTGTGTGTGGGCTTTCCAGCTTTTGGAATGAAAATGACATTGACTTGCTTACACTAACTATGAGTTTAACCGTAGTGGGGAGTGAGTTCCAAAGTGTGATGGGATGAATGAAAAAGAGGCGAGAAGAGTTAAAATAATTAAAGGGGGGTTTTATAAGATTTTTGTTCAGATGGATTGAGCAAATTGAATTTTATCGAAGAGGTATCCTGGGCCCATGTTCTGTAACCCAGGCGATAACTTTTCCTCACTTAACGCCTCTGAAAAAATGTGTTTCATAAGTTGAGTCGATACCTTAAATTTTTAGTTTGTTTGACTGGGATTTTTCAATGGAAGGCGATAAATTGAAAAAGTCATTTTGGCATCTTAACAATAAAACAAACATATTTTTTTTTGTTTCTCGACTACTTTTATCGATTTGAAAGTTACAGAAAATGGTACCTGGTGATCTGGGCACTATTGCACCAACCACTCTGCACTTTGCAACTTATTACTTTTACTTTGCACAGTTCGTTTCACCAAAACTCCAATTTGCAAAGAGGAAATTATTTTTTTGAAAAGTAAAAAACTCCTTCTTTGCAAATTGTTTTTCACCACCAACCACAAATCTGCAAAGTGAAAAGTACTTTTCTGAAAACTGCAAAGTTTTGCCAATTTGAAAAGAATTCTTTGATTTTGTTTCACCAAACAGAAAAACTTTACACTCTGCTTTTCAAATTCTGCAAAGCTTTTCAAGGGTTGGTGACATTTTCCCCAAGACATAATCCCCAAAGTGAAATTCCCCAATCCAAAATCCCCAAATTAAAATCCCCAGCATCAGAATCCCTAGGGCAAAAATCCTTATGCCAATATTCCCAAAAACAAAGATGTTCAAGTAGTGAACGCGATTTCATCGCATGATTCACTACTTGAACATATTTGTTTTTGGGGATATTTGGCTTAATTTATATTGCATTATATGTAATCTAAAGAGTAAGTGCAATTTTTTGTATTTTAAGAAAACAAATACATAGTCATAATATAAGTAACTAATATGTTAAAATAATGTAAGCAAAATAAGTTTCTCTTAAAGTTTTAAATAAAACGGAAAGCAAAAATTCAAAAAAAAAGTTTCTCTACGCACCACGAAAACGAAAATTAGACTGAAAAGTTCAAACATAGTAGTAATAATTATTTAGAAACTGTTACTTGTTATCACTTATTAGTAATAAGAGAATTTCATTACGATTTTTTTTTAAGCTAAGTGCACATAATGAAGATGTACTCGGACCGGACACTGGGGATTTTGGGAATCCGTATGGGAATTTTGGAAAGAAAGATTGTTTCATTGGGGATTTTGTCCATGTGTATTATGTCTGTGGGTATTTTTTTGGGGGTTTCGTACGACACCCGCTTTTCAATAATATGCAAAGAAAAAAAATCATTTGTGGTTGGCCATTCGTCGTTCTAAGTTCGGTTATATTAAATAATAAATTAAAATTAATCGCTTTAAGCACCTTTTTAAAACGAATAGTATATTAATAATTACTTAAGAGATGTAGAATTAAGAATAAATTTTGAAATTGCAAATAATTTTCAAACAGTGGAAAGTTTTCGCTTGACAATAAAAATATAGAACTTGTTTAAGTTCCTTGAAACAATTTTTCTGTACACTACGTTGGATGAGAAATGGAGCGCAATACCACATAGTTGTATCCATGCACGGAATAAACAATGCAAAAGTCAAAAGTCTGCAGAGTAGTGCACCAAGTTTCAGATGCAATTATTGATGAATTTCTTTCAAACACCATTTGCTGGCCAGAGAATTCTCCAGAAATAGCTACACGTTTTTTTGCTTGAGGAGCTTTTCGTCAGCAGGCATGGAAACATGCTTTAAATGCAATGATGGTTTGTGGCTTAGATCGTTCCTTCTACGCTGTTAACGTAAGTTCGCCAGAGATTATACCTGATGCAAAGGTGCTGAGAGATTTCCGTTTGGCGGCTAATTTTAAAGCAGGTTACCTACCATTTCCAAATGCAGTTCTTTTAGGAGATAGTGCTTATTCTTTAACACGATATAGGACAAACCCAGGCAATCCAGTGGAACAAAGATTTAACCGGACCGGTTTTGGTAAGTACTTGCTTTGCATTCTCAATCATTAAATTGTTTTAGACATATTTGAAGAAAATATTGAAAAAAAAACACAACGGTTACTGGGAAAATTATAATAGCTTGTTGCATTTTACATAAACTAGAAGTGAGAAGAGAGGCACAAATACGGGAGCATGATAACAAAGATGATGAAGAAAATGACAACATTGAATACATTCATTATTATATTATAACTAGCAGATGCCCGTGCGATGCTTTGGACTTTTTATCCCACGGGAATCAAATGACATCATCTAACCACCTACAAAATGTCATTAAAAACCGTTCAGTCGTTGAGGGGCGAAAGCGGAACAAATACACAATTCTCCCATTTGAATGGATAATTTTTGTAGGATAATCCAGTTTCTCATCCATCTGCTTACTCAATTTCATTAAAATCCACCCAAGTACATAAATATATTTTTCATATTTAAGTCTCTCACATAGGAACTGTTAATTTTTTCGGGATAAAAATGACATATGTGATTAATCCAATGCCCCATCAATCAACCTATCAAATTCCATCCACATCCCTTAAGGCGTTGATGAGTAATTAATTCCTTAACAAACATTCAAGTATTCATATTTATAATATTTTAGCTGCATCCCGCTGTGGTTGTATGGATAAGCGTGCCTGAACTAAAACAAAACAGCTTGCTTGTATGTACTCCGTACTACTGATTTAATGTAGAGCTTTCGTGTTGATGTAGTTTACTGGAATACTGATTTTTTGGTTTAACTATATGCCTGTAAGACCTAAGGTCTTTTAAATGCAACCTGAATTGCACGGAACTAGTTAGAAGGAATAGAAAGATAGGAAGGAATTTTTTGTTGACACAGTGAATTTGAGAATTAGGTATTTACTATTTCATTTTATATCCACTATTTTATATCCACTGCCCCATTGCTAAAAATTCTTGTGATTAAAAGCTACGAGTATATTGGCTATTTAGCAGATACATATGTTATACAATGTGCTCTATGCAAAATTAAAACAAATCTATTTCACGAACTGTACATTTTACCGGGATAAAAAGGAGCCTATCTGCTATTCCAGACTAAAATCTGTGCTAAATTTCATCCGGATCCGTTCAGCCGTTCTGCCGTGAAAGTGGAACAAACATCCATTCATCCATCCAAAATTTCACATTCTTATTAGTAGGATTGCTTTAAAAAGAATCTTAGTATGGAAAGACATCTTGGGGAAAAACTTATGAAAGCAAAAAGTGCAATTGGGACTTCCTGGGCAAAGTGTTTCTCAAACAAGAATATAGCACATAGTAGCAAATTTCATGTATTTAAACCATATCTGAGTCTATAATGCTTTACGCAGCGCAGGTTTGGCGATACAAACAGTACGAAAGTGTGGAAAAACTGCTAAGATTCTTTATTAAAAGAATATTTCATCTGCTCTACAACACACCAAATTACATGGTTTTGCTGGAAACTCGACTATCACCGCTTTTTATTCAAACCCTCAAACTAAATATAGACTATATTCTCAAAGTTTTGCAAATGCATAGTGAAAGATTACCGAAGAAAGCAGCCCTCTATGCAATCAATCAAAGAAGTAGTTGGTACGCAGAATGGCACCATCTGGCTTTATGGTGTGAAATGTCACTGGATTTGAATTTCGGTATCGTTAATGATTGCAGAGATAAACTGTATAAATTGATTGCGACGGTTGACGAAAAGCTCCGTAGTCACTGTATAGAAGAAACTTATTTCTATGATGCTGAGACTTCGAGGGAAGCTCATGCATCTTAACTATATTCCGCACAGGGAGAATCGTCCTGGACAATGTAGTTTATGCAACCAAAGAGAAAGAGAAGATGTTTTCACTTCTTAGGAAAATGCCCTGTACTGGTAGAGAGTAGGTGAGTCTTCCTCGGATCTAATTACCTCACGGAAGAGGAAATGATAAGTCTTTTAAACGTGATAACGGTGGAAAAACTTTTTAAATATTTATCTTAGTTTTCAAATATATCCAAGTTTATGATCAGATCAGGTAGTGCATCAGCTGAAAGGATAAAAATAGACTTTCTTATAAAGTAATGAAATCACTTTTGTCACTTAATGTAATAGTAAAGGGTGAAACTTGCCAGCACTTCATACCACCTAAATAGCTAGTCCAGCAAAATAAGGTATTCACTTCAAAAAATTCCGACAAAGCTGAATTTTGGTGGAGAGCTACATTTTTACGTCCTAAGAATTTTCTAAAAAGTTCCTTAAATTTGGAGTGGAGGAAAAAAATTTAGAATGGGGAAAGGGGTAAATTCATTTTTTTTTTAAATTAAAAACTAATAAAGAAAAATAATAAAATTGAACTAAGTGAAATCATTTCCATTTCGACATCATTATCTTCATTGGAGGCGTATTCTTCAGCATCGCATACTAAAGAGCAGTTTTGCCCAATTTGTCTACATTTGCAACTTTTGTAACATCCTTTAAAGCGATTCCAAAATATTTTGTTCACAAGTTAATCCGGAGCTGGTGGCATGAGGTTTTTATCCGGTTCAAGTAAATTTTGTTCCATCTTCCATTCCCAGTCTTCAGGGTTTAACTCATTATCAAACCACTTTTCTACCTGGGGATATGCTCTTAAAAGATTGTGTTAGGATGAGCTGAATGTATGTAGCTGATATATTGCTCAATTTTACATCTATATTAAGTCGAATGAATTAGATCTATATATCCATTTTGACGAACAATTTAATTTTGGTACGCTATAACTCAAGAACGAATTGACATACAGAAGTAGTTAATATGACATTTTGTAGGAAATTATACTGTCTACATGTTTTTGCAAACATAAGTAAAAACAAATAATATCCCCACTCAAAAACATTAACGGCTAATTTCTTGACAAAGTTCTAAAATCAATTTAAAACTCGATCTAGTAGCTCTCGTTTTATCTTTAGAACTTAGTTTTAAAAATATTTAGAACTCGGTTATTTCTTTACTTCAAATACAGTCGAACTAAAATTATTTTTGAGTCTTAAGAACTTTAGTTCTCGGTTTTAAAAACTAAGTTCTAAGGAATATTTTTCAGCTTTTTAGTCACCCGGTGATTTATTTTGACAAAAAATTCTGATTTTTTTGGGAATTATTGAAAAAAAAACGTAGAAGTGTTTCAAGATTTAATTGGTTCGTATGAAAATGATTACATATATATATGTATATACACTGCCGCTCATCGGAATTGGTTCAACTGTTTTTTGTACCTTACTGTTAGCCTCTCTTCATATATATTTCAATGATACATCTTTGTTATATATGTATGTAATGAAAGATCATCATTATACGCTTATTTTGGGAGAAAATAAAAATCTTAAAGCTTATCGTTATTCTTACACGATAGCTAGACCAAATGCATTCATAAAACCAAACATATTCTTTGGATCATCTGAGGTTCAACAGCAAGAACTTTAGTTAACGTTGAATTGCGTCGGTCAATAATTGTGCTCAAAATTTTTTCTGCCAATTAATTTAATTGTGTTTTACATGTTAACGACGAAAATAGGTCGTGGAAAATACTTAAGTGACAAGGAAAAGGGCAAAATAAAAGCCTTTCGAGAATTAAGAATGAATCAACGACACATCGCGAAAAAAATTAACGGAAGTCAAAATTTATTTAGAAATTATTTGTGAAATGTTGAAAAGTGTGGACAAAATATGAAAGGTGGAACTTATAGGGTCACATCAAAAGCTGATAGACGTGCAGTCATCAGAGCAGCTTCCAATTCTCCGCGCCAAAAATCAAAATAAAAACTGATGTAAGATGTAGTTTGCCGACGGAAAAACGGGTTATTAAAAGCTAACCATTTGAAAATAAACAAATTTCATAAAAAAACACCACTTAACGAATATAGAAAAGAAATTCGTCTCTAATTTTGTAAAAAAAAAATACATGTCGTGGAAGTCAGAGTGGCGACATGGTGATTTTCTCAGATGAAAAAAGTTCAATTTTAATTATTATTTTCATAACCTCCGAAAAAAGAGCATTATTTAAGACGACTGCATAACTGTGAAGGCAGTGTCATGGTGTGGGAGTTATTTCCTTCTACGGAACCTTCAAACTCCAATTTTTAATGTCGAGAATGAATGTAATTACTCATAAAGGTGTGCTAGAAAGGCCTTTCCACTGATTTCTGACCTGTTTGGACCAATATCTTGGAAATTTCAACAGGATAAGAGTAGAGTCTAAATCTACAGTTTTGCAAATTGGCGAAGATGGTACAGCTTTTGATCTGTCTGAAAACGAAATATCTTCATATTTAAAGGATTCTGATGCGACGACTTTTTAATAGTCCATGCAAACTGAGTACAATTGCGAGAATTAGAATATGAGAAGTAGAATAATGGCAGCTTATCAGAACAGTATTTAAATTGCGCTAGTTCTAGTAGCAGTAAAGAAGTGAAATAATTAAATGTGTGTTGTTCCTTTTCTTCTTATTGTTATTTGCAATTCAAATTAATACAAGCATTTTATTTTTTATTTTCAATAGATCACAATTTAATTGAAAAACAACACATTTTGAAAACTTTGAATGACATTTTTTTAGTGCAGGATTGGCAAAATTTCTTCGCGAGCTATTTGACGATTACGATTACGTTGGTAAGGGTCGGATCTGTTGCAATATCATATCTTCTGCCAGATATTGTCTCAATAACTTATCATCAGCAGTATTATCTAGGGGATTCCCTTCTCCTCTATCAATGCAAATATTGACACAATAATTTAAATATACAATAGTACGGGAAAGCGACGCAAGTTTAATAAATCGGTATTGACGTTCAACTTGTGGTAATAATTCGAGATTGGTAAATTTGCATCTGGCGATTATTAGAACTTTCGTTATAGATAAAAGGTGTTTGAATATCCCGAATCACCGACCTCGTATAGTTGAGTGTTTAAAAGTCGTTTGATCGTGGAATGAGCCTGCCCATCGAACAACGAATAGTTTGCATATTGAGAGAGAAACAACCTTTCCGATACATAAATAATAGGGGTATTCACGATCCGGTACAACTGTTCTAGTATCATTGTAAAAATGCAAAATTTAAATTTTTTTTCACCACAACAACTTACACTGACTAAGATTTTACAACACTTCTGCACTTTTGCTTTACCTTAACCCTATTGCAACAGAAAAATACAATGGTGCAAAATTTACCTGGTGTCGTTAACAGTTTGGCAGCTGTTATTTTCTCTCAGAAATGTTTGTGTTCAAACTAATTTTGCATTTTTACTCCAGAGATGCAATAGAATAAAAAAGATGATTTATCAAGATTTAGAGAAAAAAAAATAAAATTTAGCAGTTTTACACCTTTTTGTTGCATCGGATCGTGAATACCCCTTATATTTACAGACGCTGAACCCACCTACTCTCCCCCTGGCGATTGTATTTGAATATGGGAATTTTCAATCAATATAGCAATATAGCAATAATTTGTCGTGTACTCTGAACAATATTGTAAAAAGCAACTGCAGATTCTCTGAGTTAATCTGCATTTGAAGACATTTTGAGATCTGGGAAAGTGGCGCAGTAAAGTTTTGCACACTTTAGGTACGATACAACAAAACACTCGTACACAACACGACAAATGCATATTTGTGCATGCCATTAAGCGCAGCAGTATAAGCAATTGTTTTTCTTCCAATATATAACGCTTTCTGTACTTTGGCAGAATGATTAAAATTGAAAAGTAAAAAAACATTAATTGCAGCTGTGTTCTTATCTTGACTGTAGATGCTGCAAATCATCTGCAACTAACTGAAGCACCTCGATGAGCATTGTTTTCATCAAGCAAAATCGTCATCGATATCGTCCCAGTAGTGGTAGCACGTTGGGACATATGATAAATGCACATTTCTTCAACATAATTTTCTTTCTCATGGCCCAGAAAAATCCAATCGGGGAAAACCAAAATCATTTTTAATCAAAATTAAAAAAAATAAGAACTGATCTTATTTAATATAAAAAGATTACATCACATACCTACATAACTGAAACAATTTTTACTTGCGATTAAAGGTACTATAAGGCAAGTTATGTATTCGTAAAATGTTGTTTTTTTTTCTAACAATCAAACATGACATTAAGATCATAGAGAACATCAAAAAAGTGGGTCCCGCAATTCCGTCTATCTGTCTGTCCTCGAGTCTGCAGCCTAAACGGTTCGGTGGATTTGCTTTAAACTTGGTACATATAATTTTTTCGGTAATATGCCGTTTTTTTCATTTTTTTTAAGACGACAAATAATAGTAGCCCCATAAATTTTTTTCTTGGCCAAACACAAAAATCTTATTTTCTCAAAAACGGCTCCAACGATTTTTCTAAAAAAAATCAGTTAATTAATGAAGGTACCTTTTGATAATTTTTTTTTGGAAAAAAATTGTTATTTTTGGTACAACCATTTTTTGGTTTTCGATTTTCTCGGAAACGTTAATTTTGATTTTTTTGAAATTTTTAACGCAGAAGCTCCTAGAAAGTTTAAACACTATTGTATACCAACATTTTTCAAAAAACATTTTTTTTGGAAATTATTTTTTTTTTTTTTTTGAAACTCAAATGTTCAAAAACGGCTCAATAGATTTTTTCAAAACTTCGTATTTCGTGTTTTTTGACATTATCTTGAATAGTTAAAAAAAAAAACTATTTTTTTAAATAAAAAACAACTGTACCTCCCATACAAACGTTAAAAAACTGTTAAGAAAAAAATGTATTTCTCGAAAACAGCTCCAAGAATTTTTATAAAAAAAATTGTGTGTTCGTGAATTAGTACAGTTCACTTTCAAGTATAAAAATATTTTTTTTTTGCGTACTTATTAACGGTACTTCCCATAAAACCACTTTTCATATTTTCTCAATATTGCATGAACCGATTAAAATAATATTTTTTAAAAAAATGCTCCCTAAAATTGTTAATAAAACTGCATACGAAAGTTTTCAAAAAAAACGTTTTTCGATTTTTTAAAAAATAAATAAATTTTTTTTTTGAAAAATCGATTTTTCAAAAACCAGTCACAGAATTTTTTTTGAAATTTGAATTTTATATGTACATATATTAATAATATCTTCAAAATAGCGTTTCAATTTTTTTTGTAAAAATGTTTTCAAAATTTTATACATAAAAAATTAATTTATTAAAAAACCGCTCCAACGATTTAAAATTTTTTTTTGATATATTTTTATTTATCCATGAATTCAAGTTGTATCTTTGTTTTCCCCCAAACTATAACGACTAAGCAATATAAAAACATTTAATTATGTGTATTATCCATTTGTTTCTACCTTATTATTATTCCCTTTTTACGAATTTTTGCGTACGTCACTTAATACTAAATACAATGTAGGCCCTCATACATTTATATGTACATATGTATACCTACAAATATATAATATACATTTGTAGGTAGGTACCTATGTAACTATTCCTTGAACCATCCATTCGACAATTCATTATTATAAGAATCAAGGTAATCTTACCTAAATAGGCTTTAAACCTGCATAGGATAACTACACCTAACTAACTATACCTCAATGGTTAGCTTTATTAAAGTTGTTAGCCACAAGAGCAAGTTTGTGCGATCCAGTCGTGCATTTTATTTTTCTTTTCCTGAAGAAACAAAATTATAGTTAAACCGAGTTCTAACGAGCTAGGCCCCCAATTTTGAGGGTCCAGATAAATCGAAGTTCTAATTAAAACAAAGTTCTAAATTTGAGTTCTAAGGCGTTAAAACTTGTTGAAGAAATGACTTAGATCTCAATCAAGTTATATTTTTTCGTTAAACCGAGTTTTAGGGATTAGAACTTTCTCAAGAATTTTTTTTAAAATCTACACGCGCTCAAGGGATTATGAATACCCTTTAAATGTTTCAACACAGCGCGGGCGTGAGGGTGAGGTTAATGAAGAGAAAGAATTATAGGAAAGATGTGTGGCGCGATATTCGGAGACTGTAGGTGGAGAGTGGCAATGTAACTTCTACCACAGTTTTTAATATTAACAATGGTCTTCAGCAGGGAGCGGTTAACTCGCCGATTCTCTTCAGCATTTACACCAGCGATCTGATAGGTAGTCTAACTCAGGCAATTGCGTACGCTGACGATCTAATTGCGTACAGAACAGCTCCAACAGTTGAGGTCATCAAAATTCTTTTGCAGCGTAACTTCGACAAGATTCAGCGATATTGTGATGACTGGAAGTTTAAAATCAATTTCCAGAAATCAGAAACAATTCTGTTTAGGACTTCGTTGTCTAGCGCCTCAAGGGATACGAGAAAGAACTGGCGCAAGCTGGTGATCGAAGGACCACGTGGACATCCACTGGCGAGTAAAAGTGTAGTAAAGTACCTTGGCATCTGGTTGGATCAGTACTTGTATTTCTACAGACATATAGGTGCTGCTCTGGCCAAGGCTAGGGGAGCCTTTGCCCTGACAAAACGATTGTTTTATAGCAGTCGTCTTGACAGCAGGGTGTAGGTGATTTCCTACATGGCCCTCATCAGGCCGATGATTGCCTATGGATGCCCGGTGTGGTTCAACGTTGTCCCATCTCAAATGGAAAAGATTCGGGTGTTTGAGAGGCAGTGTCTTCGACGATGCCTTGGATTACACAGAACACCAGAGTCGGAGTACAAACGATATTATTCCAACCAGGTTCTATACAACGGAGCCAACATAAACAGAATAGATAATTTTTTGTTTAAGCTGATTCGGGGGCACGTTGCAAGAGCGATGTCCTCAACTAACAACTTAATTTTTGGAGCGTATTACCTCAATAACGAATATTTCGAGAGTGCGCGGTTAAGTGGCTACATCCCTCCCGAGGCATTCCTCTATTTAGATAGTCGAGGGCTGATACAGGATGGATAGGCGGTTCCGCTCATCTACCACGTCAGCCGGAAAACTGTGGATAGGCGACTCCTTTATGATCGAGACGTCGTCATCGCTCAAGGTGGAGAAGAGCGCCTTCGGTTCAGTAGGACTGTGTCCGATCGGGACCGGAGGGATAGGGCAAAACAGGAAAACCAGTTCTGGTGGCTCTCTGAACAGCATCATAATATTTAAAGTCGATGAAGATGGTATATCTTGGCCGACTTACATAGGTATAGGGAACAGTCGGGGTGGCACCAAAAAAAAATTATTAAAAATATGTATGTATGCGGGGGCATACGTGCATGTATCTGCGTGTCTGTACATGTATGTGCGTATGTACATGTATGGGTGGGTTGCATGTTGGTGTGTGTCTGCATGCATATAAAAAATAAACAAAAAAAAATTAAAAAACGAAAAAAATGCTGCTGTGGCTGTTCTAGTTTTTAAGTAGTTTTAAGTGGTTTTGGGTATTTTTCGGTATTTTAAGCAGTTTAAGTTATTTTTAGTTAGTATAAGTTAGTTTTATTTAGTTTTAATGATTTTTAATCTATATTTAGGTTTAGTTTATAAGTAAAAAAGAAATGATAAGATACCAAGTTTTTTTGTCAAGAAGTTTCCTTGGTTAAAAAATAAAATAATTAGATTTAATTAAAATAGTTTTTAGGTCGAAAGACATTAGTTCTAAGAGTTATTGTTTAGTTTAGAGCGCTCGTAAAGGGCCAGTAAATTAGTTGTACGTTACTGATAAGTAGGCTAGTTTTAAACATTTTTGTCTAGCTTTAAGATAGTTATAAGTTAATATTAAATAAAAATGAATTTACAAAAAAAAAAAACAGCATGTAATGAGTAAACCAGCAAATCATTGTATGACATTTATTTTTAGAATTGGTTTTTAATGGAAAAATAAAAAGACATAGACTACGGCAGGGATCGAACCTGTGACCATGAGGTTGGCAGGCGAACACACAACTATCGCGCCACGGCCACCCCCTATTTAGCAGTAAGGGTATTCATTCAAGGGCGGAAAACCCAGATAAACCTTAGAAACCAGAATTGTATGTCCGCAGAAATGAACTGTTAAATTTGTATGTCAAAAATATTATACAAATGAGATAAAATTATCTTACGAATTTGATGTAGAAAGAGTAGAAAATAAACCTCATAAAGTTATTTCAATGATGACCTGATTGTTTTCTACATTTACGCAAGTATTTTGGTGGCACACAGTGGTCTAAAATGGCACTTTGGGTTGTCAGTATTGGCACTTAAAAAGTTTTTTTTTCCCCGGCAACGCTGGATAGCACCCGTGGTGCGTGAAATATTATTATTATATTATAAACATCTAATTCTCAGTCCAATGTGTCCACAAAAAAATCTTTATTATATGTATTGCTATTCGTTCTAAATTGTTTTACGATTTTGTTTTTCTCTTACATTCTAAATAAAACTCTTGGTAATTATTTAATTCATTATGATTCAAATAAAAAAAAAACATACATATTCCAACATGAGTAAAACAATAACAATTAAAACGTCACATTCGTATGTGTGAGCATACCTTAACCCGTAACATCGGTCGCATGAAGGAGTGCCGGATATGTCTGTCATTTAATTTGATGTTTTGAATATCAATTAAGTTTAGATGACTATAAGCATTATCAAGAATTATTTCAATTCAAAGATCAACTGTTTTGAATATGTAATTGTTTAATGGTTAATAGTGTCAAACTACAAAGTGCACAATAAAGCATAATGCACGAGCAGATAGTACGAACCGCAAGAGTGTGGTTCAAAATGTTACAATGTCAATAGATGTTAAAAATGTATTTTTTTTTATAATGATACGCGCAATAAAGCGATTTTGCTATAATACAAGAAACTGTTGTAGTTAAACTAATAGAAAAAAGAAATATGTTTATCCTCCCACTTTACATAAATTGTAATAAATGGTCTGAAAATTTCGATGACTAGGAAGCATTCTGTCTTTGCTAGCAAGCAAGAGTATTTTAATGATTGGTGACTTCAACGCCAGAATAAGCTGCACTGAAGTCACCACCTTGAGAAATATTAACAATATACATATTAACCCTACTAACAGAATATCTAAAGATAATGGCGCGCAAAATTTTACACAACCCATTGTTAAGGGCTTAACATTTTACTAGTTAACAATTTCCTAAGTGCTTATTGATTCAATAACTATTTCAAGATTTTTAAACCTTTTTCAAACTAGTAAATTGCTAATTAAGCAAAAAGCTGAGCATTTGTAGGGTTTGAATTTTGATGAACACAATTATTGTTCTTCTGTGTTGTAAATTAATTATATGTTGATGAAAACCCAACATGTGCTCTAAAAAGGTATAAGTTATTTCTATTTTCATCATTTTAACTTCATTATTTACAAAAAAAAACAAAAAAAAATTGTGCACCAGCAGGACTCGAACCTGGGCAACCCGCGTACAAGGCTGATATACTATCAGATTCCATAATGGATTTAGCAAATTGCTAAAAGTTAAAGTAGACATTCCGTGATTTTAAATTTAGTAAAACGTTAAAATCGTTTAAAATTAGTTCAATCATCTTTTTAGCTTAGTAAATTGCTAAAAGTGGCTTTAACATTTTACTAAATCGTTTAAAATTTTGCGTCAATGTGTGTAACCAAAACGGGACAAATTTACTGGAGTTGCTGCAAATGTATGACAGTATCGTCTTAAATGGTTGTACAGAAGGAGATACCAATGGTCATTCATTATACTTTTATTGGAGGAGGCAAATCTGTTATCGATTATTGTGCAGTCAACAATGAGTGGATAGATCTTATAACCAAATTTTAAGTTAAATCTAAACATTTTTCTGATCACATGCCAATAATTGTTGAGTGGAGAACTGAAACAGCCTCAGAACAGAGAAATCTTGACTTGATCCCACGCCTTAAATGGAATATTAAAAAATGTTGAATCCTACCAGCGTTCTTTGGATGAATTTCTCTCTAGAATTTCTGCAATACCTGAGACAAAAAACGCACTCTCAGAAAGAATTCAAGAATGCTTAAGAAATTCTGTAAATAACAGAGAACAAAACCCAATTAAAAAATTCAAACAAAAGTGGTTTGACAGGGAATGCATGAACGCTAGAGAAAAATCCTTCGGTCTACTTAATGCAATACGGCGTAACTCTTATAATGATGAACTGCGGAAATGGTATATCCAATCAAATATCAGATATAAAAAGCTCTGTCACTCAAAGAAAATCAGTTTTGAAACAAACCCAGCTCTATCTTTAGGACACACTAAGAACACAAAAGAATTCTGGAAGATAGCTAAAGAAATAAATGGTTCAAATCACATTATAGGTTCATGTGTCTCTGCAGATGACCTGGCGATCTATTTCAAAAACCTTTTATATATGGAAAACCAACCAACGTTTTCTTATGCGGAACCCTTTATATGCGATGATATACTTGATTGTACAATATCTGCTGACGAATTATTAACTGTTCTAGGAAACGATAAAAATGATAAAGCCCCAGGATAAGATGGCATACCTTATGAATTTTTCAAAAACGCATCCCTAAACTTTTGTAACAATTTATTGACACTTTTCAACAATGTTCCAATCCCCGTTCAAAACATCAGTAATTTTTCCTATACATAAAAAAGGCTCCTTAAATGATACTGGGCATTTCATTCATGAATGTGATAGCGAAAATATTTTGTGGAGTAATAAACGGTGACTTTTTAAGAGCTTGGTTTTTGAAAATTCAAAAAAACACAAAAACTTGTAAAAAGTGAATGAAATTTTTATTTGGATCGATAAATCAATTTCTGCCATTTACTTTTTAAAAATAATTTCACTTAAATGTTGCCCGCGGCTACGCTTCAGGTGGTCCATTCTGAAGGTCAAATTTTGGCAAACTTTTTCACACATTTCGGCCGGAATCTCACCAATGACGCGTTCAATGTTGGCTTCCAAGGCAGCAATCGTGTTTGGCTTGTCCCCATAGACAATAGACTTAACATAGCCCCACAAAAAATAGTCTAACGGGGTCAAATCACATGATCTTGGTGGCCAATTGACTGCGCCAAAACGTGAGATCAACTGCTCACCAAATTCGCCTCTCAATTGATGCATTGTTTCGCGTGCAGTGTGGCATGTGGCACCGTCATGTTGGAACCACATGTCGACCGAGTTCAATTCTTGCATTTTCGGCAAAAAAAAATCTGTTATCATCGAACGGTACCTTTCTCCATTGACCGTAACCCTGCGGCCTTCATCGTCCTTGAAGAAGTACGGCCCAATGATGCCGCCTGCCCATAAACCGCACCAAACAGTGCATTTTTCGGGATGCATTGGTAGCTGCTGAATTGCCTCTGGCTGCTTTTCACTCCAAATACGGCAATTCTGCTTATTCACGTATCCATTTAGCCAAAAATGAGCCTCGTCGCTGAAGACAATTTTGCGATAAAAGCTTGCGAAACACATTTTTCACAGAGCACGAATTTTGATAATAAATTTCAATAATTTGCAAACGTTGTTCAGGCGTAAGTCTATTCATGATGAAATGGCAAACAATACTGAATCGAAATGTCAAATGTTCGTGGAATTTGTCATGTGTGATCTGTCAGAAATATAAACGTCAAAAACCAAGTAGCAAAAAAATCACCCGTTAGTTGGCAGACTTGAAAGTTGGGTAGAGGAATACAATATCCTATCAGACCTGCAAGCTGGATTTAGGAAGAACTACTTTACAATTGATCAAATTTTCTCACTAACATCTATAGTTAAGGCATTTCAAGCACGAAACAAGAAAATCTACACTTTGTTTGTCGATTTTAATGCAGCGTTTGATCTGGTGAATAGAAGTGCTTTGATATACAAACTCTCACATCTGGGTGTTTCAACAAAATTCCTCCGTATAATACGAAACATGTATATGAACACAAAGGCAACGGTCTGGGATGGGTCAATGTTTTCAGAATGGTTTAAACAGACACTTGTGTTAAACAAGGATGTCCTCTCAGTGCCCTACTGTTTTCACTTTTTATTAATGACATTGGTTCACATCTTCCTGGATTATTTTATTAATGTATTGTTGTATGCCGATGACCTAGTAATATTACCAGAATCACCAGAAAATTTACAACTAATGATAAATTGTCTAGCGGCATTCTGTGACAAATGGGGACTTGTTATAAATGCTGAAAAGTCGAAAATAATGATTTTCTCGAGATCCAATCGAGGTGAAGTATGATATAAGTGGAGTCTTAACGGGAGCCGTTTGGTTATAACGCATGAATATATCTTGGAGTTAAGCTCAACCCAACGTTGGATTTCAGAAAACACCTTGCAGACAAATCTAAAGCATCACAAAGTCTCATGAATTTGACATGGAGCAATGTGTTCTCAAACCAACATATAAATCTCTCCATAAAATATAAAATCTTCGACTCAGTTGTCAAATCTACACTTTGCTATGCAGCACAGGTTTGGGGGTTTAAGGAATATGAAGAAATTAAAAAAGCACAGAAAAACTTCATTAAAAAACTGTTTTATCTTCCAATGAAAACCCCAAGCTACGCAATTTATTTAGAAACTGGGTTACCAAAACTTTTTACTTACACACTTAAGCTTCAAGCGGACTTTATCATTAAAGTATTGGGATACCAGAACTCTCTGTTGAGTAAAAAGCTGTTACTTTACGAAACAAGAAATAAAAATTGGTGGATGGGTGAGTGGAAAAATATTGGCTCTAATCAGGGAGTGGAAGTTAATTTAGACCCAAATAACACGCAACATTTAAAGGATCAACTTTATGAGATCATACAAAAACAAGAAGACTCGGTTCGAAATCTTATGATGGAAAAGGCCTGTAAATCGGAAAGCAGAATATTATACAGCCAATTAGAATTTAACCTTTGTGATAAAAACTATTTTAGAGATACTTCAAGTATTAAACAAATCTCTCTGATATTCAAAACTAGATGCGAACTTCTAGGTCTCAACGGAAGCCCGTACAATGGAAGTTTTCATCAGTTCTGTAACTTATGTAACATGAAATCAAAAGAAGACGGTTTTCATTTGATAACCATATGTCCAATCTTCAAACAATATAGAATATCATATTTCGGAAAAGGTATTCTAACAATGGGAGAGACTATCAACATTCTAAATGGATCTGACTGGAGATGACTAGCTCTTTTTCTGAGAGACACCCTTACTTTCCGAAGACTACTTTTAACAGAATACGCATAGCTTTATCTATTTAATATAAAAGTAATACAAATAAATAACAAATTTATATTTAAATTTTCTACTATTTTAAAATATTGCCAGTCGAGCTGACGGCAAAGCCAAAGCTTAAAAAAATCGTTAAAATATGTTCAAATGTAAAAATGCAAATTGTACATAAATGAATTCTTTTACTTTCTTACTTACTTACTTAAAGGGGTTTTGACTACTCTTAAAATGAACAAGCACAGTGCGAGCGTTAGGAAAGTAGGAAAGAGTGCAAGATGCACATTGGTTTTGAATTTCTTAATATCAAAATGGCTGGGTAAAGTATTCCACATTTGCGTTGAGTATTACGTTTGAAAAATTTAAAGGGACTATTTCGCTAGACCAGTTTTTTTATAAAAATAGCGATGAAATAATGCGAGTCATATAACGGTTCGTTGGCCTAGTAAGTAGTGCCACATGCAGGTTCTGCGATATAAAAGATGAAACGCCGGACCATATTCTGGGCAATTGTGATGTACTTATTCATCAAAGGAAAAAACACCTTGGACGATACCAGTTGGAAGAGAGTGACATACCATCTCTAAAAATACTTCAATTACTCAAATTTATGAGGTAAATAAATTTAGAGGAAGAGCTGTAAAATGAGCTATCCTCACCAAGCTCTAGGCGAGGGCACAATAGATCTCAAGGTCGCAGTGCAACAACCCCATAGTAACATTCATTCATTCAACGGCTCGACCACAGTGGGACGACCCATTGCAATAAATAAAAAAATCAACAGTTTTATCGTTACTTTTTAGTGATTGGAAATGCATCATAAATATATATATTTCATAAATCCAAAGAAATCATTTGGAATTGTGATTTGGTACAAACGTTACAGAGCGGTAAACTTTGACTAAGTTAATTTTTTTCGCAATCTTGAATTACAAGTGTTTTTTGATATAAATTAAATTTATTGTCAGTTTTAAATATTATATGTATAAATAAAACTACATCATGACAAATAATAGTGATCAAGGTATAGAAAATCATATTTTAATATAGAAAAATGTGTTTGTTTCGTATTTTTATGTGTCGTGACGTTTGAAGTTGGAAAATTTAAAATTTTGTGAATTTTGTGTTTAGCTAAGATTTTTTAAGATACAAAAGCGTCTTTGAGATTTTTGATGTTTTGTGATGTTCTATGTGTCTATTGATCATATCCATAAGCGAAATTTTGCGCAAATTTGCGCTTCTACAATTTTTTGACGTTTTTGTAGGCTTAACTCCATCAATCAAAAACGGTGACCTTTTCATGGAACATGAGTGAGAAGCCAGTGAAGATAATTGCTGTTGCTGAAGAATTAAGTGAATTATTGGGTCATATGAAAATATTGAACCTGAAATTTAAAAAGTTTAGAAGTATTTTTGTTTGACATTAAATAGAAAATGGGAAAATTGCCAAAGAAAGCGAAATAAATTTATGCAAGCTCATGAAAGCTGGCTAAACCTTAATTTGAGAATGCCAACAAATATTTTAACTCACTGGGGAAATAAAAATAGTTTAAATGCACCAAGCACGAGCAGAGGTAGACCGTAAAAAAGATTTGAGGAATGCAGTGAACGCACGAAAAAACGTCGGGTTCATAATTTAGCTACGCAGCACAGTTCAGAGGAACTAAGCTATGCTGCTAACATTTCTAATCGGTTTTCAAAGTCTCCTCAAAAATCGAATAAGACGTTAACTCTGCAACAAACGCTAGCATTATATTTAGATTTGGATTTGTCTAAGAGAAAATACGCTCTTCTACGATCTGTTGTAAATGGCCTTTACAAAGAATGTTTTCACAGTTACTATAAATTGAAAAATATAAATCTGAACTATTACCCGATATTGCTGTTGCGTCGGAAACAATTGCTAAAGTTAACCTCCAATTGCTTTTAAATAAAACTGCAAAAAGCATTGTCGATATAACTAAAGAAAATCTTCCATCTTTGAACACAAGTAATTCATTCAATCTTGTATGCAAGTGGGGCTTTGATGGCAGCTCCGGACACAGCAACTACAAACAAACATTTTTAAACAGTGAGCATACGGATAGTTTCTTGTTCGTTACTGCTTTCGTGCCACTTAAATTAGTGGATAACATAAATGGTAAAGAAGTTTGGATAATCTCCAGACCAACGGGTAAACCTATTTCTGTAGACCTATGAAATTAGTATTCCAGAAAGAGGATAGTACTCTTATTCTGTCCGAACAAAGCCAAATGGAAGAATTAATTGCACATCTTCAACACTGCGAAGTCAGTATTGACGACAGAAACATGAACATCAATTTTACTATGCTTATGACAATGCTTGATGGCAGTGCAATAAATACCTTAAGTGGAACTAATGCTGCTCAAAATTGTTTTATCTGCGGAGCCAAACCTTCCAAAATGAATCTACCTTCTGTAGAAAATGGGACATCAAACACAGATAATTATAAATTTGGCCTTTCATCTTTAAATTGTTGGATCAGATGTTTCGAATGCTTGCTGCACATCTCATACAGATTACCTTTTAAAACTTGGCAAATACGTGGTCAAGAAAACAAAACTGCATTTGCAGAAAGAAAAAGAGATTCAAGAAAATTTTAGGCTCAAAATGGGATTACTTGTCGATATCTATAAACCAGGATACGGAACCAGCAATGACGGAAATACGGCTCGACGCTTTTTCGCAAATACTGAATTGAGTTCAGACATTACAGGAATTGACAAGGAACTATGAGTTCCTTGTCAATTCCTGTAATTCAATTTCGGAATAATATTAAGAACGATTGCAACTGGTCGTGAAATCAATGTCGAAAGTTTCGCGAAGCTATTGGAAGATACTAAAACTATGATCTTTCCAAATACAGCTGGTACTAAATACATGCCTGCAGCATGCAGCGTTCACAAAATTCTTGTTCATGCAAAGGACATAATTTCATTTTTCGATTTGCTTATAGATGCCCTTTCAGAAGAAGCTTTAGAAGCTAGGCATAAAGAAATTCGAAAGGCCAGACTAGATCACAGTCGAAAGAGTTCTAGAATAGATTCAATAACTGATTTAATGAATCACTTATTAATTACTTCGGATCCTCTCATTTCAAATATAAGATTCAAAAGCTCATAAAAGGTGATTTTTTAAGAGCTTGGTTTTTGAAAATTCAAAAAAACACAGAAACTTGTAAAAAGTGAATGAAATTTTTATTTGGATCGATAAATCAATTTCTGCCATTTACTTTTTAAAAATAATTTCACTTAAATGTTGCCCGCGGCTACGCTTCAGGTGGTCCATTCTGAAGGTCCAATTTTGGCAAACTTTTTCACACATTTCGGCCGGAATCTCACCAATGACGCGTTCAATGTTGGCTTCCAAGGCAGCAATCGTGTTTGGCTTGTCCCCATAGACAATAGACTTAACATAGCCCCACAAAAAATAGTCTAACGGGCTCAAATCACATGATCTTGGTGGCCAATTGACTGCGCCAAAACGTGAGATCAACTGCTCACCAAATTCGCCTCTCTATTGATGCATGGTTTCGCGTGCAGTGTGGCACACATTTTTCACAGAGCACGAATTTTGATAATAAATTTCAATAATTTGCAAACGTTGTTCAGGCGTAAGTCTATTCATGATGAAATGGCAAATAATACTGAATCGAAATGTTAAATTTTCGTGGAATTTGTCATGTGTGATCTGTCAAAAATATAAACGTCAAAAACCAAGTAGCAAAAAAATCACCCGTTATATGCCTAAAATAGATCCAGATATTGAACATTATCTACTTCAAAATGATGCAGAAGGTTTTACGCTACCAATAGACTTGCCCGATATAGGTGGAACATCATCATCGGAGAGCGATAGCCATTAACAATTAACATACATATGCAAATATTTGTTGTTTTTTTTTTTAATTAATTTAGTATACCTATACATAATTCTTCTATATTAATGTTTTGAAGTGTCAAAAAGTTATGTTCGCTTACTTTTTGCACTATTTTAGGCGTGTTTAGTTGTAGTTTATTAAGAAAATAGATTTAGTATGGTGCTTTAGTATTAGCAAACTGTTAAGTAGTATCATGCTAAGCCCTTTATTTCAGACTTTTTAAAATTTTGCACCAATATCTTCATTTTTAAGACTGTACATCGATCATAGAAAGGCAGGCGGAATTGAGTTACCCACTTTTTAGATGTTCTCTATCATCGAAATGTCAAATTTTATTAAAATCTTGAGTTCATTTTATTTTACAAATGCGAAACTTGACCTATAGTACCTATGTATATCGCAAGTAAAAAAAACACTTTGTTGTGCAGAATATACCTTAATCTTTCTTCTGATAACAACTCACATTAAAACGCATTTTCTGCACCAAAATAAGGAAATTATTTTATAGCTTAAATATTGAAATACTTTTTTTTTTATTGCAGACGTTATCAGCTGATAAACAAAAAATTATCCGCAAACAAACAACAACGTCGCGTTGGTCATGCTAATATCATTGTTACAAATTTAAAGCTTCCATGTTCAAACATAATCAACGGGTGCACGTATTATTTGTTATTTTCATTTGTATACCGCCTCTCACATAATCTAATGATTCCAATGCAAATTCAACTCTCTCTCTCTCTCTGTCTCTTTATTTTCCTGCTAGCTATTTCCCTGTTAACTCGAGTCGAGACAAATTAGTGAGGTCAAAACAAAAGGGCAATTGCAAACGCATTGCCGGCACTTAAAATAACACTGATCAAACGAAAGGCTTTTGTAATATATTCTCAACTGGCTAGAGGTCTTAGACAGACAACAGCCAATCTAGCCACTACATCCATGGAGAGTGGAGACTAACATTGATGCATACCAATTGCCTGTCAACCTGCTTATACCTTGTCATTTATTTGATTAAATTATTTTTAAGAGGGGAGCAGTAGTTGGTATATGAAAGATAACCCTAGTCGTGTTTCATTTGGAAAGTCAAGTGTTTTCCGCGCGCCGTCCGCGCAAGAGAAAAATAAGTAAAAATAAACATTACTAATAAGCCTAACAGTGTAAAATGTACACAGTGATAAATTTATATTGAGTACATATGAACGTGTTCGCAACTGATGCGCTGAATTGAAGGGGAGACTTTAAAACTTAGGCATTTTATTACAGTCAACTACATATTTCTTTTTTTTTATCAATTAATTCATGAGTTCACGATCCATCTAAAATTAAAAAGAACTCATTCTCACGACTGACTGTGGTGAAGATTATATAATATGTGAATACTGTATATGAATATATACATCTTCTCTATTTTGACAAATACAAAAACGTGTCGTTTTCAAGAAGAAATAAAAACACATATAATTTGATGTTATGGACAGAATTGATCTTTATTATAAGGATAACGGTTTGGCATTATGTTTTAAAAATGATTTCGGGCAAGTGGCTGCCGCGGCTGGGTCGAATAAATTCTTAATTCCAGCCGAGAGGCCTAATATCGATCACTTTTTGCAGCAATTGGACCCGTATGTCAGCAATAACGTGCCGAATATTCCCTTATAAGGCGTTAATTGCCTCGGGCTTATCTGCGTAGACATGCGACTTCACATAACCCCACATAAAATAGTACAGCGGTGTTAAATTGCACGATCTTGGAGGCGATGCAACAGGCTCACGACGCTACGCGAGATAATGCCAAAAGTTTCCTTCAATAAATTGTTAGTTTCGTTGGCTGTATAGGATGTAGCGCCATCTTGTTGAAACAAACTGTAATATTATGGCCGGCTTCATTTTTAAAGAAATATAGACAAATGTCAACAATGGCTTGTGGATTATGATCACTCCAAATACGACAATTAATGCACCCATTTAACCAAAAGTAAGCTTCATTGCTGAACAAAATTTTCTTGTGAAAATCGGGATCGGTGGCCATATAGTTGGGCATTATTTTTGTAATGAATTTGCACGAATTGCAAACGTTTTTTAGGAGTAAGTATATTCATTATGAAATGGCAAACCAAACTGAGCATAAATAAAGTGACAGCTGTCAAAAAGACCAACTCCGAAAAAAGTATTGCCAGATTGAAAACCACACGTCTAAACAAAACACCCGTTATAAATGAGGAAATGAGTATATTTTTACGTTTTTTTCTGCAAAAGCAAAGCTGTGGCGCAGTTTTGATAATTCTTTATTAAAAATAATGGGAAATTTTTATATTTACCAGAATGGAAACAAATGAGCGATATGGTAATGTAATATGTTTAAATATTCTTTCAGACATTAAGTAAATTTTAAGTAACTAGCTATATATTCATTCTCCCTAGCTGAGTGTTTGGTCATTCTTCAACTGACAAAATATTATATATTTGTGCATTAAAAAAGATTAGAATGGTCTAAACATTTTAACAAAAGGTTAATTAAAAGCATTTTTACTTGCGATTATAGGTAATATAAGGCAAGTTATGCATTCGTCGAAAAAAAGTTTTGAGATAACAATCAATCATTACGTCTGTATGTATGTCTGTCAGTCTGTCTGTATATATGTATAGACATCTACAGCCCAAACGGGTGGGCCGAATTGCTTTAAACTTGGTATATAGAGTTTTTTAGGTATTGTACAGAGGGGGAATTGAAATTTGTTTTTAGCTCAAAAAATAATGGTACCTGCCATATGACCGTTACGTTCAAACTTATTTTTCTCGGAAACGGCTCTAACGATTTTGATAAAAAAAAATCAGTGCGGCTTTTTAGCTACGACCGAAAAAAAAATTAGAAAAATGTCTAAAAACGGTACTTTTCATAGAACCGTTTTTTTTTGCTTTCGACTATCTCATAAACGGTTCAACCGATTCTTTCGAAATTTCACACATATATAGGTTTAGGTTGCCCAAATTATACCGCGTACCAATATTTTTAATTAATATTTTTTTTGTATTTTTAAAATCATTTTTAAGAAAAAAATTTATATTTCGAAAACTGCTCATTAAATTTTTTTTTAAAATTATATTTATATGTATTTTCTGAATACCTATTAATTGGCGTTTTGAATTTTTTTTTTTAATGTTTTCAAAAAGTTTTTTTTTTCAAAAACCGCTCCAGATTAAAAAAAATTTTTTTTCGTAAATTCAAATTTATCCAAGAAAAAAAATGACGTACTTTTTTTTGAGCTAAAATTAGTTTAAATATTTAATTCAGAATTTTGAATTATTTATTCTTTAATTAAACCGATTTAATCTTTTGTTTTTAAGTTTATATTATTAAATATTTAAGATTGTCATACCAATTTTTTTTTAGAAAAAAATAAAGAAACTTTGTGTATAAAAAATAAAGTAAAAAATATATTTAGATTTTAAATAGAAATGTTTTACATACAATGTTATCGAACATAAGAGCAAGTTCGTGAGATCCAGTGGTGCATTTTATTTTTTATAAATTACGACGTTTTAATAGTAGGATATCATATACTCGTACATATATATTCTTCTCCAATATAATTGGTGTTTTTTAGCTGCATGAGAAGTTTTGATGGGTGTTGTGTATATTTTGACAGTTGAGAATGTCAAACTTTGTTGACATTTCTGTTCAGTAAGGTTTGGCAATACATCATGAAACGTTTAACACATTTGTGAAAAAAAAATCTGTTTGAATTTATTTAATTTATTTGTTCAGTCCAAAAATAAAAAGCACGACTGGATCGCACGAACTTGCTCTTATGTTCGATCACATTGTATGCAAGATTTCTATTTAAAATCTACATATATTTTTAAAGTCATTTTTTACTTTATTTTTTATACACAAAGTTTCTTTAATTTTTTTCTAAAAAAAATTGGTATGACAATCTTAAATATTTAATAATATAAACTTAAGAAACAAAGATTAAATCGGTTTAATTAAAGAATAAATAATTCAAAATTCTGAAATAAATACTCAAACTTATTTGAGCTCAAAAAAAAGTACATTTTATTTCTTGGATAAATTTGAATTTATGAGAAAAAAAAAATTTTAAATCTGTGAAACGGTTTTCGAGAAAAAAGTTTTTTTTTAAAAAACTTTTTGAAAAAAATTAAATTTTTTTTTTTTTAAAATCAAAAAGGACAATTCACAGGTATTCAGCAAATACATATAACTATAATTTTTGAAAAAATATTATTGAGCAGTTTTCAAAATATAAATTTTATAAACTTTTTAAAAAAAAAAATCTTTTAAGAATACAAAAAAATATTTATTAAAAATATTGGTACGCACTATAAATTGGGCAACCTAAACGTATATACGTGCACTGATTTTTTTAAAATCACAATCGTTAGAGCCGATTCCGAGAAAAATAGGCTTTAACGTATTGGTTATATGGCAGGTACCGTTATTTCTTGAGCTAAAAAAAAAATTTCAATTTCCCCTCTGTACAATACCTAAAAAACTCTATATACAAAGTTTGAAGCAATTCTGCCCACCCGTTTCGTCTTCGCTATCATCGTAACGCCGTATTTGATTGTTATCTCAAAACTTTTTTTTTGACGAATTCATAACTTGCCTTCGCAAGTAAAAATGAAAAAATTTTCTGAAAAATCATGATTTCATCCTGCTGAAATCTCAGGCTTATTTGCTTGGTTTCAATAAATAGCCACTAAAAATTAATACTTTTTGCTTCATAACATCGCTTTCGACTGACAATCCGGAAAAACTCTCCGACCCTGTATCCCAATCTAACAAGTAAATACTAGATTTTCGATTCTGAAGTTTGTGAGAATATGTAAAGCGGGAAATTTTAAATGCACATTTGTGATTATTTTATTTGGTAAACATATCGGCCATGTCTGATTTTGATTCTGACTTGAAAACTAAATTCTCTTCATTCCAGAACTATCATTTGATACCAATCGAACACCTTCAGAAGCATTCCGAAGCCTCCCTGACGACGGATTCGATTCTTTGTGTGCCTGTGTGTGTGCCGCCTGACAACAGTGAAAAAACTTCAAATTATAACAAACAAATATTTCATTCACCACTTCGTGTATATATTTTTTACAGCTTTTTAGCCGCGGGGGAATTCCTAAATACAATTGTTCAATATTTTCTTCCAATTATTTGTGTCATAAATTTATAAAAAAATATTCTTTAAATTTGTTTTTTTTTCTGTAAACAGTCAAAAAAATAAAATCTTTAAGGTAAGACCGAACTGCATTGCAACGGAACTACACTTCACAACGTATTCGTATGAAATTTTGTGGATTTGAAATCAAAATCGGAACCAGAAGCACTCACACATTCATATACTTGAACGTCAAACTCGACTGTCGTCATTTTTTTGTATCATAATTGTGAACCAAACATTATTTTTCACAAAACATCATTAAATGTCATAAAACAAGAGATGTCAATAACTTTGTTTTTATTTGTAAATAAAAAGTTTAAAGTGTTGATGTGTTTGTGTTCAAGAATATAATCATTACTATTTTTGTTATCTAACTGGATTTTTTTTGCTTATTACCTTCTCATAGCTAATACATAATTACTTTCTGTTAGTTTTTAAGTTCATTCGTTAATAAATTGTAATACAGTCCACATCGAATTTTGTCTTTCATTCTCGCTAAAACAGTTTGAAATTAAATTATTTGCATTAACATCTTAGAAAAACAATTTAACAAAATTTTCAAACAACTTAATCCCACATGGTAAAAAGGTTCTAAAAGATGCATGGAAATTGCAGACAAGTTATGTATGTACATTCGTGTTCAGGTGTACAGTGAGAAAATTATGGCGCAAAATTTAAAACAACCTATTATTAAGGCCTTAACACAATACTAGTTAACAATTTACTATATATGTACATAGTAGTCTACTAACTTTTCATACATTTTTAACCTTTTGTTCACTAGTAAAATGCTAATTAACCAGTTAGCAAAACATTTGTAGGTTTTGAATTTTGATAAACACAATTATTGTATTTATGCTTTGTAAATTAATTATATGTTGATGGAAACCCAACATGTGCTCTAAATAAATATTCTATGTTTATATTTTAAATCATTTAACTTCATTATTTACAGAAAAAAAAACAAACAAATGTACACCAGCAGAATTCGAACCTGGGTCCCCCGCGTGCAAGGCTGATATACTATCAGATAACACTATGGATTTAGTACGATACTAAAAAATTAAAGTAGCCATTTGGTGATTTTAGCTTTAGTAAAATGTTAAGAAGATAATACGATAATAACACGCAACAACATTGACACTAGACTTTTGTCTACGTCTCAACATGCCTACTGAAAAGGGAGATCGGTGGAAACGGCAATACACTCACTTGTTAGCATTATCGAATACTCCCTCCATCAACGCGACGAATTATCAGATCAAATTTTCACCTTACGTTTACTGCCAAGACTCAACTGGAAAAAAATCGAATGCTCCGACATACAGACAGGACATGGATTCGAATCTTCAATCACGGAATGACGTAGACTTCGTGTTAACCCTCAAAAAACAAAGCACCGTGAGTTGCACAAAACTTGGAAATGAACAGTGGTTCGACGAAGATTGTAAAAAAGCTCGTAAAGCATCTTTTGCATGGCTCAAGAACTTCCGTAACTCCACTCATGGCCTATTCAGATCCAACTATATTGAAGCATATCAGAAGTATAGGGAACTCGGTAAAGTTAAAAAAAGGAAATTTGATGAACTTCAAGCACTTAGACTTTCGACATGTAGGAATGCAACCGAATTCTGGAAATTGGCTTGGGAATTGAATGGAAAACAGTTTATTATTCATACCAAACTTTCTGCAAACACGTTACTCACTCATTTCAAGGATCTTTTGAATCCAGTAGTAACTGCCACCAAGTGGTATTATGCGGTGCCTGGGTTCAGCAACGAGTTGTTAGACTGCGAGTTTACACTGCACGATTTAGAATTAGCGCTGATAAATTTAAAAGATCGTAAGGCTGCTGGTGCAAATGGTGTCCCAGTAGAGACTATCTCTCTAAAGGAAAGGCTGCTAGGGCTACTTAATAAAGTGTTTGAGGGTGATCTTCCGGTAGATGAATTCTGTGATGCTATCATATTTCCTATCCACAAAAAAGGATCCGTATTGGACGTAACAAACTATCGGGGAATTTCTTTTTACAACGATGTTGCACAAACGACTCACAACGTGGATCTCGGGCATAACCTCTTTTAAGATTTTTAAGCTGGCTTCAGACCAGGTTTCTTAACAATAAATAATATTTTCATTGTTAGAAGCTTAGCGGAAAGCTTTCTTAAGCAGGGAAGAAAACTGTATACATTTTTCATCGACTTCAAAATTGCTTTTGACTAAATTGACAGAGGTGCTTTATTCTACAAATTATATAACTTGGGATTATCGCTCAAATTCGGATGAGTTCTTCAAGAGCTGTATAAAGAAACTCGCGCGGCAGTGTGGAACAGAGTTGAGTTGTCTGATTGGTTTGAGACCACGTCGGGAGTCAGATAGGGATGCACATTGAGCCCTACTCTATTTAGCTTGTTCTTAGATGATCTCATCGATTACCTGCCTGGTGGAGTTGACTTTGCAGGGGTGCGTATTAAGGATTTGCTGTTTGCAGATGATGTTGTAATATTCGCGTATTCCCCAGAATCGTTGCAACTCATGATAAACAGAGTGTAACAGTACAGTTGTCTATGGAACCTAGAAATGAACATACAGAAGTCTAAGGTGATGATATTTAAGGAAGGAGGAGGGCGGAATGCTTCGATTGAAATATGGAACCTTAATGGCGAAAACATAGAATGTGTCAGTGAATACAAGTACCTGGGAGTAATTTTTTCGAGAACCCTGTGTATGGAGAAACACTTCAATGATAAATTACAAAAGGCAAAAACTGCTATTAATATGTCATGGAAAAGATGCTTTTCGAATAAGAATATTGCACACAGCAGTAAACATAAGGTTTTTGAAGCAGTTTCAGAGAGTATTTTTTTGTATGCCTCGCAAGTATGGGGTTGCAAATGTTTCACTCGGTTGAGAAACTATTAACATACTATGTAAAAAGAGTATTTCGGTTACCAATGAACACGCCGGACTATGTTATTATGCTGGAAATCGTTATGGAACCTCTGTATATAAAAACGTTGAAATTGAAGGCGGACTACCTCCTGAACGTCTTTAATATGCCTGATACACGACTGGTCAGAAAAGTTGTCATTAAAGCTATTCAAGATCAGAACAGTTGGTACAGAGAGTGGGTTAGACTTGCAGAAGCATGTAACTTAAGCTTTGTTTTAGATGTTGATAATGACTCCAGCAGTAAAGCTATGCTATACGAAATTATATCAGCAGTAGATGAGAACTGTAGAACGGAATATATAGCTGAAGCTTCTGGTTCAATATTTAGAACAATATACAGTAGACTCAATCACAATCTGGCAGAGGAAAACTACTTCTGTGATTCAAATACTATTCAGGTGATTGCTATCATGGGCAAGCTTCGAAGCGAATTATTAAGCCTGAATTTCATACCACATAGGAGTGACTTACCTCTTGAATGTAGTATCTGCAACTTACGAGAAAGAGAGAATATCATTCATTTTAGTGGTAGATGCCCAACGTTAAGAGAGACTAGGAGTAGTATTTTTGGCAATGAATTTTTAACAGAAGAAGAAGTAATTAATATGTTGAAAAAGATGGATATCGCTAAATTATATGAATATTGCAAAATAGCAATGAAACATAGATATAGAATAATCAATGAAGATTTTTGCTGTGTCAATGTTTGCTTAGTTCAATTTTGTTAAATTATAAATATTGTTACTTAAATACGTTTTAATCGGAAGCTTTATTACATATGTAAATTTAATTTATTTAAGCTGGGCGATCAACTCAAAACTGGGTGTGATGAAAGCATCGCTTCCCATAGATCAGCGAAATCAAGCATCGTTGCGCGTGGTTAGTACTTCGATGGGGGATCGTCGGAAACCAACCACGTGCTGTTGACATGTGTTTCTTCTGTTGTGTGTTCTTTCTTTCTCTGTCTCTCTCTGTTGTTTTAATTTATGTGATGTTTAAAGCCAATGGTCTCGTTGACAGTGCTTCAGTGTCTCTACTTCGTAGATTTATCTACGAAGTAGTATAATATGTAATGTAATGTAACATCCTAACACTCTCTGTGAACTCCTTCAATTTGCACTTAATAAGCTAACCAACTGGGCAAATAGTTGTGGTTTAGGTGTAAGCCCCACTAAAACTGAGCTAGTCCTCTTTACAAGGAAACACAAAATTCAGCACGTTGATCCACCATCTATGAATGGTATAAGTCTTAAATTCTCGGACGAAGCAAAATACTTGGGTCTTAATTTGGATAAGAAATTAAGCTGGAAATCCAATATACAAGAAAGAATTAAGAAAGGCACGGTTGCACTTTTCTCTTGCAAGAAAGCCATTGGCAACAAATGGGGTCTAGAGCCCCGCGTAGTCCAATGGCTTTACATAGCGGTTATTAGACCGATTCTTACTTACGGAGTGGTCGTTTGGTGGACTGCTCTAGACAAAGCGACAAATAATAATAAACTGAGTAGAGTTCAGCGCACTGCTTGTATGTGTATAATTGGTGCTTTGCGTACTACTCCAACTGCAGCGCTTGAAATACTTTTTAATCTGACGCCCTTAGATATTTTCAGCAAGCAATCCGCAGCCTGCTCAGCTATTCGCCTGAAGGCGACCTCACAGTGGAAAAACAACTGTTTTGGCCACGCCACCACAATGAACACGTTCAGTATCACACAAAGTAACATAGACTACATCATACCCCAACCACTTTTTGATAAAAACTTCCAGGTAAGCATATCCTCCAGATCACAGTGGGAGGATTATGCTTTCTTGGAAGATGAAAAAATTCAGTTTTTCAGTGATGGGTCAAAAACAAACGATGATGTAGGGGTGGTGTTTACTCTAACAGACTAAATCTTAGTCTCTCCTTCCGTCTTTCTAACCATTGTAGCGTGTTCCAGGCGGAATTAATGGCAATTAACTAGGTTCTATCCTGACTTAAAGAAACGTGATATCTGCAAAGGATATCATCATTTTCTCCGACAGCCAGGCAGCGCTGAAATCTCTGGATTCAATCTCCACTAACTCCGAAACAGCCCTCGACTGTCGATCATCTGTCAAGGAGAATGCGGAACAGTTCAACATTCACCTATGCTGGGTGCCAGGGCACAGAGATGTTCCGGGGAACTGCAGGGCCGACGAACTCGCCAAACAAGGAACAACACTACCCATTTCAACTGACTACAGTAACCTGGGTATTCCAATCGCTACATGTAAATTTATGCTAAGGCTAAATGCTATGGAGAGGGCAAATCTTAGGTGGACTAGTGATAACACATGTCTAGCGACAAAAACGATTTGGCCAAAGTTGGATCCTTAAACGCTCTAAGGATTTGACCTCCCTATGGCACATAGGTGTCATCACAGGACACTGCCTCATAGGTAGACATGCTGCAAGACTCGGCGTGCTTGCAAACGACTTCTGCAGAAACTGTTTAGATGAGGAGGAGGAGGAAACTGTTCTTCATCTCCTCTGTACATGACCTGCACTGTTTAACAGACGAAGACTTCTTCTAGGAGACTTCTTCTTCAGTGATATTAATGAACTGGCACACTTAGACATTAATTCTCTCCTCCGCTTCATAAGAAGCTAAAAATGGTTTTAAATTCTTTCTTTTGGGACAAAAAACCTAACCTCTGTGGTATAACAATGGTCCTTTCTTTTTGGACTAAGTGTGTTAGTTAGTTATTTTTAACAGCTAACAGCCACTATAACCTAACCTAACCTAAGATACTAAACTCGTTTAAAATTTAGCAAAATCCTCTTTTTAACCTTGTATCATACTAATAAAATGCACGACTGGATCGCACGAACTTGCTCTTATGTTCGACTACATAGTATGCAAAAGATTTCTATTTAAAATCTAAATATATTTTTAAAGTCATTTTTTACTTTATTTTTTATACACAAAGTTTCTTTAATTTTTTTCTAAAAAAAAATGGTATGACAATCTTAAATATTTAATAATATAAACTTAAAAACAGAAGATTAAATCGGTTTAATTAAAGAATAAATTATTCAAAATTCTGAAATAAATACTCAAACTAATTTGAGCTAAAAAAAGGTACTCCATTTTATTTCTTGGATAAATTTGAATTTATGAGAAAAAAATTTTAAAAATCTGTGGAGCGGTTTTTGAGAAAGTGTTTTTTTTTAACTTTTTGAAAAAAAAAAATTTAATTCAAAAACGCCAATTCATAGGTATTCAGCAAATACATTATAAATATAATTTTTGAAAAAAATGTAATGAGCATTTTCCAAAATATCAATTCTTAAAAATGCTTTTAAAAATACAAAAAAATATTAATTCAAAATATTGGTACGCAGAATAAATTGAGCAACCTAAGGCTATATATGTGTGAAATTTCGAAAGAATCGGGTAAGAAATTTATGAGATAGTCGAAAGCAAAAAAAAAACGGTCCTATGGAAAGTACCGTTTTTAGACATTTAAGATTTTTTTTTTCAACTATATGATCGGTCGCATCTAAAAAGCTGCACTGATTTTTTTAAATCAAAATCGTTAGAGCCGTTTCCGAGAAAAATAGGCTTTATGGCGGGTAACGTTATTTTTTGAGCTAAAAAAATTTCAATTTCCCCTCTGCACAATACCTAAAAAAACTCCATAGACCAAGTTTGAAGCAATTCGGCCCACATACAGACAGACTGACAGACATACAGACGGACAGTATATTTAGACCATCATTTTTCGTCTTCGCTATCATCGTAATGTCATGTTTGGTTGTTACCTCAAAACTTTTTTTTCGACGAATGCATAACTTGCCTTATAGTACCTATAATCTCAAGTAAAAATGATTTAACATATTACTAAATCGTTTAAAATTTTGCGCCTAAATATGTTACTAATCATAAATTAATTGATCAAGTAGGTAGGTATTTATGGAAACTATTCTACTAACTAACGCTCTCAAGAAATCCAAAACAAACAGTTTTATATGCATGTACGCACATATGCATGTATGTATGTGCCTTGTATACATATATTGATTGAATTAAAAATTCCATTTTTAGAAGAAAATAATCAATTTCATTACTCATGCGTTTCTATATTCCCACAATTAATGTTGGTAGCTGTACTACTAACTTTAAATTAACTTTAAATCGATTTTCTTCGGAAAATGTATGTGTGCGAAAAAGAATGTTTGAAAGCTTTAGTTTTCTTAAGAAAGATTGAAACAAGTACTACTAAAATGACTTATAAAATATGTCGCACCACTCTTGTATCCTCTTGTTGCGGGTTTACGTGCATCCAGCCGTTGATTTTGATTTATTTTTGTTAAATTTCGCTTTGCAAAAAATTATCGTATAATTAGAATCCTCTCATTTCCTGGTTATATATTAAGAGAAGTAAGCTGTTATTCTTTTTATGACTAATAATATTTGTGTTAATTAACTTAACTATTTTTAAACTGGTAGGAGTAAAACTGGGTCATAAATCACATTGTTAAGAGAAATTATCAAAAAGCTTCGAAGTGAAGCAAACACATTTAAGACAATCGCGAGACAGGTTGGTTGTTCTCAAAACTTGTTCACAAATACCTTGAAATGGACCAGCCATCCAAACAACTAAAACCAATGGCAATGGCGCAGTGATAGTGCTTGATTGCTACCTAGGACGTGTGGGTTCGATCCCCACGCTAGGTGCATTCTTTTCCATTCCTCCAATTTTAATTGGATGCCGCCCATGGGTTAAAATAAGACAGTCAATACCTGATTTTCAAATCCACTGTGCCAAACTAGTGCCGTGCAATTCAGATTGCATTTAAAACACCTTAGGTCTTACAGGCATATAGTTAGAATTAAAAAAAAATAAAAAATTAAATTAAAATTAAAATACAAAGCACCTAAAAATAAAGATAAATAAAAACATTTACAATCCAATTTAATGAGTTATATTTATGACTAAAAATACATTTTTTTTTAAAAACACTTTTTTATGTTTTACTCAAGCGAGTACACTGGCCAGATATGGGTACATTAATTACATAGTTAGGAAATATTTTGCAACACACTTTTCGATGAAAAGAGTAGTATCTTTGCGTAAAGTAGTCGTAAGATCATAGCTGGTGAAATAATTGGTAAAAAAATACGCTGTGCTCACTTGGCTTTTTTACCATTTCCAGTCAATCACTACTCGAGATCAAAGTGGTAAACACTTATTGCTTGGACTTACATTTTCGCCACCGCAGTATAAGTCAAAGTTATACCAATATCCATCACTACTACAAAGCACCCTTATAGAAAAACAGAACATGCTTGCAGAATGATAGCCAAAGTATTTGACCATCGCCTCATCAATCTAAAGCTTGTCATGAAAAAAAAACTTACCATTTTCATCAAAGGTCGAACCTTCGCCAATATATCAGCCGTATTAATGATTGGATTGATTTCTTTAAATAGAGTCTGGGACATGGACATGGGACAGCTACCTAAGGCTATTGTGTCTTGGTCTAAGCAACAACAAAATGACTCTTGAGGTAAAGTATGATATCCCGAAAAAAGCATTATACCAACAAACTTTTTCAAATCTTGTTTGGTAAATACGAACGTGTGCCAGTTTTGGTCCACTGCGTATATCCGGCTTTGACCAACAATCAATTTCATTACCTCATCATCGAAAAATTGTTAAAATTTTTGAAGTTCTCGTTCCGATTCTATATTTTCTTTTACTTTGGATAAATTTTCCAAATAGTGGAAAGTTTCGTCTACTTCAGTAAAATAAACCACAGGCTTTGGCCATTTGGGAGCATTATCCTGAGACTCACATCTGGCTGAGCTTCCTTTCTTTAGATAAGCAAGTGGAATATCGTCTTTGTTTTCATATCCATGGTTGACTTTGGTCTCTACTGCTCCTGGGATGCTAAGGCAAGTCCTTACATAAATCCTCCCCGTCGGTCGGTGGAATAACCAATATATCCTTCATTTCTTTCATTTCCGGCATCCGGAATATCATAAAAGCTGTTGCAGGTATTTGTTTGTAAGCCCTATTTCTCTGCAAAACCAGTGAATAATAAAAATAGCATGGTTTTGGCCAGTGTACTCAATTGAGTACACCACTTTTGTAGACCACTTACCATGAACAAAGAAAATGTTTTGAATGAGAATTGTGCACAATGTAGTTCTTTGGAAAAAATCTATTGAACAGAATTAGTTATTCACAAATTAGTCGACAGTGTAAATTTTAACTAACATTTTACTTTCGCAAGGACACAAAACTGCTTGAAACAAAAAACGCGCGACACAAAAGTTAATCAAATTATTTGAAAATAGCTTTCAACATCAACGAAATTCTTCCGAATAACAAAAGAACATGCCCATGCTTGATTTCAATTCGAAAGCAATTTAAATCAAACACTACTTAAAAAAAATATATAACTGAAATTTTGAAAATACTGTACTCAACTGAGTACGATGGCAGGTAATGGGTTAAGAACATACACAATTTAAAAAAATTCTTGCAAACGTTTTCGAGAAATACATTTTTTCTTAACTTTTTTTACATTTGTATAAGGCTTGCGATTATAGGTACTACGAATTTTTAATTGAATTGAATTTCTGACCTCTTTACTGAAACAGCAACACTGCTCCTGTCAACAGGCATCTGTCAGTTGACTCCTGTCAAAATTTAAACTTGCTGCGTCAGTTAGTTTGTGTTTTACAGCTATTTTTATCAGACTACTCACTAATTTGAGGAGAAAATGGAAGAAAGTGAATTTCGTGTGCTTATTAAGCATTATTTCTTGCGAAAAAAAACCATTACCGAGACAAAGGCTAAGCTTGATAAATACTATGGGGACTCTGCACCATCGATTTCAATGGTAAAAAAGTGGTTTACTGAATTTCGTTGTGGCCGTACAAGCACTGAAGATGCCGAACGTCCTGGACGCCCAGTTGAGGTCTCTACACCCGAAACAATCGAAAAAATTCACGATATGGTGTTGGCCGACCGAAGATTGAAAGTGCGAGAGATTGTGGAAGCCGTAGGGATCTCGCATGGCTCAGTGGTTTCAATTTCGTTTGCTCACAGTCGACCACAAACGTAATCGTGTAACAACTTCACAGGAAGGTTTGGCGTTGTTTAATCGCAATATGGAGGAGTTTTTGCGCCGTTTTGTAACCGTGGACGAAACATGGATCCATCACAACACACCAGAGACCAAACAACAGTCAAAACAGTGGGTTTCTAAGGGTGAATCGGCGCCAAAGAAGGCCAAGGTGGGTTTGTCAGCCAATAAAGTTATGGCGACTGTTTTTTGGGATGCACGCGGGATAATCCACATTGACTACCTTCAAAAGGGAAGAAAAATCAATGGGGAATATTATGCCAACTTATTGGACCGATTCAATGACGATTTGAAACAAAACCGACCTCATTTGACCAAGAAAAAAGTTCTTTTCCACCAAGACAATGCAAGGTTGCACACATGTGCAGTTGCCATGGCAGAAATCCATGAATTGGGCTATGAATTGCTCCCTCATCCACCCTATTCTCCAGATTTGGCTCTGAGCGACTACTTCTTGTTCCCAAACCTGAAGAAATGGCTTGGTGGACAAAGATTTGACTCCAATGATGAAGTCATCTCGTAAACAAAGGCCTATTTTGAGGACCTCGACAAATCATTTTTTTTGGAAGGGATACAAAAATTGGAGAAGCGTTGGACAAAGTGTATAGAGCTCAAGGGAGACTACGTTGAAAAATAAAATTATTTTTTTATCAAAAAATCTGTGTTTTATTCCAAAAGTCACGGACTTATTGTAAAAAAAAAATTCTAACAATCAAACATGACATTACGATAATAGAGAAGCCTAAAAAAGTGATCGGCAAAAAATGTCTGTCTGTCTGTCAGTCTGTCCGTCTCTATGTATAACGAGCTACAGCCTGAACGGCTTAAACGATTACCTTTGAATTTGGTATTTGTGCTTATTTTGGCATTCCTCAGAGGGGAATGAAATTTTATTTTTAGGCCTAAAAATAACGGTACCTGCCATATGACCTTGAAGGAAAATCTTATTTTTATCGAAAACGGATCCAACGATTTTGATAAAAAAAATTTTGAGAATTTTTTTGTTGGTAATAGCTATCATTTGATATGAATCAAGTTTAACGGTACTTTTCATATAACGTTTTTTTTTTTAATTTTTGGCTTTCTCGGTAACTGTTCATTGGATTTCTGTCAAATTTTATATCTGAGAAGATCTAGCCAAACTAATTCTGCATATTAAAATTTTAAATAACATTTTTTATATAATTACAATTAATTTTTGATTTTTTTTTTGAAAAATCAATATTTTTAAAACTAATCAAAAAAAAATATTTTAAATTTTATAGTCATGTGTATATTAATTACATTTTATTTTCATTTTTTTCATTTTATTTCAAAAATATTTTTCGTTTACAATGATACATTAAGATTTTAATCTTTTAGTGTATCTACAACTAAGATTACAAATTTTAGGTAATAAATTGAATTGTTGAAAAATTATTTCACAAATAATAAGGCAATATATTATTTAGCTTAATTTAAAATTGTATAAAATAAACAAAAAAAAAAGGAAAATAAATAAATATGCAAAAAATAAAGAAAAGAAAACAAATACATAGATACGCACATAGGTAATCATATTGAATTAATGAAGTGTAGAATAAGTTTCCTCTTAAAGATTGTTGATGCGGTAATTCTTTGTAATTCATTTGGGATTAGATTCCACAAACGAATCGCAGATGCATAAAATGAATGTTCTGCTATGCTGCGGGAGTAGCGTGGTAAAATTAATTTTAAACCTGTCCTTATTGTGCAAATTGGAGTATTTCACTGCGGTAATTAGGACATCTTTGTTGGATAACGTCATGAAGTTTAAGAAGTAACCTGAACTTCAGGTACTTATCAAGATTTAAACCAAATAGAGCAGTATGCAAATGTGATACACTGGAATACCTCGGGATACAATAGATGAATCGAATACAATCATTGAAAGCAACATTTAGTTTGCGTTTACACTCACAGTCCAATATTGGATATACTGAACAATTATAAATGCAATATGGCATTATTAATACTTAACAAGGTATATTTTCATATTTGTTGACAAAAAGTCCGAGGAGGATCTCAGAGTTCGAAGTCCATGGTAAATGTGTCTAATCGTGTCCGAAATCGCCCCACAGCAGCTAAGATCACTCTTAATTTTATATCCCAAGTATTTAACTTCCTTCACATAGGTAATTATTTCATTATTAAGAACAACCGGGGGAAAATCTATAGGGTTGAGCTAATCTCTAGAGCATAACATGGCAACAGACTTTACAGGATTAAGTTTTATACCGTTAGCATCAGACCAGTTGTGGATTAGGCTTAAATCCTCATTTAACCTCTCTATACAGTCCTCCATCAGGCCAATTGTACAAAAAATGTAGAGTCCCACATCATCAGCATACATGTGAATTTGCCAATTACGAACGATATCAGGAAGGTCGTTAATGAATAGAGAAAATAGTAGAGGACCTAATACTGAGCCCTGGGGTATTCCCCTATTGGTTATAATTGGATTAGATGAATTGATTCCAGTTTTAATTTGCTGAACTCTATCTTTCAGATAATTGCACATGAGCTTAAGAGAAGTAGTAGCAAAGTTATAATTTGTCTTTAGTTTTGTGAGGAGGAGAATAATCAATGCAGTCAAAAGCCTTAGAAAAATCTAAAAGTGACATGACGCCAAACTTATCAGCGTCCAAAGCAAATCTAATGTCCGACGTAACTTTTCTGGTTACTACGAAAACCAGATTGCCAATGTGTAAGTAAATTGCTTTCATTTAAATAGACTTGGATTTGGTCATGGAGTACTTTTTCAAACATTTTACATAAGAAAGATAAAATACTTATAGGCCGGAATTCAGAGGGGCCAGAGGGGTTTGTTTTCTTGGGGACTGGTATAATGCTTGCACTCTTCCACGTCTCCGGAAATTCACAGCTATAAATACAGTAATTAAATATGTGAAGTAAATAACTAGTTATAAGTGGGAATATAAGCTTGACAAATTTGGGCGAAATATCATCAAGACCAATTGCATTTGACTTGATCGATCTGATGCAACTAAACAACACGTTAGCACTTATACAATCGAACGAAAAAGCGTTCTCACTTTCTAACCTGTCAAAATATTTACTTTTTCTTGCGCGTGCGGTAGTTTGATAATGATGGAGCTGATTGGAATTTTGTTTTTCGGTTTAGTGCGAAGAATGTGAATCGGTGTTAGGGGTGGTGAATATGATATTACATTGCAAAACCGCTGAAAAATACTTTGAAGATTTTCATATGCACTCATTGGTATTCCATGAAGTACCGGATCACCAGAGATATTATTCCGCGCAAGTTCATCAATTTGAATTTTAAGCATAGTGTTATCTTTTTCCAACATTTGTGCCTTAACCATAGTCAGTTCTTCTTCATGCGTGTCTATCCTAAGTTCTTGTTGCTACAATGTGTTAAATCTGCTATTTAATGTAAACAAAGAGTTGTTAAAAGAGCTGAGTATCTCATTGATTGTGTTTTCAAATTTATTAATTTTTGTTTCAAGTTCGAGTGTTGTGTGTTTAATGTTTAGAGATAAATCCTCACTTCTTTTATTGAACGAATTTTCAAGTGGTTTAATTTTTTTATCAAAATCCATTCCACATTTTTTATTCGTAGAGTTAAACTCTCGCACATGGAATTGATTTAATCTTTTAATCGTGACACAAAAGATTCCGTCAATGTTTTTGTAAGCGAATCTTAACGGGATTCGATTTTGTTCCACAATTAAGATGAAGCAGAATTTGTTGCAGGGGAGTTTGTGTAAGTGAGAGGAGAGTTTCAACACTTTTCGGACCTCAACTTTCTCTGTTGTTCATTTTTAGATGCTGACATTTTTTAATAAAAAATACTTTCAGAATATAGAAAATTTTAAATTTTATTTTCACTGCCAAAAAATATACTTTTCCACGCAAAAGTGTTAATTGCTAATAGATTTATACTTTATTTACACTTTATTTACTTCAAAAGACAGTACTGACTTAAAATTTAATTTCTTTTAGTAGAGCTAAATTGAAAGCTACCTTTGTTTCCACATAATAGAGCGGCTTAGCAATTAATAAACTCTACAAAACTGCATACAAAAATTTCAAAATAAGTTTGTTTTCAAAAAACTAAAAATTAAAAACCAGATTTCATCCAAATCCGTGCTACAATTTTCGAGATACTTTTTTATAAAATTTTCATTGATCCACGGCATCTAATGGCGTTCTTTGTTTTTTCAAGAAACTGATTGAAGTGATCGTTTTAGCCCTTTTTTATCAGTTTAAAACACGATTTTTACCCACCTATACACCATTCACTTTCATTATTATACATATGTATAATATATACATAAATATGTACATATATTTACATACCTAGGCGCCATCTATGTAGGTAGGTACACATTAGCCTCCTAATTTACATAATTAAAATCTTTTTAAATATACATTTGTAGGATGGTACCTATGTCACCATTCCTTTAATCATATGCATTCGACAATTCATTATACTAAGAATCAAGTTAATTTTACCTACTTTGGCTTTAAACATGCACAGGGTAACTAAACTAGACTACCTATACCTACTAACAACTTCAGTGGTTAGCTACTACTTTACACTAAAGTTGTTAGCTACAAGAGCAAGTTCGTACGATCCAGTCGTGCATTTTATTTTATTTAATGAATATAGTTTTTTTTAACTATTCAAGATAATATGTTTGTTTGGTATCTTTTTTGTAGTATAAAGTGTAACAACTGTCAAACTTCAAGCGTGGGGTAAATTTTCTAAATCTTGCAACAATGTAAACAAACGCAAATTGGCCATACTTCTTAGTAAAACGTCAGTGGATCCAAAGACAAGAAAGTAGCGATGGGCATAATTGAATGAACACTCCAGACATACCAAATATAAAACAAAAAGAAAAAGAGAAACACAAAACGCAATACAAAGAATAGTGCACACAACAAAAATATGCTACCGAATGAAATGAGATGTGGTGATATGTTATTGAAAATTGTGAATGTATCTTTAACGAGTGGAATATTTCCAAATTACTGTAAGGAGTCCCTGATTTTTCCAATCCCTAAAATAAAAAACTCAAATAAAATGGAAGACTTCAGACCGGTCAATATGATGAACGTAGAGAGCAAAGTTACCGAAAAGTTTTTGTATAATCAATTACAAAATTATTTAGAATCTTTCAACCTTATATCGTGTTATCAATCTGGCTTTAGACAAAATCATAACTGTGAATCCCTTCTTAATCTAGTCATTACTAAGTGGAAAATTGAAATTCATGACAAAAAAAGTGGTAGTAGAAGTGTCTAAAACGAGCTTTTGACACAATCGACAAATTCATATTGTTAGAAAAACTTAAAATGTATGGTGTAAAAAACACAGAACTTGAATGGTTCAAATCATATCTAAGCAATAGAACTCAAAGAACTAAATTAAACGAAAATATCTCAGACCCTGTTTCTGTACATCATGGTGTGCCTCAAGGTTCTTTACTTGGTGTTTTGCTGTTTCTTGTATATATAAATGACATGGAGAATGCTGTTCATTTTTCGAGCATTGTGCTGTTTGCTGATGACGCCTTATTGTAAATATCTGGTTATAATGTTAATAAGTGTAAAGATAATATAAATTTTGATTTAAAAATCTTACCAGATTGGTTCGACAGCAATATGTAAAAATATAATTCACAGTGTTTGAAAGCTGTAAATTCTATGTGTGTCGGTAGCCGTCGACTAATATTTTGCGTCTTAGGAGGGTACTACAGCATCTAACTGATGAGCCCAACTGTAGTACCTGGGCGAAACGCATAATTTGGACTAAAGGTCATAAAAAAACAAAAATTGCAATATGTTAAAGTTAAATATAAATAAAACTAAAGCTATGATACTTAACGGTACTACCAATAGAAGAATAAGTATATCTGATCAAAATATTGAGACATTTAATGAAATTAAATACTTAGATGTTATTATTGATAGTAAAGTCTCGATGCTCATGTAAACTATGTATGTAAAAAGATTTTAAAAAAACGTACTTTTTTAGTAGAATCAAGAAAAATTTCAATTCAATTTCAATTTATTTATTTATTATGGTGTACAAATAAGACAAAGTCTTTTATAGTACTTAAAGTTAAAACAGATAACATCGGATTGAGATTAATAATAATAATAATAATAATAAGAAAGATATATACATTTATATGGAATCCAAAAATTAGGATAAATGCCTGCATAATTTTTTTTTTATATTAGTAACTAATCATTTTATCCTTCAAATTGCTGTTTGATTCCTACACTATACAAGATTCTGAAATAAAGCCTTTTTCAATTGAGTAGTTCCTACTATTTGTCTTACCGTTACAGATAGGGAGTTCCAGAGTCTAATGGCATATACAAAAAATAGTCTCGAAGAATTTAAATAATTAAATTAATGCGTTATGAGATTCAGGGTTCGGGTTGACTGCGCGAAGCGGATTTTATCAAATAGATAGGACGGTGCCTGTTTTTGAATTATCTTATGCAGAAATAAGCAACATCTTGATTCAATAAATTGCACAAGCGAGCATCCTAAGACACGTTGATGATATTGAGACACATGATCAAACCTTCGCAAACCAAAGACATACCTAACGATATCATTAAAAGCAACAACTAGTTTTTGCATCGAGTGCGAATCAGGCTTGCAGTAAACTACTGCAGCATAATCAATAATAAGTAGTAACAAAGATTTGACAAGTCTTAGCTGAGTGTCTGTAGGAGTTAGATTCGAGAAAAGGTTTAACTTTCGAAGACCACCATAGATTCGGCCAACAGAAAGATCAATATGATCTTTAGCAGAAAGAGTCCGATTAATTTTGAAGCCCAGATTAGTGACAGTATCTACAAAATCAAGTTGGAACGAGATATATAGACAGGTGGAAGTGTCCATATATCAAATTTCCGATGAGATATTGCAATTATTTGAGATTTGTAAGGATTAAGAGTTAATCCATTGCACAAGGTCCAATTATAGATCCCCAAAAGATCTCCATTAAATCTGCAAACCAGATCTTCCAAAAAGTTGAATGGTCGAGAGAGATAGATTTGGGCATCATCTGCATAAAGATGCAGCATGACATTGTGGCACACTTGAGGGAGATCATTGATGAACATGCAAAACAACATAGGACCTAATATAGAACCCTGCGGTAAACCTGCTAGTAGATTCGTTGATTCAGAAAAAAATTCACCAACTTTAACTCTTTGACTTCGTTGTTGGAGGTAATTTTTGATCAAACGTACCGATCTATCACTAAAACCAAAGTACAAATTCAGCTTTTTACACAAGATTTCGTGATTTACTCTGTCAAACGCCTTAGAGAAGTCCAGCAAACACAATATAGACAATTTATCTTGATCGTACTGAATTCTAATATCATCGAGTACCTTCACCATTGCTGTAGAACAGCTATGATTTGGACGAAAACCCGACTGAGCACAAGATAAAAAATTATGGTGACTGATGTGGTTAGATATCTGATATGCTAGAATCTTCTCAAAGACCTTTGACAGGCAGGGAAGGATGCTTATGGGTCTAAAGTCAGCACAAGATGATGGGTTAGGTTTTTTAGGTACAGGAATTACTTTTGCAAGCTTCCAACAATCTGGAAACGATGAGCAGGTAATACCAAAATTGATAATATGTGTAAAAGTAGAAATAATTTGGGGTAGTATCATCTTTATGAATTTTATGGGAACTCCATCTTCACCAACCGAATTAGACTTAAGGGAATTAATGCTCATAAGTAATTTATACTGTGTGATGACTTCAAAATCAAATTCACCTCCTCTATACATAATGTTATTAATGGGTGCAAAGTTTGAAATCTGGAAATTATCTGATGGAAAAGGGTCAAGGAAATTATCAATAACCTCTTTTCTACCAACTCCAATAGACCGCAAACCACTCCAAAGCTTACGAGAAGTCTGGTGAGTGTTTAGTTTTGACATGAAATATCTTTTTTTTAGCTCTACGAGTAACGAAAGTTGAAAGATTACGAGCAATGCAAAAAATTTCCCAGTTTGACGAGGTAGGGTTATTCTTACCACTTACGCTACGCAATTCTAGAGGTTTTAGGTTGCCTATGTATAGGAACAAAGAACACAAAATATGGTACTGCACAGAGGATTGAATTTATATAACATTTTACCAAATGATTTAAAAATATAAAACAATTTTAAAGCTTTCAAACAAAAATTAATATCTTATGTAAAAAATAGATTTATTTAGTTAACAAAATTTATAAAATTGTAATGTATTTTTAAATGACAGTTTTCCGCCAAATAAATGAAATAAAAAAAAAAGAAAACACTCTAGAATTCCAGTGAACAAATATTACAATTTCCCAATTCTCAATTAGTTGTGTTTTCCTTACTGCGTTTTTTTATTTTATTCCTGTTTGTCTTTAGTTTTCAATGCAAATATTTCATTCTAGTTGACAAATAATAAACTTTCCGCTCAATTTCTCATTTCTTTCGAATGTGTCCATCACTAATACAAGGAAATGTTAGAACAATCTTGCCGCCTTGGTGCTTTGACAGTTTTTACACCAGTTACCCGGAAAAATTCCTGCAGTGAGAATTCACAACTTTTTTAACGTAGGGGAAGTTTTTCTCCTCCACTTTCGACAGTTTTGTAGTAGTATTTTAGAGTTCACAAACAGCATTTTGTGAAATTTTCTACAAATTGTTACAAATTCACAAGATAACAAACACGCATAATGTCAAAAAACTATTAAATACTAAGTTTCGAAAAAATCGATTGAGTCGTTTTCGAAATTTTGAGTTTTCAAAAAATAATTTTTTTTTAGTTTTGGAAAATTTTTGGTTTACATTAGTATTTAAACTTTCTGGGAGCGTCTGCATACAAAAATTTGACAAACATCAAATGAACCGTTTTCCAGAAAATCAAAAACCAAAAAAATGGTTCTACTAGAGGTAAACAAAATAATCATTTTTCCAAAAAAAAATATATATATCAAAATGTACCTTTCCCCTTCATGAATGAACTTATTTTTACTTGCGATTATAGGTACTATAAGGCAAGTTATGCATTCTTCGAAAAAAAAAGTTTTGAGATAAAAATCAAACATGACATTACGATGATAGGGAAGACGAAAAAAGTTCGTCTAACAATTTTGTCCGTCTGTATGTCTGTCTGTCAGTCTGTCGGTATGTACATATGTATAGACCCCTACAGCCCAAACGGGTGGGCCGAATTGCTTCAAACTTGGTATATAGAGTTTTTTAGGTATTGTACAGAGAGGAAATTAAAATTTTTTTAGCTCAAAAAATAATGATACCTGCCATATAACAGTTTCGTAAAAGCCTATTTTTTCTCGGAAACGACTCTAACAATTTTGATTGAAAAAAATCAGTGCAGCTTTTTAGGTACGACCGATCATATGGTTGACAAAAAAAATATTAAAAAATGTCTCAAAACGGTACTTTCCATAGGACCGTTTTCTTTTTATTTCGACTATCTCATAAATGGTTTAACCGATTCTTTCGAAATTTCACTCATATATAGGTTTATGTTGCCCAATTTATACTGCGTACCAATATTTTTTTGTATTTCTAAAAGCATTTAAAAAAAAAAAAATTTAAATTTTGAAAACTACTCAATAATTTTTTTTCAAAAATTATAGTTATATGTATTATTTTTTTTTATTTTTTTTCAAAAAGTTTAAAAAATTTCTCAAAAACCGCTCCACATTTTTTTTCTACATTTTTTTTCTCAAAAACCGCTCTACAGATTTTTAAAATTTTTTTCTCATAAATTCAAATTTATCCAAGAAATAAAATGGCGTACTTTTTTGGAGCTCAAATTAGTTCAAGTATTTATTTCAGAATTTCGAATTATTTTTTCTTTGATTAAGCCGATTTAATCATTGGTTTTTAAGTTTATATTATTAAATATTTTAGATTCTCACACCAATTTTTGTAGAAAAAAATTAAAGAAATTTTGTAGAAAAAAATTAAAGAAATTTTGTATATATAAAAAATTATGTAAAAACGACTTTAAAAATATATTTAGATTTTTAATAGAAATCTTTTGCATACGATGTGATCGAACATAAGAGCAAGTTCGTACAATCCAGTCGTGCATTTTATTTTATTTAAAATTGTTGGAGCCGTTTTAGGCAAAAATAAGATTTACCTTTTTGGTCAAAAAAATGTATGGCATGTACCTACCAGTTATTTTTCGTCTTTAAAAAAAATGTAAATAAACGTGTGGGCATATTTATGAAAAACAATATGTACCAAGTCAAATCCACCCAACCGTTTAGGCTGTAGTCTCGGGGACAGGCAGACAGACGGAATTGCGGGATCCACTTTTTTCATCATAGTAATATTAAGATTGATCAAAATCTCGAGTTCGATTTTCAATTTCAATGTAGTATATCTATGTACACACCGATACCTTCCAGTAAGAATGTATTAAGCGACATTTCTAAAATTGTTCAGGAAACGAAAAAAACGTCTCATTTAGTGATTTATTTGTGTATTATTTTTAAGGAAAAGATTTGGAAATGGATTTTCGGAATACAAAAGTTGACATCACTGCAAAACCGAAATTTGAATCATATAAGAAGTTTTTGGTCCACATTAAAAAGTCATTAACGAAAAAAATGCCGCTTAATACATTGTGGCGCATATTCATATTTGCTGATAAACTCAGGTTTTACTAAACTGCAGTTAAGACAATTTTGGCTCAATGAATACAGACGGATTTTACTTACAAATTGTTGGTTTTATATTTTTATAAGATTAATAACTTGTTTTATTACACAAATAGCTTCAAACATTTTGGAATGATAAACTTAAATAAATAGAATCAACTTCCAAAAAATCAACTAAACCTAGATTTAACTTAGACACAGATTAAAAATGACTATGAATATGTCCCAATGTGTGTTCAATTAGGCTGTTCTTTTTTATAATCTCTGTCAGATGACTGACTGTTCTAAGTTGTTGTATCTTGTTCTGAAGTTTCTCACGAATCTGTTTTCTGCTAACTTTTTCGTCACTGAACAATCTTATTCTTATGGGAAGGTATCGATATAATAATACTACGTTTTCACCTACCACTTAATGCAGATTTAAGTGGATTAACCATAAATCCTCTTTGAAATATTCCTTGAAGATTTCTCATACAAATTTTAATCTCCTTAAATGAAGATTAGAAAGATATCTCATTGAAATCTTTTTCGAAGTAGAAGATTCTCAAAAGAAACAAACCTTATTTCATAGAACACGCCTATTCTAATGTCATATTTTCTCCATTGACATTCAACAAAAAAAGAAAACTGTCCAACATTATTTAATTTGTTTTTGTCTGGTATAATTTGTCGTTGCCTTCAAATTCTGTTTTTGTTTATAAATAAGTATAAAAATAAAAAATACAATAAAGCTACAAAGACCAAAGCGGTCGGTGCCTCGAATTTGTAATGGAAAATGTTTTAGCTATCCTACAGTAATACTTTGAAGTTGTTCTTTCCCAAATATATAAAAACGAAAACCGTGCAAAGTCGATTACAGTATTTATTTAAATATATCTATTCTGCACCGAAATTATTATTCTTCTTCCCAATTATTTTGTTTTTGTCTTGTTGTATTGACTTTTGAATGACAATCCATAGTGAAAACGTCAAACTAATCTTTTTTTTTCTGGTGAAAACACTTCAAGATTAATTTTTAATCTTGTCAATTTAAACCGGATTATCTTTAGGTGAAAACGTAGTATAAGATTGTTCAGTGACGAAAAAGTTAGAACAGAATAGAACAGAACAGGACACAACAGATTCGTGAGAAACTTCAGAACACAATAGAACAACTTAGAACAGTCAGTCACCTGACAGAGATTACAAAAAATTATTGTTGTTAACCTACAGTTCAAGTTTGTTTATTTGTGTAGAAACATTTCTAAAAATATTCTGAAATGGAGTTGAATTTATTTAAAAAAAATATTTATAAATGTTTGGTACATTTATATTTTGATCTATAAATTGATTTTTTTCGTAACGATTCGAACACCTTTTCAGAGTGAGTTTTATTTGCTATAGTATTGGTGTAGATTTGTGTCTATGAACCCACTTTCGGTATTAGCTATCTTGTCAAACTGATCGCTGTCATTTATAATGCATAGTGGTGTTGGTGAAAGAGGGGTAGATGTGCAGAAAAATCCAGATCTGCAAAATTGATTTAAAATCAAAAGATAAATCAATTTATTTGGCCAATCGAAGACAAATACTGTCAAAATCAGTTTTTTGACAGATATAAATAAAAAATAAATTGATTTGTGTTACCAAACGATAACCACATAAATCTACAAATGGTTTTTTTTACAACAACAATTGGTTTTGACACTTCTCACAAATCTGTTCTAACCAGTGTGACCAATGAAATCCAGCTAACATAGTAGCTTTGGCAGGATTTTTTGAAAACATGCTAATTTTTATTATATTATATAATAAATATATGCCTGGACCAATCGAACTTGTCTTAGGGTGACGTTTAAAATAGGTACAGAGTGAATAATTGTTTGTAATTTTTTTACTTTAGCATATTGAATTTTAAATAATTGTCAAAAAAGAAATTGTTTATTTTGTTAAGTTTGTTGAAAAAAAGAAATTAACCTTACAAATAGTTATTAATCCATTTCGCAACATAAAGAAACAAAAAAACATCGGGTACCAGAGTATGTTAATCTAATGATTAATAATTTTAATAATAGTTAATGAACCTTTCATCCATGGTGAATTCCCGAGAAATTTAAAAGAATCTACTGTCATCCCAATACCTAAAGAAAATGGAACTAAGGACTGTGAAAAATTTAGACCAATAACCATGATACCTATACTTGAAAAAATAGTAGAAAAGAGTGCTTATCAACAATTTTATAAATATGTTTGTGATATTGAATTATTAATTGATAATCCATCAGGGTTTCGACATAATTACTCCTTTGAAACGTCCCTTAACTGGCTGATAATGACTCTAAAGGAAGAAAGACATAGTGGTAACAGAATTATTGAAATATTTCTGGACTTTCAAAAAGCATTTGAAACAGTTGATAGCAACAGACTTCTCAGTAAATTATCAAAATATGTTGTAAAAGGCATTGAACTCAATTGGTTTAAATCGTATCTATTTGATAGAACCCTAAAGACATGCGTGAATAATTCCAATTCAAGTGCAATTAAATCATATTTTGGTGTACCGCAAGGAACTATACTTAGACCAATACTGTTTTTAATATACATTAATGATATTTGTAAAGTCTTAAGAAATTCTAAAATATCCTTGTTTGCCGATGATGCTTTCATCTTCATAAGATTAAGGTACTATCTGAAATTTTGGAAGATATTAAAGAAGATTTAAATAATCTATGCTTGTGGCTACAGTTCAACAAACTTAAAATTAATGTGAATAAGACTAAATATATGGTGATTAATAGTAGTGATATAGCAAGTTTATCGATTGAGGGTAACCCCATAGATCAAGTAACAGAAATTAAGTATTTAGGGGTAATATTAGATAATAGTTTAAGTTTCAATAGTCACATGGTATATGTGTGGAAAAAGGTTTAAAAAAAAATTGGGTTTCTTAAACGTATACGAACAAATATAACAACAATATGTGCCATTAATATTTATAATACGATTATTAAACCTTACTTCGCGTTTTGTTCTACAATTTTATTTTTAGGAAACAGTGAACACATAAATCGACTGCAAATCCTACAAAACAAAACTATGAGACCATTCTTAAATGCAGCTTGCTTACATCAATAAAGTGGATGCTAGATTGCTTAAGATGACTTAACATCAAACAAAGAATCATGTTTAATGCGTTACTGTATGTGTTTAAATTAAAAAATGATCTAGCACCTAAATACCTTACGGCAAGCTTGTCCTGCGTAGCAGAAAGCCAACCACATTATTTAAGATTGAACTCTGATTTCAGACTTCAATTTTATAGACTCTCGAACTCAAAATATGATATACTATCGCGGACTTAAATTATTTAATGAATTGCCTATAGAAATAAAAAATTAAACAGTTCTAAGTAAATTTAAAAAACTACTTATATCTCATATTAGAGAAACAATTGTATAAAAATATTTAGTTTTCCAATTATATACATAGTTATTTAAGTGTTACTATTTTTTGTTTATTTCTTGAATTGTAATAGTAAAATTTACTAAATAAAATATACATACAATGAAGTAAAAGGTATTCATATAAATGATTTACTCATAAGATTTCTGCTTGATTTAAAGCACAAAAATATCACAAAATTCTTGTTATTCTTCTGTGGTAAAATAAAGTTTTGATAAAGCAACTTGTTTGATTCTATTAGGAGGAATAATGAAGGCATCACAACGTTTCTCAGATAAATTATCTCGGATAGAAAGTATACTTTTAGCAAATCAATTTTTATTCCTTATTTTCCAATATTTTATTTCTTCTTTGATCCTTTACAAGATTCATTAAACTAAACACTCTTTCAACTGCAGCATTTTGAGATAGGCAAAACTAAAAACGAATTGACAAAGTTTAATAAGTCTTTGTAAGGGTTTTCATTGGATGCATCGGTGAACCTATTTACCTCGCACTAAAATTCAACAGTATTTTCAATTTTCTCACATTTATTTGGATTTATGTTTTTCCATTACGATTCAAGTTTGGAAATAATTTCAGCATTCATGTTTTTATCTTTAAAAAAATCTTTAATGGTTGTTTATTAATCCGTAAACATTTCTTAACTTAAAAGAAATTTACTTGCGGCAAAATTCGTAGATTTTGTGGAGTTCGCGATTAAAACTCTGTAATGAGCGATACGTATTTATGTTTGATTGAGTTTTAACTTTTTAAAGTAATATTTTATTTAAGGCTTAAAAAATATGAAAACCTGCTAGATTTCCTGCTAAAACCAAATTTCCTACTAAAAAAAAACTACGGGCAGGATTTTAAAATAAAAAATGCTAAAAGCAAACTTTTCCGGCTAAATTTAGCAGGAAAAATGCTAAATTGGCCACACTGATTCTAACCTGCTCTACCTAAAAAGCAAGTGCAGAAAATCCTGTTCAAATGTGTTCCAAACTGTTCCAAACAGACTCATTGAACACACATAATATATCGCAAGTAAAATCACAACAATCAAGTTTGGCGTTTATAAGTTTATGGATGTGTGAGTGCTTCTGGTTTCGAGATATCAAATCCAGAAACAAAATTCACTTCCTTTCAGAATCAGAACTGTCATTTCAGAAGAGTCCAAAAGGCTTACGTTTCGCATGTAAACAATAATCTGCAGAATAGTTAACTTTAGTGTAAGCATGGTAGGTACGACTTATAGCTTCCGACATTCGATACCGGAACTAGTTGTCTAACCCTTGACTAAAGTGAAATACAGTTAATCCACTGAAATCGTCGAGTTAAAATTTCTGAACCATGAATAAAATACTTTTACAACTGGCCCTAAGTAAATAAAGAAATTCTTATACATGTTTATGTACGTACCTACATAAATAAAATTATATATGCTTAATGGGTAATTCCTTTACTATCAGTAAAAAAGATTCGAAAAGAAAAAAGGTATATATACATACATAGGTGCATACATACTTAACATATTTACTGTACATACCCCAAAGATAATTTACATCTATGTAGGCACCCAATAATATGCATATCCGACTTGTTTGCCCAATTAAACACAACTCGCCGTATCTAGTACCGTCTCCATAATTATTGTAATTATTGCAATCCGAAAAGTGCATACCTAAATTACATATAAGCTTGCTAAACACCACCAGAAGCAAAAAATACAAAAAAAAGAAGAAACCTTGCAATGTACTTTTTCCAACGAAGTTACAGCGAGACAGATAGTTTGATTGAACTTTGTTTTTAAAGGTCAAACAAGGCAAGACAGTATAACCAACAGCCAAATCATAAGGAAGTTATACCGTCGCAACGACAAAACACTTTTTTTCTTACTGGAAGTTTTATAACAAAAATCGGGAAAGCGATAAAAAAAAAAACAATTTTCATATTTAAAATAATCCCAATCGGAAAATTATTCTTATCAAATAAAATTTGGGGCGTGTACCGCTACGAATGGATTTAAGAATTGTTTTTTGCAAAATGAATGCAAAAAAATATAATTTTTAATTTAAACCGTTCATCGAGCATTTTATGAAAAAATAAAATTGCACAAAGTTAATTAAATGTATGTGATACTGACCTTACAATGAGCAAAGAAAAGGCACTTAGAGCAGCGAAGTCGAAGCAGCGTTCCTCGTAACTTCGTTGGTGTGCGAGATTATTGTACGCCTCTTTTACTATTAACTTTTTATCAATTATATTGTAGCTTTTTTCTATTTGTTGTTTAATTAGATTATTGATAAATCTATAATCCACTACACACACTCCTTAAAGATATATTTAATTGAAAAAAAAAATAGAGGACGATCTGATAAATTCTTCAGTATAACCAAATCAATAATGGCATTGCAATAAAAGTTTTGACATATCCGCCATAATCACGTATTAAAAAGTCTCCACTGTTGTTTTTTATATCGTATAGTACATTTGGAAATTCTAACAAGGAACTTTTTCACTTTCAAGGGGTATTTGAGTTTCTTATTAAAACACGAAACAAATTTTGAATTTTAAGATTTGTATGAACTGGTTGTACTTTGTGATTACTTATAATACAAATTTAATTATTTTAATTGAATTTAAATAAGAAATAAATATACTTTAGTCCGGGAGTTACAATTAGTGTCAATTCGACAGTCTGTAGTTGTGGATGCAAAGAAAACGAATGAATCGTATAATGAATAATGAACTTTTTACGTTTTGATGATGATCTCTACACGGACGAAAGTTCTGTTTGAATATGAAATTCCATTTAAGTGGATATTTTATATTGCTTGTTTATATTGTGACTTTTCTCTATCATATTGCCGGAATTACACGTAATTCAAATTACCAATTTTATTCCATTTTATTGACATTACTGACAAAATCGTGTAAATGGTTTAAAAATTTGTCATTATTTTCGTCATTAAAAAAATGGCAAGGAATACTGGCAGTAAATATTGCCATTATAAGAGCGTCATGTAAATGCACAATTATGCCATTTTGAAAATTATGGCACGCCGCGAGGAAGAGAGAACGTGCTCAATGGGCCACGCAGACGAGATGAATATTTCTGGGGGGAAAATCAGCATCATACTTTACTTTACGCGCACACGAGATGAACTATTCTGGTGAAAAAAATGTATACGTGTATTTAATTCTTTTGTTTAGTATTTCTGTTCTGACTCTCAAAGGCAGAAAGTTGTGTGTGTATTAGTGTTCCACCTCGTTCTTCCATTCAAAACTTGGCGGAACTTTCATCCCGTTTCGTTCCCTCTCCTACAAATTTATTACTCTGGCGGAAGAAATCATCTCCTGTGTGTTGACACATTCTTTAACGGGAGATTAACATTATCAATCAAACAGTCATTATTTTGCACCGTGTAAATACTTATCAATATTATTGATTTGATTTGCCAATTATTATAATTATAATTAAATACTGTCAAATTAAAATTGTTGGTTGCAAACATGTATTACAATAAAACTCACATGACGGAAACCAGCACACAGAATTTTACCGCCGAACAGATAGTTGTGGTACAGAAGAAAACAGAATTTTGATTTGTTTTAGCTTGAGCTGCGTACCAGTCGCCCAAAATGGGTTAAAATGAGACAGTAAGTACCTGGTTCTCAAATCCACAGTGCCAAACTAGTGCCGTGCCATTCAGGTTGCATTCAAAAGACCTTAGGTCTTACAGGCATATAGTTTAATTTAAAAAAAATGCTTGGCTAAATTTTAGAGAATTTTGAATGAGAGGAAAATTTTTTGCACGAGCGGTATACTAGGCTGAACGCGGGAATATTTTTCAAATATATTGCCATCACCACCGTTCGCTTTCGAGCCTGATACAAGTGTTTGATATTTAAAGTAAAACCATTTGCATTAAGCGATTAAGGCCCGTTTGCTGATAAACAACTTAAGCACTTAAATTCTTCTTATGTGAAAGTTTAGCAGAGCAAAAAGTAGCCCTTGAGCCTACTTAAAACGCGTAGAACATAAATATTTATTATTGGTATCAGCAAACGGGGCTAAGTGATTGAATCCTAGTTTCTGCAGGCTGCGAAATTTAATAGATGTTAATATTATAGAAACATCTCTCCTAAGCTCTAATTTTTTTAAAAAAGTTCACTCGAACCATAACGGTAATCACAACCAATAATTGACCTCTTACACAGTGAAAACTACTGGACATTTTGTTGACGTTTTCTTTTAATAACAATGGAAAACGAAATTGCCTGATTTTTTTCGTTTCCTTTTAATGTTTCTTGGCTTGAAATACACTACACCTAGTTTTAAATGGAACGTCGAAAAATCTCTTCAATTCGAGACAGGTGGAGATATTGTTCACATCCCTCTGTTCTGAACAAGTTTACACCATTGTCTATGCACTCAAACTCTATTCACAGCTCTCTCGTACGAACGAAAAATAACGTAAATAAAAAACGCATATAAAAGTAAATTTAGTATAAAGACACTTTGAGTGTTCTGAAATCAAATTATTTTTCGAATCAAACAATACTATTGTTGAGAGTATACAATTGTCTCGTTCTCGTGCTGCGGCAAGAGACAAGACTAGTTTGTTTTTCTGGTCTCTGCCCCTACTCCTAACCGAAAGTCAGATCCGAACCAATTCCGTGCATCAAATCAAAAAGTGAAAGACTAAAGATTTTTGTTATTTTTTTTAAATAAAATTATATTATAATTTATAAAATCTGCTGCAAATAGTAGCCACAAACAAATTTGTAATGTGTTAAGTTCTCCATAGTACAGAAAACGCAGTAGCTTTATACTTACCACAAAAAAAATTGTCGAAGAAACAAAAATGACTGGAACCCGATTGACGCGGTCAGGTCGTAGTCGATTTCTAATCGGATTAGGGTTAATTATTCTTATGTTTGGGTTCGTTGCAATATTTCACAGTTCACAAACCCAACTAGATGAATCTAGACAACAGCTTATACGATGTGAACAACAACAGGAAGCTTTAAACGCTCGTATGCAAGGTAAATATTTTGAATTTTATTCTGGTTGACATCGCTGACCCATTTAACACACCCTTTAACTATGTACTTAAATTATATTAGCAATAATTGAACATAAATTCCGTCTGGAACGGAGCCTCGAAGCCGAACGGAAGGAACACCTCGAGACACGTCAAAATCTTGAACAACGAGCCAAAGAGCAGTTAGACCAAAATGCAAAGGCTAAAATGACGTCGACATTGCATTATGATAATCTTAATCAGAGGTACAAGCTTCTTCAGAAGGAACATGGTGATTTGGTCGAGGATTGTTCGAAAACAAAGAAACAACATTTAGAAGCTGTTAACAGTTTGGACACGAAGGTAAAATCACTGCAATCCCAATTGCAACAAGTTCGCAGTTTAAATGATAAGGATCTTGAGGAATTAAAGGTAAAATGTTTATGTGATCTTTTTGACTTATAATCGTTCATCACTAAATAGAGGAATACAGTAGCATGTGTAGAAAATTTATTTAAAAAAAATGAAAATTTAGATTTTAGAACTTACGATTCCATTAATGGAATGTGTTACCCTTACCAAACACTGTGAGGAAGCCTATAGTCAATGTAAGTTTTCCTAAGGTAATTTAAGGACAACGAGTTCAGCTCGAGGAATAGCCCTCATTATGAATAGCGATTCGAACTTAAAATCTTTGCGAATTTGCTAATTTCGTATTAAGAATAGCGATTCGATGAAACTTAGCTCGCTTCAAATGTCAAAATTGTAGCGAATTTTTTTATCGAGGGGTTACAAATAGCGAATCTATTGGTGACAATGGCGTAGTGGATAAAGTGCTTGATTGCTAACTTATGTCGATTTCGTTTCAATAATTAGGATTCGCTACTAAAACCAATACTTTTTTGCTTTGAAACGAACGATTACGGACCGATATTTTTTTTGGGACTGTGTGTGTTGCTTGGCAGCTCTAAAAAAAACAAATCTTCAATTCGTTAATACATCATTATTTCGTTTTAATTTCCCGATTCCGACGCGGGGGAGTTCCTAAACCCACTGTCACTTTTTAATATTTTTTCCAAGAAGTTTTTAACAATTTTTTTTTATTTTTTTATATATTAATTTACTTTTTCTGTACACTGCCACAAAATAAAAATTAATTCACAACACAACAATTGAGAAACTTCAAAACAAATATTGTAGTGTGTGTAAGAATCCGTGCACAAATCCGTTTTGAATCCGTCTCCAAAAAAAGATTCAATACGGATCTGTTTTTTCAGAAAAAAATTGGTTTTAATTTGAAACGAATTTGATTTTCAGAAAAAAATTGACGGCGGATCGACGGCAGATCGATGTTTTTATTGAAACGAAATCGACATTAAACGTGTGGGTTCGGTCTCCACGCTAGGCGCATTCTTTTCTATCACCCTTATTACGAATGGCGTTTCGCTTAAATATCGAATGTCATTTTCAAATATTTGTATTCCGATTGGCGTTATATTGTCATTTTTCTCAGCGTAACGCCTTAATTCGAGTGGAACTTGAATTTTTGTGAGAGAAACGTCACTCATCGTTATTACAACATGCAATACGCTCGTTTTTGTCAAACAAAAATGTTTAAACGTCGCGAAATTGCCTAAAAATATAAGTTTTGTTGCTTTGTATATTCTTTTTCAACACTTTATTAAATTTGGGTTTATTAAAAGGTAAACATTACAAATGCTGAATAAATGAAGCATCTCGTGGAGTTATTGGAACTAATTTTAAGAGAGGAGGACGGACGTATCACAAAATGAACAAAACAAAATCAAATTGGAATCATATTTTACACATTTATTAGCGATTTTTTTTATTTGATCGGCAGAAATTGAATATGAATTGAAAAATGAATGACAGTTGCATTGAAAATTATATTTTTCAAAATCAGCTGCTTATGTGGAACGTATTTCGGTCGACAACGAGTTGCGTTTTAGTATCGTAATACCGACACTAAAACGCCTTAAAACTGGTTCTCAAATCCACTGTGCCAAACTAGTGCCGTGCAATTCAGGTTGCATTTAAAAGACCTTAGGTCTGACAAGCATATAGTTAAATTAAAAAAAAAAAAAAAGAATCTTCGGTAATCTAACCCATGTAAGGTCCTCTTTATGAGTAGCGAATCGAACTTAAAGTCTTGCGAATTCGCTAATTTCGTATTAAGAATAGCGATTCGCTGAAACTTAGACCGCTTCACGATAAACAGATAATAAGGTATGCTCATTGTGTTTTGACAGTTGTGGTTTGACGTCATCGTCAACTGGTTCAGATATAAGATGAAAGAAAAGAATACCATTTTATTGCATTATTTTTATTTTTTTTTCTATTCTTACAGTTAATTTCACTTAAAAATTGTTGGTTTGAAGCTTAATTCTAAAATACAGTCTGCACTTAAAAAATAGTTTTTTTACACTTATATCTAGAGGCACAGCTTCAGCATTTTTTAAATGTTTTTTCCAGGAACTTGTCTTCTGTGTATAAATGTTCCTTATTGTGTTTCAAAAAAATATTTTTCAAAAGTCTAACATTTTCAATGAATGTATCGCTTGGTTTCTTAAGTCCACCTTCCGGCTTTTCATCCACCCAAGTAGGCATTGCTGAAGAAATATCCTCAACTTTCCAGCGTACCTTTTTATTGGGATGCTCCAATTGTTCTGCTTGGGTAGATGCAAATATCCCTCTTAAAGATGTCCTCATAGCCGTGCTCAAAGCCTTATCGTTTTTTGCCTGCTTGCGCTTCAGATTGCTCTTCAATCTGCTGACTTGCCTTTGCAGTTCCATGATTCTTAGTTCCTTGCTGCAGTTGTATTCAACTCTATTTTAGAAAATAGAATAAAATAAAATATTATTTTAGGTAACTCCAAATAATTTCCAAGTATATCTTACTCTTGTTTGGGTGCTAAAATTTGTGTAATACAAACAATCCTCCTGATCATGGTCTCCACAAAATTCTTCCTCCTATGGACTTTCGGGGACAAAGTTACTTGTCGAGGGTTTGTGGAATCTGCATGTATTAAACATGGTTAAATATATAATATAGGACAGTTTATTTCAACTTATTACTTTTCGAAAGCAGCTAGAGATTCATTAACGATCCTTTTGTTTTCTCTTATTTCTTGTCTTTTTGTCTCTCGAAGATTGCTCAAGTTCATTTGGCAAATTTTTAGATGGTACTGATTCTTTCCTTAAAGCTCTCTTATTTTCAGGAACATTTAAAAGTATATCTTAAAGTGGATAGTCGCTTTCAAGAAAATGTTCTGAGCAAACACGACTGCTTTTTAAAGAATAACATTTTTTATTACTACAAGCACTTATCCACAATTTGCACATTTTAGCGTCTTTCGGGAAATATTGAAATTTTAATTATATTTCATTGTTTTTTCTCTCCGGTGAACTATTACATCCCAAAACAGGACACACAACCATTTTCAAATTTTAAAATTCACTTTTTAAACGCAAAAACAAATAAAGTAAAAAAACTAGTCAAACTAACAGAACACGATGACGTCATGGGTAAGCAAGATGGCGAAATGGGTGTATCTAATGAGCATACCTTATTATCTGTTCATCGTGGTCGGCTTCAAATGTCAAAACTGTAGCGAATTTGATTATCGAGGGACTACAAATAGCGAATCTTCGATAATTTAACCCATGTTAAGTAATATGCACATGCGAGCGGCCAACGAATTAACGAATATTAGCCATTTTGACATTTCTTATTGTTAGCATTGTAGCATTTTGACATTTCGTGCACATGGATTTAATTTTATTCGTCACGAATATAGGTTGAAAATCTGATTTTGAGGTTAGACGCGAGTGAACAAACTGCTCGTTGAAGGGTGGATGGTGGAACGCGAATAGAGTTTGGCTGTTCGTAGCAATCAGATGCAATTTGCGATTAAAAAGTAAATTTTTCTGTCTTAAATATTAATGTAAATTATATTTCTACAATTTTGTTTAGAATTTGTGAAGAACTTAGGTTGGTAAATTGTTTTAAATGGAATTTATTCGTTTATTCATCGGTCGTTGTTCCTTCTCTTGTGAATAGTCCTTAAGTGTGATAAGCTAACGAATCAAAATATTTAGTGATAACGTTAGCGAATTGTTGTGCCGGGAAACATTTTCTATTTATTGTTGATAAAAGTTTCAAATTTACTTGTATCAACCTGTAGCTAGTTATTTTTCGTAATGACCGACAAAAGAAAAAGCTATTTATGTGCAAATTGCGAATATTGTTAAATAAATAAAACTAATAACCAATACAAATTAATTTGTAAAACTAGTTATTTTGATGGAATCAAATATGGACGTTTGTAAAGATATGAATTGCCGTGCATTTAAAAGACCTTAGGTCTTACAGGCACACAGTTAAATTAAGTATTTTGGGTTCTTCGAAGAAAAAACGAAAAAGATTACTGGGAACAATTTCCTGTCGAATTAAACTTCCTTGAGCCTCCGATTCGTGAGGGAAAAGAGTTTTTTTTTTTAAATTTAACTATATGCCTGTAAGACCTAAGGTCTTTTAAATGCAACCTAAATTGCACGACTCTAGAGTTGCATATCGTTACTAAGAATATTTTATTAATTGCACCTATGATTGTTTCTGTACATAGATTTGCTCAACCTACAAGTTAAAGCTTAACCAACAAATTGCAGTTAACAAAACAATGTGACTGGTGGCGGGCCATATCGACTGCCAAATTTCCTTGTCGCCTGACACAGTTGACTGTGAGAGTCCCAAACCGAATTCATTACCGACACTGGTTTGCTAGCAACTACTTCGAAGCCAGTTTTATAAGAGATGGAACTGCATTGAAGTTCTTAGCTTTAATACATGCATTATTTGGTTGGGGGCATACAAAAAACCATCCTTGTTTAATCGGAATTACAAAATAAATCTAATGGAAGACAAAACATTGATTTTTTTGGTATAATTGATTAAATTTTGAAGGCCAACAAATTGTTCGGGAGCTCTAAGGGATTAGAACTAACGAATGTTTCTTCTCAACCTTCCAAACTTCTTGCCTTTTTGTTTCAAACTCAATAACCTCAAAAAATAAAATGTTGCTTAACATAATTTTATTTTTTTTTATTAAACCGTCGAAAAATACTAAATTAAGCACACAAAACAAAAATTTTACAAAAAAATAACGCAACACAAACAGCGCTTGACGTTTAACATATGTTTTCTTTTTGGAATTTATTTTTGTCACCATTTATTTTTAAGCTTACGTTTAAGGTTGCTATTAATAATACCGTGATAATCGAAGTTCGCTAAATTATTCGCAACTTATCGAATGTTCGATTCGCTATTCATAATGAGGGCCTTAATCCGGGATCAACATAATGTACATACACCTACCACTTTATATAAGTGCGTTAGTTGAACTTTATCCAGGTTTGACCCAGTAGTCCTACCCTATTCTTGAACACGAGTCGAGCGAGTTTCATTGAATTCGCTTCGAGTTACAAAAAAAAAAAAACTTGAATGAAAGAACATAGGTGCGTTCCCGCTGTCAAATCTTGTTGCCGTACTCCAATTTTTCACAGAAGAGAGCGCTCATGAGAGAGTAAAATATTTCACCAGGCTACGAAGTTTAGTCCAAGAAATTTCTTTGGACAAAATTATGAAGACTGTCAAATGAAGGAAAAAAGAAAAAAAAACAATACATAAGCTGTCAGTTGCCAAGTGTATCGTTACAAAAGTTGAAAACAATGGAATTTATAGTCTGTTCGTCTTATCCGTATAATAAATTGAAATTTGTGATATCAAATTGGTTATTTTAAGAAATAATTTCACGTAAATTTTTAATAAACATTTTCAAAAATACACTTTTACGTTGACGTTTAAAAAATGGCAAAAATTGTTGTTCAAAGCGTTCCCGTACTTTTGTGAAACTTTGTTGCGCTCTGAGAGATTTTTACCCCCACTCTTTCAAAAATGACAGTCGTCACATTTTCGTGCACAAAGTACGGGAACACACTTATGGGGTTTTCGCTTGGTCACAAAAATCAATTTTTTTTTTTATTTAGATCTGTCAAAAAAACTGATTTTGACAATTTTTGACTTCGATTGGGTGAACAAATTGATTTATTTTTTGATTTTAAATCAATTTTGCAGATCTACCCCTCTTTTACTAACACCACTATGCATCATAATTGACAGCCATCATTCTGACAAAACAGCTGGTTCACAGACACAAATATACACAAATACTATAGCAAATAAAAATCAATATGAACACGTATTCGATTCGTTACGAAAAAAATCAATTTATAGATCAAAATATAAATTAACCAAATGAAAACCCCATGCAATTACCAAAAGAAAACTCCATTACATTAGTATTTTAATGTCGTTAACTATTTGCCAATAAGGGATTTTGATCAATTTTTCTTGGCAAATAGAACGCAAAATCTTTTTTTTTATTTTATGAAAAGAAAATAAAACCGTTAGACGTTTCAGCTTTATTTTGGTGTGTGTGCAAGTGCGAGTTTCATGTACGTGTTAAATCCCTGTATTTGATCCAGATCTGGGATTTTGATCCTGGATCAAAAAAAAAATCGATAATTTCGGTAGAATTAAATGTGAGAACTGGTCGGGGTCCCACGTGGGTACCTATATACATACATTGTATATTTTTTTAAATTAAATCCCGGAAACAGATATTTGCATATACATTATTATATACATACAACAATCTAACCTTAAAGAATCAAAAAGTTAAAACTTAAAGAATGTTATAATTATTTGTATGCTTTGCAGACTAAATATGATACCGTGGTTCAAGAAAAGGACCGTCTGGAAATTCTACTGAAAACAACATCACTCAGTGCTGAAAACAACAAAAAGAAAATCATCAAGCTATTGGACATAATCAAGGAATACAATAATAATTGTAACTATAAGCCAAAAACCGATAGTGACATTCAGAGCGATCAAACAATGCCATCTCCGATTGCTGGCAGCAACCATAATCAAATAATGCCTAATCATCCATTGGATAAGCCTCTCGTTCAGAAGTCCTTCAACGAACAACAATTAGTGAGTCCCGATTTGTACAAAGTATCTATTAAAATAACTAACAACACTCAACCAAGTGCTTCAAATATGTCTACTCAAAAATCTTTCGCTCAATTTGCTGATATGGGTGAAACTCGAAAAGATCACCCCATCGAAAAATATAAAAATGCGATAATTAATTCTGTTGAAAACTTTCAGATGATTCCCAAGCCATTGGCCAGTTCTGAGGACAAAAATAAAGTATCTTCTGAGAATGTACAGCAAATACCGCCACTAAATTCGACAGCTAAATCATCAACTGTGCCTATTTCTTCAGCGAATGGTGCTGAAGCAGGAGGTTCTCACGATGTAAATCGACATGCTTTGTCTGTAGCAAACCAACGCAGCACACCTAGCGCAATTAAATCCAAGCGATCCAATACTGCAAAAGAACTTCACAAACCGCCGAAACATATACCACTAGGAGTAGCTCCGATTCCAGAGAATTTTGAGTATTTGCTTAGTAACAATCGTAACGAGGACCAGCAAGCTGCCAGTAAGCTAGCAGATCTTAAACAAGGAGAAGCTGACAATAAGCAAGATACCGACAACAATCGTTATCTTAATGTTGTAGACGAATTGGTTGAAAAGAATAACGAGGGTGGTGAGCAAGATACCGGGGCACACGAAGTGAAAGACGCCGATTTCAATGCAGATAAGAACGATGAAAATGTAAACAATGGTGCGGAAGAGGATAACAATTTCTTTGAGGCGAAAATAGCTCCGAAAGATAATGATGATCGTGCTGATGGAGATGATATAGAAGTATTTGGTAAACGAAATCACAAGGACCAAGAAGATGATTTAGCACCGGCGGCAAATGCTTTGCTCGATGGAGACAATTTAAATAACGAGGTAGCTGGTGATCAAGGAAAGGAGCAGTTTGCCGATGGCTTGCACATAGATGAGGGAAATGAAGAAGAGGAAGATGGTAAGTTATGATTTTTTTTATTAAAAACGTTTAATAATATTTTTAAATTTTGTTTTTTTTTTCGGACAAAATCAATTAATTTAAGCTTTTCAGCATTGTACTCTTTTTTATAATTTGATTTGTGTAATCGTTTCATTTTTAGACAAACCAACTAGCATCCTTAGGTACGACTAGTATTTTGGTCAGCATTATGACATAGTCAATTTTATGAAGGTTCAAAAGCGTCTAAAGTCAGACCTGTCTACTTCGTTTCCTAAATCATTCTAAGTAATAAAGAATTCTTCCGAAAAATCAGCAGTTTCATTTTCATTTCATTTATTCGTGGCAATTTTTAACATAGATACAACAACTTTTAAATAAGTGCAAGATTCAGTATTAGTATAGAGTACATATATAAATAATCGAAAGAAGAAAAAAAAATAAATAAATCTAAAGAAACAGAAAAACAAAAATGAGAAAAAGTAGTTTTAAATAGAAAAAAAAATAAAATAAAAGAGGAGAAATAATAAATAAAATAAATACAGTCGAACTTCAAAAACTCGAACAATCACTTGCCAAAAAAATAATTCGAGTTATCAAGTTAATATAAATTTCGTAAGATTTATTTGCGAATACAAAAAGTACAGTGTTGTTATTATTTAAAATATTCTGTTAAGCTTTTTTTTTTATAACTTTGCACGCGCTCAAGGGATTATGAATACCCTTTATATGTTTTTCTTAACACAGCGCGGGCATCCGGTTGGAAGAAGAGAAAGAAGGATAGGAAAGATGTGTGGCGCGATGTTCTGAGACTAGGGCTGGTTTATGTCTCAGATTTATCTCCAGGGATGGCGGCTGAACTAATGCGGAGAGAATTACCGTGTCTAATTTATTTATGTCCCTTATAATTCGCATTATTTTATTTAGTTCTTTGTCATATTTTATGGGTATGATAGTTTACTCAATCACATGTTGTTAGTGTTATGCCTAAACAGTATGTAATGAGCAAAGCAGCCACTTATTTTATGACAATTTTGAGAATTTGTTTTTAATGGAATATAAGAAGACATAGACAACGGCAGGAATCGAACCTGCAACCACGAGGTGGTGACAGGCGACCACACAACTATCGCGCCACGGCCACCCCCTGACGAATGGATTTGCCGGAATGCTATATTTAATAGCCGCATCCTTCTTTCTTGACCCAACTTCCACCTCTTTTTTTTTAATTTAAATTTTAAATGTTCGTTTAACGACATATCCACGTTAGCTTTACTTTTAATAAAAACTTCACACTGCGTTGCTGCATATCTACGTCAGTTTCTACACTTTTTATTTCGTTCTTATTTCTAATTTTTAAAATAAGACTGAATTCATATTATAATACATACGTATATCAACCTAATAATGTGTGTTATAACCAGTGTGGCCAATTTATCATTTTCCTGCTAAATTTAGCCGCTTTTAGCATTTTTTATTTTAAAATCCTGCTCGCAGTTTTTTTAGCAGGAAATTTGGTTTAGCAGGAAATCTAGCAGGTTTTCAAGCCTAAAATAAAATATTACTTTAAAAAATTAAAACTCAATCACACATAAATGCGTATCGCTCATTACAGAGTTTCAATCGCGAACTCCACAAAATCTACGAATTTTGCAGCAAGTAAATTTATTTTATTTTAAAAAATGTTTGCGGATTCATAAACAACCATTAAGGATTTTTTTAAAGATACAAACATGAATGCTGAAATTAATTCCAAACTTAAATCGTAATGGGACAACATAAATCCAAATAAATGTGAGAATATTGAAAATACTGTTGAATTTTAGTGCGAGGTGAAAACCCTTACAAAGACTTATCAAACTTTGTCAATTCGTTTTTAGTTTTGCCTATCTCAAAATGCTGCAGTTGAAAGAGTGTTTAGTTTAATGAATCTTGTAAAGGATCAAAAAAGGAATCGAATAAAAATTGATTTGCTAAAAGTATACGGATAGAAAATCCGAGATAATTTATCTGAGAAACGTTGTGGTGCCTTCATTATTCCTCCTAATAGAATCAAACAAGTTGCCTTATCAAAACTTTATTTTGCCGTAGAAAAGAACAAGAATTTTGTGATATTTTAGTGCTTTAAATGAAGCAGAAAACTTTTGAGTAAAAAAATTTATATGAATACCTTTTACTTCATTAGTTTAACATACTCTGGTACCTGATTTTTTTTTGTTTCTTTATGTTGCGAAATGGAATAATAACTATTTGTAAAGTTATTTTCTTTTTTTCAATAAACTTAACAAAATAAACAATTTCTTTTTTAACAATTATTTAAAATTCAATATGCTAAAGTAAAAAAAATACAAACAAATATACACTCGGTACCTATTTTAAACGTCACCCTAAGACAAGTTCGATTGGTCCAGGCATATATTTATTGGGCAGGATTTGTGGCAGTTTTTTTTTTTCTAAAAAAAAAATTAGCATTTTTTTAGCAGGATTTGAAATTTTTCATTGGTCACACTGGTTCTAACACCGGAACATGACAGATTTTACTCACACTTAAATGAATCACAATTTTCTACACACAGATATATATATAAGGCCATAGAACATACAAACACAGTGCCTACAAACGCAATGCATTATGAAATGAACTTGTAACAATCCACAGAATTTTATAATTTCCCTAAAAAATTCGTGACGCCAAATAATATCTTCGAGTTATCGAGACATTTTAGTTATAGAAGTTCGAATTATCAAACAAAAATTAAATGTAATCTTCAGGCTTAGCGCTAATACCAACAAATTTCATTCGAGTTATCAAATATTCGAGTTATCGAAGTTCGACTATAATAATAATAATAGAGTTTCCTCATACCATCCTGGCTTAAGCAAAGAGTACCTATCTTTGCATTGCAAAAGATTATGCTCTATACTTTACCCTAGATAAATATGAAAAGAAGAAAAGTAATTAGTTAAAGAAAAACTTTAAGAATAACAAAAAATATTTTTTTTTAAATTGATCACGTCTAATTGTTATTATTTTTAATAAAAAGTTTCAGTTTTCTCTTAAATAGGTTTATTCCGTTTTCATTTTTCACAACACTTGGAAGATTATTAAAATAATTGAATCCATAAAAAAAAAATACTACGTTGGGTACTAGCAGTACCCACATATTTCTGGTGTCAAGTGTTTTGTTTGAAATTTAAGATTTTTTGTATCGTGGTACTGAGACATTATACCTAAAATTGAAACTTTACGAACTTACCGCGATTATTAATAATTAAAATCGAAATAAATTTTGTTTCGATTTTTATTTGTCCGACGTTTCGACATGGTTACACTTGTCGTGGTCACGGGTTAACTGATGGCTTGTAGGTGGGTATTGCTTTCTCATTACTCTGTTCTTGTACGTAAATAGTACCGGTGCGTTTGTACTTGCAATTGGGGTGGTGATACATGCTGTTGCAACTGCAATAATTGTTGTTGTGAAAATGTATTCTTGAGAGCAAGCAAAGCTAAAAGCGTCTGTTGGCAAGTTATTTCTGCGTTTGTTTTTGTTTTCAGCTTCGATTTTATTTAGCTTTATTCTGTTGATAAGAGGATCCCAGAAGACAGATTAAAACGTAAGGTCTCGATTGAAGTTTGAGTGCATTTTGATTTCGATTGCCTTTCGAACTAATATGGGCAAAAACCTTTCAGTGGAAATTGATTTAGTCTGATCGAACCGTATAAAATGATCTTCATTATACGCTAAATGCTCGCATATTGCCGATTTGTTACTGCATTCTTTTGTATGGCTCTTATATGTTCTTGAAGTCTTGTGGAAAATGCTCCTTTTATCTCTCCTATATAAGATGGGCCACAACTACAAAGCACATGATAAACTCTTGGATTAAACGCCGATTAAACGGAAACGCCTTTTCTATACGGAAGAAATGCTCTTTTTTCATTTTGTTGTGTTGAAGTTTCTGAAGATATTCTTAGTTTTGGTTTCCAATACCGTTGTTTGAAACTATAGCCATTATTGAAAAGAACTGCGTCAACATGTTTCAATTCCTCTTCACGATGATCTTTGTCACAAATCACTTTTGCTCTATTAATAAGAGCTGACACCACGGAACAGAAATTGGATGGATGGTGATGGGAAGCGGCATGCAGGTATCTATCGGTGTGGGTTGGCTTCCTATAAACAGTGTGTCCTATAGTTCCATCTTGTTTTCTTATGATTTTGACATCTAAAAATGCCAACGAGTTTTCTTCTTCAACTTCCATTGTAAATTTTTTTTTGGATGCACCGAATTTAAGTGGTTGAGGAATGTATCAACCTCATTTTTTTTGAGAATACAAAATCAGCCTTATTCTGTAAGACGTTGAAAGTCATACAAAAAGCGACAGTCTGAATTTTGTATTACGTAAGGCGTTCAACGGCAAATAAACGTCAATTTGTCTATTCTCTCTTGTGGAACGCGTTCACTATATTTTTTTCTTATTCCGATAGTCGTTTCTATAGAAAAAAGACGTCTGTAAAAACGTGGAAATCTGTCGTCGATAAATTTGTTGACGACAGGAGTAAAAATGTAATATTTTTTTAACTTATTTTAGTTTTTATAATTTAAAATTCTTTGCTTAGGTCAAAAATATCAACCTAAATTCATATGCGACGACTGATCGAGCTCATGGACGAGAAGCACCTCGACAAAATCTTTAAGAGGTTATAAAACAAATACTGTATGGGATGATGGGATTTTTGCTTAGAGTAGACTGGGCTCGTTTCCAAAAAGTCGTTCCCAACCCCTTTGTGGTAGGTCTCTTTAGCAAAAAATCTGAGAGTAGAGGTTAGTTTTAAAACCATTGGAATTGCCACAGAACGTTGCTGAAGAAAATGTTTTCTATCAAAGCTAAAACAGACTTAAAAGCTTCTTTGTCCAGTTAAAAGAACATTTGAATCTGTTAACAATTGCGATGAAATCAAGAGTCAAAACCATTGTTAGAATCACCTACTGCATACATTTTTTCGTTTATTATCTATATAAATACTTTGTGCCAAGCAAATCAAAAGGATCGAATGCAATCCTGCAGTATCAAATCTTTCTTTTTGTTCTTCCTCTGGAGAATTGCAAGTTCCTCAAAATGTTTCATCCAAATATCTGCAATGACTGGAGCAAGTGAGGAAACCATTTTAGAATTTTTCATTGTACAAAAGGTATAAATGAAGAAGTTCTACTAATTTTGAGTCCTCATCGGAAGAAGACAACTTGTTTTTTATGACATATATGCATTCTTAAACTGGAGCATTATAGCGAGTTTCATTTAAATTTCAAAGAACTCCTCTCAAAATGGAGATTTGATCTTTTAAATGAAACTCTGTGTCCAAATTTAATTGTAGTATTGGACGCGTTCCGTGGCATACTTAAAGCAATCCAGATTGCTTTGTGTTGTTGTAAAGCCTAAGGACAAACCAGCTTATGAACTAAACATATGTTGTCAAACACAAATCTCAAGCTACCCAAAAATTATTATTAATTTGAGGAACAGCTAATTCAGAACTTCAGATTTGTATGCAATACAACTGACTTAACAGAGACAGCTACCTGGATCGTTCGAAAAGAAACCCGCTACTAAGGTATCTTGGCTAGTCTATCGGCATTGCACCGAACGCGCCCAATGCTGAATGACTGACACACACATTTCTGAAAAAAAAAACATTTTCATCATCAGATGATGAGGAAGATGAAGACAAAGCAATAGGAAACTCCACTAAATTTGTAAAATTTAAATTATTAACTTCTTCGTCTATTATTTGTTTACTTTTTAGTTTAATTTTTTAGCAGTGATTGGCATAATTTCACAATAAATTAACAAAATAGTTTCCATTTGATGTTTGACAGAAAAAACGTTTGTAACATGTATGCGTGCATTCAGATGAAATCTGCCTACCCACCAAAGATGAGATCTTTCTTGTTGAGATCTGATGTAGATTTGCTCTTTTTGTTGAAATGAAACTCTAAAAATTCAAAAAGATGAAATCTTTTGTCAGAAAGATCAGATCTTTTCTTAAATGAAACCCGCTAATAGTGAACAATGATGTGACATCGAAACTAACCATTATTTCATTTTCATTTACAAACAAATCTTTTATTATTGATATGAAATTCTTTTACAAGACCAACAAGACCAACGCCTTAAGTTGCATAGCTAGTTCCAAATACCATTTGGGGAATTTATTTGGCTAACAATTAGCTTCAAAGGGACATTTTCTTTGTGTACTTTTGGAAGGTCATATAGTTTTGGTGGTTGAATACAAGGCGGTATGGTGTTAGTTTTTTTAATAAGAGATTTGCATTCTGCCATTTTTTTTCCTCATTTTTCTAGTCACCCTTGCTGTTGGATCATAATTCATTTCTTTGTATGTATCACTATCACTGAGAAGATTTTCTATCTTTGATCGATCATCTATTGTATCGAGGACTACAGTACAATTTCCTTTATTGGCCGGAAGAACTAACAAATCTTTGTCTGCTTTAAGTTTTTTTCAAAGCAATTCTCTCATTAACAGTGATGTTTTGTTTTATGGATTTTGCCCTTCGAATTAAAACTGAAACATCCTGTCTAATAGTTTCAGATGTTAATCTTTCAATTTTATTTCTACGTAGGCACTCTTCAACACCTCATATTATTTACTCAGTAGGTATATTTAAGGGTGTAGGTGCAAAATTCATTCCTTTTGAGAGTATAGACAATGTGTTGTCAACAAGCTCTTTGCTAAATAAATTTCTCACTGTAAGCACTGGAAACAAAATTTATTTCGATTTTAATTATTAATAATCCGGTCAGTTCGTTTTTTGTTGTTCCTCAAGTTTAATGTTTGGGACTCTGACACTTTGAAGGTTCCATAAGACATAATCAGGAAGCATTTCATTACGCATTTTTGTTTAACTTTCATCCAATTAAGACAATCTAGAATAACACGAATCGGTGTGTATATGTTCAGCTTTAAGATCACTCTCATACCCTTATTCTGCAGTCTCTGTAGTCTTAATTTAATAATTTAACATCAGCGCTACAACCAAAGAGTAGAGTTGAACAATAATTAAAGTGGGGCAACACAAGAGCATTATACAAAAGAATAGACGTCTAAAATGCCAGATTTTTTTAAAATTCTACTCAAGAAATGATTTTTTTTAAATTTGTGCACAAACATGACCCGCGTGCTCTATAAAATTCAGCTTTTCTAGTACCGTCTACGTCTAGGTTTGAACTGTCTTCATCCCAACATCCGTATTACCAAAGATAGGAAGTTCAACAACCGAATCGCATCGCACATGCGATTTTCGAAAATGTTGGTATGAAGTATTATTTAGAATTCGAAGCCACTCCTATATAAAAATTTGATTTAAATCCGTGGAGCAGTTTATGAGAAAGTCGAAAATTAAAAAATGATTGTATGACAGGTACCGTTAATAACAAAATATGTAAAAAAAAATGTTCAACCAAATGATAGACTATACCTATAGTAGTGAACAGATTTTTTTAAATCAAAATCGTTAAAGCCGTTTTCGAAATAATTAAGATGGTTGAAAAAATGCAAAATTTTGGGGCTAAAAAACGATTTAAAAATCTGTTTGAGACAATCGCTTAAAACGCTTAAATACCAATAAGTTCGAAGAAAATCGCTTCAGCCATTTAGGCTGTAGATCGATCTACAGACAGACAGCCAAGCCGAATTATACTTGCTTACTTACTTAGGGGGCGCTTCAGTTCGGGGCGAACCTGGGCCTCAACCAACATGCTTCTCCAGCTAGCTCGGTCTTTGGCTAGCTGCCTCCAGTTACGCACTCCAAGTTGGTTGAGGTCATCTTCCACTTGAGCGCGCCACCTTAGGCGAGGTCTTCCTTGACTGCGTCTTCCCTCTGGGTTGGAATCGACGATCCTGCGAGCCGGAGCATTGTTTTCGATACGCTCTATATGACCTAGCCATCTTAAACGTGATATACGTATTTTTTGTACCAGGTCAATGTCGCTGTACAGCTCGTATAGTTCGTGGTTGAACCTTCTCCTCCAAAGCCCGTTAAAGCAGATAGGGCCGAAAATATTGCGAAGAACCTTACGCTCGAAACGACTAAGGATATCTTTATCCGCTTTTGATAGAGTCCATGTCTCCGCGCCATAGAGCAGGACTGGGATGATCAGAGTCTTATAAAGAGTCTCCTTTGTTTTTCGAGAGAGGGCTTTACTACTCAATTGCCTCCCTAGCCCATAGAAACAACGATTGGCAAGAGTTATTCTTCGCTTTATTTCTAACGAGATGTTATAGCGGATCCGAGGTAGACAAAGTCCCTAACTACCTCAAAGTTGTACCTGTCTATTGTGACGTTTTGTCCAATCCGCCGGTGTTGTGTGTCCCTTTTTGTGGACAGCAGGTACTTCGTTTTGGCCTCATTGACTGCTAGTCCCATCTTAGCCGCTTCAGCTTCAATGTTAGCAAACGCTCCAGTGACAGCTCAATTGGGTTCTGCCAATGTCTATGTCATCAGCGTATGCTAACAATTGCACAGACTTGAAAAAAATTGTGCCATTAGAGTTAACTTGGGATTTTCTTACAATTTTTTAAAGTATTAAGTTGAAGAAATCGCACGATGGCGCATCACCTTGTCGGAATCCTTTCTTGACATCAAAAGCTTCTGTGAGGTCAGTACCAACCTTGACGGAGCAACAAGAGTTCTCCATCTTCATCCTACACAGGCGGATGAGTTTTGTGGGGATGCCACAACCAGACATGGCTATGTATAGCTCGTCTCTATAAATGCTATCGTACGCGGCCTTAAAATCGATAAAGAGATGGTGGGTATCGATTTGGAGTTCTTGGGTAGTTTCCAGGATCTGCCGTAGCGTGAACATAGACCCACCTTTTTGGCGTTCTGTATCATTGTAATGTCAAGTCTCGAGTTCGATTTTTTTTTCAAGTAAAAATTGACGACTAATATAGTTTTTATTTGGCAATCCGGAAACCTTCCGGACTCTTCTGAAAGCGTTCACTTGGGAAAAAATGAAAATTCTAATTCTGAAAAGAAGAGAATTTTGCTTCTGGATTTGAAATCAGAATCAGAACCAGAAGCACTCACACATTCATATACTTGAACGTCAAACTCGACTGTTGTCATTTTTTTTTTATCATAATTGTGCAACAAACATTTTTTTCAATTTGAATATTCTCACTTACACATTTATTTTCACACATACAAACTCATTACAATTCAGAATCGCCAGAATCACACAAAAGTGTTCAGTTTAGACCCCGGATTCCGGATTGCCAAATAAAAACCATAAGGTAGGTGTAGTATAGTGGAATCAGTTCTAAAGATCTATTTCAGCGCACAAACTGAATTGTGTTGTAAAATATTGTCGTTTTTTATTTGCAGAATACAATTTAGCATTGTCAGTGTTCTTAAATTAAATAAATTATCAAGAGAGATACCATGTACTTATGTATTTTCTTGAAATATCTTGATTATATCTGCGCAGACGGAAAAAACCATACCTTGTCGCACTATTTATAAGGCCGTAAGTGCCATAGTGGCCTAACTTCAATATTCATTATTTTCAGTGTAGAACATAAGAAACAGGTTATTTTAAAACTCTGGTAGTTTGAAAATAAATGAACATATGTGCTTTTGATTTGATTTAGATTTTTCTGTCAATCTCAAATCTGAATCTGTCAAATCGAAATAAAAACAAATTATAGTTTGGCTTTTAAAGTTAAAACTAAGGAAAGAAGAATTCGGTTGCTCTTTATTTTTTTTTTTTTGGTTTGCATGACACAACAAACAATAGGGGTATTCAGGGGCCCAATTCCGCAAGCGTGAGTTTTCTCTGTGTACACAGAAAGTTGTGTACACCTACATTTTTCCGATTACGCAAGGGTGCGATGCATATTTTTTTGACAGATAACGTGTACACAGATGGGCAAATTTATGCAAGCATATTTTGAGCGTGAATAATTTTTTTGCACAGACAAGCATTCACGCTTGCGGAATTGGGCCCCAGGATGCGTTGCAACTGATCTAGTATCATTGTGAAAGGGCAACTTTGTTTTACACCACAACAACAACTTACATTGACTAAGATCTTACTACACTTTTGCACTTTTCCTAAATACCCTAACCATTGCAACATAAAACATAAGCGGTATTCACGATCCGATGCAACAAAAAGTTGTAAAATTTCGAAATTTTATTTTTTCTATAAATCGTGAACGCACCTTTTCTATTGTATTGCAACTCTGGAGTAAAAATGCAAAATCAGTTTGAACACAACCATATCTGACAGAAAATAACAGCTGCCAAACTTTCAACGACACCAGGCAAATTTGCACCATTGTATTTTTCTGTTACAATAGGGTTAGAGTATAGCAAAAGTGCAAAAGTGTTGTAAAATCTTAGTCAGTGTAAGTTGTTGTTGTGGTGCAAAAATAAGTTGCACTTTTGCATGATACTAGACCAGTTCCACCGGATCGTGAATACCCCTATACATTGGTGCAAACTTTGCCTGGTGTCATTGCCGGCGTTCACTCGCTTATTAGATATGTTATCTCGGATACCAAGCTATCGGAGTATATCTGTGGACGAACAAGATAGGTTAGCTGAAAGCTGTCAAAAAATCAGAACAAAACGCATACCAAATGAATTTTGCAGTCAGCTGTTGTATACATTTGTTCTCGGATAGCTAGTTATTCCAATTTTTTTGGGATAACTCAAGATAGCTTTCATGATAACAGCTGTTTTTTCATCAGATGTGCTTTTGCACGCATTACAACAATTGAAAGTTATTCTAGATTGCTGAGGATAACTGATGGGGTTTTCTTTTGGTAATTTCAGATTTTGATCGGAAATATGATTTTTTTCGTCGCGAATGGTATACGATTTCAGATTTATTTTTCTTTATCACGGTATTGTTTATTCGTGTCTGTGGAAACAGAAGGTATCTGATGGCAAATGATTTGAAAATTGTTTCTTCATTCAAGTTTTTTTTTGTAACACGAAGCGATCTCAATGTTTAAAAAATTAATGCCGACATTGATTTAGAGGATTACACAATTGTTAATACATAATTGCTATTATGTTTTTTAAAATGTATGTATGTTTTCACAGCCTTATTTCACTATTAACATAATTACTGAAAACAAAATCTTGTCAAATTGACGGCTGTCAATTGTTCTGATGGTGTTATGGTATTAGTAAAAGAGGGATAAATCTGCCGAAAAATCCAGATCTGCAAAATTGATTTCCGATTAAAAAATAAATTGATTTGTTTGCCAATTGGAAGGCTTTTATTGTAAAAATCTGTGTTTTGACAGATCTGAAGGGGAAAAAGATTAATTTTTTTTACCGACAGAAACCCCCATGAGGGAACGTCCCCATTGACAGTTTGGCAGCTGTTATTTTCTGTGAGAAATGTTTGTGTGTGGACAAATTGATTTTGTCAGAGTTGCAATAGAAGAGAAAAGGTGCGTTCACGATTTACGAAAAAAAATAAAATTTCGCAATTTTCCACCTTTGGGTTGCATCGGATCGTTAATACCCCTAATATCAAGTTCAATTGCACAAGTTTATAATGCGATAGACAAAATATTTTGTTCATAACACACAGAATGAATTACATATGTAAATAAAATTGCAAAAAACTAAATAATAAAATATATAATATAAAAAATATGAGATTAAAGATTTACTAAAAAAAACATACATTTTAAGACAGGGAATGTCGTTATCACATTTGATGTAACGGGCGTTTTTTTTAGACTTGTGGTTTTCAAAAAGAAATAAAACGCATATAATATAATGTTATGGCCAAGAATTTAGCTTTATTATAAAGATATAAGGGTTTGGCAAGTGGACGCCGCGGCTGGCTCGAATAAATTCCAGCCGAAGCCCAATTTTCGACCACTTTTTGCAGCAATTGGGGCCCTATGTCAGCAATAAAACGCCGAATATCCTCTTCAAAGTCGTCAATTATCTCGGGCTTATCTGCGTAGACAAGCGTCATCACAAAACACCACAAAAAATAGTGCAGCGGTGTTAAACCGCACGATCTTGAGGCCCCGCGACAGGCCCGCGACTTGAGATAATGCGCTCACGAAAAGTTTCATCCGCGCATGTAGCGCCGTCTTTTTGGAACCAAACGTCAATCACATCAACATCCTCTAATTCGGGCACGAAAAAGTCTTTAATCATGGCTCTGTAGCATCCCCCATTGACTATATCATTATGGCCGGCTTCATTTTTGAAGAAATAAGGACCAATGATTCCCTCTGCCCATAGAGCACACCAAACAGTGAATTTTTGAAGATGTAACGGAGCCGTCTCAACAATGGTTTGTGGATTATGATCACGTACGATAGTCCGTATTTCACTGCTTTTAACATTAGGAAATGAGTTACGAGGTACCAAATTTTCAATTTCGAAATTGTAATCATAAAGTAGTAGAATTCATTCCGCTTTGGAAGTAGGGAGTACAAAATATTCGTTTTTCTTTGTTTTATTTTTTGTTTAATATAGTTCATTTCTAAAAACAAATAACTTAAATATAATTAATATAATTTTAATTTCTTATCAAGCAGAAACGAAGGTTTAAACCGTAGGAAAATACCATATAAATGGTTCAATGCAATAATACACGCACTTCCACTTGTTAATGCAGCAATAAAGTTAAATGCAGCAATAATTTTAATATGAAACTTTTTGACTTTGTGTTATCGATGGAGATTATCATGATACTCAATTATGTTAAGTTTATTGCATTATTCTCACCTATGAGCAAATGGTCGAATGGCCTCACTATAATAGCGAGTTTCATTTAAGAAAAGATCTGAGCTTTCTGACAAAAGATAGCATCTTTTTTGAATTTTGAGAGTTTCATTTCAACAAAAAGAGCAAATCTAGATCAGATCTTAACACGAAAGATCTCATGTTTGGTGGGTAGGCAGATTTGATCTGAATGCACGCATACATGTAAAACGTTTTTTCTGTCAAATTCATCTGATGATGAAGAAGTTTTTTTTTCAGAAATGTGTGTGTCAGTCATTCAGCATTGGCCGCGTTCGGTGCAATGACGATAGGCTAGCCAAGATACCTTAGTAGCGGGTTTGTCTGAAATGAAATCCAGAATCGTTTTCTATTCTGTTTAGAGTAACAACTGTCATTTTGTGGGGGTCAGAACAGTTCTGGACGGTCAATCGAAAAGGCCATAAATGAAACTCGCTATAAGTTAGACTAAGTACACAAAGTCCCGTAACTTTGACAAAAACCTATCAATTTAAAATAAAATGCAGAAAACTTTTATCCCTGACATCGCAATTACTAAAAATTCATTCTTGTTTTGATTGGGGTGATTTTTTAAGTAGTCCATAACATTCCTAAACATGCATACACTCTTTCGATAGTAATATATATGTGATCTGTCTTAACTATACAAAATAATATTGTAATGTCCCTTATTTCAGAAGATGATTACTCAAATCCAGCGGCAAGGCAACAAGAAGGTCCAGCGATTCGCAATTAATCAGTGAATGTAACACAACAATAGGGAATGCCCTTAACTTTTGATGTTGTGTCATGAAACGTTGGATCACACTGGAAAAGAGTTTGCTGTAAAAATACACAACAGTAACACAATGGAACAATATTTTCCATACACCTAAATATGATTTGCAATGCTCCTACGTATTTTAAATTATTACAATTTTAGAAAAAAAATTGGAAAATTTTGAAGAAAAAAAATTGAAATTAAAATAACATTTTTGCAGATCTCGATACCATAAGTTGTATTGTATAAAATTTGTATTTTATATTTTGTAAAAAAATGAAAAACAACACAAACCTTTATTAATAATAACTTCATGCGACCAATCCTCATATACATACACTACACTACAAGCTTAACCCTACCATACAATATGCTTTCGATTTTTTCTGTGATAATTACTTCCGGTTATATTAAAAAACAAAAAAAAAAACATTTTTACAGATAATTTCTATAAGATACAAACACTTAACTAGTAATTTTGTTTTCTTTAAACTATTAAGCGCATTTGATCTAGTTTCAAATTTGGCAAAATGTTCAAATCAATAACTATAAAAAGGTGCCTTTAAAGGGATTATAAATATGTGTTTATTATAAAGCTTCCTTAAATTTTAATAATTTCAAAATTATTATTTTCTCCTAGTGATAATTGACTCAACGCAAAATCAAGTCTGATCAAGATTAACAAAAAGTATATTTTAAGTTATACCTACATAACTTTGTATTAAAATGTGCAATACATATACATATATGTTCTTACACATACATGCATATATATATATATATATATATATATATATATATATATAAATTCTTTAAAATAAAAATCACTTAAGCTTTTTTAAGGTTTCTAATTGTTTGTCCAATTTATCATTTCAATTGTGTCATGAAGACACTGTTTTAAACGCAGTGAATATTTTTTTAAAAATTCTTAATAGGCTATGACTAGATTAACTGGGCTTTTAATTCTAAATTGTTCATGTATTACAATCAGTTTTAATGTAAGCATAAGTCTAAATTACTTAAACAAGAAAATGTATTGCATTTGTTTATTTCGTATTGCTTTTGTTTTATATCGTTAGTTTTTTCTCATTTTTGTATATTTTTTTTATGAAAATAAATAAAAAAAAAACAATTATTGTATTAATGAAACAAGCCAGAGTTTCTGTAAATAAAAATACGGGCGTTATTGTGTCGCTAACCAATTTTTCTTTGCATAATTTAGTAGATATTCTTTTTATTATTTATTATTACTAGAATTTGAGCCTACCATCGTGGCTAAAGCTGAGAGAACCCATCTTAGAATCACAAGATTATTCTCAATTAATCCCTAGCCCTAAATTGAGGTAAATAAAAGATTAATTTATTTTTAGTGAACAAAAATATGCTTTAAAATTCCAACTTTTAAAATTATTTAAATTGCATTTAAGTATTTGGATATTTTCACTACGATACTTTTCTTGCAATCCTAAGCAATATGTTTATTATCAACCACATTTTCCAATTATCTTCAACAATTATTTTTGGCTGTCGTTTCATGTTGTATTATAATAAGAAATAAATACTTCCGCGTTTATTTTGAAAAAGTGACACCAAGCTTTACATTTTTTCACGTGGTTGTAAAATAATGTTTAACTTATAAAACACAAAGCAAAATTAAAACACCTGTTTTCAAAAAATTTACGTTCGAGTCAAGCAACACCAGGCAGTCTGAAATCTCTAAAATAATAAGGCATGATGTTTCTTGTATCTCATTATTGTTGACAACCCTGGAAATACGAAACCTCTGACACCCCTGATGATGAACAATCATGCCAACATCAAGATTGAACTACAATATGGTTAGAGGGACAGCGCATTCTTTTTCCGGTTGGAGAAACTTCTGGGCTTTTGACACCGTCAGTAAATAAACGTGTTTTACTCTCCTTTTTGTATTTAATAAAATAATGGATTTTTGTAATAAACGATAAAGTATATATTCTTATAAATTCCGTTTCTACTTTTGTCCATTGTATTTATATCTACATAGTACTACCATGGAACATGAAAATCTGTTTATTAGCGCGCCTGTTCAGATGGCTCTTGTGTCGAGAAATTTGCCTTTGCTGGCAATTGTTTGAGAGCGGGGCAGAGAAATAAAAGAGGGAAAAGAAGAGATGAGGTAGTTTCATTTCTGTTCTTATAGCAATACTGAATAAAAGCGAGAAAACCAAATGTGGTATATTTTTTTGACATCACATTTGTAGTTTACTATTTTATATGAGGATAAGGCAAAGAGGAATATAAATACAATGAATTTATGAATGGATTTTATTTTTCGTTTTGCCTTAATGTAGCAAAGTAAGTAATATTGTTACTTCCATCGCTTATTGATTCTTCATACGTGAATACGTACCTACAATGATACGTACGTATTATAAGTTAGGTACTGAATTGTTGGGGTAGTTTGGATCTGTACCTACATGTTTGGATTTTAGTTTTTTATGATTTGAATTTGGTGAAAAGAAGAAATTATTCTAACAAATTTTAAGTACCTACATAGGTATTATTTTATTTAGCCTTTTAGAGTTGATTTCTTCTGATATATGGTAGGTACTTTACCAAAAGCGGCTCAGTCGCGCTTAAAACAATCGTATGTAGGTAAATTAACATTTATAATGTATAAGACAAATGTACTTACATACACACCTAACCATTCTTACTTACGATTATAGGTAGGTACTAGGCAAGTTATGCATTCGTAAAAAAACAAGAAAAAATTCTAACAATCAAACATGACATTACGATCATAGAGAAGCCTATAAAAGTGATCGACAAAAAATGTCTGTCTGTCCGTCTGTATGTATAACGAGCTGCAGCCTAAACGGCTTGAGCGATTACCTTAAAATTTGGTACGTGGGTATTTGTTTGGCATTCCTCAGAGGGGAAATTGAAATTTTATTTTTAGACCTAAAAATAAAGGTACCTGCCATACAACCGTTAAGGAAAAGCTTATTTTTCTCGGCTCCAACGATTTTTTGCGTTTTTCGGTAACGGTATACATTGGATTTATCTCAAATTTTATATCTGAGAAGATCTAGGTAGCTTAACTAATTCTGCATATCAAAATTTTAATAAGTTTTTTTTCTAATTAAAATTAATTTTTGAATGAATTTTATTTTTTATTTAAATAGGCTGCATGTGGGTGATGTATGTCCTAGAAACTAGGTCACGTATCATGTTATAGCTATTATCTACTATAAGTGCTTTCCTGTTATGTTAAATTATTTTATGTTTTTTTAACATATTTAAGGTTGTTAAGTATAGGTAGGTATTAAAACTTTAAAATAAGAAAAACCTAAAAAAAACATATTACTAAAATGCAGTACCTATATTTAAAAAAACAGGAATGAATTAGGAAGTCTTAATAAACGTTTAGGACTTATTCCATATGGTGTGTGCAATAATACAACAGAATTTCTGATATTTCATATTTAAAAACTTAGTCTTTCGCTAAACCATCGAAGACGGTGGTTTACCGAAGGAATAAGAATTGACATTAAGATAAAAATATACATGGACAGATTAAAATCAGGACTGGATCGTACGAACTTGCTCTTGTAGCTAACAACTTTAATGTTGCTAAACATTGACGCTGTTCGTAGGTAGGTATAGCATATGCAGGTTCAAATAGAATAATAAATTGTTGAATGGTACCTACCTACAAATGTATATTTAAATGGATTTATTTTTAATTATTAGGAAGGTAAAGCTATATTTTATGTACATACATACATAGAAGGAACATATGTATGTAAATATGTACATATAATAGTGAAAGTGAAATATATATGTAGGTGGGTATGTATCAGTGGCGAGGCGTGAATAATTTCAAAAAGTAGTTCGAAGAAAATTAGTCACCAAAAATTAAATTTCGAAAGTTTACTTGAAATTATTTCGTTCAATGCATAAGTTAGTATGAAACCATAAGGTTCAGCAATTTAAACCAAATTTGTTATACCTTAAGTTATTTAAGTTAAATGTAACAATGAGCTTAATGCATAATAAAAGTTAATTTTTTAAAGCTGTAAAATCAAAAAGCCCAGGGCGAAAATTTATTAAAGCAGATATTTTTTAATTTTGATTGGAAACTTCGAAATTATCATATTATAATTTACTAAGTAAATCGAAAAAAATAAATTCGTTAAAGTTTTATATCTTGTATTTATTTGGGATATAATAATGTCTTTTATTTCTACAAAACGACGTTTGTAACGTGTTTTGCAATCAATTTCGAGCAATTCTCGTTTTTGTGGTGTTTCCGCGCAATCGCTTATGCTTTCCAAAATGGATTTAAATTTATTAAAAGAGTCAGAGCTATGCCAAGACTCAAAATTTTCGATTTCTCTTTTTGCAAATTCAACATCCGTTTGCTAATTTTGAACCAATTGTAAAGAAAGTCAGTCTTAGCAAAAATTTCAGAAATACTATTAAGAAAAAAAAATCTAGTGCCTCTAATATAATTAACAAGCTCTCGGCAATAGAAAGCGAGTCAGTGTCCCATTCACTAGGGTTGTCTAATATTCTAATAAGAGTTAGAATTATATCTAATCTACAATTTAAAATGGCGTTTATTATCCGCGAATGATAATACCAGCGAGTTTCCGATAACCCAGGCTTTCATCGGTTGGCTATTTGCTTTAAAAGTTTTGAACATTTAGTTGATTTGTTAAAAAAAATGGACAATAGTATTAACACTGCCAAAAAAAACTTTTAATTCCGATATATTGATATATTTTTAAGCGATCGGGATTAAACTAAATTTAAAACGTGAGTTAGCCATTGGACAAGCATCAATGACTTTCTTTTTAACACCACCCACTTCCCCAGACATAGCTGCCGTAAAATTCGCCAATTAGTTTGTCCTTGCAGGAGAATATATCAAGTACATATATTTAAAAATATGTGGCGAGACTCACTAACGTCAAAAAAAACCAAGAAACCTTTCTTCAATTCCACCCTCCAAAAGGTACAGTAGAACAGCACTCCAAGCACGAAAAATTTGAAAACAATCAAATGAACCGTTTTACAGAAAATCGAAAGCCAAAAAATGTTTTTTATTAGAGGCACCAAAAATAACCATTTTTTTCAAAGAAAAGATTACCAAAAACTACCTTTTCCCTTTATTAATGAACTGATTAAAAAAACGGTGTATTATTTTCGAAAAAAAATTGACTAATAAATATTAGAACATAATTTAAAACAAAAACCAAACAAGCAAATAAATATTAAATTAGAATTTATTGACAAATAAAACAAACAAAATAAAACAAAAACCTTTTTTTTGAATTGCGATACATTTGGTGTATATATTTAGGCACAATTGGGTAATGTAATAAAAAAAATGTATATACTCGTATTAAGATTTTCATCAAACTCAGCATTCCAATGCTAGAAGCTGAAGCGATTTTCTTCAAACTTGGTAGACACATACTTACATAGTTTTGTTTTGTTCATCACTATGAAAATCCAATCGATCGTTAGAAGAAAAGCGAACGTTTTTTAATTGATTGATTTTGACACATGGAGTGAATATTCTACTGAACTATTCTCTTAGTTATCGGTCGAAAATCCAACTCGATTTTTTTAAATAAATGTGTGAAAATTAGTAATAGAAATACGCTAGCTTTCAGTGGAATTCTCCGTTGGTTATTTATAATAACGACAATATTAACTTACGCAGGCAAACTCCAAGTTCTAGTGCATACAAAAAAGAACCATGGAATCATTTTTTTACGATTTTCGAAATCCTCGATATGAATCAATTTTTTTTTGCATTTTTGAAAAAAGTTAAAAATATTCATAGGCAATCTTCCGAATAGTTTTTAAAGTCAAATCCAATCCTGGTTGCAATAGGTGCACGTGAAATATAATTGTCCTACTGGAAAAAGAGATAAATGGTTTTCTATTAAATATCTGTTATTAATATATAATGGAAACATTTTTTAATTTTAAATGTTTGTAAATGAATAAAATATTTGTATATGTAGGTATTCCTTTCAGATTTATTTACATTATATTTCCATTCAATTTCAAGGCTTGATATATAATGTAATATGTGCAATTCAAATTTCAAATATGTAAGTATGTAGGTATAGCACCATTTTTCATATTTTATACTTTATCATTTTTGAATGAACCGATCAAAATAATTTTTTAAAAATGAAAATGCTTCCGAAAATGTTTAATAATTTTGCATATTCAAATTGCATATTCAATTGATAACTAGAATACCTACTTTCTAACAGCTTCAATTGTTACCTACATTAAAGTTGTTAGCAACAATATCCAGTTTGTTTTATTATTAGAATGCATTTTTACTCACTGCAGGTAGGTACCTACATACCTAGGTATTTTGATCTGAAAAAAATATTTGTATGTACCTACCTACCTATAGGTAGGTAACTACTATATAGGTATAAAGATATTTCACAATTTGTTCACCCAACATCACGAATTAACTTCAACTTCACAAACAAAAACACTTTATCACACAGAAATAAAAAAATACCGAATTGCATTTTTTTTTTACACACAACCGACGGAAAAATATATTTCACACACGTACCTACAATCGCCAAAGAAAAATTACACAAAATCTTGGTTAAAAAAACCAAAACAAAGCGAAATATACATACCTATGTATATCCTAAACAAAAGTAGGTCGAACGGGATACTTACTAATTGAAATTGGGATATTCTTCCTACATAGGTATTTTCTCCAGTTTATGATAAATGTGAAAGAAAAATGCAAAAAATATATTTTCTTTTATCCTGCTTTAGCCTTTTGCATTCTTCTCCCTCATTATCTATTTGTCTTACCTTATTTTTTATTTGTCAATCCTTCAAATTCTCGCTCTCTGAGAGTCTGCCCAATCAGCAGAGTTGTAAATCTGAGCGGTGTCACCAGAGGGCGCCTCGGACGTTCCGCTTCATGATAGTACTATGTTATATAAATACAATGCTTTTGTCAATAAGATCACAACAATTATATTATCGCTATTTTCATAATTTATGTTCTAGCGAAATATTCGTTATCGCCTTAAATATTGAACCGCAATTCTCGCGCAGTTATTCTTTCCTTAGCCGTAAAACACGAATGTGGAATGTATAAGTTTCTCAATTTTTCCCTCCCATTTTGATACTCAGAAATTCAAAAACCACGTACATCGGTATCACCTTAAAAATCCTCATCTACTTTTCTAATTAGTCCAGTTGGCTTAAACATTTGAAATGAAAAAAAATAATTCGTACAATTTTCTTTCACAGCTCCTTTTGGGGGGGGGGGGGGGTCATAAGTAGTCTAACAGCCCGATTCTCCCCCTTGTGACGAATCACAAGTCAAAAGCCCTTGTGACTATTCCTTGTGGGGATTATTGTGACTCGATAACGTTTACCGAATTATCCCACAATCGTCACAAGAAAACTCCCAACGAAACTCAACACAGCTAAATGTGAATTGCGTTGGAACACCTGAATATTAAAAACAAAATTAAAATTGAAATTGATGCGGATTATTTATTATAGATGTAATAATAAAGATAAGCAAATATGTATAAATGAATTTATTTCTGTTTAAACAAATAAACAACTATCAAAGAGAATCCGTTTCATTAATTTTCAAGCAAGAAAATGTAAAAGAATTTATATTTGATTAGGAATGGTACAGAATGAACAGAATACCTACAGGCAATCACACTATTGTGTGATTACTGATAAAGTGTTTATTTAGGATGTTCTGACTCTTTTTCCTTCTCTCTGGGTAGTCGCTGCTGAAGTTATCATCTGAAATTAAAATTTCATATTTCTGTTTACTTCATGTTGGGATATAAAATAAATTGTTTCACAAAATAATATATCGAATGTCGCATCGAAATGTCGAAACTCAAACTATTTGTGAGTTGTGACCTGCTCTGAAGTAGATCACAATTTCGATTGTTTTTATGACCCTCATAAGTTGTGACTTTGGGGGAGAATCCAAAAAAGTCTCAAAATTAATTTCACCTCTGCTTGTGACTTGTGAGGTATCAGTGATGCTGGGGAGAATCTGGCTTTAAATCTCGGTTTTCGCGAAAATCGCGCTGGAGCTTCAGTCGTCATTTTGAATTTAATGAAAATTTTAATTTGGGCAATAACTTCGACATTTTTGATTTTTGACAACTTGTAGGAAATTTAATTTTATACAACTTTAGTTTGAGGAACAGGTGATTCAAAACTTCAGATTTGTAACTATATACAACTGACTTAACAGAGAAACCTACCTGGATCGTTCGAAAACAAACCCGCTATTAAGGTATCTTGGCTAGCCTATCGGCATTGCACCGAACGCGGCCAATGCTGAATGACTGACACACGCATTTCAAAGCAATAAAAAACTGCACTAAATTTATAAAATTTAAATTATTAACTTCTTCGTCTATTATTTGTTTATTTTTTAGCAGGGACTGGCACAATTTCACAATAAATTAATAACAAAATAGTTTCCATTTGATATTTGAAAAACGTTTAACATGTATGCGTGCAAGATCAGATCTTTCGTGTTGAGATCTGATCTAGATTTGCTCTTTTTGTTGGAATGAAACTTTCAAAATTTAAAAAGATGAAGATTTTTTCTTGAATGAAACTCGCTATTAATATTTTTTTCCAAAAAAGTTACCGTTCGCGAGATATTGATAAAAAACTGTTTTGAGTTTTCAAAAAAAAAAACGCCCCTACTTCAACTCAACCTCCACGGTATGGAGCTAAAGGGTTGTATTTGTATATGAATAAAAAAACATAACCAATTCTTCATTAAATTGAAAATGGCGACTAAAACTCCAGCAGTATTTTCCCGAAAATCAATTTTTAGACTACTAATGGTCCCCCCAACAAACTAACGGGTTATCCATTTTGCGGTTTCAAAAGTAAACGTAATTTTCGACCACTTTTTGACACATATTGGGCGGTATCTCAGCCGTAACTTGGCGAATGTTGGTTTTCAAGTGCTTAAGAGTTAAAGGTTTATCTGCATAAACAAGGTCTTTCGCGTGGCCCCACAAAAAAAAGTCCAGCGGTGTCAAATCGCATGATCTTGGTGGCCAGTTGATATCGTCACGACGAGAAATTACGCGGCCAGGAAATTTCTCTTGCAATAAAGCCATATTTGCCCGAGTTGTGTGGCATGTGGCACCGTCTTGTTGAAACCACATATTCTCCAAGTCGTATTCTTCAATAGCAGGCAAAAAAAAGTCGGTTATCATATGACCTTAAAGCTCCGAATTGACGGTGACAGTCGTTCCATTGTCGTTTTCGAAGAAGTAAGGTCCAATCACACCTCCGGACCAAAGAGAGCCCCAAACAGTGACTTTCTGTGGATGTAATGGCCTCTCTTCAATTACTTGAGGATTCTCAGAACCCCAAATCCGACATACCCACCGAGTGAGAAATGTGCTTCGTCGCTGAAGAAATTTTTTTTCGAAAAATCGCCGTCCACCGCCTGTTGAAGCACCCATTCGACGTATCTACGACGTTGTGAATGGTCATCTGGCTATATGGATGTAGGTGTAGATCCAATTCAAAATACGCTATAATGTGCGGTAAGACAGTCCTAATTCCTGAGAACGACGAGGAATCGACACATTCGGGTATTCGGCAACACTTTCACTTAAGCTAGTATTAGACGGTCCTTGTAATGTGTCATTGCCGTGACACTCTGACGTCACAACAAAAGAGGTCCTACCACCGTCATTGCCGTGACAAAGGTAATCGTGTCATGGCTAGCTACAATGACTATCACACGAATGACACATGTCTTTCATTGTTGTCCCAAAATACAATGAACGTCAGAGTGTGTCACGGTGATATTTGTGTCGCGGTGTCACAGCAATGACATGCAAAACAATGACTATCACACGACGTGACAACTCTCAAACAGCTGATCATTGGAGGTGAGTCTAAACTGCATGATATTTATTATTTTTAGCAGTGACGATCACACGGCGTCGATCAATCGAGTCATTGTGTCTTGGTTGTTAAGGAAAAGCTTATTTTTTGGAAACCGGCTCCAACGCTTCTGAGAATTGGTACTAGCTATTAATCAGAACAAAATTTGCGGTATTTGCCCTAGAATTCAAATGTCATCTTTTTTTCCCTCAAACTATAATATAACATTTGTGCAAACGTCACATATAACTTTGCCCAACCGTGACAAATAGTGATATGGCAGAAATTCCTGCCGTGTCACGGTTGGGACACAGTCCTTGCAGCGACAGGCAAAGTGTCACTGTGTCCCATCAACAAAGGGCTATCACACGGTCACGGCAATTTGTCATTGCAATTACCTAAAAGTGACGTGTCACGGTGCTTGTCATTGTTCTTGTCACGGCAATGACATGCAAAACAAGGACAGTCACCCGATGTGACACTTTTAGGACAGACAACTACGTCATAGTGACGTCAGAGTGTCACGGCAATGACACATTACAAGGACCGTCTAATCTAGCTTTACAGCAGCGATATTTTCAGTGGTACGAGCGAAACGATGATGCACAGGCCTTACAATACCTGTAGCCAATCCAGTCTCTTCAAATTTCTTCACAATTTTGCCATTGCTTGCGTAGTTGGACGATTATGTAAATCATAATCTCCTCTTAAAGCACGATATGTGGCTGTGGCAGAATCACCATTTTTGTAGTAGGATTTAACAATTTTTATGCAAAATTGATAACCCTTTATAAGAGAACATTGTACGTATTAATATTTCACAAGCCCCAAACAGTTTTTCATTAATATCTCGCGAGCGGTAACTTTTTTGAAAAAAAAATTAAGACTAAAGTTGTAGAAAATCAAATTTCCTACAAGTTTTACCTATATTATTTTTGTCAAAAATAAAAAATGGCGAAGTTATTGCCCAAATTAGAATGTTCATTAAATTCAAAATGGCGGCTGAAGCTCCAGCGCGATTTTACCGAAAAACGAGATTTATGTCCTTTTCGATTGGTAATCCGGAAGAACTCTCCGATCCGGGATTCCAATTGAACAAGTAAATACTAGATTCCAGATTCTGACAATTTATTTGAGTGTATTATTATATTGTATTATTTGAGTGTAAGACGGGAAATGTCAAACGCACATTTGTGATTATTTTATTTTGTAAACATGGCTGGCGCAAATGTAGAAGATTTTGAAGTTTTTCCTGATGAAAATGCGAAATTACAGTTATTGAAGGGAACATTTATCTTCGGAACAGATATCCATTATTTTAACTCTCTAAAGATTGAAATTGAAACCACAAAATTTCAGATAAACCAAAACAAAACCATGACATGAATAAATTAATTTGAATTTGATATTTGGTGGGTGTGAGTGTGTGCGTGCTCCTGTTTTGGATTCTGACTTCAAACCCAGAAGGAATTTTCTCTTATATCCAGGAGAAGAACTGTCATTTGATACTAATCGAACAGTTTCAGAAGCATTCGGAAGCCTTCCGGACGACCAATCGAAAAGGCTATTAGACCACTTATCACTCCCCTAATGAACTGTGAAAGAAAATTGTACGAATTAATTCTTTCCAATTTCAGCCCTTTTTTGACAACCCGACTGGATTAAATAGCGAGTTTCATTCAAGAAAAGATTGGCTCTTTCTGTAAAATGAGTGGATCTTTTTGAATTTTCAGAGTTTCATTCCAACAAAATGAGCAAATCTAAATCAAATCTTAGCACGAAAGATCGGATCTCTGTTGGCAGATTTGTTCTGAATGCACATGTAAAGTCTTTTCTGTCAACGGTTGGCAAATATTTGTTATTAATTTGTTGTGAACTAGTGCTAAGGAAAATTAAAAAAATAACAAATAATAGACCAAGATGATAATAATTTAGGTTTTATAAATTTAGTGTAGTTTTTGATTGCTTCGTCTTCTTCCTCGTCATCTGATGATAAAGATGTTTTTTCAGGAATCTGTGTGTTAGTCATTTACCAATACTATAACTAAATCTGGAAAAAAGTTTCATTGAAAAGATCAAATCTCGATTTTGAGAGATCTTTGAAATTTGAATGAAACTCGATATTACGCCCGCACTGATAATTTTAATGGTAGTCAAAACTCTTTAGTGCTAGAATGGATCGCACGAACTTACTCTGGTAGCTAACAACTTTAATGTAGCTATTCATTGAGGTTTAGTTAGTTAGGTGAAGTTATGCTATGCAGGTTTAAAGCCTATGTAGGTAAGATTAACTTGATTCTTAGTATAATGAATTGTCGAATGGATGATTCAAGGAATAGTTACATAGGTACCATCCTACAAATGTATATTTAAATCTAAGCTATGTATTTTAATTATGTAATAAGTTTAGGAGAGATATATGTACCTACATGCATAGATGAAACTTAGGTACATTTATGTAAATTGTACTTATGATAATGAAAATGAAGGATGTAGGTGGGTAAGTAGCTACAATTATGCATATAACTTTTTAATTTAAGTGCAATATGCATACATAACGTTCATGATATTTTTAAAGGCACATATGTATATAAAAATGTTTGAGGGCCTATATTGTATTTAGTATTCAGTGACGTACGCAAAAATTCGTAAAAAGGGAATAATAATAAGGTAGAAATAAATGGATAATACACATAATTAAATGTTTTTATATTGTTTAGTCGTTATAGTTTGAGGTAAAACAAAGATGCCATTTGTATTCACGGTTAAATAAGAATATATCAAAAAAAAAATTCAAACATCGTTTGAGCGGTTTTTTAATAAATTATTTTTTCATTTATAAAATTTTGAAATCATTTTTGAAAAAAATTTGAAACGCCATTTTGAAGATATTGTTAACATACATACATATAAAATTCAAATTTAAGAAAATTCTGGGACTGGTTTTTGAAAAACCGATGTTTCAAAATTTTTTATTTATTTTTTAAAAATCGAACAATTTGTATGGGAGGTACCGTTGTATTTTATTTTAGAAAAATTATTTTTTTAACTATTAAATTCTCTAGGAGCTTCTGAGTAAAAAATTTTAAAAAAAATCAAATTAACCGTTTCCGAGAAAATCGAAAACCAAAAAATGGTTCTACTAGAGGTACCAAAAATAACAATTTTTTTCAAAAAAAAAAAATTATCAAACGCTACCATTTCCCTACGTTAATGAACTGATTTTTTTTATAACAATCGTTGGTGTCGTTTTGAGAAAAATAAGATTTTTGTTTTTGGCAAAAAAAATGTATGGGAGCTACTGTTATTTGTCGTCTTAAAAAAAATTAAAGAAACGTGTGGGCATATTACCGAAAAAACAATATGTACCAAGGTTGACGCAAATCTATCCAACCGTTTAGGCTGTAGACTCGAGGACAGACAGACAGACGGAATTGGGGGACCCACTTTTTTTGTGTTCTCTATGATCGTAATGTCATGTTTGATTGTTAATTTTTTTTTCGAATACATAACTTGCCTTATAGTACCTATAATCGTAAATAAAAATCAAGCCCCCTGAATGGAAAATCTTTTATCTTCGGTTTTATCCTTTGTATACACTTTGCGAAATTACAAGATTATACGATGTCGGGAAGAGATCCATAATTTTGAGATTCGGGATCCTCTTCAGGACGATCATTGGTTGGACCAAAACAGAGTTAGACCCCTTTCACACAAGGAAACTGAGTTGCCGGCAACTGGGAGTTTGTTGGTGAGAAGGGCAAGAAGTAAGGGGAATGAAAAAAATCTCCGCGGTCAACGATTTGAAGAGATTTTTTTGACGTTATGCTTTGAAATTTTCTTAGGTTTCCATTTTTACTTCTGTATCTGATAGATGTCAAACATATTTTTTTTAAAGAGAAATTGTTTCCTACAATTATATTATATATATACATTAACCAAACCAAGTGAAGGTGGAAACTGGGAAGATTTAGTTGGGCTAATTGTATTGCAAAGCAAAACGTCACAAAACATTTCTTCAAATCGTTACCGGGGAGATTTTTTTCCTCCTCATTTCTTGGTGCCAGTTTTTTCGTGTGAAAGCTGCAGGCAATTAAAGGAAAACGTCAAAAAAATCTCCAGCAACTGGTTTCCCTGAGTGAAAGGGGACTTACTTCTTGCCATTCTCGCCTACAAACTCCCAGTTGCCGGGAACTCAGTTTTCTTGTGTGAAAGGGGACTAACGTGCCTTTTGACCCCGACTGTCAAAAGTGATTAAACACCAGCATTTTATTAGGAATAAAACATATTTGTTATAAATCTTAATTCATAACGATTGGGATATGAAAACAAATGAGAAATAAACAACAAATAAGTTGAAAAAATGTATTTATTAAAAACCTTTTTTTTTTAATTATTTGATATATTGGTGATCTGGTGTTTTGATTCATTATTGCCACACTGTAATTTGACTTATGTTGTCTTCTTTCGTATTCATTGGCCTCATTCAATAACCGAACTATAGCTATCCGGATAGGTTGGTATTGTATTCCCATGTAAGAATACAGCTGATGACAAAATAACTTCTCCCAAAAAAAATCTTAAGCTATCCGAAAAACTTTGGTATACTTTTTTTATCCCATGAGAAATGTCAAAAACAAGCCCATACAAATTCAACCTTTTCGATGTTGGTTGTTCAGGAACTTCAGTGGATACTAACATATCTTAGATAGGCTATCGTACCGACATCTGAATGAGGCCATTGCTTTTGTCAGTTTTTCTGTGTAATGGAATTTTTTACAGTTTAATAAAAACATTCTCTCGAAAATGTTGGAAAACCGCAACGAAACGTCGAGAAAGAATGAAATAGTTTTATTTATGTCCTTTTCGATTGGTAATCCGGAAGAACTCTCCGATCCGGGATTCCAATCGAACAAGTAAACACTAGATTCTAGATTCTGAAAATTTATTTGAGTGTATATGTAAGACGGGAAGTGTCAAACGCACATTTGTGATTGTTTTATTTTGTAAACATGGCTGACACAAGTGTAGAAGATTTCGAAGTTATTCATGATGAAAATGCGAAATTACAGTTATTGAAGGGAAAATTTATCTTCGGAACAGATATCCATAATTTCAATTCTCTAAAGAGAAGAAATTGAAACTACAAAATTACAGCCAAATCAAAACAAAACAATGACATGAATAAATTAATTTGAATTTGAAATTTAGTGGGTGTGAGTGTATGCGTGCTTCTGGTTTTGATTCCGACTTCAAACCCAGAAGGAAATTTCTCTTCCATCCGGGAGAAGATCTGTCATTTGATACCAATCGAACAGTTTCAGAAGCATTCGGAAGACTTCGGAAGCCTTCCGGACGACCAATCGAAAAGGCCATTACATTTGAAAATTACTGATCTGCCTGTCTTATAAAAAATTCAAGTTTGTTTTAAATTCGCACAAAAACGTTAATAAATGATGGTGTTTACTCCCTTTTGACGCTCACTGTATATCTTATATGTTATTCTTTCCATGAAACCAGCTTTTGTCTCTGCCCGTAGACTGGAAAAAATATAGCCCTCAAAGGCTTCAAAAATATATCTGTTGGAAATTAATAAGAGGCACCGACAGCCCTTCGACGGAGAACTATTCCAACCAATGGTGATTTTTCCATATGTGACCAGTCAAAAAGCGTCAGGAACAACGCTGAAGCTTCACATCCATCAAATTTCCGTGAATCAAAGAAAACAAGATTACGACACTTCTTTTTATGTGTATTTTATTGAAGTCATGTGAAAAAAAATCTGGAAATTGTTGTTGTTTGTCGGATGTGGATTAATGGATTTTTTCACATATGACGTCAATAAAATAAGACAAAAAAAAAGTGTCGTAATCTTGTTTTCATTGATTCATGTCAATATTAAACAAGTCTTTATTTATTTTACAATAATCCCATTTTTCCATTTTAAAGTATTATTTAATAAATTCTTTACACGTATTATTATGTATTTTAGTTTTCCTTGAAGACAAACATTTCTTTGTTGCTTGTTTACTCTGCAAAATTGAAATAACAGAGTTTCTCTCCATTTGTCTTCATTTCTAGTCCACAAAAAAAACTCCCCAGTCCACACTCTAATATCGACTACCTTACCAACTCTCTCTATTTCTTTGTCCATAAAAAAATACCGATTCTCGTTCTTCTTTTTACATGCGTACCCATAAAATTTGTTAAAGTGTGTGAGACACTCAGTTCTTTTGGATTCCAAAGTGATTCCTAAGTGAACCGAGAAATTCGGGTCCGTGATTTTGCTTGAAGGAAAATTCCGATAACCCTTCAAGCAAGCGACTCCGTTTTGGATCCGAAACCACTTCATTAACGGACCCAAAAACGGATCGGAAACGATTCCAAATCGAATCAAATTAGTATGGAAATTAGAATCACCACGGAGCCATTATGTGAATGCATTGTGAGAGAGAGAGTTTTCTACTTCACCATACTCAGCGAAAACGGAACCTAAATGGAATCCAACAAAAATGAACTAATCTAATAAGAAATATGCTCTTTTACAAATATTAAACACTTCTTTGTTGCAATAATCACATTTTGTTGCAATAATCCCTTTTTTTTATTTTGAAGTATTATTTTATAATTTCTTACACTTGTTATGTATTTTAAGGTTTCCTTGAAGATACAAATTTCCTTGTTGCGTTGCTTATTCTGCAAAATTAAAAAAAAAAAACAATTACTGTTTCCCTCCATTTGTCTTCATTTCTAGTCCATAAAAAATACTCCCCACTCGAATATCGACTATCTCTATTTTCCGGCCATACAAAAGTAATATCGATTTTCGTTCTCCTTTTTACATGCGTACACAGAAAATTTGTTAGTATGTGTGACACGCTCAGTTTTTTTGGATTCTAAAGTGATTCACAAGTGAACCGAGAAATTCGGGTCCGTGTTTACGTGAATATTTCACTCAATTTTTAACTACTTATTTTCAAATGTCTTCTATCTTGAGTCCAAAGCTTTACTAATATTTTTGTTGTTTAATTCTTAAGAGAATCTAATCGTGAAAATTTATTTTTGATCGAAATTTACATACTTTTTGGAACAGTTAATTTTTTATGTTGGATAGCAGAATACAAATATTCACGTAAACTTTTAACAGAATAGGGCTGTACGATTTTATTTACAATTAATTTTTTAATTTTATTTATAAGCATGAGCTGTTAGTGTGTCCTTATTTTTTAATTGCTTAGTGATAACTTTTATATATTTTAAAAAAATAATTGTTGAACCATTAAAAGTACCAAACTGAATTATTTTTGTTTCCGTTTTTCCATATACACTTTTTAAGAAAAATAAAAAAATATGTATACATATATTTATTTCAAAACTAAACGATATCTCATTTTATATAAACGAAGACTGTTGGTAGGGTCTAGTGCCGTGCAATTCAGGTTGCATTTAAAAGACCTTAGGTCTTAGTAAAATACGAGCTATAAATTCGTACAAAATTGTCGTGTCGGATACTAAAATTAATTTTTCTGTCCGGATACTAGTTCAAATCGACTTTTTTTAGTTTTACATTTTTTAAATAAATATTATGATAAATTTATTCGTTGAGACCTGAAGTCGCCCAAACGCGTTTTTTGAAAAACCTGAAGTCACCCTAATAAAAAAATTCAGTGTTTTTTGAAATCTAGGGTCGCCCTCAAGTAGATCTAGGTTCTTAGCTGGGCAAAGTTGATGTAAATGAATAACGTCAAAGTCATATGAGATGTGAATTCATTGGTATTTTTAAAACGGAAATAAAAGAATACTCAAATTAATTATCGGACACAGACGTGCAAAATGGAAACCTTTGAAGTTGTGGATTGTGCATACGGCCAAAAAAAATGTACTAAAATCTTTATATATGAAACCTATAGTACTACTACGAGACTGAATTTTTTAGCTAGTAGTTCCGTCGATGAGGGCGCTAGTTTCTCTTTTTTGATATTGAATTGTTGATGTGGAAGAAGTAAATGTAGAGGCAAATACGAAAAAAAGCAAGGGAGACGGTCGAAAGTTATTAGTTCTGACAACAATATACAGGGTAAGGGAGAAAACCGAATAAGCTGTTTTTGCCATGGCAACCTTCAAAATATGGTGGGTATAAATAAATTATATCAAGGCTATTGGTGTATACATGAATTTGAAGTAAGAATGTATATGGATATACATGCATGTATAGGTTATTATAGAATTTATTTTAAATTTTTCTTTCAAATGTTAGATATTTGGTGGATTTTAGGATTTTGAATTGCAGCAACGTACTTTTCACTTTTTTTATGCGAAAATAGCAAAGCAATGTTGAGCTATTTCAATATGTTTTGTTTAGGTAGGTACATAAACATGTCCCCAGTTTTTTTTCAGCTTTTTTAAGACGAAAAATGACGGTACCTACCTACCTGCCATACTTTCTTTTTGACCAAAAAGGTAAATAAGGGGTTTTCCAATAAGAGGTGTTATTTTGAATACCCCGCTAATTCGGTAGCTGTCACTTTTGAAGCTGTCATTTTTTGACATTTGACAAGTAGAAACTACGCTATTAATAAAAATGGAACGATACACGCTTCAACAACGCATTTCTTTTTTTTGAATATCAAAATAACACCTCTTATTGGAAAACCCAAGGGTTTTGCAGGGTTTCCAATAAGGAGGTGTTATTTTGAATAGCCCGCTATTTCGGTAGCTGTCACTTTTGAAGCTGTCATTTTTTGACATTTGACAAGTAGAAACTACGCTATTAATAAAAATGGAACGATACACGCTTCAACAACGCATTTCTTTTTTTTGAATATCAAAATAACACCTCTTATTGGAAAACCCTATATTATTTTTCTCAAAAACGGCTTCAACGATTTTTATAAAAAAAATGAGTTCATTAATGAAGGGAAAGGGTACCTTTCAATAATTTTTTTTTTAAATTGTTTTTTGGTACCTCTAGTAGAACCATTTTTTTGGTTTTCGATTTTCTCGGAAACGGTTAATCTGATTTTTTTTTTTAATTTTTTTACGCAGAAGCTCCTAGAAAGTTTAAACACTATTGTATACCAAAATTTTTCAAAACAAATTATTTTGTAAATTATTTTTTTTTTAATTTTAAAATTTCGAAAACGACTTAATAGATTTTTTCAAATCTTCGTATTTAGTAGTTTTTAGACATTATCTTGAATAGTTAAAAATACTATTTTTCTAAAATAAAAAACAACGGTACCTCCCATACAAATGTTAAAAACCGTCAAGAAAAAAAATTATTTCCCAAAAACGGCTCCAAGAATTTTCAAAAAAAAAATTGTTATTAAATTTTATTTTATTTTTTGGATTTTGAAAAAAAAAACAATATTTTGCAAATAAATATTAATTGTTTTGAAGATTTTTTTAAAATAATATTTTCAAATGTATTTATATATTGTTGAATACTCATCGTCAACTCGATTTTTTACGAAATTACTTATCAAATCTGAATTTAAAAAAAAATTATTTCTTTTTTCAAAATCCAAAAAAATTATTAATATAAAATAATAAAAAATGTTGTCACAATTCTTTTTGCACAACGATTAACAAAATCTCAAATTTTAACTGTTAAATTATTATCATGTTTGTGCATTTGGTAAAAAACTTTATTTTATTGAGTAGTGACCGTTGCATACAAGTGTATAGCTGAATATTTAAATATTCCCTACAGCCATCAAACAATTTTCATTATAACTGCCCGTAGAATAAAAAACACACACACACAACCAGCTCCTACTCAACAAAAAAATCCTCATAAAAAAACAAAAAACCCTATGAAATAAATAGTTTTCCTTTTCTCCTCTAACTTATAATAAATTTTTTATATATTTCTCACTTCAATTTATTATCAGACTATTTCTCTTCATACGCATTTTCATAACACACCAACCCTACCTAACCTCAGATTTGGTAGTGGAACTCATGATGAGTAGTAGAAATTATTGCAGGCTGGATGAATTTCGTCGTCATAATAGTACTATTAATATCTATATCCAATGCTAAAATGCTAAATTTAACATATTTCAAGTTTCAATTATTAAATGACATTACTTGCTTTTGTGCAACATAAAATTAATGACCCTCGGGTGTTTTTTGAGAACCGAAACACGTAAGTTTTTTGACAACTCTTGGGGTTGTCAAAAAAAACTTAGGTCGACCATTGGTAAAGTTCAATGAACGAACCTATTACAATATTTCGAAGCTCTCATGAGTCGACGAATCAAACTCAAATATAACAAATGCGTTAAGTGTCCGCATATTAGTGCGTAGTGCCTTTACCCTATCAAATGATGGAAAAAGTTGTGTCTCACCTGATTGTGACAAGGTGTATGTGTAACAAACGAACACCTACATATAAAAAGTTAATACTCATACGCAAGCTGCATAGGCCACATATTTATATTCCTTACAAGGATATGAAAGCAGTTAAGTCTTCATATTCTCTTTGATAATTTTTTATCTAGTTTTTAACAGCTCTCCTAAAATCAATTTTTCATCGCTTTATTACAAATGCATTTTGGATTGTTTTCACTACACAAATAAATTTTTACATTTATACATATTAATATATAAAAAATAATACATTTACTCTAGCATGAAAACAAACTTTAAAAAAATAAAACCTACATCCGAGACAACATTTTTATTATAATAAGAAAGTACAAACATTTATATCATAGAAGGAGGACAATGTAACAAGACTTAAATAGTAATGATGATGCTACGGCGAAACATATTAAAGGACTCCTTTTTGCCGGTGCGTTGTTGAAAAATAAACTTAAAAAAAATTCAAAAATAAAAGCTTCCAAATTTCTTTAGACAGTATTCGCAGCAATCCAAGGATGCGTCATAACCTGATCCAGAGGCAAACGTGCCTCTGGATTGAGAACTAATAGCTTCGAGATAAAATGAGCCGCCGCCTTAGACACATAATCGGGAAGTTTGTAGTCAATTTTTATTATTTTCTTATAAGTCTCATCGTAGTCGGTGGCATGGAAGGGTGCTCGGCCAACCAACAGTTCAAAGCACAAGACACCCAGGCTCCAAAGATCAACATTCTTGGTGTGTGGTTTAGCCTGAACCATCTCTGGTGGCAGATAGTCCAAAGTACCACACAATGTGGTCCTCATCGAGTTCGGCTCATGAACAGACCAGCCAAAGTCGGCGATCTTTAGTTCGCCCTTGTAACCCAACAAAAGGTTTTCTGGCTTGATGTCACGGTGTATGACATCCCGTTCATGTAGATATCGTAGGGCTGACGCCAGAGATTTAATGTAGGTGGCGCTTTGCTTTTCATCGAATCGCTTATCCGGCTGACTTTGCAATTCTTTATAAAGAGTGCCTTTGGGAGCATATTCCAAAATCAAATAGATACGGGATTCGTCATGGAAATATCCGTAGAGTCGCAGGATATGCGGATGTCGTAGATGTGATTGGATTTCTATTTCACGACGAACTTGATGTTCAACGTTGCTGTTATAGATTTGCTTCTTAAAAAGCACCTTAAGAGCCACCACGAACTTGGACTCTTTCTCGCGAGCCAAGTAAACATTACCGAATTTCCCTCGTCCTAATGGTCTTCCAATGTCAAAGTTCGACAAAGCCCAAACCTTCTTACCACCTAAATAAGGGATTTTTTTTATCGTTGAATGTGAATTAAATACGTATGTTTAACAGGGACCTACCAGTCTTTTGTTCTGGGCATTCAGCATTTGGTGCGCCTGTCAAGGAGGATGTTGGGTTTGCTGCCGCCACGGCATTCTCAACAAGCTTAATGGTTGCAGTTGCAGTGTGTAACTTTGTATGACTAGTCGTTGGTTCAGTCTTTTTGGTATCGTCAGTCACCGGAACAGGAATATTAATGGTAGGTTTAGTTGATGAGATAATTCGTGTTGTATTGGGAACAGATTTTTTATTGTTTTCAGAAACATTCGATTGTAATTTGTTTGGGACGTGTTTCTCGAGTGTTTTCTGAACAATACTACCAATTGGCTAGCAAATTAAAATTACAAAAATTGACCTATACATAATATTAAGAAAAAAATAAATATATTTTTACCTTTTTTATAGCCGCAGCTATAGGCTTGGTGGTCTTTGCGCGCTGCATGCTGCTGCTGCTCACCACATTCCTTGTTGCATCAGAGGATTTTTGTTGAAGGTTTTCTTTTCCCGTTGGCCTTTTTATCATGCTAAACATTTGTGTTAAACGAATAGGGAATTTGTATTAATTTAAAACCCCCTTCAATTTTATGTATAATTAAATATAAAAGATAAATCGAGCTAAATAAAAGGACCTAACAAAAGGACCAGTTTTCACAATTTTAAAAATGCCGTTTGAAAAATGTAGTTGTCGAACGGATTCTCTTTTGTCAAGAAAACGTCAAACAGAAATTCCAGGTGCAAGGAAAATACATGTACGGAATTCCGATCTATCAAATATTTATTATTAAGTTGGACACACATTACGGACTATAGATACAATTACATATGAATCATCTTTAATTTTGTTTTCGGTTTTTTTGCTTCGAAGCACAAAGTGTGATTATAATTTAAACAATAAGTGCAAGGCAGTTTCAAATATAAATTTTATATCAGAAAATATCTGATTTATTGAGCCCAAATATTTGTTCGATTAAAAATACTGAGGATATAAAAACATTATGTTGGATTTGTGAGATCTCAGTTTTCTGAAATGGCCAACTGCTCCAAAGCTCTCAAAATTAAATAACTTAAGTAAAAGATCCCACCGTCCAGTTGGCAACAATTTTGTCGGACAGATTTTTGTTATAATTTGTTATTGTGATTTCTCAGGGCGAAATTAGGTTTTGACATAGAAATTAGAAATTGATAGCTTATAAGATTTTGAAGAGTGGGCATATAAAATTCTCTCAATAAAAAATAAAGCCCGATAAAGTCTGGAACAACCTGAGCACAATTTTCTGCCAATTTTTAACAATACAACATTGTTTTTTTTTAAATATTTTTGTTTGTTCAAAATTCACATTTTTTCTCTTTAAAAGCAATAATTTTTGATTTTACTGGTTCTAAATTTATTTATTTGTTCAGCAAATCGTTTCTCACAACATCCACGAGATGTTTTTTTTTATTAATGGGAACGTTCACTCAATTATTCTCAGCAATCTGGAATAACTTTCTGTTGTTGTAATGCGTGCAAAACCACATCTGATGAACAAACATCTGCTCTCATGAAAAAAATTGGAATAACTAGCTATCCGAGAACAAATGTATAGAACCAGCTGACTGCTTTGATTTTTTGACAGCGTTCAGCTAACCTATCTGATTCGTCCACAGATATACTCCGATAGCTTGGTATTCGAGAATAAATGATTGAACGCCCGCAATGATAAACGTCAAGCTGACAATTGTAAATATTCTGCTCACAAATCGCTGCCTACAAACATTTATTACGCAGGAGTTGCCAGGAAGGGGAAATATTTTACTCTCTCAAATAAGGCTCCTCTTATGGGTCAAACCTATTCATTTTTGTTTGACGGATATAACGTGTACTCAAAAATCCAAATTTCGTTCAGGCATATTTTGAGCGCGAACATATATATTGCTCTGTACACGGAATATTATTCAGACTTGCGAAATTGGTATATATATTGTAAAAATATTCGTGAATAAATTTGTCTGTCTGTTGAATCCCGACGTCCACAAACTTCTTTGGGCATACAATGGCGCTAAAATAAATCGGAATAAAATCAACTATCCTCATTATGTTGATACCTTTACATAGTTATCGATATTTTCCAGCAGATTATCGATATCGATACCTAGTCAAGCATCTCTATTTTCTTCGAAAATCAAACCAAACATGTCAAACTGTCAGTTCGTGCTGCTTGTAAAATGAAATAACCATTTTTGTGTAAAGTGAATTAATTAAATTTTAAACAAGTGAAATATGGATGAAAACGTTTGTAGAATATGTTTGCAAGAGAGTGAGGAAGAAGAAATGACTTCAATATTCGCTGGCGATGAAAACAATATAATAATATCAAACAAAATCAAGTCTTGCTGTGGTGTCAAGGTAAGCCCTGCATTTTTTTTTTAATAAACGTTAATTTCTAATTTTATCCAATTGTACGTAGCTTCCTAAAGAATGTGATGGTTTTCCAACAAAAATCTGCTCCAAATGCAAAATTTTCTTAACCATCGCCTATAAACTTCGAACAATTTGCCAAAATTCCGATACTTACCTTAGAAGGTTCAAAGTCAAAGACATTGAAATTGAAGAAGAAAATGAAGAAATTAAACTTAAGAAAGAAACTGAAGGTAAGTCAAGTATGAAGTTAATAATTGTGTTAAATCCTTAACAAACAATTCAGAATATAATTATCTAAATGGTTATATTCGGTTCTTCAAAAAAAAAAAAATATATCCAGAGAATTTTGTGCTCTTGATAATGCGTTGGAGGTGAATAACGATAAGCATTGTGTACAAGCTGCTAATAATGCCAATGAGATAAATGTGGCCAACATAGTTTCACGCTTAAATGAAATTAATTAGAAAAAAAAGCATAATTAAACTGCTTTCTGATTAATATAGCTAGGCATTTTGAAGGGTATTTTGATAACGTTTATCTTAGTCCCTTAAAAGAGTCTGTCATAGTGCTATGAATTGATGTAGGTAGGGATCAGTGTTCCACATGAGTTCCAGAGGATGAAAAAAGTGTTCCACATGAGTTCCAGAGGCTGAAAAAATGAGTAATTTTGAAAATAAATGAGGCCCAATAAAAAATCTCTTAGGTTTATAATAATAACTTTTTTTCAAATAACTAAAATAGATAGATAGATAGATATAATTTTATTTATGTTATTAAACAATTTTTACATGATATTATTACAAGAGTAAAATAAAATAAGTGGGCAATAAAATGTATAATGTTCTTGATTCTTGTACACTTTAAAAAAGTATTTTACTATTAATGAAAAAGGACAAGGTTAATTTAAAAACATGATATTTTTTTTTGATTGTACTACATGAACTCTGTAATGATATTATTGCGATATGTAAATGCAGTTTCAATATAATTATGAAGTGAATCCCTTTATTTTTTCCATTGTCAGTGAATATTCCTTATTTTTTCCATTGTCAATGAACGATTTCCGAAATAAATAAGTCTTATATCATTGTAAATTGGACATATTGCCAAGAAGTGAAATGTATCTTCTTTTGCCTTAAGGTTACATATTATACAAAGGTTTGAATCATTTTTATTAAATGGCGAATCGTTTAAATTCAATATTTCACATCTGGCTCTACATATCAAAGATATAGCTCTTAGGCTACGACAATCATTAAAATAATTTTTACTTCCCAGATCGTAGTTAAGTTCTGAATATATTGGTCTATTAATAGAGGATGTTGCCTGTACTATATTGTCATTGCGACTGTGAATGTCATACAGTTGATATTCATCATCATACTGAATATTAATGGTTGTATCCAATTTATTTTCAAATGTGTATTTGGTAAGAATATGTGGAAGTCTATGTGCCCGATAATTAAGCACTTTGATTATATAATCGAAATGTAATTTTAGTGTAAACCTAAATAGGTTTGGGAGACCTGTCTCCAGGGCAAGGACGTAGTTAGGAAAGTTTTTTTTAAGAAAAAAGCGAAGTAGTTTTTCAACTTCTTCGTATTGCTTGAATCCTCATGTTTGGCAACTGTAACAAATAACTGAGCTCATTGCTTCAAAAACATGGTATTTTGCTGAGATTGGAATTTTATTTTTATTGATAATCTTTTTCCATGACGCGTTTATTAGGCTTTTAGATAATGATACCTTCTTTGAAAATGATGAGTGAGTTTCATATTGGGTTCCAAAATTACGCCGAGGTAATTATATTGTGTAACAACTTCTATTGATTCACCGTCGAAAAATTATATTTTTCATTCGCCCGCAGCTTCGTTTGTCTATTGCGTACGATCATGATTCTAGATTTTTCTAGATTCACCCTCAAGGTCCAAGTTTAACAGAAGTTGTGCATTTTATTGATCATTAGTTGTAAGCTGTGAGGGGATTCCGCCAGTAATACAATATCATCAGCGTAAAGTAAAACCTTAATGATTTCTAGAGCAATTCTGATACCGGCTGGTAGATGTTGCGATATGTCATCTATAAATAAAGCGAAGAGGACTGCACAAAGCAGGCAACCCTGTTTAACTCCGGCCTTAGTTTCAAACCATTCAGGCTTATTTCTGCCGTCCCATACACATTGTACGTGTGTTATTGTACATATTTTTTGAGACTTTCAGCATTTTCGGTGACATTCCTTTTTGAGATAGTTTAAAGAAAAGTGCATTGCGGTCAATCGAGTCAAATGCAGCTTTATAATCGACAAAAAATACGTACATATTTCTTTTTTGTCTAAGGAAGAATTGGGCGACTGTTGTTAGTGTGAATATGTTGTCTACTAGTGGAGTATCCTTTCCGTAAACCCGCTTGATGTTCACTCAGTAATTTGATTCTTTCTTCCCAGGTGTTTATTCTTCTTAGAAGGATAGAGCAGAAAATCTTAGCAATTGAGTTCATGAACGAGATTCCTCTATAATTATTTGGTACATTAACGTCCCCTTTTTTAAAAATATATTTTATTTATTTTATTGAGGCTAGTCAACAGTTCACTCATATCAAATTCCACATCTAGTAGTTCGTCGATTATTAGGGGCTCAGCAAATTGTATATTTTCGCAAATGTCAGTGGGATTAAGTAAGTGTTTAAAGTAATCTGCTAAATTTGAGGCCCAAATATGAATTCCACAGATAAATTCTGTACCTTTGAGTATCTTAATTTTATCCCAGAAATATTTACTATTTTTTGCGCTCAAAAGTTCCAGTGCTACAGACTTAAAACATTTTTGACGTTTGTCTCTGCAAAGCATTTTATATGTTTTATTTACGCTGATGTATTGCTTTGTAAGGGATTTATTCGGACTTGTTGATATTTTTAATCTTCGTAGTAGTTTAAATGATAATTTTTGTGCAGTGAAACATTCCTGGTCGAACCACTTCTGCCGGTAGTTTTGTTTGCTCGAAATAGAGTTTATACTAACAACTTTTTTAATGGAGTTGATTAGGTAACTTATCTTTTCTGCGGTGCGGTGGTACGGTAAACTACGGTAAACGTTGGTGGTTGCGCAGGTACTCTCTATCTCGGTTAATAATTTTAAAGCATATGATTCTTTTTGGTTCTCTTTTCACAAAAGTTTTGGCGGTAAGCTTAGTGCGAGGTATTGTGTATTGATTTGGAAGTCGAACGTAACAGATATTGGCATGTGATCTGAGAAAATGTCGGTTCCTACTTGAAAGCAAGAAAGGATTTTATTCCATTCGCCCGATGCTGCACAAATATATATAACCGACTTCCCTAAACCTCCAACAAAAGTAAACTCCCGTTTTTATCACCTTTGCTACACCCATTAAGTATGTACAAATTGAAGTTTTGGTACATTTCTACAAAAAGGCGACCATTCTTATTCGTGATTTTATCTTTTGAGATACGTTTATCTAAAATGTCCATACCAATAAAACTCGTCTTAGATGGAATTATCAGCTCTTCACCAGTCCTGGCATTGACATCCCCGATTAACAGAATATTTTCAGATTCTTTTGTATTTAGAAGATCATAAAGAGCATAAAATTCGACATCCCAGTAATTGCAGTTAATGTATGCTGGGAAGATATAAAATTTTGAATTTAAACTATTTAAAATCAAACAAACGTGGTTATTAATTTCACTAAAACTACCATTTACATATTTGTTTAAACCAAATAAAGAACCTCCTATTGCTCTACCAAACTTATGTTCGCGACTAGCCGATATCCAATATAATTTATATTCATTGAAGTATTTGCTATAGTTTTCAAAATATTCATTTGTTATAAATGTTTCAAATAGAAAGAAAATATCATGTTTTTTTACATATTTAAATAACTAAAATAAATACTTTGGAAAACATACAAAAAATATCAAATTAATAACAGTACAGGAAAATTGTAGAGCATGTCATTTTTAATGTCATTTTGTAGATAATTGTACTGTCTACAGGTTGTTCTTAGAACATTTTGAGAAAAATAAGATTTTGGGAGTTATTGATTCAAATTTATCAATTGTACGATAAAAAGTGTCTTAATCTTTATTGTGTAGAATGGTATGATCCACAATGTTTACCAACAACTTTTTCAAAAAATACTATGGTTTTCTATGTTAATTTGGAAAAAAAACTTAATTTTACCCCCTTCCCCCTCTAAAAATGCTTGCTCGCTCCCCTCCAAAATTAGGGTACTTTTTAGAAGCTCTCCACCAAAATTCAGCTTTTTCGGAATTTTTTCGAAGTGAATATCTTATTTTCCTTGACTATAAATACTACTAAATTTATTGAATTTAAATAGATCACATACATGTATTACATGTGATGTGATGGCATGTGAGGTCGGCCACTTCGTTGTAAGGTGCAAGTTAGTAAGCTCATTTCTTAAATGTAAAGCCAAAATACTGTTTCTGTTGTAACGGATTGAATTTTGTGATTGTTTTTTATTTATCTATAGCTTATATTTTTATGTTTTGGCTATAAAACTTAAAAAATATTGTTTGTTAATAATTTACAAAGGGGCCGGTTTTAAGAGGCAATTTTTTTCAATTCTCCCGAGCTCGTTTTTACTCACGGAGAACTTTCAACATCCACTAGTATTGAGAAGTTTTTTGCTTTTCGTAAGAAGAATTCACTACACTCGCCATTATTATACCTAATTGATCTTGTAAGATACTTATAAAAAAATTTCGCAATTTATGAATAAAACGTATACATGTAGAATGTCTAAAAAAATGATCATGGATAGGTTATACAAATTTCGAAAATTTGTTTAATATGTGTTGTTATAAAGAACTTTAAAAATGGAAACAACGAAGAGCAAAAGAATATTTTATAACTACACGAAAGAGGCACTTTCTTCAGTACTGAACAAAATTAGATAAACATTTTAAATTGAAATAGGCAGTTCGGGAGTTCGGGTTTCCTAGAAGTAATCTACAAGACCGAAATAATAATAATAAATTATAATAAACATTTATTCTAATACAGACATTAGTGCGACCAAGGAATTCAAAATTTTTAAAGTGGTCCATAGACCTTTGACAAATATGAAATCTCAAAAACATCATCAGGTTTATTAAAAACGGTCCAAACATTTTAAAAGAAATTTCAATAATCATTTCTAAGATGGAAGACTTGCTACTAAGAGTTCTTCAAACATCTTCGAAGTTGTCAATACAAACGACAGTGACGAAGTATTTCCTGGAGCTAAAATAGTAGGTATTTATTAAAAATAGATGGCTCGAAGACCTTTGTGGAGACGCTTCATGTATTTTGATAATGTCAACGAAACATCCTTCTGCCTGTTTTCGAAATCAGGTATTGGCTTACTTCCCAAATGATACAACAAATTGCATAATGATTCATTCGGAAATCATAAGGAGGCTAACTACTATGTATTCAGTGCAAATAAAAGCATTTCGTACAACTCCCTCTGGCGGCCCCTCGTCACTATGTTAAAACTATGCCCGGCAAGTAGGTTTTAGGTAGGTCAGAAAGTGGCCAGATGCGATTGAAAACGGCTTTTATTATTAAATTAATATCAAACGGCCAATAATGTTTCGGGTCGGTGTACTCAACAAACGCATTTTCCATGGACCTAAGTGATTTTAGCAGTAATAATATCATTATTTTGTATACGCACCGTCCAACCACTGAAATACATTACTATATGCTATACCATAGAAATGGCAAAACATTTCAGAAACCAGAAAACTATTAAGAAATGCAAACTTTTTCATAAGTATAAATGCAAATATAAGTTGCTTTTTTGTTGTTTTATCTAAAGCAATGTTTAGTAACATTTGCCTGGAATATGAAAATATTTATTACATGTAAAACAAACTTATTAGCTTCATATATTCCCATATTCCTATTCCTTCTAATTATTGCCGTGCAATTCAAGTTGCGTTTAAAAAGATCTTAGGTCTTAAAGGCATGTAGTTAATATTATTATTATTATTATTAGTTTTCACTTTCATATAAATTAAATGTATTTTTTTCTTATTAATTAGCTTTTGTAAAAAAAAGTCCATATCTTTGTATCTAAAATGAAATGGCGTTCTTAGACCAAATAAAATCCTACCATCACATTTTTTTATTTAACTGAACTGTTTATATATTAAATATTAAAATGATTTCTGGATAACTACATTCTATAAAATTGGAAATAGACACATATTTAGTATGAAAATATAAATTTTTATATTGAGGCCGACTACTGGAAACTCATGTGGCCGACCTCTGGAGTTTAAGGGGCCAACTTCATAAGAATCACACTTTCATTTCTTTTTTTTTTTAATATATCGTTTTTTTATTTCAAATTGACTGAAAAAAAATAAGAATTTCGAAATTTAGACATCCAAAAAAATCATTAAACTAAATTTTATATCAAAAACTCGAACAACTGAATTTTAAGGGACAGTCAAACGTAAAACAAAATTACGTGGCCGACCACTGTCTCCACCAACCTATATCACACAAAAAAACGATGTAGTTTCGATAATATACAAAAATATTATGATTAAAAATTTAAAAAGTCTTAAGGACACATTTAAAAAAAAAGGGAACAATTCAATATTAAGACAAAAGTTAGAAAACAAATAAACAAAAGCAAAAATATATAAGGTTCGAGGAGCTTGAATTTTATTTAAGATATCAATTTGAAGAAACAAAAGTTCGATTATATTCGGTGGGAAAAATTATAAAATAATACCTCCAAATGTATAGCGAGTCTTTTTTTATAAATATATGAATATATATTTTGTGCTTATGTTTAATTTACGATCTGTTTCATTAGTCTATCTGTAAAAATAAGGTGTGTTCAACTTAAGCTTGACTAACGTAGACCTAAAGATGTACTTTAATTAGGGTTTATTCTCTAAACAAGGATTGTTTAAAATTTTGCACCATTGATTTTACTAATTTATTTTAATTGATAAGTAAAATCAATGTATCAAAATGAGGCTGATGTTGATGCTGATAGATTGAGTCCACAGCAATTTTTGGGTGTGATTGATAACAAAATATAACTAGTATAATTAGCAGCCCTATTCTGCCGTTGTGATGCTCACAGGTCACAATTTTTTGTGAGGTTGTTTTTGTGAGGTTTCGTATGGGGCGGTCACAATTTCGTATTCTGTTGAGACCCTCATAAGAAGCCTCGCAATAAAACTCACCATTGGAAGGTGAATTTTTCTTAGTGATGGCGGCGAGCTGATTTGTCAAATCAAACAATATCAAAATAATCTGCAAACTACAAAAGTGATGAATTACCTAAAATTTGTTTAATAACATCTCCAATAATAGTTTATTTGATAAGAATATAATCAGTTTCAATATATTAGGAATGATTATCCCGTGCCAGTGGATGAACCGAAAAAGAATAAAAAGCAACTTTATATATTTGATGCAATTGAATATTTATTAATAAAAGAATTACTCGTTCCAATTTGGATTACACAACCTTGTGTGCGACGCCAGTAAAAAAGATCTTGTAAATTGAATGTACAACGACTGTATCTGTCAGATGCGATGAAAAGTATTCGTGTTGTTCGGTTGGCTGCCATATTGCTCTATAGGGTGATACGTAACGATGAAGTGTAAACTAAAATACTCCCCCTCGTTATGTGATCAAAGGCCGCACGCCAAGGATCGTAAGACACTTCCAGTGTTTAGGACTGGGTAGACGTTTCGCCAAAATATCCGCTCCCACGTCCTCAGTCTTCAAATAATTAAGATGAATGTTATTGTTAGGTAATGCTTCCCGAACAAAGTGGTGTCGAACATCGATATGTTTAGTGCGGAAATGGAATATGGGATTTGAAGCAAGTTTCTGAGCTCCCATGTTGTCACACAGTACCGACACATCTTTCACTAGCGATTCGAATCCTAGTTCTCTAATGAATCTCTGCAAATAAATACCTTCTTTCACTAATTCTGTCAAGCTCATGTATTCCGCTTCTGTGGAAGAAAGTACCACAGTTCTCTGCATGCGCGACTCCCATGTTATAGCTCCCCCAGCAAGGATGAAAGCATATCCGGTATAAGAACATCTGTCATTCGGGCAATTCCCCCAATCTGCATCTACCATACCTGTCAATCCAGCCTCCGAAGGTACATAATTCAGACTTATACCTTTGGTGCCCTGCATGTAGCGTAAGACTCGTTTAGCAGCAATCCAGTGCTCCTGCATATGGTTGTCGTTGAACTGACTTAACCAGCAAACAGCATAAGCGATGTCAGGACGAGTACCCATTGCCAGGTACATAAGTGATCCTACAAGTTCACGATATGGTGTCTTCTTCTGATCATTGATGTCTGCTTCCTGTTTACAAATGTTCGTAGTTGCGACGCAGATCGGAGTGGATACCGGCTTACTATCTTTCATTCCGAAACGCTGCAGCACATCAGCAATGTATCCTCGTTGATGTATAGAATATCCGTCAGCCCTTTTTACTAATTCCAAACCTAGGCAACATTGAACCTCGCCAAGATCCTTAAGTGCAAAAGGTCTTAATAAACTTTCGTTAAGACGTTTGACATCATTTGAGTTCCGAGAAATGACAAGGATATCATCTACGTAGACAAGGACAATCAGCATATCTCCCCCTGAGCAACGAACGTATACACAAGTTGGGTGTAAACAAAATTTTGCAGTTCTTTATTAAGTCTCTCGTACCAGCAGCGTCCCGCCTGACGCAGACCATATAGTGCCTTCTTCAATAAACATAACTTGTTGCCTTGTAGAATTTTAGATAGCATCTTCTCGGCTTTGGGATGCGAGAGCTGTAGCCAAACGTATGGAACTCAATCGTGTCACAGGAGCGAACGTCTCTTCAAAATCTACCACGGGTCGTTTATCGAAACCCCTAGCAACGATTCTGGCTTTTCTGCGTTCCAGAGTTCCATCTGGTGAATGCTTATTTCTAAGAACCATTCTGCTGCGAATGACTTTAACAGCTAAGGAGCGGTCAACGATGTCCCAAGTATCACTAGCTATTATACATTTTAATTCAGCTGCCATGGCATTATACCATTTTATGGCATCGGCACCCGGAACTGCTAAACCAAGATCTACCTCGGCCAACAGGCCGTGTTCGAGAGTGACATTGCTTACCTCTTCCATCTTATGTTCCTTTCTTGGTCTTCCCGTGAAACCAGTCTTAATTTTTCTTGGTCTTCCTAGAACTCTTTTGTTAGACTTAGTGGATTGTTCTTCTTCGTCTGAGGATTCGGACTCATTCGAGTTTTATTCAATCTGTTTTGTCAGCGATCGCCGGAAGCATCTGAATATTATTGTCGAGAATCATGTTGTCGTTTAACTCAATCGATGTGGTTGAAATATCCATCACTTGTTGCTGACTCTCAGTAGAGACACCTAAGAGGTCTTCCAAGAATTTGACGTCTCGTGAAATTACTACTTGTTGTTTGACTGGAATCCATACCCTATATCCCTTATTCTCATTTGAATACCCGAGAAATACACCTTCGTCAGATTTGCCATCAAGTTTATCTCCATTTGGTGTTCTTTCCAAAATAAACACCTTACAGCCAAACTCTCGAAGATTGCTAACATCTGGACGTTTACCAAAACGTACATCGTGTGGCGTTTTCCCATTAAGTGATTTCGAAGGACTGTGATTTCTGATGTAATTCGCGGTTGCGAGATCATCGGCCCAAAAAGTTTTTGGCATGCCTGACTGAATGAGAAGACATCTCGCCATTTCCACTACAGTCCGGTTCTTGCGCTCGGCGACACCATTCTGCTCAGGATTATAAGCAACTGTCAAGCGTCTTTGAATGCCTTCAGAATTCTGGAAACTGTCAAATAAGTTGTTTCGGTATACAGTGCCATTGTCTGACTGTAGACTCTTTACAACACAACCACTTTCCTTTTCAAGCAACGCCTTTACATCTCGAAACTTCGAGAAAACCTCGTTCTGTTTTGTCAAAAAACGTACTTCACACCATCTTTATCGATCGTCTATAAAGGTGACGAAGTATCGTGCCATTCCGATTGACTCTGTCCTCATCGGTCCGCATACATCGGAGTGTATAAGGTCGAAAGGTTTGGATGTTCGAGTCGACCTCTTGGGAAAAGGAGAACAAGTCATCTTCCCCTGTATACATGTTTCGCAGGTGCAATTTTCGGCAGTTCCGACGATGTTGATTCCTTCAATGGTTGTCTTACGGATAGCTTCGTTAAGATCCTTGAAATTAAGGTGTACTAGGCGGAGGTGCCATAATTGCAAATTTCCATCGTTCGAAGAAGTAGTAGATGAGAGGCATTTTTCGCCACTAGTATGAACGAAGTAAAGTCCGTCTTCGCGTTTTGCACTTAAAATAATGCACCCGTCTCTGTCGAATATTTTTGCACATTTTCTTTCAAACAGCACACGGTACCTGTTGTCTGTTATCTTTCCTACAGACAGTAAGTTGGTTCGCAGATCTGGTACCAACAAAACATCTGACAATTCCATTCTGTTAGAGTCCTGAAGTTGAATCACTGCTCATCCACGTGCCGCTGATGCACTGCTGGCCAACTGAAGTTGCTCATTTGCAACCTTCTCAATGTCTAAGAATTCGTTTGAGTTCTTGCACATGTGAGAATAGCATCCGCTGTCCAAACACCAAGATCGCTTCTGAGATTTACCTACAGACTGGAATGCGTTTGCGTTCTGTGATACCGTTGAAGAGAGAAAAAGGAAATGTTCTGCTATTTTGAGATTGTCCTTCATCTTTTTGTGGACATTCGGTACGTTTTTGACCAATCTTTTTGCATCTGTAGCATATTATTTTCGAAGTGCTTTGCTGATCAGATCCAGACGAATTGTGTCTATGTTTGCTTTTGGGTTTTGTTTGACCTCGAAATTTGGGGTAAGACTTCCCTGCAACCATTGCATTCGCTAATTCATGCGATTCGCTCTTACGTGCCTCAGATTCCTCGATAATCTTTACACGCAACGTTTCTGGAGACGGCAGGTCGTCAAAGAATTTTGCTAAATGCGTACGTACATCATCACCTTCATGCATACCTTGAAGAGTGAGCTGCTTTAAAAGTGTTGCCTTTCCAGCAGGTCCTTTCGACTGAAAGACACTTTCGAGTTTCAACCACACATATCTGGAGGTCGCACACCCTTTTATTTGCTTCAGCTTGGCTGCGCTGATATACAAAATAATGTCGGATTTTGCTTTTTGGTCAGCTTTAAACCAATTTGCACGTACCGAATCGCTTTCCGAGTCCAGAGGTTCTGTCTTAATGCCATTTACATATTCTAATGAATCATTTTTAATAAGGAGTGCCTCCATATGCATACGCCAGGTATCGAAATTGTCCTTGGTAAGGGTATCGATTTTCGTTGTCCCTGCTGCATTCATTTTTTCGTGTTTTAGTTTAGTAGTTAACAAAATGGATGCTTTCACTGTCTAGACAGAATATTAAAATTCGACGAATAATCCGTCTGGGCCCATAACCTATTAGGAATGATTATCCCGTGCAGGTGGATGAACCGAAAAAGAATAAAAAGCAACTTTATATATTTGATACATTGAATATTTATTAATAACTTGTACAATTCATGACTTCACTTTTTTCCACGTTTTATAAAAAAAATCAAGAAAAAAAATTACATTTTAAACAATGTTCCCCAAACCTATCGATATATACATCAAAAGAAAGGTCTGTTCAGGACCTATCCATCCCTGAAGGCAAAAAGTATCTGCGACATCCGGTTCTTGAGATATTTTAATTCAAAGTTATTCGCATGATTTTCCACCCAACTGCATTTGACTTGCTTTGGATGGTGATATCTCCGCAACCAAACCTCGCAAAAACCTGCTGCAAATTTTGAAATTTTGGTATGCAGTTTTTTTTAGAGTTTATTAATATACATGTTATTATAGAATTTAAAAAAATAAAAATGAAAATTCAACTATGAAAAACACAAAATCATTAAATTTTGTTTCGTTTTCCTCGATTTTCTTGAAATTCCTTGGGATGTTTTATCTTCCGATTGTGATGTGGGACGGCTAATAGCCGTGGTTTGTTTGCAACTCCATATAGAGCTGTCGGAAAAAACGACATCAGAGATGAGCGATTTGCATATCAATACAAAAACAACTTAACTATATATGGAGTTAGCTAAGTCCAGATAATTATCTGGAACTATTACTTCCGATAGAATCGGTAAAAGCAAACTATTACCCGGTTTATATGAGTGAATTGAGGAATCGAATCGAATCGAATTGAGATTTCGATTCAGGTATATGGCCTCGTGGGATCGGAAGATTGAATTAAAATGGAATCGAAGTGACAATTTGAGCTTACAGAATAAACAACAAAAACATGCAACAGAAAAAAATACAAAGAAACCGGAAACCCACTGAACACAAAAAAACACTATTGGTGCACACACACAGCAAGAATCAGATGTGAATTCGATTCTTCAATTCCTCGATTCAGGTATATAAGTACATTTTCAATTCGATTCAGCTCTTCTAGTGGGATTGGATCGAGTAATCCTATTTTAATCCGATTCAAGTATATAAGGACCTAAATCCTGATTCAATACCGATTCAATTCTCCATATAAACGTAGTATATATATATTATAGCGTTATCGATAATTTACAGTTTTTAAATTTGAAATGTCATTGAATGCACCAGTGCTGTCCATAATTTTAGAATGAAATTCCTAAATCCCGATGTCGTTTTTTTTAACAACTGTATGAAGTTGCAAACAAAACACGGCTATTGTACCTTCAGATTTATGCACTCGGGCATGGATTTCGATCTAGGGCCTTGTTGCGGAGTAAAGTATTGCAGCAAAGATGACACATTCGATTTAAGACAATTTTGTGTACGTTGAAATCATGAGATTTTAATTTCAGTTCATTTGGAAAGCTGAAATAATTAAAAATTTATAGAGATTTCTAATCGTGGTTAAAATATGTACGTTTTTCAACATTGCCGCTTCTCATTAGTTTCATTTAAATCATGATCTTTTCATGATTGTCTCGTACACTACAAGATATAAATTTTCTCGAACAATGTTTGCACTTGAAGAAATAACTCCTTTTCCTCCTTTACATGGCAAGTTTTCTTGTGGAAATCGAAACGAAAACGAATCGATTGTCGATCTTCACTAAAAGTCGGTAAATATAGGCCGACAGATAAGAGTTGTATCTTCAATGACAAACGGATCATTCATATCCCATAATTATCTTAGAATTCTCCTGCGTTACAATCAAAAAGTGATTTATTAAAAAAATCAGTTAATATAGTTTTATTAGTTCTTAGTTCTTACATTTATAGATGAAACTTCTTCAAAAAGATGTATCAAAATCAAATTCAATTCCATGTTTGTTCTTATTTCGTTTTTTTTTTATAGTTTTGTTTCACAGATATGTAAAGTAGGTGAGTTGTGATGTGCAAAGAAGCAGATCATTATTTTCAAGTTCTTATGATGCTCACAAGTTGTGAGGTTTTTACCAGAATACCAAATAAGTCACATAAGTCACAAAAATGAGTTCATCTCAAGTTATGAGGTTATTGTGACTTGTGAGTGCTTAGTGAGGTTGCCAGAATAAGGATATAGATAGTACTTAATACATAGTTATTTACAAATGTGGGCGTCTCGCATTCTCAAGTGCGAACATTTGTAAATAACTACTTTAAGTACTATCTAATAATACTAATTATTTTTTGATATCAATCACATCCAAAAATTGCTGTGGGCTCTTAGCCTATATCTTCAAATAAAAAAAGCAGTAAAGATTAATCATGTCCTTAATTATACAAACCAAACAACATTTATTTCTTATTTTCAAAACTAAACTAAATTGTATGCACCCACACTTCTTTGATTTTTTTTAAATAATTTGTATTAAACAATATGTACTCCCTAAACAAACATTCAACTAAATAAGGTAATTTAAAAAAAAAAAACAATCATATTTTACGAAAATCGTTATTTTGATAATCCTGGCTACGACCCAGTCTTGTTTTTTCTTAACCGAATGATGTAACTGTTGTTTCTCGTTAAAGGGGTGTTTTTAACCATTCCCATTTTAAAAGCATATCATTATAGTTATGCTTTATTATTCTGTTACTGTGAAAATATTTATGCCGTTTAATATAAAATTAATCAGAGAAAAAACACTATTCATGAGATACTTTTTTGGTTTTCTCGTATGGGAAATGCGTTGAATGTCAAATAGAAAAAAAAGTATCTCATTTCTTAGTTTAAAGCTGAACCTGCTAGGTGTCGTGCCTGCATTTGATAAAAGTGTCGTTTTTGTTTAAAACTATGACGACCCTATTAAAACCCCATCTAGAACTTTGTTAACAAAGCGTTGTTGTGTCACTTTTCAAATGACAGATTTTCGTTTTGTGTCTGTGATAAATGGAAATTTTCTTTTAAGTGAAAAAATAACAAAATGTTTGTTTAAGCTTTATTATGGAAAATTTAGTGTTTATGGATCAACTTACGTGTCGAACGTGTTTAATTAATGTCGAAGTTTCTAATTCATTAAATGATTGTGTCGAATTTGATACAAAAATCGAACTTAAAGAGATCCTTTGGAAAGTGTCTAAAATTGTGGTAAGAAACATAAATTTTCATAGATATTTTTAATTGTTTTGCTGAATTTATAGATTGATTGGACTAATACAATACAACTAACACGGATTTGCATCGAATGTACGGAAAAACTACTTAAGGCCTATGAATTTCAAACACAAATTGAGGCTAGTGAGAAGCGTCTTACTGAATACTTTGTAGATGTTAAACGGGCAGAGAAACAAGTTGAGGATGAAGAGGATCAACCAACTGTACATTCACCATCAAATGATAGGTTTATTATCGAAGAAGATGATGGCAATATATTAGATTTAATAACATTTAAAGCTGAAACAATTTCTCCAACTAAAGAAGGTAAGTGCATTTTTTTTAAGTTATAAAAGCACGAGTAAAGAAAGTATTTTACATAGTTGGAGAAAAGGTCGACGAAAACACTGATTTTGTTAAATCTTTTAACTCTATTAAAATACCTACATACCTGTCTCAACAGATAGGACTTAGGGTTTAATTCTCATTATATACTATAGCTTCTTTTAAAAAAGTAGAACTGTAAATTTGATACACGGGATTGATTGCTGGCTTATCTACATATATGTTAAATTCTCTGCTCTGATAAATAAATTTAGTTAAGGATGTTTTGAACGAAACAACAACTTGCATGTCACCACGTTTTTTAGTCTCGGGTTATGCTCTTTCACAATTTATACTTAGTACTGCTTAGTCTAATGTTCATTTTGATTGAATCTCCTTTTGATTTAACAAAGAATCGTCTTCAGAATCTATAATTTTTCTGAGGTTCAGTTTCAAAGTTACCTAGCAAGCATTTAACGGTATTTTTAACTTTGTGCGAACTTTTTGTAATATGTATAACATTTTTCTTTTTGTTACTTTAAACAATAATTTAATCAATTGCCCAATTCCTCGAACAAATTTTCAACAGTTTTGAGTTTGTACTTTAGGTTAGGTTGGGTTGAAGTGGCTATTTTAGCGTTTGCAGCTAACCCACTTATACCAGAGTTGGTCCCTTGTGATACCACATTAATCCAGAGGTAATCTCTCTATTCTTTGAACCATTTGGTACTCCTAATGAAGCTGAAGAGACTGTAGATGTCTATTTTGTTTAGATCGCTGAGATAATCGAAGAAAAAGTCTTTAAGATGGAGCTTACGTCTCTGAGATAGAGCAGGGCATGTAAACAGAAGATGATGAAGAAGATGAGGAATAGATTCAACCTCTTCTTCGCCCATGCAGCTTTTGCAAAAATCGTTTGAATAAACGACAAGCCGTGTTGCGTGCTTTCTTATAAGCCAGTTTCTGGTTATGACACCAATTACGGAGCTTATGTATAATCTGCTTAAGGATATCAAATACTTGGAGCGTTTCAAATCAAGTATTGACAAGAACTGTTTTGTTTTTGTGTTGTAATTTCTAGTCCATATCAATTTTAATTGCTAAAATATGATTATGAAAATATCAGGTTATAATTTTTAAAATGTACCTGGCATTTAATGTATTAAAATAATATTTTAATTTGTATCAAAGATCAAATTTTTTTTCAGAGAGGCATGTAAGAAACATGTTTTTAGTAAGAAAATATGAATCACTTTTCTCTCATTTAATTGCATTGTAAACCATTAACTTTCATCTCAAAGTAATTCGAAAAACTTATTCTAGTGACTTGCGTATACCACATATTTTCTTCTACTAAAATGCCTCCTTACCTGATAGTTATTGAGAATAAATTAGCCCCTAATCTTACATATGTATATTTAAAATATACTACTTTGCTCGTGCGTATGCCAAATCACATTTATGTTTTAATTGAATATGAGAATAGATATATTAACAGAACCAGCAGCAGAACCCTGTAACAATAAAACCGACGAAAATGTGTTATCTGATACAGAGGAACATACCCTAATAGAATTCTTAGAAGACAAAGCCGAGGAAATAACCGAGTAAGTAATTCATAATTTAAATAAATAACCTCACATATAAACTTTAATTATTTTTTTTTTTTTAGAGAAAGTTGTGTATCCCCAAAGCGAAAATCTAAAACAAAGCCAAAGGAACCAAAAGTAAAGAAAATAAAAAAGCAAAAAACCGGTAAAGTAGGCAGAAAGGGTAAGGTGCCTGGTTTAATTGAAGATGCAGCTTTTCAATGTGAAACCTGTGCCAGGAAGTTTTTTACCCCAGAAACTTTAGAACGTCATCAAAAGTGTCATTTGGGTTTCGGCTCGTTTCAATGTAATCACTGTGCTCGCAGTTTTACCAAAAAAGACAATCTTTTACGGCATATGATAACACACAAAGTGACGGAAGATGTTCCTAAGAAGCACAACTACAAGCACGGACTGTGCCCGCACTGTGGTGAAAGTTTTCCCGCGGCCAGTTTAGTAATTCACATTCGACGTCATACAGGTGAAACACCATATAAATGTGATATTTGTGGGAAGGGATATCCTCGCCTTCAAGATATGACTATACACAAGCGTTTACACACTGGCGAGAAGCCACATGTGTGCTTAACCTGTGGTAAGGCGTTCTCAAGAACAAACTCATTAGCTCGACACATTCGTGTACATACAGGTGAACGACCATACAAATGCAATCAATGTGATAAGTCATTCGCACAATCGAACGACTTAAATTTGCACATTCGCCGTCATACCGGAGAGAAACCATATAAGTGCAATGTTTGCAACTTGAGCTTCATCAACGGATCAATATTAAAAAATCATCGTAAATCAGCATCACACTATGAGGATGATGAAAAAAGTACAGATCGTTATGAGAAAATTCGTGTTACAAATCCACATCGAGCTTGTTGGACAACTAAAGGAGATGAAAAAAAAGTTATAGCAGTTAAAGATATAAAAGAGTCGATCGAAATTCCGAAAAAAGAAGAAGACTTTTAAATAAATTATGCAATATACACAAAAGTATTTTATTTTCAATTTTAAAATATCAAAATTTTGAATAAGATTATTCTTATTCGGCACCAAATAAATCGAATCCCTTAAGCTCGTACAATTTTAGTTGGTCTTTTTGTTTTAAATTATCGTGATGTCCGTGAATCAATGAAACGGTTATGATTGCTAATTAATTTAAGCATGTATCTTGATTATACCCGAAAAGTGAAAGGAAAATGTTTGTCATTTGAGCGATTTGTTTAGCTTTATTCGACTTTTGGGTTAAGTTAATGAAGGATTGAGTATGAAAGTTCATCGGAATATGTTAGATTTGAACCTCATATATTTAAAATAAAAATAGCAGATGTAATGCAATTAGGCAAGATGACAAAAAAAAATAAACTTGAACCTTATTTAATGTAATTAATTGTATATACATTTTTTAAGAGAATGAAAGGTAACCGGAATTTCTCTAACAATAAGTGAGCGTGGAGAGGAATGAACTGATCCGTCGGGAAATCAAAAGAAATTTGACTGTAGTTTATTGATGAATATCGATTCTTAGGGCAGTGTAGAATATGTAACCGATTCAAAAATTGTTTTTTTTTTAAATTTAAATCCGTAAGAAAAATTCCCCAGCAGAATAAAATTGCCAAACTGATTCAAATCAAATAAATAATTAAACTCGAAAGAACTTCCCAAAATAATTATATAAGAAAATTTTGCCTAATCAAAAATTGCAGTTCTTCAATTTGTATGCGTGTCAAAACATAGGAATGGTATTATGTACATAAAGTATGATTTGCAGCTCATTTAGGACCGAATGTAGTAGTCGACAAGTTTCTGGTATCTGATTGTATGTTTACACATGCACTACAAGCTCTTGTGACTGACCATGACGTAACTACTGCAAATTGAAATAGTTTAGTACACTGCTCGCGCTTAATTTTATCATTTTATCTTCCAAACAAAATTAAGCCAATAATTTTAGCCGAGTGATCCATCTAAAAAAACAATAACTAAACAATTGTTCGGAGCACTATTCGTGAGCTTAAATATTTGACAATAATGTCTATCACGAATTCCATCGTAATCCGAAAATTTTTTCTATCACTGAATCCATCTTAGTGGAAAATTACATAGAAATTGCCATGACGAACAGATTCTGCAATAACTGTTTTGTAAATCTTGCCGATTACGATGGAATTCGTGATAGGACCGAATATCTGTTAAGTTAGGCTTGTGATTTGTGTGAACATAACTTTTTGAAAATAAAAATTTAAATCGAGTAATAGTTGATTTATCCCAACCAAATGAAAGTACCTGCTTCATTCTTGAAAACAAATTCTTTACAATATACAATATATATATAATTAATATATATTTATTGATTTGTTAGTGATTTTGAAATAGAAGTATGTATGTTTATTGCATTTGTTTGCATTTTGTGGCACTTGAATCTATAAAATATAATTCTAATAATAATAAATTTCCGTCGAACAAAAAATCGTATGAAATGACAGTAAAATTCCCTGCGAAATTTTATTCCCGACACAAATAAATTTCGAGGGAAACTTTTAAGCATCATTCCCGTTCCCAAGGTTCGAATGAAAGAAAAATTTCCAGGGAAACGCAAAAATGTTATTCATTTACTTATGAAACGTTGCATAAAAGTAACATAAGCTAAAAACGCGTTGGAAAGTTCTATAGAGAATACATAAAAGATTAAAGTGACATGTATCGAAAAGTCATTTGATACCGCCCATGTTAATTTCGTTGTACACAGTACACAAAGTACGGGAACACACTTTGATATTACACTTGCGAAATCGCAAACCTGAGCATACAAATGATTGTATACACGATATTGAATGTACACTTAGAAAATTCACGCTTGCGGAATGGAGTCCCAGAAAAATTTGTTAAAATAGATAAACTTATATTTTCAATCGTTTATAACTCGTGAGTTTTGTTTTGTTAAAAATCTATTTATTTATTGGTTATTGGATTTATTTATTAAGTGGTTTCGTATTTTTGTAATCATAACTAGTTAACTTTTTTTACCCATTGATCATTTATTTGGGAAATACAAGAAAATGGCATAGACATTGCAAAAAATACCAAAAATCATTTTTCAATATTTTACAGTAAACTATCTCAAATCAAGTTTAATTTTGTTTTGCTGAAAGAAGCATATATTTTGTATCTTAAGTATTAGTACGTAGCACGCGCTAAAATGTCGGTCCCATACTAAATTTGCTCCAAAATTTAGGGAAGCGTTTTAGCTCCAGCTAAAAATCAACTCTGTTACCTCGTGTGACAGGGAACTTACCATATGGGTTGGCTTTGATTTCTGGAAAACAATCCTCCCGAATACCTATTACCCGGAAAACAATTTCCGGAGTTACGAATGCCCGCAAAACGAATTCGCATATAAAGATTGCCGATTCCCCGCATTTACTATCCTATATCTGTGGATTTTAGGTGGGGTCGAGTTTTGGTGTATGCAAAGTTTTTTTTTGATTTAAAAAGTTTTGTGGACTTAGGCTAGGCGCGCACATGCAACTTTCATTCTTGCAACAGTTTGGTTGCTAAAGTAAATACCATGGACTTATATGAGAGTGCGCGCACATGCAAAAACTATTCAGTCCGCGTTTGTGTTTTGGCACAAATCGAACAATCCCTCCAAATAAGTTCTTGAGTTTGTATAACACCGAACTATATGTAACTGCGCGCACATTAAATCTAAATATTCTTCTCGTTTCGTAAAACTTGCATGTGCGCGCATAGCCTTAATGCAACTGCATAATCCGAATCGCTTTTCAAAATCGTTATTTTTTTTCTTGTATATAATTTATTTTAAAAAAATCAAAAAAAAAACGTTGGTAAAAAAAGATTTTTTTAATAATATTTTAAGAAAAACATATTAAATAAACAATGACAAACGACCAACGAATTAACGAATATTCGTCGTTTTGACATTTCGTTCACATGGCTTTAATTTTATTCGTCACGAATATAAGTTGAAAGTCTGATTTTATGGTATGTGGAACGCGAATAGAGTTTGACTGTTGTAACAATCAGCTGCAATTCGCGCCGACCAATATTGTTTTCTCAAATTTATATATATCTACAATTTTGTTTAGAATTTGTGAAGAATTTAGGTTTGTAAATTGTTTGAAATGAAATTCATTCGTTTATTCGTCAGTCGTTGGTTGCTCTCGTGTGAATAGTCCTTTAATCTCCTTTCATATAAGCAGCGAAGTGCGAATTAGTAATGATCGCAAATTCTGAAGTTTCTTTCATATGAATATAATCTTTGGTCGCCAACCAGCCAGCTGACGAATATCATTAATACATATTGGTTTGCAGGAAAATTAATTCAAAACAACATTATTTAATAAAAAGGGTTTTTATGCATTTTTCTTTGCTATAAAAGTTTAAAATGGAGACATAAGCTACATGTCCATCCAATTAAAATGAATCGCCACGAAAAGGGAGAAGAACAACCACCAAATAATGTGAAGTCTAAAATTTGAGGTTAAATTCGATTGAATTACTTATTCGCCTATTTGTGAAATGCGCCCTGTTGTGGATTGCGAATTTACATTTGATAGTTTGCAGAAGTCTTTAGGTCGCGTAGAAAATATTAAAATGTAACTTTTTGATATTTAAACAAATCGTTTGTGGTGTTTTCTTTTTAAATTTTGTAAATAAGATCATTTATTAACTTTGAAAAGTTTAAGTTAAAATAAGTTGATATTTCCCCTTGAAATTTCTTAAAACGGCAGTTCGCAGCTCATGAATGGCGCTTTTGCACTGTTTGAGGAAAAAGTTGCCAAACAAACCTAATAACACTACCTTACCGATATAGTAATGGCGCGCATCTACTGCTTGTGTAATGGGATCAAATTGCAGTTAGATGGGTTGTGTGTGTCATTTCAATCATTTCATCTATAATCTCTACACTGAAATGTGTATAGCATTTTTTTGATAATTTTTTTCTTTCAAAAAAAAAGAAAAAAAAATATTTGGTGATAGTAATAAAAATGGAAAATATTGTTAATGTGAATCATTTAACATGTCGTACATGTTTAAATAATAATATGGATGTTTCAAATTCGCTTTATGATTGCGTAGAATATGAAACAAGGATCGAATTAAAAGAAATTCTTCGGAAACTCTCAAACATTGAGGTAAGAATGCTTATTTAGTTAACACATTAATTATTATTAATTAAGGAAATTAATTGCAGATTCCAACAGATGAAAATTTAGGACCTACTCGCATTTGTTTGGCATGCACAGAAAGACTTCTTGATGCATATGATTTTCTGACTAAAGTCCAGCAAACAGAGAGAAGTCTCAAGAACTACTTTGAGGGTGACGTCAAGAAACTCGATGATGTTCAAGAAGAGAATATATTTGTTGAACAAATTGAGGTTTCAGCTGATGAGGAAGAATATATTATTGATGAACTCTCAATAGAGAGTTACGATTTAGAAGAAGAGCTTGATGTGCAAAATAGTGAAAACTATGATGTGTTAAAAAAAACATCACCAGAATTACCTGATTCGTTAATGGTGCCTGATAGCGAAGATATTCAAGTGGTTGGAATTAAAGCTGAAATAGAATGTGCAGAAGGTAAGTTTTCTAAACATTAATAATAATAGACTGGGAAATAGCCAAAATGAGAAGTACTAAGGTTTAAAAAAAATTGTTTAGGTTTCACATGTTTAATATTGCTTGAAAGAAAACCAAAACGCATAACTTTTTAAAACGTACTATTACCCGATTGCATGAATTACTCTATCCGATAACTATTTTAAATAGTGAATACTGTACAAATTAGGGATGTTATTATATATTTGGAGCAATTCAATCCAAACAGCGTAGCTTATAATCAGACCTATCACGAGTTCCATCGTATTCGGAAAGTTTTACGAATCCAGAAAAAAGTTATCGCAGAATCCGTTCCTAATGGCAACTTGTAGGTATGAGCATTTCTACTTCGATGGATTCTGTGATAGATTTTTTCGGGACTCGTAACAAGTTTCCGATTGCGATGGAAGACATGATAGGACTGAATATTTAATTGGACTATGCCTTTTGATTCAAAGCACATCACAATGCCGTTAATACATTGATGAAGGTGGGATCTGTGCTGCTGATTGCGCACACTTGGTTAATTTGCCAGTTATTGCTACCATTGGTGTTTTCAATTTTGATACGTGTGGATATAGTGCTTGACTGCGAACTTAGACGTTTGGGTTACGTCCCCACGCTAGGCAGCATTCCTTTATATACCTCCAATTTTAATTGGATGCCGCCCGTAGGTTAAAATGAGATAGTAGGTAAATACCTAATTCTCAAATCCACTGTGCCAACAAACAATTCTTTCCTATCTTTCTGTTCCTTCTAAATATTTCCGTGCAATTCAGATTGCATTTAAAAAGACCTTATGTCTTACAGGCATATAGTTAAAATTATTAAATAAAAATAAATAAATAAAATTAGAATCTATGAAGAGGGTGATAAACTACTGCAAAACGATGGTATAAAATGTACGTATATATACATTATATGCATAAATGTGATTATTTTATATGCATTATTAAAACTACCTACATAATTTTGAGCAAACAACCTTTATAGGTACATACATACATGTAAATTTAAGAAGACGATATTTTCATAGAAAGAACTGAAAATTCTAATAATACTAACAATTTTCTTTTATTTTAATATTCCCCTCCTCAATTTCTACCTGTTCTTCTGGTCTCTAAAAAGACCTTTTCTACCAGTTTCGTTTAGCCCTAAAAGAGATAAGAAAAATATATACATATGTATGTACACATATGTACACAGGTGAAAAATTTCTATTGTTGATTTGGGGTTGTTTTTTTATTTATTTTATTTTTGGGTTGTACCTATCTTCATTATATTTACATTGGCTAGCACCGGATTTCATATGTAAAAGAAACCCAAAGAAAAAATATTACGTGGGCATTTGGGAATATGCCTCAAAATTTATAAAGTAGGTATAATTTCTCCGAAAATAAAATTAATGTGGTGATCGATATTCCAACGCCCTAAATTCCCTGATAATATATGTATGTACATATTGACATACATACATGCATACTTATGAACATATATTTATGAAAGATTTGAAAAAAAAACTTAATTCTGATGAATTCATGGACGCTATGGTTTCATGTTTTATTTCAAAAATAAATAAAACAGAATCAATACATAACTGAAATATTAAAGCAACGCTAATAGATAGTATTGACAAATACGATGCAACAAAACTGAAAGTCTATTCCACATTAATAGACACACCTGTACAGTTCACACTATCAGAATTGGTCGAAGAGAGCTTATATATGTGTTCAATGAGCTGCTTGGAACAGATTAGAACAGACAAGTACAAGATTTTGCTGTTCAAATAAAAATTTTCTGTTCTAAACTATTTTGGATTGCTGTTCAACGAGTTAGTTTGGAGGAACACATTAGAACAGGATTTTCTGCACTTGCTTTTTAGGTAGAACAGGTTAGCACAGATTTATGTGAACAGTCAAAACTGCCTGTTGGTGTTAAAAAAAAAAAATCGGTTTTAGATTTAGTCTTTCAATTCATGAAAAATAGTTTTTTTAATTGAATTCAACTCCATTTCAGATTATTTTTAAGAATATTTCTGCAAGAACAAAAGAAATCGAATTGTAGGTAAACTACAATAATTTTTTTATTATCTGTCAGATGAGTGTTCTAAGTTGTTCTATCTTGTTCTGAGGTTTCTCACGAATGTTTTCTTCTCTGTACTGTATTCTGTTCCAACTTTTTGGTCACTGAACAATCATTTATAGCAAGCTCCGTCTTGCGACCAATGGTTTGCCAACACAGAAAACTGTGTTATACCACCGGCTCATCATTTAGTGCAGTGTTAGTTGTGAGTAGGCAAACTTTATTACAAATAACACTTACACAAGTACAACATGAAAATATAAACAAATAATATTACGTCAATACAAAACAAGAACATAACATGAAACAAAAAACATTTCCCCGTTTGCGTTTATAAATTCTATGTGACAGTTTACTCAGAGGAAAAAGTAGCTCATAAGCGTTTTAAGTTAAACATAAATATTTATGATGCGTATCAGCAAACGGTTCTTAGAAGCGTGGATCACTGGTTTTGAGTAGATTTTTGAATTTAATTTTACTGATATTGAAATCAAAAATGTTTGAATTCCAATTTAATTTGCATCTGTGACGCCTGTTATTATTTGGTGGAAGAATACCAAATCATTGTTTGTTTTTCTCCGTGCCAGAGTTTTCATCTGAAGAATAGATAAACGTTGGTCATAATAGAGTCATTAGAAGGATCACTCCACTGAAGCTCTTTCAATACAAAACGAATAAAGTTTCTTTGAACAGATTCTAATTTCTTAATATGAATATCGTGAAGACAAGTCCAAACCTGCGATGCATGCTCAAGATGGAGACGAACCAAGCAGTTGTATAAAGGACGGGTAATATTGTAATCGACAAAGTTTTTGTACCAATGCTTAATAAACCTTAACATTGCATTGGCTTTGTTAACGATGATATTAATATGAACAGAAAAGTCTAAATTGGGAGTAAAAGGAACTCCAAGTCCCCTTACAGTTATAACATGAGTGTGCCGTGAGATAACATAGTCATGAGAAGAAAGAAAAAGTTTTTTTTTGAAAATTTCATTGTTTGACATTTTTAAGAGTTGGGATTCAAACTGTTCGTTTCACACCACAAGTCAAAGTGGTTAATATCATCTCGCAACAGAGTTCGATCCTTTGAAGATGATATACTTTTATAAATCTTCATATCGTCTTCAAAGATAACATTTTCGCTAGTGCTTACACAAAGAGGAGCATCATTAATAGCCAATGTAAATAGTATTGGTCCCAGATGGCTTCCCTGTTGAACACCTGATTTGGCAATAAAGGGTCTTGAGTAAGAATTTCTGAATTTGACTTGATATAATCCCGAAATCCCGGGATTGAAACAAACATTCCGGGATTGGAATCTCTACATTCATCCCAGTGTTCTGTCTGTAATTTCAATTATTTCTAATCTGAAACAGATTCATTGGCAGTATTTATTATGAAGCCTTCGAATATCCGCTATACTAGGGTTAGGTCCAATAACTGCTTGTTCCATAATAGTCTTGATATGTGTGTTGACTACCACCTTTTCCTTGTCATATTATTTAGTACAAGATATGAGGATATCCATTGGGTGAAAAGTGGGGGAAATTAAGTTTAAACTTGATAATATCATAAGATAATTGATCAAAAGCTTTCGAGAGAGTACACGATCAACTTCTGGACCACTTTCTAGGGAGCTTATTTTTAAATATAAATGTCAAACTGGCACATACAACTTGTTGGAAGAACTTGAAATGCCAAAAAGGTTGGAAATTGGTCTATAGTTGATAATATTGGCTTTATCTCCCTTTTTAAATAATGCGTTCTTCCAAACTGGAGGAAATTTACCTGATTTCAAAGATAGATGCAGCATATTAAGCAGAAGAAGAGCTAAAATAGAACTACATTTGATTGTTTTTTATCAGGTCCATAGTCCAATGTTGGCAAGCTCTATTGTAATATTGTTAAATGATACTTGAGTATAATTTCGTACAAAATGAAAATAGTTTTCGTCGAAAACAACAGCAGAATCAATGAATGATTGGCTGAAATTACTTGCAAAGCCCTCACAGATTTTATTCCACCCAAGAGTTTTCAAAAAACACGAGAGCCATTAATTTTTAATAATAATTTAGATAAGGGATGAGCGATGTTCATATATGTCACAGAAATATCGCTGTTAGAACAAAAAAAAATTGATGCTTGAATATCGATGTTGATGGAAGTGTCGATTCGAAAATTATGTATGTGCATCAGTTATGAGTATTCGATATTATTCTCAATATCGCTCATCCCTACTTCAGATATAATGCGGCTTTGACAGTTCATTCATTTACCTGACCTTGCAGCAGATAAAAACCTACATAGATCTACGTCAGAATCTACTTTAGGGTCTCAAAAACACAGAATTTGTTCACCAGGGTGACTTCAGGTTTTTCAAAAACGCTTTAGGGCGACTTAATGCCCCCACGAAAAACCTAAATGCATCAAACATTTTTGGGGAAAATTCATTCAAATCGAGAGAGTTTATATTATTATTTTAGTTTAGGTATGTGTAAGTAATTTTTCTCATATGGCTGACTCCCATTTATTTATTATTAAAATTTAGTTTCATTTGAAAGCTTTTATTTAGATTTTCCTGCAAAATATGAAATACCGGCTGAGGACGAAATGTTAGATAATGTGTCAATCAAATCAGAGTCAGCTCGACCTGCATTAATGTTAGTGGAGCAGCTAGACCCCAATAATTGGTAAATCGAATACATTTTTTTTCTAATTTTCAGACAAAAATAAAACATTTTTTTTAGTGAAATTATCAATCAAAAAAACCAAGAACAAAACGTACAAACAGAAAACCAAAATCAAACCTTCAAATGCCCAAATTGTCCGAAAGTGTATGCCAATAAGGTATCGTTAGCACGTCATCATAAGTCCCACACAAATACTGCTTCATTTGAATGCAGTCACTGTGAAAAAAGTTTCACCCGGAAAGATAATCTTCTCCGACATATGATAACACACAAAGAATTGGGGAAAGGCCGACGTAAAATTAATTACAAACATGGCTTATGTCCTTTCTGTGGTGAAGATTTTCCACAAGCAAGTCTGATTATTCATTTACGACGGCACACAGGAGAGAAACCCTACAAATGCGACATATGCGACAAAGGATATCCACGCTCTCAGGATCTAATGATACATAAGCGATCTCACACTGGTGAAAAGCCGCATTTATGTAATACATGTGGAAAAGCCTTTTCGCGACCAAACAAACTAGCACGGCATATTCGAGTACATACCGGTGAGCGGCCGTACAAGTGCACGCAATGCAACAAAGCTTTCGCTCAATCCAACGATTTAAATTTGCACATTCGTCGGCACACGGGAGAAAAACCATACAAATGTGGTATTTGTAATGAAGGGTTTATAAATGGAACAGCGCTAAAGAACCATCGAAAGTCAGCACAGCATTTTAGCTTAGAGGATCAACGACCAGATCGTTATGAGAAAATTCGAGTTACAAATCCCCACCGACCTTGTTGGAGAAAAAGAATAAATAGAACAGAGCCGGCATCATCGAAAGCTGTGAACCTTGAAGATCTTAGGTTAGTCATAGAAGTCGATGAGAGTTCTTGATGTAGTTTCAATTGATTAGCGCGATTTTGTTCACTATTGTTCCATTTACCGGAAAATCAAAAGTTTGCTTACTCCGGAGTTGGTCTCAACTAGAAATTCTATCGGCAAATTGAAAATGATTTTTTTTGCACTAATATTTCAATTCTAAATTTAAAAGTTTAAATTCGTAACGTTCTAAAAAATTGAAAGCTAATTTATTATCCCAATAAAAGTAAAAAGTACAAACCAAGGGAATTAAAACAAATTATCCAAACAGCGAATCTTTTATCAAGTATTATAAATGTGGTATCGTCATTCTATTTGTTCAGATTAACACTTTGCATGGAAGCATTTTGTCAAGATTCAAATTTTGTTTGTCATCGCTGTTTAAGGTAATGGTCAATCCTCCCAGAAATTATTTCAACAAAACATTTTTGAATTTATAAATACTCACATTTTGAGTGAATAAAATCAAATACACAAGTTGATAATAAAAATCCCCAAGATGTGTTTAACTTTGAGTGAAAAAATCGCCCTTAGGTTAATTTAGGGATATTCAAAAAATGGTTAATAAAGAAAATTAAAATCCTTATACATATTTGTGTTTTTTTTCAAAGATACTTTTAGCTATAAGACCAAAGGTATTTTTAAATGCAACCTGAATTTGAACGACACTAGTTTGTTGGCACGGTTGATTAAAAGCGAATTTTCAAAATCGAGATTTGACCTTTTCAGTGAAACTTGTGTCCAGATTTAATTGTAGTATTGGTGAATGACTGACACAAATATTGATGATGACGAGGAAGACGAAGACGGAGCAATCGAAAACTCCACTAAATTTATAAAATCTAAATTTTTAACTTCTTCGTCCATTATTTGATTATTTTTTTTTATTTTTTAGCACGGACTGGCACAAGTTCGTAAAGCGATTATGAGAAACGAAAATGGAATCAAGAAAATGTTGCAGACAAATTTGAAAAATGATAGTTATTCTAAAACGCAACTAACTTCAGACCTTTTTACAAATAATATCAAAATGTGAATGCTGGAACGACTGCTGATAGGCACTCGTAAATAAAAAGAAGTGTCGTTTTTTTTCACAATTCTCGTTTTTCGTAATCGTAATTTAACAAATAATACTCCGTATTAAATCCGAGTATCGTTTTTAATAATAACCCCCCTGACAACCCATCAGAGATCAAGTCTTTCTTGTTGAGATTTTTTTTTATAATCTACTCGTGCTCAATGGATTATACTACGCTTTAAATGTTAACACAGCGCAAGCGTGAGTTTAAGGAAGAGAAAGAAGGATAGGAAAGATGTGTGGGGCGAAGTTCTGAGACTGGAGATGGTTATTGTCTCAGATTTTATCTATAAAGATGGCGGCTGAACTAATGCGAAATTTCCGTGTCTTATTTATCTATGTCCCTTATAATTCGGATTATTTTTTTTATTCTCTTGTCATATAATCGATATACTAGTTTTACCAGCTCGATTTACTAGTTTTACATGCCTAACCAGCATGTAATGAGTAACCAGCAACTCATTGTTTATTTTAGAATTGTTTTTTTTTAATAGACTACGGCAGGGATCAAATCTGTTACCATAAGGTTAACAGGCGAACACAACACTATCGCGCCACGGCCACCCAGATCTTGATTTGCTCTTTTTGTTGCAATGAAACTCGCAAAATTAAAAAAATATCAAATCTTTCGACAGAAAGATCAAATATTTTCTTGAATAAAACTCGCTATAAGAATTAGATGTAAAAATTGGAGGTATATAAATCACCCGTTACAAGAATCTCCCTAGAATTTGGCTGGAACCCAGGTTTAAAGTCAAGCTCTTTATATTATATTCAGTTTTTGTATGATTACATACTTGCTTTTTAAAGCACTTTTTTGTATCATTTTAATGACTGAATGCCCAACTGTGGTAGCACACTCAAGTTGTTGGTGGGCATTCAAAGTCTTCAAGCACTTTATTCATTGCGCCATGGCACATAATGTACATGTTCATACCGTGGTGGACACATTATTAGTACACTCTTATTTGTTAAATAACATACAAACTAAGTCTTATACCATAGTAACAGTGTTTCTGGTTTGATTTAATCCGTCACAATTGGAGAAAATAAATCCGCTAAAATAAGTAACTTGTCATTTTTGTTTTAATAATAATAAGACTGATTGGATATTACAATTGCTTAGGCTTGGTCACATAAATTAGAACATTGAAATATTACTTTGGAGAATTTAAATTTTTTTTTCCCGTCGGCTTTATTGGTCGTAATGGTGATTAAGTGAAAGCAATTTTCATTTTATTTTCCCAACGTTTCGACGGCGGTTGCCGTCTTCTTCAGGGGTGTCCTTATTTACAAAATTAAAAAGAGAATTAATGTTGTACATATTGATACAAGTAAACGAACAAAATATGACTTACATAACTTTAAATTTTAAGATTTTTAATATACATAACAATAAAAAAAAAACTGATTTTGAACACTTCTCGTTTGAAGATTAGTCTACGTTTAATGATATTTATTGTCAGAAACTAATGAACAGTAAACCGCAGATATATTTTGTGTGTCTTGTTTGCGGTTCATATTATTTTTGTTGTTAATTATATGCAGTGTCTCTTGTGTGTACCGTTTAGATGTATGTTTTTCTGTTGCAAGGATCTCCACTCCCTCGAAGTTTGGTGTGTGACCGGTATCAACGATGTGAGGAGCCAGTGCCGTCTTCTCAGAACTTTTAAGGCGATTATCTGACTTGTGGTTCGCCATTCTTTGCCGGAGGAGTTGTTTGCTGGTGCCGATGTAGCAAAAATTGCAGGATTCATCCGTTTTCCCCTGGCAATTTATTTTATAAACTGCGTCTGAAAGGCGATTTTTGTCGGGTTTCGTCTTCAGGTTGGTGAATAGGGATGCAACAGTCTGGTTCGACCTATATGCCAAGTTGACTTCCGGGTTGTTTTTCGTGACCATTTCTTTGAAATTTTCGGAAAGTTTGGGCACATAAACGACACTCTTATAAACACATCTCCTCTCTTCCAACTTATTTTCTGAACGAACTTGGTGTTTTTGACGAAGTATCAAGTTCCTTATAACTTCTGTCGGAAAGCTGTTGTCTAAGAGTATTTGCGTAACTTTTTCTTCGTTGGCGGAATGGAATTTTCGGTCACTCAACGCAAAAACTTTGTTTATTAAGTTCGACGCAGTGTTTATACGAATGTGCTTGGCTTGATTAGATCGGAAATTGACAAGTCGCCCAGATGCCAGTTCTTTCGGGTACCAGTCGAAAGAAAGTCGATCATTTTCGCGGTAGACCTTAACGTCCAAGAACTCTATCGATCTGTTTTTCCCCTCTCTACGGTGAATTGTATTTTTTCATTAAACTGGTTTAAGCATCGTAAGACATTTTCAATTTCTTCTCTATCCACAATCGCAAAGATATCATCAACGTATTGTGCTATAAACTTAGGTTTTTTGCTTAGTTTAAAACATTCCTCGAGTAAGAAATCTAAAACCAAATCCGCAATCGTCGGTGAAAGAGGATTTCCCATTGGCATTCAGTGTACTTGTTTGTACAAATTGTCCTTAAATTGCAGGTAGTTGTTATCTTTGAGGCAGAAATTTAATAATTCGATAAATTTGTTTTGGCTCAGCTTTGTATTTTCAGCTATAATTTCCCATTTCTTTTTAATAATGTTGATTGCAAGCTGAACAGGAACATTAGTAAAAAGAGAAACAGCGTCATAAGAAACCAAAATATCGTTTGTGTCAAGTACAAAATCTTTTGCTTTGGATTAGAACTCCAACGAATTTTTTTTTTACAGAGTGAGGAGATTTTTTTGTGACACACTGTAATATTTTACCCAGGTACTTTGAAATTTCGTAACAAGGAACTTTCATCGATGACGTAATCGGCCGGAGAAGCATATTTGGTTTGTGCATCTTTGGTAAACCATATATTGCAGGTATTTGTGCTGTATAGGTAGTCATAATTGCTTTTTCCCTATCATCGATCATCTTATTGTTGTGCAACCATTTCACAAATTCATTGTTTTTGTTTTGTAGAGTGTTGAGGGGGGCTTGCTCTTGCGACCCTGTATGTAGAGCGGTCAGGCAGTAGTTGCGTCATTTTGTCTTTATATTCCGTCGTATTCATCGCAACAGTCACATTGCCTTTATCAGCTGCTACAATTATGATGTTTTGTGTTTTTAAGAAAATTTACCGCATCTTTGTGTACCTTCGTGATGTATTTGTCGAATGCGTCTGTTTTTTTTTATATGTTTCAAACAAATTATTGTTATGTATATTAAAAATCTTAAAATTTAAAGTTATGTAAGTTATATTTTGTTCGTTTACTTGTATCAATATGCACAACATTAATTCTCTTTTTAATTTTGTAAATAAAGACACACCTGAAGAAGACGGCAACCACCGTCGAAACGTTGGGAAAATAAAATGAAAATTGCTTTCATTTAATCACCATTACGACCAATAAAGCCGACGGGAAAAAAATTATTTATATATTATATATATTTAATATTTTGTTCCATTTCATATACTTACTTACTTAAGGGGGTGCTGCAGTCCGGGTGGACCAGGGCCTCAACCAACAATCTTCCTCCAGTCAGCTCAGTTTCTAGCTATTTGTGTTGTAAACTAAGTAGCTTTAATCAATTTTATTTTTTATCTTTCAAAATATTTTATAAATTTTCTTCACTTAAATATAAGCTCTCGTTCTGTATAAACGTTTCCTGAATTTTGTTTAATTTAATTATTAATATTATTATTTAAAACAAAAACAACTTTTTTACAATCTGTCTCCAGTTTCGCACGCCAAGTCAATTCAATTTTATTTAATCTTTATTTATTAAGATTGAGGTCCTCTTCTATTTGCATGCGTCACCTTTTACGATGTCCACATCAACTGCGCTGTCCCATGGGGTTGGATTCAAAAACTTTCCGGGCCGAAACATTGATGTTCATTCGCTCTAGGTGACCTAGCCATCTCAGTCTTCTTCTCAATTGCCTTCTTAGCCCGAAGAAAAAGCGATTGGTATGAGTAATTTTTCGTTTGATCTCAGTACTGGTATCGTTCGCTGAGTTTATAGCGGATCCTAAGTAAAGTCTGACCACTTCAAAATTATAGCTGTCTATAGTCACTTTCTGTCCGAGACGTCAATGCTAGATGTCGTTTTTTGTTGACAAAATATATTTCGTTTTGCTTCTATTCACCGTTAAACACATCTTGGTACATACAGCTAAAAGGGGTGGCCACCCCAAGTATACCAAGTTTGAATTGCTTCAAACTTGGTATACTTGGTACCTGCCATATAACCGTTACGTTAAAGCCTATTTTTTTCGAAAACGGCTCTGATGATTTTGATTTTTAAAAAATCAGTGCAGCTTTTTAAGTACGACCGATCATATGGTTGAAACAAAAAATTTAAATAATGTCTAAAAACGCTTTTGCTTTCGACTATCTCATAAATGGCTTAACTGATTCTTTCGAAAATTCACATATATATAGGTGTAGGTAGCCCAATTTATACTGCATACCAATATTTTTACTTAATATTTGTTTGTATTTTTAAAAGTACATATTTAAAAAAAATTGAAAACTGCTCATTATATTTTTTTTCAAAATTTATAGTTATAATTATTTGCTGTAAAATATTTACAAAAAGCTTCAAAATCTCAAAAAAAAAACTCCACAAATTTTTTAAATTTCTTTCTCATAAATTCAAATTTATCCAAGAAATAAAATCGTATACTTTTTTTTGAGCGCAAATTAGTTTAAGTATTTATTTCAGAATGTTGTTTAATTTGATTAAGCCGATTTAATCTTTTGTTTTTAAGTTTATATTGTTAAATATTTAAGATTGTCACCAATTGTTTGTTTGAAAAAAATTAAAGAAATCTTGTATACATAGCAAATTAAGTAAAAAGAAAAACAACTTTGTGATCGAACATAAGAGTAAGTTCGTGCGATCCAGTCGTGCATTTTATTTTTATCAAATATGTAATAACATGTATCACAGATGAAAGAACTGTGGTACCGCTAAACGCTAAAAACCACCATTTGAGAAGAACAATAACGCATCTTCCATAACAATCAAACGAAGATTACAGAAACAGTTTGTTTCAAAAAAAAATATTTTAAGGTCACAATCGGGTTTGTTTTAAAACATCAACAAAACTCTGTGTTTCTTTTTAATAAATAAATATGTCTGGTATCTGAATCAACAACAAAAAAGCTAAATACACCATTACAGAGAAGAGGAAAGATTATTAAAAAAAATATGGACAGTGATATCACATAAAATATGGTTCCTTAAAGGATTTTTTCTTAAAATAAATTTGTTTTGAAGCTTTACATATATGTATGCATAAACTTACTGAAAGAAAAAGCTCTGCAGTGTTGAGATTGATCAAATATAAGTCTTGTATTTAACGTTTTTGAAAATACAAATTTGTCTTTATTCTTATTAGTGTGTTAACTTCAAATTAATTTTGAGACAGGCTTCGACTTGTAGGAAGAAAACTAAACATTTAAAGCTTAAGGTATAGAAAGTGTTCCAGAAAATCAAGCAAACGTATGAATATGTGCGTATGACAATTCAAGTCCATGTTTTATAATGAAAGGAATAAGTTGGCCAACAAAGTTCAGGTTCATAATCAATGAATAGTTTTCTTCGCAACAGAATGTCAAGTCGTATTGGAATCAAAATTTTAGATTTACATACATACATATGTGCATACGTATACAATCAATATATACATATATACATACAGTATGCATTTCATTTAATTTTTAATAAAATACAATAAAAAAATAAGTACATGTGTATTTCCAAATTTCTGTTCTAAAGAACGTGAATTCGTTGTGTTAGTTTAATAAACAAAACAAAATAAATGTGACTGGCATGCTGAAACTCTGAAAAAGTTAAAATGGAACTAAATGCCTATGAATGGAATCCAGCGCTTCAACTGAGGGTTTACACTATATCTAGTTTACTCTTTCAGCTTTCTAAACAGGCAACTACACCTTTGATTTATTTAAAAAAATTAAATAACATACCAATTCTATTTGCAGATGTTTCGGAAAATATTGATACAATCAAAGAAGTTGACGACAGCATGTCTGTTAAATCAAATGATTCCATCTATGTACCAATGACAGAGTCAAATGAACTGGCCAAGTAAATAAATACATAAATATTATAATAACAGAATAGTGAAACAAAATTAATTTGTTATATTTTAGCGATAGTGAAAGTGAAGAGAAGCCAACTATAGAAAATCAAGATTCAGAATTAAAACCAAAAACAAATGTCGAGGATAGTGATGCAAAATCCGAATCCGACTTACGTAATTATGTATGCCAAGAATGTGGCCGATCGTATGCTCGTAAAAAAAATCTCGATAAGCATATGAAATCACATGAACAAGGTGTCCGAAAGTACCCAGAAAAATTTGGTATATGTCCGCATTGTGGTGATAGTTACCCACAAAAGAATTTACCTGTTCATATACGGAGACACACTGGTGAAAAACCATATGGTTGTGACCAGTGCGATATGCGTTATGTTCGACGGCAGGATCTCATTGTACACAAACGCTGTCACACTGGAGAAAAACCACATATTTGCTTAACTTGCGGCAAAGCGTTTTGTCGAGCAAACCAACTTGTACGACACATTCGTGTGCATACTGGTGAACGACCATACAAGTGTACGCAGTGTGACAGAGGGTTCGCTCAGCGAAACGATTTAAATCTTCATATACGCCGGCATACCGGAGAAAAACCTTATCAATGTGGCCTGTGTGGTGAATGTTTCATAAATGGAACAAATTTAAAGAATCACCGCAAAATTACAGATCATTACGAAGAAGAACGACGAGATCGATTTGAAAAAATTCGTGTGACCAATCCAAGGCGGACATACCGAGCCACTCCAATGCCTAAGCAGCCACAGCGACAACCTGCTATAATTTTAGATAATGCTGATTCAGAGCCATAAATTGCCTAATTTAACTAATTTAATATATTAAAATTGTTTTTTTTTTTTACAATTTTAACTCTTATATTGGCTTCTTCTTTATTCATATTAGGCTGGAAGTTGAACAATTGTTTAATGTAATGAAAGATGTTCCTTTCTGGCTTTAAGTCTTATTATTTGCATAAGTTATCTTATATTATAAATTAATTTACTCATAAATGTGAATAACGCCCGGGTTGGGCTTATTTTCAAAAAACGAAAACTTCTTTCAGTTTTCCATTAAAATGTCAGAAATGTTTTTTACAAATTTAGCCATTGAAATATGTCAGTTAGTTCGTTGAGCCCTGAAGTCGCGCTAAAGCGTTTTTTGAAAAACCTGAATAAACAAATTCTTTGTTTTTTTTTTAAACCTAGGGTCGCCCTCAACTCGCCTTGAAGTAGATCTAGGTTTTTAGCTGGGGCAAGTTGAGGTAAATGAATGAACGTTAAAGTCACGTGAGATCTGATTTGATTTGTTTCTTTTTAAATGGAAATAAAAGAATATTCAAATTAAATTTCAGACACATAATGCAAAATAGAAACCTTTGAAGTTGTGGATTGTGCATAGGGCCAACAAAAATTTACTAAGAACTTAAATTTAACGTATTTCGAGTTTTAATTATTAAATGACATATCTTGCTATTCTGCAACATAAAATTAATGGCCCTCGGGTATTTTTTGAGAACGGAAAACCCAGTTTTTTTTTGTCAATTCTTGGGGTTGTCAAAAAAACCTAGGTCGAACCTGGGTAAAGTTTAACGAACGAACCTAGTAATTTGATTTTCTGTTCTGCTTAGGTTTTTCTTCGATTTTTAGAAATGTGATTCATCCTAAAATTTAAAAAAGAGGCGTACCTAAGTTGCGGTCTTGAATTAAGATAGTTTTAAACTAATAACTTGTGTACTGACATATAAGAAAATATTCTATTCAAGCATCCCAATGTATGTGTCGTAGAGATTATGTTTTATTGAGATACTTTTGGAGGAGTACTGAATTTTAACAAATTACCATTCGAGAAAAGTATGAAATGTTTGCGCTTCAAAAGGGAAAGTTTCAAACGAATAGTGCTACTCATACTATAAAAGTGCAAAATAAATTGTATTATATTTTTAGTTAGGTACAATATTTTATAAAATAAAATCCATGTTCTTTGGAACTTTATACCGGTGAAAAATCTGTGGCTCGCGTGACGCCACAGATTCTCGCAAATCAGTGAACTGTTTTTCATTTGGCATACTCAAGCAATGCCTGCAACCGTAGTTAATCTACTAACATCGACATATATAAAAGAAAATAAAAGAAATACCTGCGCCACATCTTCAATTCGGGTAGAAAAGGTGGCCCCGATGAGGTGCTGTGAAAAAACGCCCAAATTCTGAAATTTGTAGTCATTTCGCTTTATGGAAGCGAATTAAAGTCAATATTCGAAATTCAGTGTTGTTTCACTATCACAGGCCCTTATTGTGAGTGTCGTTTTGCTTTCGATGAACGAATTTTATTGGTATTGCGAATCTCTATTGTGAATGAAATTTTTCGTCTAGACATTCGATCTTTGTCTTTTGCATTTTTGTGTTCGACTCCGTGCAATAAGTGTAATTCTGTGGACAAAAATGTAATGTATTTTAATTATGTACATATTATTATTATTATTGACATATTATTTCCATAACAATAAATTATTTTAACCATAGGACAAAAGTTGTTAGCAATAAAAATCACATTCTTATTCACAGTACCAGTTATCTCTGTCGATTGAGATACACAATACCAAAACGAAAATTTGTCGATGCTTTGGACTTTTGTTGCAATAAAAGTTAAACGACACTCGCAATAAGGCCCACAATCATAAATGAAGTTTGGTTCGATATCCCGCTTTCTTAAAATTACGTTTCTTACTGCCAGTTTATTAAATTCCCCCTTTTGGAATCAACACAACCAGAAGGTTGCAAATATATTTTGCAACAACCCCCCTGCCAATATAGGATTTGGGGTGGGTAAATACAAAGTTTTTTGTTTAACATTTGCCTTCGGTGTGTAGATTTGTTTGCGTGCTGTCTGAAGTCGGCTAAATTTATAACACCGAATTCTGAAGTTCGGTTTTGTTTCGTTTTTATAAATTGAAATATTTTAAATTTCCTATTTTTAAATTGCATGGATAAATGGTCCAAGACAGACCGACGGTTCTTCTGGCGACTGGCTTTTAGTGGATGTGCTTGCAAGTAGGGAAGTGAATTTTCGTATATTTCTGTCTCAGGCCCGTTATTTGCGACCCAACGCTAATTTCCCCATTGAAATACCAAATGTACTTAAACGAAAAAAAGATTGATATTAATGTATCGAAAAAAGGAGTTATGTATTCAATAGTTCGTTTAAAAAATGGTTTAATGACTTTTCACATGAGAGCGACCAACGACCGACGAATAAAGGAATAAATTCTATTTAAAACAATTTACCAGCCTAAATTATTCACAAATTTTAAACAAGATTGTAGAAATATAATTTATATTAATGTTTTAACACTAAAATTTACTTTTTAATCGCCAAAATAAGATACATTTGAGGAAACAATATTGGTAGTCGCGAATTGCATCTGATTGTTACGACAAGCCAAACTCTATCCGCGTTCCACATACCATCCACACTTCGACGAGTAAATTGTTCGCGGGCATCTAACCTCAAAATCAGACTTTCTACTTGTATTCGTGACGAATAAAATTAAAGCCATGGGAACGAAATGTCAAAATGAGCTTGGGAGTGAGATTTTTTCGCTGACAAAAAGAAATTTAAAATTCAGCTTCAATAAATTTTATGTTTCCAGATTTTATATTTTTGTGTTTTTTTTCTAAAAAAAATTAATAGTTATTCCCCCTCCCCTACGTTCGCCCCTGAAACTGGTTTGGAATATACATATGTAAATCAGGAAATATATAGCAGGCAACCGCGAAAACGTTAAAATTAATAATAATTTGAAATTGTATTTTTGTTCTATATCTATATGTTTTTTGTGATCTTTGTTCTTTATTCAATATGTCATTTGTTTATGGGCTGTAGTTCAGTTATGATTCCAATTAAATCAAACCCATTTCTCCTTGTTGGAGTTTTATTGTTACAACGTTTCGTCCATGATTATGGACATCATCAGGTATATTCAAATTCTATAAAGCACATATGAGAAACAATATGGTTGATGTTACTAAAATTTAGATTTAACAACTTCTATGATTAATAAAACTTTTAAAATGAACGGATAGTGTTCATCACTATGATAGGGGTACCATAATACTTAAAACTTACATTGGATTATATTGAAAGTTAAGTGCCGATTGAATACTTAAAATTACAAATTAAACATAAATTATACAGTTACATATATTACTTAAAACATTCATTTTGCACTTTTTGTAAACGGAACAATTTTTATTTCACACAGTACTTTACTTAACACTATACATTTTGGACGAATACTAATAACGAAAAAAAAAATTAAAACATAAATAAGACTAGAATATAAACTCAAAGATGTTGTTAGGCGGGGGTTAAGGGGATCGTTTTGTCTTCCATTAATCGGAAGTAATTAAATTTAAACATATTTTAAGTTTTAATTATATGACATAACTTGCTTTCAACAACATAAACAATATGGCCCTCGGTGGATTTTTGAGAACCGACCTAGTAACCGAACCTGGATAAATTTCAATGAACGCATTGCTGAACTATCTTATTGTAATTAGGCACCAACATATATGATAAATTGTTACAATATAAATTGTTACTTATATCTATATATTGACTAAAACGTTGTTCAGCGGAGGGGGCTGTCGGCACATCGGTGTTGTGATAGAAGCCAAATGAAGAAGGAATTTTCGTTCATACTATTGAAATAATTTAATTTCATATGGAAAAAAATGCCATGTATGTGTTAGTGCTGCCATTCTTTTTTTAATTTCTATCCATCTCCCATAAGAATCATTTCCTAAAGTTTTACATTTAACTTGGAAACACCCTGCATATTTAATGTGTTTTATTTTTAATAAACGAACATTAACTTTATAATTGCCTTAGTTTTTTTTAAATGCAAGTAAGTTAAGGTAAAAAAACGTTTAAAAGTGTTTCTAATAGGTATTCAAAAAATCCAAATTAAACAAAATGTTTTGGTTAATATTACATAATTTAAAATTAACGTAACAATATAAGTATTCGCCTTTGTATATTGCTTACTCAGTTTGTGCAAATTATAGTTACAGAAAATTTGTTAATAAGCTCTGAAGAATATCTTGACAACAATTTCATCATGTCTGAAACATCATTTCTAGAAGGCGGAGGAGAAGCTGTAGAGGAACATGTAATGAGGTGGGTTCAACCATTATTTTCTACTGAAAATCTTTGACTACATTCAACATTATATTTCAGTATATGTGATTCGAATGCAAGAGAAGAATTCGGTACAAAAGAAGATGTAATATTACCAGAGGCCCAGACTCCCAAATATAATAAAACAAAAGAGAATGACACAAATACCACAAGCATACAGAGCTCATTTAAAAAACGCAAGGAACATATCGTAAAACCAAAAGCAAAAAAGCACGGTATTTGTCCTTACTGCGGTGATAAATATGCTCTATCAAGTCTTTCCTTACACATCCGTCGACATACTGGTGAAAAACCCTACAAATGCGATATATGCGAGAAAGCTTTTGTTGAATTGCACGATCTTAAACGACATAAACGCATGCACACGGGCGAAAAACCGCACGTGTGTACGACATGTGGTAAAGCTTTTTCACAGAACAGTAAACTAGCGCGCCACAATCTGATCCACACTGGTGAACGCCCATACAAATGCAAACAATGCGATAAGGCGTTTTCTCAAAGAAATGAACTAAATCTGCATATTCGCCGTCATACCGGAGCCAAACCGTACATGTGCGGCATTTGTGGAGAAAGTTTCATTACTGGAACCTATTTGAGAAAACATCAAAAATCGGCTTCGCATTTTGAAGAAGAGAAGCATGATCGTTTCATAAAGATTCGCGTGACAAACCCATCTCGTTCGTACAGAAACACGGGTAGCAAAAGAAAACAAACGCCGAGTGTGTGAAACGCACTGTATCTTAGTAAAAAAAAAAGAACTGGACATTCATTAGATAATTTTATAATTTTTGTTAAAGAATCAATTTTTATCAGTTGAATATTAACTTTACTGCAAGTGATTTTATTAATATACATATATATTTAAAATAAAGTATACTTAGTTTTGATCTTCATTATGTACCTACATACATATATCCAAGAGTTGTCGAAAAAAAAACTGGGTTTTTCGGTTCTCAAAATCACCAAAGGGCCATTATTGTTTATGTTATTGAAAAGCAAGTTATGTCATCTTATAATTAAAACTTAAAATAAGTATAATTTTAATTCCTTAGTACATAGGACTAGGCAAGCACAATCCACATTTTCAAATGTTTCTATTTCCGTGTATGAAAATACATTTGTGTATTCTTTTAGTTTGCATTTAAAAAAACAATACAAAAAGCATAACAACGCGATTTCAAAACAAAATCAATGGCCTCGTTCGGTGGCGCAACCTAACCGATCCGGATTGCTTGGTGTTGTTGTAACGCCTAAGGAAAAAACGGCTGATGAACTAAACATATGTTGTCAAACACAAATCTCAAGCTACCCAAAAATTATTGGATTCGTTGAGATTCGTTTGGAAATGTGAGGAACAGCTGATTCAAAACTTCAGATGTGTATGCAATACAACTGACATAACGAGAAAGCTACCTGAATCGTTCGAAAATAAATCCGCTACAAAGGTATCTTGGATAGCCTATCGGCCGCGCACCGAACCAGGCCAATGCTTTATTAACATCGATGTTTTCTCAATATCGCTCATCACATGCACTACAGATCTCATGTCACTTTGACAGTTTATTCGCTTACCTTTGCCTCAACTCGCCCCACCAACAAAAACCTAGATATATTTCATGGCGACCACATGTCTCAAAAAACACAGAATTTGTTCACCAGGTTGAGTTCAGGTTTTTCAAAAAAAAAAACGCTTTAGACCGAACCTAGGGTGACTTCAGGACTCAACAAACAAACTTATTATTTGTTTTCGGGTTTTCAAATTCCAGAGAGCGTCGTAACAGCTGTTTGCACTGTGATGATAAGCTTTAAATAAATCGCAACACCAGAAGAAAAAACAGCATCGCTTAAACAAAGTTGTCGGTTAAGCGTGTTAAAATTTTCTTCGGAATACCAATTATGTATCACTTTTGATACCATTCGATGATATTGTGACAGCAGTCAGCTTTTTATCGCTTGTAGATCACGGGAATTATTTTGTAGTTCTAAAAGTTCTGCGGTTTTACAAGTTAGGTCTGCTTTAACGCCTCGCGATCGCTACCCCCACCACTTCGGTTTGTGCAAATGCTTCAGATCTCATGTGACATTGACAGTTTATTTGTTACCTCTACTAGTAACAGGGTTAGTTCAGGGCCACCCCTGCCTGGTTTGATCATCAGGTGTTTTTCAAAAATAGACTTAAAGCTTAAGTGTATGGGCGTTCTTCAAAAATAATAGATCTCACTTTATTTTGAATATTATACACACCAAAAACGTAAATGTTAAAAAAAGTAGGCAAGTTCTTCTATATACAAAAACCTTTGCGTAACAAGTCAGCCGTGAAAAGTAGTAAGATCTAAAAGTACGCCAAGTTCTAAGCTTATTAATGTTAAATATCAAATATTTTAAGTAGAGTAATATGGAATAACCTCAAAATTATCAGATAAATCTGTTATTTAATGATTACTGACGTATGTCGTTTTTATTTGTAAGTATTCACTTGGAAAAAATGAAAATGGGGGGGGGGGGGGTACCGCATCCCTGAAAGGAAAATCTAATTTCGTTTTTATTTGGCAATCCAGAAGCCTTCCGGACTCTTCTGAAAGCGTTCACTTGGGAAAAAATGACAGTTCTAATTCTGAAAAGAAGAGAATTTTGCTTCTGGATTTGAAATCAGAATCAGAACCAGAAGGACTCACACATTCATATATTTGAACGTCAAACTCGACTGTTGCCATTTTTTGTATCATAATTGTGAAACTAACATTTTTTTTGAATTGGAATATTCTCACGTACACAATTATTTTCACACATACAATCTCATTAAAATTCAGAATCGTCAGAATCGCACAAAAGTGTTCAGTTGGGATCCCCGATCGGAGGAGAATTCCGGATTGCCAAATAAAAACGCCATAAGACCTACTGTTGTAAGAAATTACAAGATTTTATGTGACGATGTGTAGGAAGTGCTCCATAATTTTGATGATCTGTCAGTGAGTGAGTCAGTTACGGTTTTTGCGATTTTTGCAGTCTTATATCTCGGGAACCATTAATGCTCAAGAATTAAAAAGTTTCTGACTTTATTTGTACTGAAGTTAGAGGGGGTTGAAAATCGCCTGAGTTTGTTCCTGTAAAAAGGGTGCCAGAACTTGGCTGGGCGCTACCGTGTCCTTTAATTTATTTTAAAAAAACTATTTAAATTTTAAAATTAACTATAAAATTCCTATTTCAACCCGTACTGATTCACAAATACGAACGATGCATTTTAGTAGAAAACGATTCAAATCCTTTTTGAACAAACCTATTTCTTTTTAGATTTAGATTAGATTATATTTTTATTCAATATAAAAAAAACTTGTACATTGGTTATCATGAAGAATTTTCAATTGAATAAATAACGCATGAAAATATCTGTCGTTTTTTTCATTTGATAAATTTTACAATAATTTAAATTTTGAGATAAATTTAACAATAAAATATGTATAACTTTTGTTTTTATTTAAATATTTTTTTTAGTTTAGCGAACACAAAATAAATATCAATGGCTCTTAGTTTAGCAAAAACAAATTAATATTTTTTAACAGACTTTTAGTTTAGTTAAATCATCACAACAAGTTATTTTTAAATAATTTAAATTTTAAAAGCTTTCTGTGATTATGCTTTTTCTTTTTATTTCTTTCGCTTTAAATGTCAACAACACAAACGAGCGAAACTTTTTCTCAGTAAAACCAAAATATATAGGTCTGATTTTGAAGTTAAAAACTTAATTTTTATTCCTTACATACAAATAAGAGTTAAAAAGTACAAGCATTTCCTTTTACAAAATTGCTGTTAAATGGGGTCTTCCTCTTCAACCTAGACATACATAGCTATCAACAATTTGTTGAACAAACAAATGTTGTGCCTTTTACGCTACATTGATAAAGCATTAATAAATGCTTTTTCACTGCCTAACTATTCAAACGTTGATAGGTGTTTTATCGAATTCTATTGAATACGAGTGCATGTAGAATTACATTTTTTTTATTAAATTGATATGAATGTTGTAGGTATGCTTACAGTTTTTCAACTTGCGCCTATTAGAAACAGTAAAATATTACAATGAATCCTTGTTTTTTTTTTTAATTTATAACTTATTTCAATTCTTGCTATAGGAAAAGTTAAAAATATTGACGATAATGTGGGGGATAGTAATTCCATGAAGTCGGCAAAATCATTTCGGGAGGTGCATGATGATTTTCAAGAAATAAGCAAGTTAGTACTAACTTCATGTTCAGTTTTTTTGTTTGCTTAACATAAAATTGATTTTTTTTGTTTAGTTCAAGTGAATTATATGTTGGCGCGAATGAAGAAGTAGCTCTTAATCCTGCAAGGCAACGGAAAAGAATACAAAGACCCAAATCAGATAATCTTGAAGAGAAAGAATCACTTAAATGCCTGCAATGCGGCAGAATTCTTTACAGTAAACCTAACCTTTTGAGGCACTTGCAAAGGCACAAGGAGGGACTTATGTTGAAAAAGAAGGCCAATTTGAGTATTTGTCCTTACTGTGGGGATTGTTTTCCCCCAAAAAGTTTGATCATACATATTCGTCGTCATACAGGTGAAAAGCCCTACAAATGTGATATATGCGAAAAAGCATTTGTTGGAGTTCATGACCTTAAAATACACAAACGCTCGCATACTGGTGAAAAGCCTCACGTGTGTTCAACTTGTGGTAAAGCTTTCTCGAGACAGAATAAATTGACCCGACACATTCTGGTGCACACTGGGGAACGTCCATATAAATGCAATCAATGCGATAGGGCATTTACTCAGAGAAACGATTTAAATTTGCATATTCGTCGTCATACCGGAGAGAAACCGTATGCGTGTGGTGTATGTGGTCGGAGTTTTTTAAATGGCACGTTATTAAAGAACCATAGAAAATCGGAATCGCATTTTGAAGAAGAGCGAAGAGATCGTTTCATTAAGATTCGTGTGACAAACCCATCTCGTTCGTACAGAAACACGAATAGTAAAAGAATAGGTACAACCGCCGACTGTGTGAAACACACTGTATCTTAATAACAAAAAAAGCCAGGCGTTCATTATACTTTTTGTTTAAGAATGAGCTATTTATCAGTTGAATGTTAAGTTTGTATAAGTAATTTTTTAATATACATATGTATGTATGTATGCATGCACATACGTACATTTAAAATAAACGAATACTTCGTTTTGATATTTATGTTCTTAGACATATTAGCCTATATCATCATTCCTTCTATTAACTTTTGGACTTCTAAATAATTGATATACTCAAATAAAATATATTATAGTGAAGGAAAGTCAGTGGATATGGCCTTACACACTCTGGTATGTACTATATAATTTTCTTTCCATCACCAAGAGTATTAGATTAGGGTGAAATCCTAAACAAAAGGCGCAAAATTTAAACCGCCTCATGCCTTCGCACAGCGTGGCAAAAATGTTATGAACATACATGCATATTTATATAACAAAATATGAGTGTATTAACAAATAGCTTCGTTAAGATGAACATGTTCCAGGGGGGTTCGGGTGTTGAACCCAGATGATGTAAAAGTATGCTTGGATGGTTTTCTAGTCGAATTGGAGCAAGTTAAAATGTATTTCTTTTATTTTCTTGATATTATGTCATTTTCTGAATATACCAAATGAAAAAAACGGCCCAAAAACTTTATAGAATGTTACGATTCGTCCTTATATAAAACAGTTTACTGCATTATGCAGATCGGTGCGATACTTCCGGTATCTGTGGCGTCAATGGAGCGATCGTTTTTATGCTTGTGCCGATTAAAAACCTTTCTGAGCTGTGCGGCAAAACCGTAGAGGAGCGACTGAACGGTTTGATGTTGCTGAACATCTGTGGGGATATTGAGGTTCAATCACAAATAAGCCATAATAAGATTGAAAACCTTTGTGCGTTTCACCCCCCAAAACCCATTTGTTTACATTGTTGTATTTGTAGCTTTGAAACTCTATCCATGAATAGATGGGAAATCGAAAAACAAAATAAAAAGAAATTACTAGGGCTGGGTTGTCTATGTGTCTGTAGGAAGATGAACAGAAAAGATTTTTGTGTGCGTTTTTATCAATGTGTCTATTGGAAGATGAACGGAAAAGTTACTTGTGTGCGTGTTTCAGCTTGTAGGCAAATGTTAAATGAAAGCAGAGGTTTCGGGTCTTTATGTTATTAGTTTATGTGTTCAATATGAGGGCGTTATAAATATAAAGGCAAAAGTTTCAAGGCACGTGGATTTTATTTTATAAAAATATTGCACCTAACTAAAAATGTATTTATTTACTTTACGTGTCTCCAAAAAATATATATAATTACTATTATATAAGGACGAAACAAATATTTGGTTTGTCCGCGAAGCGAATCTCAAAAAGCATTCAACCGATTTACTTGAAACCAATGGTATAAATGTCCTTATTCTTATAAGAATGTAATTGGATATTTTTTATTTGTTAAATATTTATATTTATATAAATTAGATTATTAACTTTTAAAAAAATAGTACTTTTTTGTCAAAGTTGAGCAACATATTTAATTATGCTTTTAAGCCTGCTAGTAATTTTACAAAAATGAGATCTTTTGTATAACGTCAGTAGTTTGATACAAATTGTAAGCCCCAAATCATTTCTTAACTGTACTTATAAGCTGCGAAATAGATGTATGTATGTACAAATTATAAATTTATCAAATTTCTGTATTTTTGCATTCGAATCAATACGGCATGAACAATTTTTGGACTAAACCCAATTTTCGTCCTTAGTACACACGAGATGATTTCAGATGAGCGAAGAATTATATACATGAACCTTTTTTTATATGTTAGTGTTCTGTCGTATTAGGCTGTTTAAACTATTGTGTATGTGTTATTTGTAGTCTTCGTGCATCGCCGAAATTTAGGGTTGAAATTTCAGTCCGTTTGATACTGCACACTTCGCTTCCCTTGTCCATAAAACTGGTTTTGTTCGGATGAAATTGTCGTGTGTGTGCAAGCCCAAGAGCAATGAATGGGTTGCTGCATTTCTTGTGCATTTTCTTTTGTTTATTTGCTTCTGAATTTCAATTCACTCAATTTGTCGCTTATCGATTAACATAGGAACATCAAGTAATAATATTTCAAGTCTTAATCAGTTTTTGGGGAGTAGAGTGGCTTTTAATTATGTACCACAGTTTTCGTATTCGAACAACAAAATAAAAGATAGATACATATATAGGAAAAAATAATAAAATTTGCAATTTTTGCAAAGCAAAAAAATGGGCTACGAAACTTAATAGTATGTGCCTATGCTATGCTATAGCCGAGCCACGCGAACCTTTAAAAAGTATGTATGCTCATTGGAGATCATCCAAAATCTAGGAAATTCCTATATAATTTGAGATCATATCACTGGCGGATCCACGGGGGTTATTGACTTATAGCGAGTTTCATTTAAGAAAAGATCTGATCTTTCTGAAAAAAGATTTCATCTTTTTGAATTTTGAGGCTTTCATTTCAACAAAAAGAGCAAATCTAGATCAGATCTCAACACGAAAGATCTCATCTTTGTTGGGTAGGCAGATTTGATCTGAATGCACGCATACATGTAAAACGTTGTTTCTGTCAAACATCAAATAGAAACTATTTTGTTATTAATTTATTGTGAAATTGTGCCAATCCCTGCTAAAAAATTAAACTAAAAAATAAACAAATAATAGACGAAGAAGTTAATAACTTATGTCGTTTTTATTTGGCAATGCGGAAGACTTCCGGACTCTTCTGAAATCGTTCACTTGGGAATAAATGACAGTTCTAATTCTGAAAAGAAGAGACTTGCTTCTGGATTTGAAATCAGAATCAGAACCAGACTGTTGTCATTTTTTTGTATCATAATTGTGCAACAAACATTTATTTTTTAATTTGAATATTCTCCCGTATACAATTATTTTCACACATACAATCTCATTCAAATTCAGAATCGTCAGAATCACACAAAACTGTTCAGTTGGGATCCCGGATTGGAGAAGAATTCCGGATTGCCAAATAAAAACGCCATTAAATTTTATAAATTTAATGGAGTTGTTTATTGCTTTGTCTTCATCTTCCTCATCATCTGATGATTTAGATGTTTTTTTTTCAGAAATGTGTGTTTTAGTCATTCAGCATTGGCCGCGTTCGGTGCAATGCCGATAGGCTAGCCAAGATACCTTAGTAGCGGGTTTGTTTTCGAACGATCCAGGTAGCTTTCTCTGTTAAGTCAGTTGTATTGCATACAAATTTGAAGTTTTGAATCAGCTGTTCCTCAAATTAGTAATAATTTTTGGGTAGCTTGAGATTTGTGTTTGACAACATATGTCTAGTTCATCAGCTGGTTTTTCCTTAGGCGTTACAACAACACGAAGCAATCCGGATTGCTTTAGGTATGCCACCGAACGCGGCCAATACTACAATTAAATTTGGACACAGATACCCCGTTTATATGAGTGAATTAAGGAATCGAATCGAATCGAATTGAGATTTCGATTCAGGTATATGGCCTCATGGTATCGGAAGATTGAATTAAAATGGAATCGAAGTGACAATTTGAGTTTACAGAATAAACAACAAAAACATGCAACAGAAAAAAAAATACAAAGAAAACGGAAACCCACTAAACACAAAAAAACACTATTGGTGCACACACACACCAAGAATCAGATGTGAATAACTCAGGCAATTGCGTACGCCGACGATCTAATTGCGTACAGAGTAAAAGTGTAGTAAAGTACCTTGGCATCTGGTTGGATCAGTACCTGTATTTCGACAGACATATAGGTGCTGCTTTGGCCAGGGCTAGGGGAGCCTTTGCCTTGACAAAACGACTGTTTTATAGCAGGCGTCTTGACAGCAGGGTGAAGGTGATTTGCTACATGGCCCTCATCAGGCCGATGATTGCCTACGGATGCCCGGTGTGGTTCAACGTTGCCCCATCTCAAATGGAAAAGATTCGGGTGTTTGAGAGGCAGTGTCTTCGACGTTGCCTTGGATTACACAGAACACCAGAGTCGGAGTACACAAGATATTATCCCAACCAGGTTCTATACAACGGAGCCAACATAAACAGAATAGATAATTTTTTGTTTAAGCTGATTCGGGGTCACGTTGCAAGAGCGATGTCCTCAACTAACAGCTTAATTTTTTGGGCTTATTACCCTAATAACGAATATTTTGAGAGCGCGCGGTTAAGTGGTTACATCCCAGTCGAGGGCTGATACAGGATAGAATGGCGGTTCCGATTATCTACCACGTCAGCCGTAAAACTGTAGATAGGCGACTCCTTTATGGTATGTATGCGGGGCATACGTGCATGTATATGCGTGTCTGTACATGTATGTGCGTACGTATATGTATGTGCGTATATACATGTATGGGTGGGTTGCATGTTGCTGTGTGTCTGCATGCATATAAAAAATAAACGAAAAAAAAACAAAAAATTTAAAAAACAAAAAAATGCTGCTGTGGCTGTTCTAGTTTTTAAGTAGTCTTAAGTATTATTAGGTATTTTTAAGTAGTTTAAGTTATTTTTAGGCAGTATAAGTTAGTTTTATTTAGTTTTAATTATTTTTAATCTATATTTAGGTTTAGTTTATAAGAAAAAAAAAATGATAAGATACCAAGTTTTTTTGTGAAAGTTTCCTTGGAAAAATAAAATAATTAGATTTAATTAAAATAGTTTTTAGGTCGAAAGACATTAGTTCTAAGAGTTATTATTTAGTTTAGAGCGCCCGTAAAGGGCCAGTAAATTAGTTGTAAGTTATGGATGAGTAGGCTAGTTTTAAACATTTTTGTCTAGCTTTAAGATAGTTATAAGTGAATATGAAATAAAAATGAATTTACAAAAAAAAAAAAAAAAAAAATCAGATGTGAATAACTCAGGCAATTGCGTACGCCGACGATCTAATTGCGTACAGAACAGCTCCAACAGTTGAGGTCATCAAAATTCTTTTGCAGCGTGACTTTGACAAGATTCAGCGATATTGTGATGACTGAAGTTGAAAATCAACTTCCAGAAATCAGAAACTATTTTGTTTAGGACTCCGTTGTCTAGCGCCTCAAGGGATACGAGAAAGAACTGGCGCAAGCTGGTGATCATAGGCCCATATGGACATCCACTGGCGAGTAAAAGTGTGATAATTTTTTGTTTAAGCTGATTCGGGGGCACGTTGCAAGAGCGATGTCCTCAACTAACAACTTAATTTTTGGGGCGTATTACCCCAATAACGAATATTTCGAGAGTGCGCGGTTAAGTGGTTACATCCCTCCCGAGGCATTCCTCTATTTAGACAGTCGAGGGCTGATACAGGATGGAGGGGCGGTTCCGCTCATCTACCACGTCAGCCGGAAAACTGTGGATAGGCGACTCCTGTATGGTCGAGACGTCATCGCTCAAGGTGGAGAAGAGCGCCTTCGGTTCAGTAGGACTGTGTCCGATCGGGACCGGAGGGATAGGGCGAAACAGGAGAACCAGTTCTGGTGGCTCTCTGAACAACATCATAATATTTAAAGTCGATGAAGATGGTATATCTTGGCCGACTTACGTAGATTTAGGGCAATTAGGTGTAGGGAACAGTCGGGGTGGCACCAAACAAAAATAAAAAATTTAAAATATGTATGTATGCGGGGACATACGTGCATGTATCTGCGTGTCTGCACATGTATGTGCATTTGTACATGTATGGGTGGGTTGCATGTTATGTGTGTCTGCATGCATATAAAAAATAAACAAAAAAAATTTTAAAACGAAAAAAAATGCTGCTGTGGCTGTTCTAGTTTTTAAGTAGTTTTAAGTATCATTAGGTATTTTAAGTAGTGTTTATAATTCCCTTACCGCTGGTGGGGGGAAAATTATAAACAGCGAGATTAAAATAAAAACCGAGTTGTAAGATCGTTAATGTCTTTATTATAACTGACTGTTATTCTTCTTAACCTACGCTTATATACAAAATTTCTACTAAGGTGATAACGATAAGTGATAACAAACACACACACGAATTCCGAACCCAAACACAGGCAATAGATTGCTTGTTATCGTAAACATTGTGTATGTGCTCACATTTGCTAGATAAGATATCCTAAGCAAACACAAGTGATATCACTTATCTTCTCATACCTCTTATCTTATTGTTCAATGTGTTTGAACATTCTGCCCCGCCTCATGAAGCAGGTAGGGAGAAATCAATTTCAAATATTTTCTTTTTTCTTTTCAAATATACAGTAATAAAAATAACAATTATTATAACAGTAATCAATAAGGATACATGGCAGCTTATTTGATGAAACTTAACCAGTTTAATGTTTGATTCATATTCCCGCATAGCACGAACTTGTGATGTCAATTGTTGGATGCTGTTCCTAGCTTCTACCAGCGATGAATTTGCTAGAATAAGTTGGTTCTCAGTTAGAAGCTCTACATTTTTTGTCCATGTCATTGCAAGAGAATCGGCCTTCACATTTGATCCTAATTGATATCCAGATGTTATCTTGATTCCATTGTAAATTTAGATATGTGTGTTTCAGTATGTTTTGACTCTGTCGATTCTTGAGGACACACAAGAATTTTGTGTATCGGTCGTTTCAACGTACCATTCTTAACTTTTAGAGTCACTACTCTTACTTTTCCATCATTTCCAGTATGAACTTCCGTTATTTTACCTAACGGCCATCTAGATGGTGGTGTATTCTCGTCTTTGATGATGACTACATCATCTTCTTTGACATTATTTTGTTGTACTTTCCACTTCCTCCTCTGTTGAAGCGTATGTAAATATTCGTCTTTCCAGCGATTCCAAAAATCTCTTCATTTTTTGGATAAGTTTCCATTTGTCAGTGGAATTAATTGTAAGGTCATTTACTGATTCAGGGCAATCGATCAAGGGCCTTCCAATTAAAAAATGTCCTGGAGTTAGTACATCTAAATCCTCAACATTGTTGCTATTAAATGCACAGAGTGGCCGGGAATTCACAACTCCTTCAATTTGGACTAAAAGAGTTGACATCTCTTCGAAGGTTAATTTTGAATCTCCTACTACTCGCCTTAGATGATATTTCACTGCTTTCACTCCAGCTTCCCACATACCTCCAAAGTGAGGGGCTGCCAGCGGAATAAAATGCCATTGAATTCTTTCTGATTCTAGTACCTGACTTACATCTGAATTTTGTTTAATTGCTTGTAGGAATTCTTTATCCATTTGTCTGCTTGCTCCAACAAAATTGGATCCATTGTCAGAATATAGATGAGCACTTTTTCCTCTTCTGCCGAAAAAACGTCTTAAAGCTGCCATAAACGCTTCTGTTGTCATATCGCTCACTGCTTCTAAGTGTATTGCCTTTGTTGACATACACACGAAAACACTTATATAGCCTTTAAATGACTTCTGTCCTCTTCCTTTCGAACATCTCATCAGTTCAGGTCCAGCATAATCAATTCCAGTATGTTCAAAAGGATGCGAAACATTAACTCGATATTCTGGTAGATTTCCCATTATTTGTCCAACCGCACATTGGCGATATCTTATGCATTTTGGACAACGTCTGATGAATTTTTTTACAGCATTTTTTAATCCAATGATCCAATATCTTCGCCGTATTATGGTTTCCATGACTCGAATGGATCCGTGTAATGTTGCTCGATGTGTGTCCTCAATTATTGCTGTGGTTAGATTTGATCCGTTTAAAATGACTGGATGCCTTTGGTTCTATTGTAAGTTGGAGTAATGCAACCTGCCACCTACTCTTAGAATATCATCTTTATCTAAGAACGGATTCAAATCGATAATTCTGTTGCTTGGATTAATATTTTTCTTTTGTTGCAAACATTTTATTTCTATTCCAAATTCTCTTTTTTGATGATGTTTCACTATTAGTTTCCAAGCGTATTCTATTTCGTCTACTGAAGAATAGTTTAAAAACGCACTTACACGCATCTTTTTCCGGATGAAGCGTATGATAAATGCTACAACTCTTTGTAGCTTTGTCAAACTTGAGTATCTGGTCATGAGATCATCTAAAAAGTGTTTATTGTTTTTGTCTGCAGCCATCATTAAAATAACTGGTCTATGTTTTTCTTCACATTGTTTGGGCCAATTTTCTTAAGGTTCCTTAAGCCATTCCGGTCCGTTCCACCAAAGTGTATGTTCGCTTAGCTGGTTCGCATAAATTCCTCTTGATGCTACATCTGCTGGGTTCTGCTTTGAGACAACATGTCCCCATTTAGCTTTAGGAATTAGTGCGTTAACCTCATCGACTCTGGTTCGTATAAATTTGTCTTTAGATTTATTATTTTGTATCCAACAAAGAGTTATTGTTGAATCACTCCAAGCATATATATCATAATCTCTGTTTATGACTTTAATAATTCTGTGCAAAAGTCTTGCTAGCAGTTGAGCTGCACATAGTTCGGGAGTGTTTTTCTGTTCTTTATTGGATTTATCTTGCTCTTCCCACTTATCAGTGTAGTTGATGAGTTGATCTTAATATATACTACCGCTGCATATGCTTTTTCGGACGCATCAGCAAAGCCGTGTAATTCAATTTTTGTCCCAATAGATGATTGCAGCCATCGAGGAATTCTAATTTCATTAAGACTAGATATATGTTCTATGAAACTATTCCACTCGTTCTTCAAGTTATCTTCAAGTTCACTATCCCATGAAATTTCTTGAATCCATAATTTCTGCATAAAAAGCTTTGCAACTACTGTGACAGGTGAAAGCCACCCCAATGGATCGAATATTCGGGCAAGGTTCGATAATGCAATTCGTTTCGAAATTTTAGCTTCAGCCGGTAAATTTAAATAGAATTTAAATTGGTCTTGTGTTGGATCCCAATTTAATCCTAGGGTCTTAACTGATTCGTTATATTTAATTTCAATCAGTTGATTGTTCCCACAATTAGGAATGCTTTCAGTTATTTTTGGATCATTTGCCAGCCATTTTCTTAAATGAAAACCATGCTTTTTAACTTCTCTGGATACATTCTGTTGAATTTCCATGCACTTTTCCAAATTGTCTGCACCTGTCATTAGGTCATCCATGTAGAAATCTTCTCGAATTATTTTTGCAGTATCATCGTTTATTTTACTGCAATTGCTGGCTATGTCCATCAAGGTCTGTATTGCTAAGAATGGCGCAGCTGCCGTTCCATAAGTTACAGTAGTAAGTCGATACTCCTTTAAAGCCGAGTTTTTATTGTCTCTCCACACAATATGTTGGTATTCTTGGTCATCTTTTGCTATTTTGATTTGTCGGTACATCTTTTTAATATCTGCTGTTATGGCATATCTCCATAACCTCCACTTTAAGATGATATCAAATATATCTTTTTGCAGTCTAGGTCCTACCATCATTATATCGTTCAGGCTTCGACCATTTGTTGTTTTAGCTGACGCATCAAAGACCACTCGCAGCTTTGTAGTTAGACTGTTCGCTCTTAATATTGCTTGATGAGGTAAATAGTATTTTCCCATGTTAGCTTCTTTGACTTCTTTCATATGACCTAGTTCTAAATATTCTTTCATAAACTTCGAATATTCTTCTTTTAGAAATTTGTCAGCTTTACACTTCTTCTCCAAATTAATAAAACGGGCTACGGCCTGTTTCTTAGAGTCTCCAAGTTCCTTGTCTTCTTTGAGCGTCACTACATACCTTCCATCGGTGTCAACCTTTTTATTTTTTGCGTAAGCTTCCAGACATAGTTGACCTTCTGTTTTTGAATTGGAATCATTCTGTGATACCTCTTCAATTTCCCAGAACTGCTCCAGATTTGTAACAGCACTGGTTACTCTTTTATTATTTGTTTTATGATTTTTAATTATTCCAGACAGTATCCAACCAAATTTCGTGGATTGTCCCAATACACCTTCAATTTTCATTATTTTATCTTCCAGAATCTTGCCGTATAAATCACCTCCTATTAGCACGTCTATTCTATCTGATTTGTTGAATAATGGATCTGCGAGAGTACAATTATTCCATTGGTTTAATTCAAAATCAAAGCTTTTACTTGGTTGAGCCTTAGCCAATGTTGGTAACACTAATGCCTCAATTTTGATCACATGTTTACTCAAAAAACGTGGCTTAAGTTCTAACAAAACTTTGTTCTTAGATATTCCCACTATAGTATTTCCAATTCCTTGAAGTTCGGTTCTGTCTTTAGTGCGTGGAATTGCTAATATTTGTGCGGCTTCTTCAGATATCATCGTTTTTTGGGATCCTTGGTCTATTAATGCTCGCATAAGCACGAATTCACCAGTCTGTGATCTCACTTGTATTTGTGCCGTTGCCAGCAAAATTGCCGATGAAGTGCCTTCCTTTGTCACTACTGTTGTTACCTTTTCCCCTTTTTTCTCTGCAGCAATGTCCTCATCGTGAAGAATCGTATTGTGGTTACGATTACAAATTTGGCATTTTTCAGTTTTACTTGTACATTTTGTGTGTATTGTATGGTCTAAACACACATAGCATAGTTTTGATTTCCGAGCCCAAATCCTTCGTTCTGCTACTTGCAATTGTAAAAGCTTTCTACAATTTTTTGTGTGGTGGCCAGAAATTTGACAATGAAAACATTTTTTTTGTTCTGTAAAAAATGTGTTTTGTTGTTTTTGGTAATTTTTCTGAGCATTGTTGTTTCCACTGGCTTTTCCTCTTACTGCCTCAAGTGTTTGATATTGCTGCTCCAAAAATTGTAGAACGTCATCCAACCTCTGGATTTCTTTCGTTTTCTTCACACCTTGCTCGTACTGCCTTAGTGTCTCTTTGCCCAGCTTCCTTATAATCACTCTTGCTATAAATGGACATGCATCATTTAGTTTTATGTTTAGATTCTTCAGTGCGAATATGCACTCATTTGTGGTGTCTAATAGCCTTTTTACTGAGGCTGCCGACTCGCTATTAATTGTTGGCTGATCGAGTAATCTGTCAACCAGAGTCGTGAACATCAATCTTCGATTTTCAAATCTCTGCTCAAGCATACCCCATGCCACTTCATAATTTGCATTTGTTACGCTGAGATGCATGATGAGTTTTCCTGCTTCACCTTTGACTAAAGATTTAAGTCTAAACATCTTTTCTACCTTTGAGATGTGCTGTGCTTCATGAAACAATTTCATGAATAAATCACGAAAAGACATCCATTCATTAATATCGCCATAGAAAACTGGAATTCGAACTTCTTCTAGTTTCAGCTTAGATGGCTTGTTCTGGATCTCGGGATTTGCTGCTCCATCTTCAATTATTTTTTGGACATTATAAGCACTCTTTTCCGCTTCTTCGTAGGTGTCTTCGATATTTTCATCATAATATCCAAGATCTACCGTGAGCTTGTCGAAAATTAATTTGAGCGCACTAAATTTGTCCATCACCACTTTTCCATCTCGGGATGAGATTATCTCTGCTCCGACCGTCTCCTCCAGTCTTCGTTTGAAGTTTTCATTCTGTCGGTGAAACTTTTTTATGAGATTTCCTTCCAATGTTCCCAATGTTGGTGTAAAGGTCCCAATTGTTTTAGCATCTGCTTTTTTTTATTGTTTCTTCATTTGGGTGATTCTGTGTTGATTTTGATACAAATATTTTGTCTGCATTATCACTTGGTTGCATTGGTGGATCCACCTTTTCTTCTTCTGGGTGCTTCTGTGTTGATTTTGACACAAATATTTTGTCTGCATCATCACTTGGCTGCAATGGTGGTTCTGCCTCTGCAATATCTTTTTCGTTGGATTGTAATTTTTTATCTGATGTGCATTGATTTTCTTCATCCACTGCATCAAGCAAAGCATTTATTTTCACTACTTCATTTTCAATGCACTGGAAATAATTCAATTCAAAATATTTTTCAGTGCTGATTCCAATTGCTACAATTTTTGAGTGGTTTAGCTGAAATTCATTCCATATAGAACTCAATCTAATTCTTGTCTCCAACTCCGATTTTCGAGTGGTTTTATTTTTCACCTTAGTATGGATAAGCGAAATTTCATCCCCTATTTGTTTTTGGGATTTGTAAAGTTTTTCTCTTTTGTCCATTTTAATTAATTTTTGGACAGTTTTTTGATTTTTTTTTAACTACACTGCACTGCACTTTAAAATCGGTGTCTAAGTCCCGATAACACTTACTTTACTGTCAGCCGTAAAGTACGCTATTGAAAATAATAATATTGAGAGGTGATTAATTAATTTCACCAATCAAAATTTTGATATTTTTTTTTATTTAAATTTCCTTCGCCTCAACGACGATTGAGAAAACCAAAATAAGAATCCGTCTTGAAGGACCAAATGTTTATAATTCCCTTACCGCTGGTGGGGGGGAAATTATAAACAGCGAGATTAAAATAAAAACCGAGTTGTAAGATCGTTAATGTCTTTATTATAACTGACTGTTATTCTTCTTAACCTACGCTTATATACAAAATTTCTACTAAGGTGATAACGATAAGTGATAACAAACACACACACGAATTCCGAACCCAAACACAGGCAATAGATTGCTTGTTATCGTAAACATTGTGTATGTGCTCACATTTGCTAGATAAGATATCCTAAGCAAACACAAGTGATATCACGTATCTTCTCATACCTCTTATCTTATTGTTCAATGTGTTTGAACAAGTAGTTTAAGTTATTTTTAGTTAGTATAAGTTAGTTTTATTTAGTTTTAATTATTTTTAATCTATATTTAGGTTTAGTTTATAAGTAAGATAAGATACCAAGTTTTTTTAAGGTTTCCTTGAAAAATAAAATAAAATAAAATAATTAGATTTAATTAAAGTAGTTTTTAGGTCGAAATACATTAGTTCTAAGAGTTATTGTTTAGTTTAGAGCGCCCGTAAAGGGCCAGTAAATTAGTTGTAAGTTATTGATAATTAGGCTAGTTTTAAACATTTTTGTCTAGCTTTAAGATAGTTATAAGTTTATATGAAATAAAAATGAATTTACAAAAAAAAAAAATCAGAAGTGAATTCGATTCCTCAATTCCTCGATTCAGGTATATAAATACATTTTCAATTCGATTCAGCTCTTCTAGTGGGATCGGATCGAGTAATCCTATTTTAATTCTGATTGAATACCATATAAACGTAGTAAGAGTTTCATTTAAAAGATCAAATCTCCATTTTGAGAGAAGTTCTTTGAAATTTAAATGAAACTCGCTATTAAAATCATAAAGAAACCAATAACACCAACCTATCCAATAAGCCAATATATCCAATAAAAAAAATTCTTTTCTTTCTTTCTATATTCCTTCTAACTAGTGCCGTGCAGTTGCATTTAAAAGACCTTATATGTAAAAATATTATTATTATAAAATTATTATTATCCGGATAGATATAGTTCGGTTATTGAATCTGGCCAATTGATATGAACTGAAAATTGTTTCTTTATCATTGGGTACATTCAGATGTCGGTACGATAGCCTATCTAAGGTATCCACTGAAGTTCCTGTACAACCAACATCGAATAGGTTAAATTTGTTATTTTATTGAGTCTTATAATAGAAAAATTACATTTAATATCAATTGAAATACGAACGTATTTTTTTTCTTTAGTTAAGTTATTGAATATTGATATTAATATTATAGGAGGCTATAATGTATGGCTCTCACTTTGAGTTTTACATGATTTTGCCAACATGGCTACAGATACTATTTCTTTTTATTAAAGCTCTTGCTCGTGGAGCTGTTGCGTCGGTAACTTGTGGCGTGGTGCCACCTAAAACTAAGCTAAAATAAATATATACATATATACAAACACTTATGCTTAACATTTCATTTTAAGATAGAGCGAGAACTCTGCATCGTTAATACATGAACGTATATACACTTATCATTTAAATGAGCGAGAGTGCATACCCACTATAGACTTTAAATAGGATATGTGATTAGATTATATGTCGTTTAATTAGTTATGATTATGCACAAATAGACTGTGAATAATGAATTCGCTGTTGCTTGAAGAAATTGTTGCATTTTTGAAATGTTGCCTTTAAGAACTGTATCCAGGTCCTATTCTAGCTGTGTCCTTTGCGGTGTGGTATAGTTAGTACCCGTTCCAAGTACTGTATGTTACGGCCCGTTAATAGCGGACTGAGCTGCGTGTTATTTTACTGGCCTGACCTGATGTATGCAATCCTGAGGATGCTTCAGTAATGGTACAGCATCTTCTATTGCAGAAGATGTATTGATGGGTATGATGAGCGAAACTTGGAACTGGATATTAAACGGATTCGGTTGGCTTTTCGGTTATTGTTCCGATTGATAAGTTTTGGCTCATAACTATTTAATGTTACGTGAAATTGCACAACTTATAGGCCACGGATTTTTTTTTTTTTTTTTTAAGTTTATTTTAAAACACTGTTACTTATTTTTTAATATTTTTAATTGGAGGTGTGATGAGGCACGCAACCGTCCGTGGCGAAAGCCAGTAGCCAACCGGTTAAATTTGTTTGTGCATATGTTTTTGACATTTCTCATGGGTTACAAAAGTATACCAAAGTTTTTCGGATAGCTTAATGTCGATTTCGTTTCAACAAAAACATCGACTTGCCGTCGATCCGCCGTCAATTTTTTTCTGAAAATCAAATTCGTTTCAAATTAAAACCAATACTTTTTCTTCAAAAACAGATCCGTATTGAATCTCTTTTTGGAGACGGATTCAAAACGGATTTGTGCACAGATTCGTACACACACTACAATATTTGTTTTGACGTTTCTCAATTGTTGTGTTGTGAATTAATTTTTATTTTGTGGCAGTGTACAGAAAAAGTAAATTAATATATTAAAAAATAAAAAAAATTGTTAAAAACTTCTTGGAAACAAATATTAAAAAAGTGCAAGGGGGTTTAGGAACTCCCCCGCGTCGGATTCGGGAAATTAAAACGAAATAATGATGTTTTAACGAATTGAAGATTTGTTTTTTTTAGAGCTGCCAAGCAACACACACAGTCCCAAAAAGAGATTCGGTCCGTAATCGTTCTTTTCAAAGCCAAAAAGTATTGGTTTTAGTAGCGAATCCTAATTATTGAAACGAAATCGACATAAGATTTGTTTTTGTTTTGTTTTGTCATCAGCTTTATTCTTACGTGGGAATACAACAACACCAACCTATCCGCAGATTTGACCTAACACATCTGATTTCGGAATTGAGAGTGAGATCGTTCAATGAGGCAATGCTGTTTTCGATTCCGTTCAGATTCTATGAACACAATTTTTCGGGATTCGTAGCGTAAAAATCCCTTCGGAGATTTGTTGCAATGGAACCTGTGATAAGGCTGAATAATGAACATTGTTTTTTTTTTTTTGAAAACCGAAAAAAGAAAAAAAAAACGTTTTTTACTACTATGACAACCTGTCAACCCTGGGTAAAGTTCAATGAACGAACCTTTTTTCAGTAGAGCAAAATGTCTAGGTAGTATGATTTTTGATAAGAACGAACTTAGGTCTTAGGTTTCCAACCAACATGCAAATTAGAGTTAAAAAAGCATAGAACAGTTTTCTTCTACAAAAAAGATATTGGGATTAATTGGGGTCTTCCTCTTCATCTTCGAACATATATTTTCATATACATATAAATTGAAAATTCAAAAAAACACAGAAACTTGTAAAAAGTGAATGAAATTTTTATTTGGATCGATAAATCAATTTACTTTTTAAAAATAATTTCACTTAAATGTTGCCCGCGGCTACGCTTCAGGTGGTCCATTCTGAAGGTCCAATTTTGGCAAACTTTTTCACACATTTCGGCCGGAATCTCACCAATGACGCGTTCAATGTTGGCTTCCAAGGCAGCAATCGTGTTTGGCTTGTCCCCATAGACAATAGACTTAACATAGCCCCACAAAAAATAGTCTAACGGGGTCAAATCACATGATCTTGGTGGCCAATTGACTGCGCCAAAACGTGAGATCAACTGCTCACCGAATTCGCCTCTCAATTGATGCATGGTTTCGCGTGCAGTGTGGCATGTGGCACCGTCCTGTTGGAACCACATGTCGACCGAGTTCAATTCTTGCATTTTCGGCAAAAAAAAATCTGTTATCATCGAACGGTACCTTTCTCCATTGACCGTAACCCTGCGACCTTCATCGTCCTTGAAGAAGTACGGCCCAATGATGCCGCCTGCCCATAAACCGCACCAAACAGTGCATTTTTCGTTATGCATTGGTAGCTGCTGAATTGCCTCTGGCTGCTCTTCACTCCAAATACGGCAATTCTGCTTATTCACGTATCCATTTAGCCAAAAATGAGCCTCGTCGCTGAAACGGACGTAGCTTGCGAAACACATTTTTCACAGAGCACGAATTTTGATAATAAATTTCAATAATTTGCAAACGTTGTTCAGGCGTAAGTCTATTCATGATGAAATGGCAAACAATTCTGAATCGAAATGTCAAATGTTCGTGGAATTTATCATGTGTGATCTGTCAAAATTATAAACGTCAAAAACAAAGTAGCAAAAAAATCACCCTTTATATGCGGTAGACGGCTTAGTCAGCTTAAATTTACTTAATATGGTATTATAACTTTTGTGAAATGTCCACAATGATTAAATAAAGTACCAATATTGAAAAGAACATTTATCACAAGTAAGAACTATCGAAAAGTAATGACATTTTTATTAATCCTTTGTAATATGTAGCTTTATTCATAATCTCATTTTAGAGACTGCATAAATTTACACCTCTTAAACTTAATGTGGAAATGCTATTCATAAAAGTTGTGTTCTGTTGAAAAGAGGCGTTTTAAACTAAATTGCTTAGAGGTTGAATAGTGAGCTCAGAAAGATATTTTCAATTCACAATAAGCACAATTTTGTGGATTTTATTTTGTGGTAATTCATTTGATATTGTAACTAAAAAGAGCTGGAAAATGTCTTATGAATATGAATTTACTCTACTTTGAATAGAGTCAATGCTTTTTCACCGTTAAGAGGTGTTTTACCGATTTTTTTTTAAATTAAATTAATATATATGAACCAGTTCACAAAATTAAATTCTTATATATACACATATTTAATTCTTTTATTTATAACTAATTTCAATAGGAAAAGTTAATATTGACAGAAATGTAGACGATAATAATTCTATGAAGTCGGAAAAATCCTTTCAGGAGGAGCGTGAAGATTTTGAAGAAATAAGCAAGTAAGTGCATTAATTTTTCGTCATTTATTTATTTTATTACAGAGACATTGTTTAATTTAAAATTTAATGTATGTGTTTAGTTCGAGTGAATTAAATGTTGGCGCGGATGAAGAACTAGCTCTAAATCCTCCTGCTGGACAACGAAAAACAATACAAAAACCCAAATCAGATCATCTTAAAGAGAGAGAATCACTTAAATGCTTGCAATGCGGTAGAATTCTTTACAGTAAACATAACCTTTTGAGGCACATGCAAAGGCACAAGGAGGGATTTATGGTAAAAAAGAAGTGCAAGCTGAGTATATGTCCTTACTGTGGGGATTGTTTTCCCCAAACAAGTTTGGGCATACACATTCGTCGTCATACAGGTGAAAAGCCCTATAAATGTGATATGTGCGAAAAAGCATTTGTTAGACTGCAAGACCTTACAATACACAAACGCTCGCATACTGGTGAAAAGCCTCACGTGTGCTCAACTTGTGGCAAGGCTTTCTCGAGACAGAATAAATTGGCCCGTCATATTCGTGTGCACACTGGGGAACGTCCATACAAATGTAATCAATGCGATAGGGCATTTGCTCAGAGAAACGATTTAAATTTGCATATACGTCGTCATACCGGTGAGAAACCATATGAGTGTGGTGTATGTGGTCGGAGTTTTTTCAATGGAACGTTATTAAGGAACCATAGAAAATCGGAATCGCATTTTGAAGAAGAGCGACAAGATCGTTTCATTAAGATTCGTGTGACAAATCCAACTCGTACACATCGAAATCCCTTAAGCAAGCGACTTCTAGATCAGAATAAAGAAGATCCATCCATAAATTAATAGAAACAAATCAAATGAAAAATGTTCGAGTTTTCAGATTTAGTCTTTTCTTATCTAATAGCGACGTTAATTACTACATTTTAAGTTATAGAATATAAACATACATACATATTTCGTATTTGGAAGGAACTGTTGTTAAAGCTAGATTGAATTAGACAAAAATGTATATACTTTAATAAAATTGGATGCATAATGTATGTCTTTTCATTTGTTTTACGCTACCGTAGTGTCGTTTTAATTTGGCAATCCGGAAGTCGTCTGGATTGTCTCTTCTTATGAAAAAAATCAATTTATAGATCAAAATATAAATTTACCAAACGAAAACCCCATGTGGGCTCGGTGGCGTGATGCGTAGTGCGTTGGCTTCTAAGCAGCTTGGTCATGGTTCAATACACGATTAAAGGTACAAGAAGTTTTTCGATTAAAATGAAAAAGTATACCAGCACCACTAGGGCGAAGGAATCTGATGATCGACCTTGGCAAGTCGTGAAATAGCTATAATTCCAGCCAAAAATAATATGAGAAAAACTTGGTGGTAGCATACTCAAGTTGTTGTTGGTCATTCAAAATTATTTTTAAAAAACACATAAGATAGGTTAAGTGTCAACTTAAGTTTCTGGACAAGCAACATCGGATAGATTAATTAATTAGTTTGGGTTTGTGCATATATTTTTGACATTTCTCATGGGATACAAGAGTATACCAAAGTTTTTCTGATATTTTGGTATTTTTTTTGGCAGCAGCTGTTTTGTCATCAGCTGTGTTATTACTTGTGTGTTATTACAACAACACCAACTTCCGGATAGCTATAGTTCGATTTTTGAATAAGCCAAATCAAACTGTCAAAATTCAAAAAGATCAAATCTTTTAACAGAAAGAGCAAATCTTTTCTTGAATGAAACTCGCTATGGTAGGCCTGATTCTTTACTCACCTTAGGGCTCCCAAATTTACCCAAAACGTGTTTCTTTACTTTTTTCTGCCACGAAAATGCCAGAGCTTTTGACTTTCCCCTCCAGCAAGAATATACCCGAACATTTTAGCTACTGCACTTTCTTGCATCTCAAACAAGAAATTCGATTCGAATCGAATAATTTGAATTTGTGAAGTAGTGTAATTAAAACTATTTTTTTATAATTTCAAGAAGAAAACCAAACGATTGAAGATAATCTGCCATCGAGGTAACCGTCGGAGCGGAATTTTCTCCGCAACGCATCTTCTTCGGAAATTCAATTTCAGTTCGAAGTAGCTTACATCGGAAGAAATTTTAAAGAGGCTGGTTACACGAGCGTAAAAAAGAATCAGTTTTGTGGATACACACAGAAAACAAATTGAGTGAGCATGCAAGGAAATTGGATGGTAAATAAGGAACCCAGTCTGTTACAAATACAACGAAATGCATATGGTACGAGGAAAACAAAGCTATTGGGTAGTACCTTCTCCTTCGCCGGCAAAATAAAAATGAAAATATCGGCCAAATGGGTTTTATGTCGTTCTTATTTGGGAATCCTTTCGGACTCTTCTGAAAGCATTCACTTGGGAAAAAATGACAGTTGTAATTCTGAAAAGAAGTAAATTTTGCTTCCGGATTTGAAATCAGAATAAGAACCAGAAGCACTCACACATTCATATATTTGAAGGTCAAACTCTGCTGTTGTTATTTTTTTATCATAATTGTGCAACAAACAGTTTTTTGAATTTGAATCTTTCCACGTACACAATTATTTTCACACATACAACCTCATTAAAATTCAGAATCGTCAGAATCACACAAAAGTGTTCAGTTGAAATCCCGGATCGGAGAAGAATTCCGGATTGCCAAATAAAAACACCATTAGAATGAAATATGATTTTTAACGCAATACTCATATCTAAAAATGAAGAAAATGATAAAACTTGGGCTTTTTTTTTCGTCCCTTTCATTCGAAAAGTCATCCGCTCTCTTCCTCTAGTTGATTACTTTTTACGCTCGTGTAACCAGGCACAATGAAAGCTATGTCTTCAATGCTTAAGTTATAAAGAATAGGGGCAACATTTAAAGCAATATTTTCGATAGTTTTTTATAAAAACACCATAAGCGTTTTAAACCATGAAAAATCGGCGAGTGTAATTTATTGTTTTTTAAAATATTTTTTTTTTTCAATTATAATGCTCTAGCGTTTTTAAGAATTGTAATTAGATGCACAGATTTCAAAATCAAAACTATCGAATAAAGTCCCCTCCCTATTTCCAAACATATGTGTTTTGTTTCCGAATAATTTGAAGAAAAAAAAACTTTTGAAATACGAGGTATTATTTATTTAGAAAATTAAAGCAATATACGTGAACTACCTCACGCAGCGTAAGTAAACGTATCTTCTAATCTAATTCGTATCCTCTAATGCCATAATTCTCTTCAAGATTCAAGAAAAACTTTCGCCTTAATAAAATTGCGTTTTCTTTTGTTTTGGAGCAGATTCAACACAAATACAAAACAAATTATCGGTCTGATTGTGTCACTCCTACTGAAAAAAGAAGTATATAATACCTACTTCATATCAAAACGACCGTTTTTACTTGCGATTATATTTAGGTACCTAATATAAGGAAAGATATGCATTCGTCGAAAAAAGTTTTGAAATAACAATCAAACATGACATTACGATGATAGCGAAGACGAAAAAAGATGGTCTAGAAATCCTGTGCGTCTGTATGTATGTACATCTGTATAGACACCTACAGCCCAAACGGATGGGTCGAATTGCTTCAAACTTGCTATATAGAGTTTTGTAAGGTATTGTACAGAGGCGAAATTGACATTATTTTTAGCTTAAAAAATAACGGTACCTGCCATAACCGTTACGTTTAAGCCTATCTTTCTCGAAAACGGATCTAACGACCATTTTGTTGCTATATTTTGAAAACTGCTCATTAATTTTTTTCAAAAATTATATTTATGTATATGTATTCGCTGAATACCTATGAATGATTTTCTTATGAAAAATGTTTTCAAAAAGTTTTAAAATAAAAAATATTTTCCTTAAAAACCGCTCCACATATATTTAAAATTCTTTTCTCAAAATTCACATTTATAAAAGAAAGAAAAATGGCGTACTTTTTTTTAAGCTCAAATTAGTTTAAGTATTTATTTCAGAATTTTGAATTATATTTTCTTTGATTAAGCCGATTTAATCTTTCGTTTTGAAGTTTATATTATTAAATATTTAAGATTGTCATATAATTAAAGAAAATGTGTATAGATACCTATATAAAGAGTTAACTAAAAAACGATTTTAAAAATACTTATATTTAGATTTTTAATAGAACATAAGAACAAGTTCGTGCGATCCATTCGTATTAACAAGGGAGAAACGGTGCTTGAGATAACACTAAAACGAACTGAATGAAAACAAATCGGTCCGATAATTGTTTTGAAATGGGCAATTAGCTAGCTATAAAATGCCGTATCAAACACGCATCTTGTTGCAAATTTAACGAAATCGAAATAATAAGTTTTCAAACATGTTGCATTAAGCAGAAAACAATTGCAAATATTAAAATTGATACTAAAATAGATTACAATTAGTAAGCAAATAACTATAAAAATTAAAACAATTCCAAATTTAAACATGAATAATTAACATACACCCTTCTTGCGATATTCGTTCAACGCCTTACCAAAACACGACATAAAAATTTGCTATTGCGTATAGCGTCAACTGGCGTTATGTTCTGTATGTGCGTTATGTGGACTGTATTCATTTAGTGACGTTTGTCGTCATTTCGTATTGCTTCAGTCGTTTTTAAAGCAAAAACGCCTGTTAAAACGCCAAATTTAGTCGTTCACAAAATTGCAAACGACAGAGCCAAAAATAGTAGCACAATGTATTTTTTTTTCGTTTGTTTTATTAATTATAGGTAACAAAAAAAGTTTCTTGGGGTAAAAATAACAAATGAAAAACATGTTAAGCTCATGGAAGCAAATAAAAACCTAGACAAAAATTTTAGAGGATGTGTCGACAGAAGTCAACAAACGAAGTTGGAGTGGGAGTCCATGGCTAAGGAATTAAATTGTATTGGACCACCAACACGAAATGAAAAAAAAAAATACTTAGCAGAAAGTAGGCAATTATTGTTAAACGCTTGAAAATAAATACTAGTCCTTGTTCTTAGACTTAGTTGGACGCCAAATTTATGGTTAAATAGAAAATGATACTACTACCTCAATATCATTTAAACATTTTGTTTAAACCGTGCTCCACCTTTGGCTTAAATTTCGTTTTATTCTTATTAAGTCGGTGTACACATTTTGTGAGCATAATTTAATTACTAATCAGGTAATTACATTATAATGGATATAATTAAATTATATCCATCGAATCTATCACCTCTGCACAACTAAATCTTTTTTCCTTCTTTTTTCCCCTTGCTCAAATGTCACTGCTGCTTTATGACAAATAGCTAGCCACACGTACCTACATTTTGTTCAAACATTTCTATTGTGTTAAACAAATTTTCACAAAATAGAAAAAAAACAAACCAAAATAATGACCGAACCGTGCTTAATTTATGGCCTTTTCGATTGGCAATTCGGAACCGTTCGGAGTGCGTGTAAACCCTTCTGAAAGTATTCTATTGATATCCACAGCGGATGTTCTTCTCCTGAATAGGAGAGAAAACGATTCTGGATTTCATTTCAGAATCGAAATCAGAATTACTCACACATTCAAACACAACTAGTTTTCAAAAGTGTCATTTAATGTAAAAAGCAATTTCAATTTTAAATTGAAAATATTTTGACAAAGTTAGGTAATAACTTTGTATATGAAACCTATAATACTACTATGAGACAGAGTAGCTAATAGTTCGCTCGATGGGGGCGCTAGTTCCACTTTTCTTGATTTTGAATTGATATGGAAGAAAAAAGGTAGAGGCAAAAAGGAAAAAAAAGCAAGCGACGCGTTCGAATCTTATTAGTTCTGACAACAATATAGAGGGTAAGGCCGAAAACCGTTAAGCTGTTTTTGCCATGGCAACCTTCAAAATATGGTGGGTATAAATAAATTATATCAAGGCTATTGCCGTTAACATGAATTTGAATAAGAATTTTTTTATAGAATTTATTTTAAATTTTCTTTCAAATTTTGGATATTTGGTGGATTTTAAGATTTTGAATTGTAGCAACGTTGCTACTTTTCACTTTTTCTATGCGAAAATAGCAAAGCAATGTTGAGATTTTACAATATTTTTTGTTTAGGTAGGTACATGTGTACCCAGATACCCACCTACATAAAATATGTATGTACATATATACTTTTCGTTCTTTTTTAAATATAATATCTATTGAGAATAATTTATTTTTTTCTCTACAGACAGCTTTATTAGGAAATAAAGTAGGTATACTTAGGTACGAGTAGTATTTTGTTTTTGACTAGCGATATTATATATGTAGGTACTATTTTACAAAGTTATGGATTCGAAAAAAATCGAACTAGAGATTTTGATCAAACTTGACATTACGATGATGGGTCCGCAATTCCGCCTCTCTGTCTGTCTGTCCTCGAGTTTACAGCCTAAACATTTTTTTCATAAACAGTTCAGTTTTTTTTAAGACGAAAAATTAAAGCACCTACCTACCTGCCATACTTTTTTTGGCCAAAAGGTAAATATTATTTTTCTCAAAAACGGCTCCAACAATTTAAAAAAAAAAATTTGTTCATTAATGAAAGGAAAGGTATTTTTTGGTAATTTATTTTTGATTTTTTTATGCAGAAGCTCGTAGAAAGTATAAACACTAATATTAGCCCAAATAAAAATAAATAAAAAAAAAACTTTTTTTTGAAAACTCAATATTTCGAAACTTCGATTTAATCGATTTAAAACAACGGTACCTCTAATAGAAATGTTAAAAAAAACGTTAAGAAAAAATATATTTCTCAAAAACGGGTCCAAGAATTTTCAAAAAATGTGTTATTTAATTAGGATAGTCCAGTTTTAATTAAAAAAATATTTTTTTTGCGTACTTCTTAATGGTACTTCTCATAGAACATAAATAGTAAATTATGTGACCTTATGTTATTCTCAAATTTTTTGAATCGATTAGTGGGCTACAGTTCTTATAGAACCACTTTTCATATTTTTGACCTTTTCACTATTCGATGAACCGATTGAAATTATTTTTTTTTGTATGCAAACGCTTCCTAAAAGTGTAAACAAAACTGCATATTCAAATTTTCAAAAAAAACGTTGTTTTTTATTGAAGAAAAAATAAATATACCTACCTACCTACATTTTTTTTTTTTGAAAAATCGATTTTTCAAAATCTAGTCACTGAACTTTTTTCAAATTAAAAATTTATATATATAATTATAATTTTTTGAATTTTGAGAAAAAAAAATATAATCAATATTTTTGAAAATTGACGATTTTTTTTAAATTACATTAATTTTAAATGTATATTGTTAAATACTCAATATAAGCACACCAAGATCATTTGTAGAAAAAAATTAAACAAAACTTGTAGGTATTTAAAAACATTAAGTATAAACCTTTTTAAAAATATAGGTAGGTATTTAGTTGTCTACTAATAATCCTTTGCATACAATGTGGGCGAACTTTAATTTAATTTAAATATTAATATAATAGTAACTATTTAATTATTATTAAATAATTAAATTATTGAATATAAAATTAAAGCTGAATTTTGAAAAGCTGTTTTTTCAATTATTTTTTCTTATAAACAAACAAAAAATACAATATACCTCTTACTTATTTTTTGTTTAATTTTATTATTTATTAAATAAATTATTTTAATATTATTTTAAAACAAATAATATTAATAAACACTTCTTATTTGAAATTTCGTCTCTACGATTTTTTACGAAAATTCTTATCAAATCGAAATCTGAAATTTCAAAAGAAAAAAATTTCCTTGGACAACGGATTACCACAAATCTCAAATTTATAGTTAAATAATAATTATAATTAATGTATTTGCATTTGGTAAGAAACTTTTTTTTTTGGAGTAGTGACCGTTGCACACAAGTGTATGCCTACATATTTTTATATTTGCTACAACCAGCATATTTAACTCTACCCGTAGAACAAAAAACACACACACCCAAACAACTCCTACTCAAAAAAAAAATCCTCCTAAAAAAACAAAAAATAAAACTATCAAATACTTGTTTTCCCTTCCTCCTCTAACTAATAATAAATGTTGTATATAGTTCTCTCATCAATTTATTATTATCACACTATTTCTCGCATTTTCATAACACACCAACATTACCTAACCTCCGATTTGGTAGTGGAACTCATGATGGGTCGTGGACTTTATTGCAGGCTGGATGAATTTCGTCGTCATGATAGTACTATTAATATCTATATACAATGGTAATAAGATTTAAAAATGTTAATCAAATAAGAATAAATATACAATATCCAAAGTTCTAAAAAAATAAAAATGGATTTAAACATATCCACAAACGAATTCTTATTGTCTTCTTGATTCCGCCATGTTTAAAAATTACAAATGTGAAAAAACAATTTTGTATAACTATGTAAGAGCATGCGAAATTACACCCATACAGCCATACAAAACCTTCAGAATCAAATTGGATGAATTTGTTCGTTTTATTGCTGTTCTGGATCGGATTGGTGTTCTTCCGAATTGCCAATCGAAAGGGCCATTAAATGCGAATTAATACAACTTCTTACTTAGGAAAAAACTTTAAACTTTTAGTTTTTTCTGTCCTATATCTACATTAATATCTTGTATCAAATAATCTAAGTAAATTTAAAAACTATGCTAACAAACACCGAACGTTTACTGAATTCAATTGCAATTAAAATTTATTTGTCAAAATATCAACAGTTGTAGTGGATCTCATGTGGAATCTAAGATCGGCTGCAATACAAAAACGACAATTATCGATGAAGTGAAAAGACTATGCCAATAAGGGTGATAATCACAACATGATCATAATATCAGCTGCTGAAATGCTTTAACAGATTTATGAATGATGAAGATAAAAGTTAACTGTACTAATTGTAATCTTTGGTTAGAAAAAGAACACACAATAGCAAGTGTGGTCGACTTGAACTAAGCTTGTCTTAACTCAACACAATATTGTTATAAGAATTCAATTCTAGATAAAATTGCTCGGTTTTAAAAAACGAATTTTCCCCTGAATTTAGGTTTATAGGACTATAGGGGGCTTTACATGGATCTGCATCGGCAGACTTGAAGAAAAGTAGAGCGGGACCATAATATAAAACAAACATAAAAGTAAGACAGGGTACACACTAATAACTTACTCGAACTCTGCTATAACTTTCTTGACACATCTCACACTTACATGTTCTTAGCGTTCAGGTATGTAGTTTTGAGAAAAAAAATGTCGCTATTTTCGTTGTTTTAAGCAAACTGATGTGAAATGGTAAAAAAAAATTGAAAATTCGTTACCTGAACGGAATAAATTATGGTGCAGATGAAAATAGTATAATGAAGATAAACATGTTCATCTTCACTATAATCTGCAATCTTCAGATTCATACTTCCTATAATCTTCATACATGAAGATGATCTCCATTTTGGTCTTCGCTCTCTATCGCACAAGTATGATTTTTTATTTTCTTTCCTCTTTTTTTGCAGATGTCGATGCAGCTGAATATGACGATACATGTAAAGCCTCCTTATCTAAAATCAATCGATAGTGGGTAAAAACTATCGATTGCTTTCGAGAGTTGAAACTATCGATTTTAATCGATAGTGTCATCGATAGTTCTCCACCTCTACTCGATAGGGCAGATTATAATAATTTTATCTTCAGATTCTTTTGGTAGAGCTTAAAATGATATGTACATGCAAATTAAACTGTATTTCGTGAAAAAATTTTATACATGTTGAGTACACCACATCTTATTTCTGTTGATAAATGTAGCAAGTACCCAGAAACAACCCAAATGGGTTTCTTTACTTTCCGATTCGGGTTACAAATTGCAACAACAACATGAACAAGCTTGAGCCCAAACTTTTCCCAAACTTTACCCAAAAAGTAAAAAAAAAAAACCTGGATATGAGTATCCGTCTCATACAATAATTTATTTATTTTTATTTTATTCACGTTAAAAAAAATTAGAGAATAACCCAGCGGAAATCCCATCGGTGTATCCAGTCTAATTTGTCTCCAACACTTGACGACTGTATCAGGACATACATACATCAAAACAAAAGCCTCCAATTTCACTATTTAGAAACATTCGTTCTGAACCAGCAGGAACGAAACGGCCAAATGCTTTCCCATCACTATCGCTACTTGTATTTTATTACATTTGTATACTTACCGTCTTAATTAAATAATAATTTATTTAATTTATTAACTCGACCAATTATTTGTATGATTTGATGTTCAAACGTTTTTCAGACTCTTGTCAGTTTTTTTTTAATAACTGTATTAGGTGTTAATTTAAACACTGAACAATTACTCACAGTCAGACCTAAAATTTTAACCGAGCGGAGTTTGCTTCATTCTAACCGAAACGTAAAATAAATATTGACGCATGTAGAGTTGACATTAAAAAATCTGGGCTTCATCATTTCAACCAGCCGGTCGTTTTGTTTTTGATTTTTTTTTTCATTTTACGTTGTCAGATGATATCTCCAACATTTCTAATTTTATTTGTATTTTTGTTACCGCCGCCACCGGACAATAGTTCCGCATATGATTTGTTCTCGTCGACAATCGGAAGAAAAACAAATTTTATGGGATTTTCTTTTGGTAATTTCAGATTTTGATCGCAAATTTGATTTTTTTCGTCGCGAATGGTATACGATTTCAGATTAATAGCCTTTTCGATTGGCCGTCCAGAACTGTTCTGACCCCCACAAAATGACAGTTGTTACTCTAAACAGAACAGAAAACGATTCTGGATTTCATTTCAGAATCGAAAACAGAATCACTATCATAATTAAAATGTCTAAATATCATCGGGTTGATTTGTTGTGTAATTTCCATGTGTTTATTGAATTTAAACTACTTTTCTGGTAATATAACATAAAAAGAAGCAAGTTATATTTATTATTGATACAAGAAAATGTGTATCTAAATTGAAATCAAGTGTATTGGAAATTCTTTTCAGCCGGTGATTTTTTAAAATTTAATTTTAAACGTCTTCCGGACGTCCAATCGAAAAGGCCATAAGTGTGTTCCCATACTTTGTGCAAAAAAATGTGAAGACTGTCATTTTTGCAAGAGTCGGTCGGGGTAAAAATCTCTCAGAGCGCACCAAGTTTCACAAAAGTACGGGAACGCTTTGAACAACAATTTTTGCCGATTTTTAAACGTCAACGTAAAAATGTATTTTTATAAATGTTTGTTAAAGATTTACGTAAAATTATTTCTTAAAATAACCAATTTGATATCACAAATTTTAACTTATTACAATAATAAGCCCGACCAGATCATAAATTCCATTATTTTCAACTTTTGTAACGATACACAGCTTATTAATTGTTTTTTTTCTTTTTTCCTTTATTTAACAGTCTTCATAATTTTGTCCAAAGAAATTTCTTGGACTAAAATTCGCAGCATGGGGAAATATTTTACTCTCTCATGAGCGCTCTCTTCTGTGATTAACTACGAAAATTTGGAGTACTGGAACAGGATTTGACTGTTTTTCGTAGAAATTCGTAATTTTCTCAGTTTTAGAGAGTACGGGAACGGGCCTAATTGTTCTGATGGTGTTGTGGTATTAGGAAGAGGGCTAAATCTGCCGAAAAATCCAGATCTGCAAAATTGATTTCCGATCGAAAAATAAATTGATTTGTTTGCCGATTGGAAGGCTTTAATTGTAAAAATGTATGTTTTGGCAGATCTGAAGGGGAAAAAAATTAATTTTTGTAACCAAAAGAAATGATTTTGACATTTAATCGTCAAGCTTCAGTGGAATATGCAACTCGTTTCTGTGATTTTGAAAATTTTAACGCATACTTTAATTTTTTTGGAAGATGGTCGATTGATGAATCGGAACTGTTACAATGATACAAAAGTCGTACATTTCTTACAAATCGGAGGATGATAGGGCCAATCGGTTACGATGATAGTTATATTTAATTTTATTTCGCTAAACACAAACTCCCTGTAGCTGTACCTACCTCTATATATTTCAGTATTTTCCACTACGTCATTTTTTATAGAAATTTTGTGGAGTATCGGCATAAAATACCATCTTCAATTTTGCCTCATGTCAATTCGGGATTTATTGATGAAAGTTTAAAGATACTGCTCATTAAAAATCCATTTCTATTTTTTTTTTCGGAACAAAATAAAAAACCTATACACAAAACGTTTTCTTTGAAAATATATTTTAGATTAATATATAGTTAAGGATTCTAAAAGCATATATAGAAAGAAAGTAAATAAATGTTATTTTTTTTACGGCTAGAGGCATTTGAACTCTACCATTTTTTTTTTTTAATTTTTCTGAAAATATAATATGGCTGAATAATGGAAAAGAAGAGAGAAGGAAGAGGATAAATGATCAGGTGAATGGAAAAATAATAATATTTTAATAGTTTTGTTTTTGTTTTGGAAACATCATTTCTCATTATTTAACTCTGTACAATCGACTACAACACAAGATTGTATGCATGCATAAGATCCTGAAAAAGAATAATAAAAAAATGAATTTGCTCCTAGCATCGATCACCTCGTCGACTTGAACTATAGGTTGTAGATCTGGATCTTGATCTCGTTCGAGAACGAGAAGATCTGGAGTGAGACCGACGACGATCGTTTCTTCGTGAATATTTTGAGGAGGAGTGGCTTTTATGTTGATGACGATGTGACGATCGTTGAGTATAGCGATCTTCATCATTCGAATCTGAAGAATTCCTTCTACGACTGCTGCGGTGTGAACTACTATGATGAGAGCTTCTGTGATTAGATCGCTTCGATCGTTCCCTTGAGGATCGCTTGCTACGCGAATCACTGCGTTTGGAGCGCCTACTGTGTGAACTATTTGTGCTACTTGACGAAGAATCTGAATATGATGTAGAGGAATCACGATGATTATGTGTTGATTTAGATGAATTCGTTTGTTTTGATGATTTATGTATATTGCTGCTGCTAGAGCGTTTTTCATTTCCAGGAGAAGCAACCAGTGATGGATTGCCTATCCGTGGCTTAAATTCTCCCACTGTTAAGTTCAAAGATGGAAGAACTGGTATGACTCCTGGCATTGTTTGTGAAGGTAAGCTTCCAGCTCCCAAAGTTGGTGGTTGGTAAAAACTTGGCATGTTACGGTTCCTAGAATCCTTATTATCACTAAATCGGGATGTGCGTTCTTTTCTACGTTTGCCTGAAAAAAATATACAAACCACAGAAAAAACCAGAAAAAATATCTATTAGCACAGTTCAAATTTAAAAGAGCAGTAAAATAAATTATTGCAACAGGTCGATGTACAATCTAAATGCGATTGTTAAGCGGATTCCATTTTTTAATGCAATAGAAAGCATTACTTTTGTATGTTTTTTTATTTATTTTAGTAAATAAAAACGCACCGTTTGAATTTGATTTTTTATCAGGCTGTAGTGGCTCACCGATATCCTTATCAAACCGTTTTGTGTATATCAACACTGGACTTATTGTGGGCTCTGGTGAATTGCCGTCTAATTTGTTTTCATTCTTTCGATGTTCTTTTAAAAGGAACTCTTCACGCACTGCACTTGCTTCAATGTTATCTTCAATTTCCTGCATAGTTTTCAAAAAGGTACGTTGACGTATTCGTATATTGGCCTAAAAAACACACACACACAAAAAGAGGGTTATTTAAAAATAGTGATAAATGTTTAAGACAAATAACCTTTAACTCCTCCTCCGAATCATAATCGTCATCAGAACGTTTACTGTCATCGTTTGTTGAATCATTTTCGGATGCGCTATTTTCACTATCGCTGTCAGCATACGCTTCTAGACCTAAAAGTTATTATTGCACTAATTTCTTTTCCTTTTTTTTGTTTGTTTTTTTATTAATGAACAATTTTTATTGACGTTATAGTTATTAAGAGGTAATGTACTTATTGTATATATTTACATTCTGTGTATAAAGCATTATAGATGCAAGTTATGAGACTCAACAAGGTTTCTCCCACATTATTTTTATTTAAAAATTTCAAAATGTGGATAAAATAATAATTCATATGTCCTTAAACCAATTTAGTTTTTTGTTTTGTATTCGAGCATATCAAAGTAGACTTGTAAAAAAAGATGAAAGTGCAACGTATTTAAAAAAAATAAAAGTTCGTAAACCCTCCAAAAAACTGAAAACATTCTGTTTGTACATCTTATCAATGAAATCAGCCCTATTCTGCTATTTATCTGTACAAAATGTTATCCAAACTTCATCTGTTCATCTGTTAACATAAATGTAAAAATGTACTTGGCATAGTGCATATCTTCCGACGGATATCAGTGTAAAATAAATTCAAATGGGTAAATCGATGATCGATTTAAGCCAATAGACTGCAATTTCAGCTTGCGAGTTTTAATCACGTCGATAAGGGACGTATGTGGTGGCCGGGCCTTACAAAATTCCACAGGTTGAAAAGTTGCAGAGTTATTGCCTCTTCTTCTTTGAGAAATTAGCTACGACACAATTGAATTTTTCTAAATGAATTGGAGTAAAGCGAACGGAGATACGTTTGAGGAAAGTTAACATCTATTAAATATCGCAGTGCTTAAAAGTATCTTTGCAACCGAAAGGAGTCCAAAACAGAAACAAGGATTAAAAGTCGCTCTGGTGTGAAAGCAGTCATAGCTGAAAAGAGCTTAATAACTGAGAGAAGTTCCTATACGAAAATCATATAAATCCTAGGAATGCAGACTGTCCCAAAATGTAGACATTCCCATTTTTCCGCTAAAGCGAATACATCTATGCAAATCTTAAAGTTATGTTGCGCAATTCACTTGCTTTTCATTTTTAACAGGATTCGTGAATTTGCTTAACACGAGTTTTGCTTTGCAAATCTTGCGTGTAGGAATTTGGTAATTCTACATCTATCGTATCTCATTGGGTCTTGAAGTAATTGGGCCCTATCGGGAATCTCCCTGGAAATTTCGTTTCCCACGGACCATTTTATTCCGTCGAAATGTTTCCTGCTATCGTGAATACCTCATAAAATAAATTTCCCTCGAACAAAAAATCGTATGAAATGACAGCGAAATTGTCTCGGGAAGCTTATTCCCGATACCAATAAATTTCGAGGGAAACTTTTAAGCATCATTCCCATGATTCGAATTAGAGAAAAATTTCCAAGCACTATATCCACGGGGCTATTGCTACACGCAATTAAGGTCCAAAATGAATTAGTTTTACTATTGATCCCTTCAAACGATTTTCATCATTAATAATGAAAAGAAAGGCTATAGTAGAACTCATTATTAAACAATCCTTAACCCAAAAATATTACTTTGCTACCAGCCGGAAGGAAGTTGACAGCCTAAAGAAATAATTTAATAGCAAAATCAAAATTTAAAAAACCACAACTTAAATATGCAATAAAATCGACTCTGCATAATGATTACTAGAATTTGGAGCGAGGTTTATTTGTTTGTATTTTGAAATATATAATTATATATATACAATTAACGCTCTAACAAGCGGGCACTCAAGGTCTCCCAATTTGTGTTCAATTAAGGCAAATAATAAGTAATGAAATTAAATCACTGTAAAAGTGAATAATAGAAGAAAAGAAAATGACATGTGCAATAATGGAAAACCATCAGAAAAAGGAAGCGTGCACTTTCAAAATTACACCAACTTAGATACCCAGGAAGTCCCATAATAAGTTTTCAACAAAACATCGCTCTGTCAGGTTATCAGAGCTTCTCGTATGGCTATCGCAGATTTTCTATTGATTTTCTTACATATTAAAAATAAAAAAGAAACTACAATGGATTTTTTTTTTGTTTGAAAGTTTGATTTGTTGATAAAAAAATAACCCGTTAATAAAATTATGTGTCCGCGTATGGGTTTTCAATCTAAAATGAGAATGAAAAAGTGTCCGCGTCCGTTTATGAAAGCGTCAGTTTATAGGAAAGTAATTTGTTTGAGAAGTTTAAAAAAGAAGTCTGTCCCCGAAAATGTGTCTGTTTAAATGAATTGTCCGCTTATTGCAGATGTCCGAAAATAGAGGTTTCACTCTAATTGATTTCCCCCATAGATACAAATCTAAATTTAGGAAAGGCTTATGCATTTGTTATTATTTAACTAGCAAAATATTATTATTTCTTGACATTTTGCACCAATTGTCTGTGGCCTGATTAGACAATACAAAGCGAATTGTTTTAGGTGGATAGGTTTTCTTTGGAGGATTGATTCTTCAACACGGTCGAAAGTGATTATTTGATGGGATTTTTTTCATTTAAGTAAATAAAAATGTTAGTTTAACTATTATTTGTTTTATAAAAACAAACTAAAGAAATAAACAATAATTTTTTGTGATAAACGTGTAGGAGCCCAAGACACCAACCAGCAACAATTTTCTCTGCTCATAGAATTTATGAGGAAAAACGAAGGGATAGACAAAGGATACAACACACAACGTTCTCTGCAATATGTCTAGCATTGCGGACATTGAATTACATACCGTGGGTATGTAATTCAATGAAAATAAACCGAGCTGGGATATGAAAAAGTGTACTTAAATGTACCATCTGTTCGCCTAACTTAATACAAATATTTGTATAGCCAGATAGAAACCTTGATCTCGTGTTGTTTTTGTAATATGCGCTAAAAAATAACCCAGACGAATACACGTAGATAATAAAACGCAGCCTTTTTACATTTATTCTTATACATGTGCGCACAGTTTAGCGATATTTGATGCAAGTGTTTCGAGTTTATTGCAAGCATCTCGCTCACAAATTTTCTGACCACATTTTAAAACGAGTTTTATGCGAAAAGGTTCATATTATTTGTTTTGACGATTTTATTATGCACACTATAGGATCACATCTCGAATAGCTTGGCACATCACTTTGTATCACCACTGTACGCGCATCCTTAAAGTTATGTTGCGCACTTCACTCTTGATTTTAAATTTTAGCCGAGTTCGTGCATTTGCTTAGCATGAAACTTGCTTTTGAAATCTTGCGTTTAAGAATTTGGCTAATAATTTCTATAATCTAAAAATTTACTTTTTCTGATAAAACTGTTTTAAAAACAAAATGTACACATATACATTTTTGATGTTGTTGAAAACTTAAATTAAAGTGGCGTTTAAAGCGCAAGAGAACCCTACTTGGACGAAAACTTGAACTGAGAAAAAGTGGATTCGGAGTGAAAAAATTGCTTAAGATTTTCGACGTTCGTATAAATTGGTATCACCGAATTCGAATGCAATGGAATGGAACAAATTTTTTCTACGACAATCCTTTTGTATCGGATACTGAAAGTAAGGCGTCCTTAACAGTTGTTTTAAAGAAAAATGTATTTTTATAAGTTCTATGACAAAAACAACAAATAAAGTGCAATATGAAAGACTTTTTTAGTTAATGAACGAGAGAGCCCACCTGGCTCCAAGGCTATAAAAAACTGGCAAAAGAAGTTCAAAATTTCTGAGAAATTGTAAAAAGGCGAACTTAATATTCTTGGAACACAACGTTGTTCAAAATAGAAACGGTTTTGTTATTTATCATTTAATTTTGACATAAGCAGCTGATTTGGAAAACATTCTAATTTTGTGAAAGCTGTTTGTCATAGATCTGCAGAAATAAAGTAAGTTGGTTTTCAACTGTTTGTTACATATAATTTGAATAAAAGCCCTGAACAAGAATATTATTAAAATAATATGGAAACTATAAAAAAAATTATTTGAAAATGGCTCACTTTAGCGCTAATTGGATTGCAAAGTAAAGACTCAAAACCGCCACCATAAGAAAATTAATTAAAATCGAACATAATTATGAAAGTTATGAGATCCCTTGAAAGCAATTTACTGAAATAGTCAGATTTTTTTTAAACATTTATTTTGGAAACTTGATTTTTAATGACTTTGAATGCCCAACAACAACTTCAGTGTGCTATACCAGCAAGTTTTTTCTCAATTATTTTTGGCTGGAATTATAGCTATTTCACGAATTGCCAAGGTCGAACATTAGATTCCTTGCTCTAGGGGTGCTGGTCTACTTTTTCATTTATCAAGTATGTAATCATATAAAACTGAATATAACTTTTTTTTAGCTTATAATAAGCACAGAGTGTGTAGCGCTGAAAATGTTTGTACCACAATATAGCATAAATAATAATGTGTATGTGTAGCCGTTAATGCAGGTAATAATAATTTTATTTATTGAGGCTGCTTATTTTATATAATCCAAGTTTCAGTTGAAATTCTATTACAGTTCCCAGAAAAATATTACAATAACAAAAACAAAATACTTAAATATCATAAATTCTATTTTTATAAGCTTGTTGTGTCGCGATCGCTACATCATCGTCTTGAAATATGAGTTTATTGGATAAGAAAATCGCAAAACCATTACAAAATATATATGAACAATCCTTTTCATACAAAATTTTAGACACTGCGATCAGGTTTTTTTTTTCGTTTTAACTACGCAACTGTGCTAGAAATCATTTCAGGTAACCAGTTTATGGAATTTAACAGACTACCTTAGCCAACTAAAGTAAATGAATCCACTGACACAAGCAAAATAAAAGAGTAGACCGAACGACGGAAAAATCAATTCGTAAAAGATGACGTCAGATGAGGTGGGACCTCGGGTTCGGATGTAAAAAGCACAATATACACTAAAAAGTCATGTTATTTAAATTTTTTAATAAACCATGAAATCCCAGTGATAATGACAATTCTGTAAACAAGCATCATTCGAAAAAAGTAAAGAAACACGATTTTATCCAAAAAATTTTCAGCAATGTAGGTATGCAGAAGTTTTTTTTTGCGTGCATTTTATATAATACACATGCCGATTGTGGAATTCGCAATAATTGATTAGCTCTGTGAATCACAATGCTGTGTTCCATTTTCTTTTTACTTCAGCTGACTAAATAGAAACAGAGCATAGTAATGCAAATCCAGTATTGCTAATTCAAAAATTGGCATGAGTAATTTTCCAGTTTAATAAAAGGGGCTTCAATACTACTTGGTTTTAAAAATATTTAATAAATATTTCAAGAAATAAAATTACAGTAAATAAATAAGAATAATACACTTACCTAATTTGCCGGTTATAGAAGGTATTGCGCTTTTGCGGATAAGTTGGACTGATGAGGCTTTATATACACAATAGTTATTGATATTAAAAAAGTAAACAAGAGATTATAAGAGCATTAAGAAGTTCTGCATTCCTATGTGCAAAACAAAGAACAATAAATTATTTCTTCACTTTTTGTGTAACATAATATTTTTTTTTACCAATTTACTATCATATTTTTATCTATTTGTATTTAGTAAAAAATAATTTTTTAAAATAACTATTAAAATACGAAAACCAAATCTACCTTTTTCTCTTCTTTTTCGAATTGCTTCGTTTGCTATAATAACTATTTCTTCGTTAGTCACTTCAAGAAGAAGTTCCGTTAAAGTGTTTCGCACACCAATCATCTAATCGAAATAAAACGGAAACCAATGAATTATAATTGTTCATTGGGGGCAATTTCATACTGTTTTTTTTTAGAGACCTACCATGTCGGCAATTCTTTCTTCATACGTTTTACCCGAATTGAGGATATTATCTGATAGATTGTTTGTAGACAGTGTGTGTATTGTATCGGCATCTATGTCATCAAGTAGTCCGGTATTATTGGTGACATCTTCATTACCTGAACTTTGACCCTCCTAGATTTTTTTTATTTTCAAATTGAACAATTAAATATTTTGTGTTTGCATACAAATTTAACAGGAGAATAGAACTAAGAACTACGATAATCATAATGTATGTATGTATACTTAGGGTAAACTATATAGAGACGGTTATGAGGGATTTGTTTCAAGATATTTACCATTTCTATGATGCTACTTTTTACCATAGTCTTAAAATTATTAATTTCATTCTCGTCGACAGCTTCAGTACCTGCGTAAAAAGAATCCTTTTCTTTTGGACAGCGTTCAAGTTGTTTTAATTTCTCGCGTTCCATCTTCTCGAGTCCTTCACTGTTAATCGATAGAAAAATAAATCCATTAAATCATATCGGTAATTTGTTACAAAAACGTCTAATTCAAAATTTTATGTTTTGAGATTAATACGAAAAAAAATTCAGGTTCTCGAAAAAGCTATGGAAACATGTCTGTGTTACAATAGGACGCATGATATTCTATAAAAATAAGGACAACAAAATCTTTCTCCACAGTGTTATACTCGCTTTTGCCGCAATTGAGCAATATACATAGGATACATTCGCAACGCATTACTACAGTAATGATGAGGGTTGGCTATTAAATTCCGCGTAAAGAAATCCAGCGTCACAAAATCGCGCGCAACGAAATCCCGCCGATTTACTACATTCCTTGATACATAGCGACGGCGCTGTATTAAATTTTCATTCTTCATATCACTTTTGATTTTAGCGAATCAAATCAGGACTCCTCCTTTTTTTCATTTTTAGAAGACGGCGAGACGGAGAACGAAGGAAAATAAAAAGAAATAAAATGAGGATTGATTTCAGAAATTCTTCAGATCAAGCTCCCCGAAGATTCCACAATTCCTGCCAAAAGGAACGTCCAATACCTGGGGATCAATTTCAACCCGCACTCAAAAAGTGTACTCAGGAAAACGAACTGTGTGTTCAACCGACTACAACCATTGATAAGGCGAAGATCAGGGCTTGGCCAATAGACAAAGTTACTTGTGTACAAACAACTCTTGCGTCCATTCAACCGCTACAGTTTCTCAGTTTCGTCAGAGATATGAATATATTTTGAAATGGGAGGTTGATGGGTGGTAGGTTGGGTGGGTGGTAGGTATGGAGGGTGGGTGGAATGACGTGCACTGCTGCAGAATTATTCTTGCTTAAATACATACTAACTTGTTTATTGGACTAGAATTTTCATTGGTTCTGTACGAAAATTCGTCGTCTAATAAAAGTACTTAAGCAGGCCAATTAGCCGACTTTTTTTTATTACTTTTAAAATATATATTTTTTTCCCAACTACCAAAAAGTATTGAAAATTGCGCTTTATAGGAACGAAAAAATCCCGTGGTTGAGCTGATATTCTCTTCACATAATGCTCAAACGTTTCTCTTGGAATTTATTTGTATTGTGAATAAGCTTTCCCAGGGAACTTTGCTGTCATTTCATACGATTTTTACGAACAAATTTCGAGGGAATAAGATATTCCTTGGGTAACTAAATTCTCTGAGAGATTCCCGATAGGGCCCATTAAAATCACAGTACACATAATAAATGTAATATATTCCGGTTTTCATTTTCTTTCAAGTTAGCGCATGTGGCAAAACTCGTACGACACTCGTGTAACATTTGGCATGTGCATAGGCTTAGGCATAGGCCAAACTGCTAGTTGCAATATCTGTTACTGATACTTTTAAATAACAGTTATAAATTCCTGTTACTGAAATAACAATTATGGAACAAAAATTGCCAGTGAAATAACAATTTTAATAAACTATTTTCCACTACCATTTTAAAATTAATTAATCATCACTTTTCCATCTATATTTCGCTGTTTGGTTTGATCAAAATACAAATTTAGAAATTTCAAATGTTATTTTAATAATAGTTATTTTTGATCTATTGTTACCTCTTATAGCGAGTTTTATTCAAGAAAAGATCTGCTCATTCGACAAAAGATATCATCTTTTTGATTTTTGAGAGTTTCATTCCAACAAAAAGAGAAAATCTAGATTAAACCTTAACACGAAAGATTGGATCTCTGACGGGTTGGCAGATATGATCTGAATGCACACATGCATGTATAAAGTCTTTTCTGTCAAGGGTCAAATGGAAAATATTTTGTAATTAATTTGTTGTGAACTTGTGAACTAGTGCCTATCCGTGCTAAAAAATAAAGAAATAATAAACGAAGAAGTTAATAATTTTTATTTTATAAATTCAGTGGAGTTTTTTATTGCTTCGTCTACGTCTTCCTCGTCATCTAATGATGAAGATGTGTTTTTTCAGAAATGTGTGTCAGACATTCAATACTACAATTAAATCTGGAAAAAAAAGTTTAATTGAAAAGATTAAATCTCGATTTTGAGATGAGATCTTAGAAATTTTAATGAAACTCGGTATTACTGAACACATCTTACTGAAATATTGACCCATCCCTATTTGTATGTTAAAATGCCAAATCTCAGAGACATTTTGCCAAATATGACAACCGAATTTTGTGAACATGCGCAATATATTACCTTATTATATGTACTGTGCATTAAAATACCCCAAAAAATAGTAAAATTCACAAAGGAATTAATTTGGAGAACTTACTGCAAAATGAGAAATCTCATCCAGTTCTGTAGGATATCAAGGTCGCAGTGCATCAATACCGTAAATACATTCAGTCTGTCAACAAATTCATTAAGAGAAAGTTTGGCGAAAGTGATTTGATTACGGAACTTTTCTTTTAAAGGAAAATTGCTCCCAAGATGGAACTCTCACCAACAGTTACAATCTGGGAGGATGATTTATATTAATTTGAAAGGTAAATTGTGTTAGAATATATACATGAATATACATATATATACTTTACTGTAAAAACACTTTTGTTTTTAAATCTAAAAATATTATTCCTAATATCATTTAATATTAAGTTTGATATTTGTTATTTAATTTATTAATTCGATCAACTTTCCTTGTTAAAAAAACATCTTATTTTGTTTCTTAAAAAAGCTTATGTTATTATTATATTTGAACTTCCTGGAATAGAAACTTATGGAAGTATAAGATGGAATTATTACTAATCAAAGTTGATCTTTGGGAAATAGTTAATAAAGAAAAACCGAATACTGCTCATGATAGTTGGACATTGAAAGATGGGAAGGCTCGTGCAACAATAGGACTTGCAGTGGAAGATTCTCAGCTGATGCATATTCGAAAATTGAATACTGCTAGAGAATGCTGGAACGCTCTTAGCAAAGCACACGAGAAGTCAACTCTTTCAAATAAAGTTATGTTGTTGAAGAAGTTGTGTCGTATGCAACTTAAAGATTAACAATAGACGGAAGATCACATTTGTGAAATGCTGGACATTGTAGATCGCCTTGTTGGATTAAGTGAGCAATTAGCTGATCATCTTGTGGTTGACTTCCTCCTTGGAAGTTTGCCAGATGAATATAACTCCTTGGTAACTGCTCTTGAGGTCAGAAAAGACGAAGAACTAACTTTAGAACTGGTAAAAGAGAAGCTGATTCAAGAACATGAGAGACGCACTGAAGAAGTGGCAAATGAACTATCAGGAGATGCTGCACTGAAAACAAGAAACTTCAAATTAAAATGTTATTCTTGTGGAAAAATCGGGCACGTAAAGAGGGACTGTCCAGGCAAGAATTTAGAAAGGAAGAAATTCAATTTTAAAGTTAAGAAGGCGATACAAACTTCAAAACCTGGTACTGGTGAATGTAACGAAAAAGATGTAGAATTATGTTTTACTTCTGGTTTAAATAAAATGGATTCTGCATGGTACATTGATTCGGCCGCTATATATCATGAGAATTTTGTTTTAAATTTGAATAGAAAGACTGGTGATAGCATTTATCTAGCTAATGGAATCAAAATCGAAGCAGAGTTCTGGTGATGGTGTATTATACTGTCAAAACAAATCAGAATGTGCTTTATGTTCCTGAGTTAGATGGAAATTTGCTTTCAGTTAGAAAACTTGTTCAAGCTGGTTGGCAAGTTCTATTTAAAGAAAATATTTGTGAGCTAACATTCCAAGGTCGAATATATGCAACACCTATTTTACATAAGAACCTTAATAAGCTAAATAAAGACAACTTTATTAGAAAGGATGAAAGTAGTTGAAAAGGAATGTATCCATACTTTTCATCGTCGATTTGTTCATCGTGAGAAAAATTGCATTAAAGAAGCTATCGAAAATAATTGCATAACTGGAGTTGAACTAAAAAAACTGTACTTGTTCAGACCATTTCGATGCATGTTTACGAGGTAAAATGTTGAGACCAGAGTTTGCAAAGATCTCCAAGAACAGATCAGATAATATTTTGGATCCTATTCACGCTGACTTATGTGGACCTATGAGGGAAACGACTCCAAGTGGAGCAAATATTTTCTGACGATGATTGATGATACAGTCGTTATTGCATTGTTTATTTCTTAAAACACAAGAGTCAAACAATAGGCAAAATAGTTGAATTTATAAACTATTTTGGCAAAACAATAAAACTTTTACGAACTGACCGAGGTGGAGAATTTACTAGCAAGAACCTGATGACATATTTGAAGAGTAAATGTATTCAGCATCAGTTAACAGCGCCTGATACTCCCCAACAGATTGGTGTAGCTGAGCATACAACCGGAGTTTAATGGAAACGACACGATGTATGCTAATACAATCTGGATTGGAAACAAAATATTGGCCGGAAGCTTTGAATACCGCTAATTACTTAACAAATCGATTACCATCAAAAGCTACAATGAAAACACCATTTGAATCATATTTTTCAAGACTACCTGAAATGAAAAACATACGAACTTTTGGTTGTGTGGCATATCATTATGTTTGTAAGAAACTTCAACATAAGCTGGAACATATATCACAGAAGTATGTCCTTGTTGGATTCTGTGACGAATCAAAGGCATATAGATTGTTAGATACAAACAAAAACAGCACAGATAATCATATCGAGAGATGTCAAGTTTAATGAAGATATGAATGCCAATAACAAAAAATTCCCGGATATGAAAAAAGTGATGATGTTGATGATGATTTTTTTTACATTAATATCACCAACAACCAATCAATAAAAGAAAGCTCAAAAACAATAGAAAACGATGAAGTACCTAAAGACGTTGAAGATATTGGAGCCGTTGAAAACATTGAAGATACTGCAAACGTTACTTCTGAAGAACACTTTCAAGATTGTGAAAATGGTATACAAACTATTAGCGACGAAAACAAAAGGACATCTTCAAGAGAAAACAAAGGTATACCTCCGGAGATAAGCTTATAAAACAACTTGGCTAAATGAGCCTACAACGTATAAAGAAGCATTGGAATGTACTGACAATGTATGCAAATAATATTTGGGATCTTGTGGAATTACGGAAGGACAGGAAGGCTATAAACTGTAAATGGGTATTCAAGATCAAGACTTTGGCTGATGAATCAAAAAGGTACAACGCAAGACTTGTGGCGAAAGGGTTTTAGCAAAAATATGGTCAGGACTACGACCAGGTCTTTGGTAGTGAAGCAGACGACAGTGCGAACTCTTTCGGCGATTGCATCAATGGAAGGGATGATTGTACAGGGCATAGACGTAAAAACTGCATTCTTGAATGGTGATCTGGAAGATGAAATTTATCTTAAACAACATACAGGATTTATACAAGATGGAAAAGAAAATTTGGTATGTAAATTAAATAAAAGTATATATGGTCTGAAGCAATCACCAAAATGTTGGAATCAAAAGATTAATTCAACTCTAATTAATTTTGGATTCAGAAGGGGAAAAGCTGATTGTTGCTTGTATGTTAAAGGCAAGGGGTACAAAATTTTGTATGTACTAGTTTACGAGTATGTTGATGATATCCTGGTTATTTCGAAAGAAAAGAATTTGATTTTAGGAACTATTAACGAAATTAAAAGGTGTTTTGAAATTACTGACATGGGAAATTTAAAATTATATCTTATAATTCAAATTGAAAAGAAAAACGGCATGTATTATATGCATCAAAAAAAGTATATAAAGAAAATACTTGATACATTCAACATGTCAAATGCGAAAAATTCTAAAATACCATTAGATACTGGATATTTCAAAAGTTCAACATCAGAAGACAAACCTTTAGACGACAATGAACTTTATCGAAAAGCTGTTGGTTCTCTTTTATATCTTTCGGGAAATTCAAGGCCAGATATAGCAGCAGCTGTTTCAATTCTAAACAGAAAAGTATCTTGCCCTACAGAGCGAGCTTGGAACGAAGTCAAGAGAATTTTAAGATACCTAAAAGGAACTCAACAGATACAGCTTTGTGTTGGATGTACAAAAGAACAGATGAAGCTTGTTGGATATGCAAATGCAGATTAGGCTGCAGACATAAATGCACGGAAACTACAAGTGGGTACATATTTAAACTAGGTGAAGCTACACTCAGTTATGCGAGTAGAAAGCAAGGACTTATTGCACTTTCATCTGACTGAAGCGGAACTTGTTGCCTTAGCCGAAGCAACCCAACCGCTCATATGGCTTAGATTTTTATTTCAAGACCTTCAAATTAATATACAAGACGTTACAATGTTTGAGGATAATCAAAGTTGCTTAGCGCTATTGGACTCAGAGAAGATAAATTCTTGAACAAAACATATCGATGTTAAATATTACTTCCTTCGTAATATGAAACAGTCAAAGTTAAAAAGTTAAATATATTTACTGTCCTACGGAAGAAATGATTGCAAACATTTTAACGAAACCTTTGCAGAACATCAAACAATCAAGATTCAGAACTTTGGCTGGTCTAACTTAAAATGATTTATGAATTAATAAAGAAGTGTTTATTAAGAAGGGGTTTTAGTATATATACATATATATACTTTACTGTAAAAACACTTTTGTTTTTAAATCTAAAAACATTATTACTAATATCATTTAATATCAAGTTTGATATTTGTAATTTAATTTATTAATTCGATCAACTTTCCTTGTTAAATAAACATCTTATTTTGTTTCTTAAAAAAGCTTATTTTATTATTATATTTGGACTTCCTGGAATAGCAAGTCTAATAAATTGTTCGAAAGATTTTTCGTTTTATCTGAAAAAACGACAGTGAAACTAAATTGAAGTGTATCTTCTTACATACGACGTTTTAAAAAATTAACTTCAATCTGTTATTTCGAGGAACATTTGTATATGATCAGCAAGATCTCTAGATTATGCATAGGGTAGATTCGCCTATTGCCGGCCCCTTCCCAATAAAAGCGTTGTAATTAATAAATCTAAGGACCTACTTCTCTGCATAGAGCCTTATTACGATTTGACATCTATTCCTTATAATAAGTAAAAATTTTCATTAGATATTTACAGTAATTTCAGAGTTATGATATAATTAAATGCGCAACCCATCGGGAAAAATTATTTGCACTGTATAACTGTTCGAAACCCTTTAGTGATTTTGAGGGAATTTTATTGGGTTAATGATTTTATATGGTGTTTATATAGTAAGGGGCCGGATATAGGAAACACAAAAAACTGAAGTTTCCGGCCGAAAATATGCAACATTTAATTTTTTGAGAAAATTACAAAAATAAATAAATGAGTAATAACAACATTCGAAAAGCAAAAACCGCATTAAAAATTAATAAAATAAAATCCAGTATTTGGCCCCTTTTTTGTAAGTAGAAACTAGAGGGCCGAATGTTAGGATGTGTGTCCTAAGTTCTGCCGCTTCATATAAACAAAATTGGCTCCGGTCTAAATCTGTGTGGCCGAATTCAGGAGCATAAGTGGCCGGAAATAGGAGCATAGCGGCCGTGCACTGGAGAATATGACTTTTTTTGATAAAACCTTTGTATATGAAACCTGTAGTACTACTATGAGACTGAATTTTTTAGCTAGTAGTTCCGTCGATGAGGGCGCTAGTTTCTTTTTTCTTGATATTGAATTGTTGATGTGAAAGAAGTAAATGTAGAGGCAAATACGAAAAAAAGCAATGGAGACGGTCGAAACTTATTAGTTCTGACAACAATATACATAGTAAGGGAGAAAACCGAATAAGCTGTTTTTGCCATGGCAACCTTCAAAATATGGTGGGTATAAATAAATTATATCAAGGCTATTGGCGTATGCATGAATTTGAAGTAAAAATGTATATAGATATACATGCATGTATAGGTTATTATAGAATTTATTTTAAATGTTTCTTTCAAATGTTAGATATTTGGTGGATTTTAGGATTTTGAATTGCAGCAACGTTGCTACTTTTCACTTTTTTTATGCGAAAATAGCAAAGCAATGTTGAGATATTTCAATATGTTTTGTTTAGGTAGGTACATGTGTACCAAGATACCCATCTACATACAATATGTATGTACATAGGTACTTTTTGTTATTTTTCAAATATAATAGGGGTATTCACGATCCGGTGTATCTGGTCTTGTATCATTGTAAAAGTGTAAAAGTGTAGCATTTTTTTTGCACTACAACAACAAAATATAATGAATGTCAAAATCTTACTTGTAACTGAAAAATATAAGGGTGTAAGTTTTTTTTAACACAAACTTAAGCCTTCTTCAGAACAAGTGTGAAACAGATTTTGGCATTTGCTTCAGTGTTGCTACAGATTAGTAAAGGTATGTTCACAGTCTGTTGTAAAAAAATAAAATTTTACAATTTTACAAGACTTGGTACACCAGATCGTGAATACCCCTAATATCTATTGAGAATAATTTAATTTTTTTTCCAGACAGTTTTATTAGGAAATAAAGTAGGTATACCTAGGTGGTATTTTTATTATTTTTTTTTTTGACTAGCGATATTATATATGTAGGTACTATATTACTAGTTATGGATTCGAAAAAAATCGAACTCGAGATTTTGATCAAACTTGACATGATGATAGCGAAGACGCAAAAATGGGTCCGCAATTCCGTCTCGAACTTACAGCCCAAACGTGTTTTCCATAAACATGTCCCCAGCTTTTTTTTTTCAGCTTTTTTAAGACGAAAAATGACATTGCCTATGGCAGGTAGGAACTCGTACTTTCTTTTTGACCAAAAAGGTAAATATTATTTTTCTAAAAAAAAAAATTTTTTCTAACAATCAAACATGACATTACGATCATAGAGAATACCAAAAAAGTGGGTCCCCTAATTCCGTCTGTCTGTCATTCTGTCAGTCTGTCAGTCTGTTTGTCCTCGTGTCTACAGCCTAAATTTGATAGATTTGCTTCAAACTTGGTACATATTGTTTTTTCGGTAATATGCGCACACGTTTTTTTAACTTTTTTTTAAGACGACAAATAACAGTAGCGCCCATACATTTTTTTGGCCAAAACCAAAATCTTATTTTTCTCAAAAACGCCTGCAACGATTTTTATAAAAAAATGAGTTCATTAATGAAGGGAAAGGGTACCTTTTAATAATTTTGTTTTCGGAAAAAAATTGTTTTTTTTGGTACCTCTAGTACAACCATTTTTTTGGTTTTCGATTTTCTCGGAAACGGTTAATCTGATTTTTTTTTAATTTTTTACGCAGAAGCTCCTAAAAAGTTTAAATACTATTGTATACCAACATTTTTGGAAATTAATTTTTTTTTGAAAATTCAAAATTTGGAAAACGACTTAATAGATTTTTTCGAAACTTCGTATTTAGTGGTTTTTTGACATTATCTTGAATAGTTAAAAAAATATTTTTCTAAAATAAAAAAACAACGGTACTTCCCATACAAATGTTAAAAACCGTTAAGAAAAAAATTTATTTCTCAAAAACGGCTCCAAGAATTTTCAAAAAAAAAATTTGTTATTAAATTTTATTTTATTTTTTGGATTTTGAAAAAAAAAACAATATTTTGCAAAATTAAATATTTTGAAGATTTTTTTAAATAATATTTTCAAATGTATATATATATTGTTGAATACTCATTAAAAAAAAAAAGTAAAAAACGACTTAAAAAAGTATATAATACCTATTAATAAACAATTCTTATTTGAAAATTCGTCAACTCGATTTTCTACGAAATTACTCATCAAATCTGAAGTTTCAAAAAAAATATTTTTTTTTCAAAATCCAAAAAAAATATTAATATAAAATAAAAGAAATTTATCACAAGAACAATTTTTTTTTGCACAACGATTAACAGAAATCTCAAATTTTAACTGTTAAATTATTATCATGTTTGTTCCTTTGGTAAAAAAGTATATTTTATTGAGTAGTGCCCGTTGCACACAAGTGTATACCTGAATATTTAAATATTCCCTACAGCCATCAAACAATTTTTATTATAACTGCCCGTAGAATAAAAAACACACACACACACAACCAGCTCCTACTCAACAAAAAAATCCTCATAAAAAAACAAAAAACCCTATGAAATAAATAGTTTTCCTTTTCTCCTCTAACTTATAATAAATTTTGTATATATTTCTCTCATCAATTTATTATCACACTATTTCTCTTCATACGCAATTTCATAACACACCAACACTACCTAACCGCTGATTTGGTAGTGGAACCCATGATGAGTAGTAGAACTTATTGCAGGCTGGATGAATTTCATCGTCATGATAGTACTATTAATATCTATATACAATGATAAAACCTAAATAAATAATTATTCCATTTAAAAATTCACATTTTAGTTTAGTTTCATCGGTTGAGAGCAGTGTTGCCAGAAACGCCGGTTTATCGTATTTCTCCCGATTTTTAGACCTATTTCCGATACACGGATTTTCTATGTTAATAGGGCACTTTCCCCCGATTTTCATATTTAAAAATATTTTCATATATTATCCGCTCTTGAATTAACTTTAATTATTATTTAATTAAATATCTGAAACATCTTAGCTTTGCAATGTCTGACTTAAAATACTAAAATGATACTATTAAAATATATAAAAAGGAGCAATCAAAGTTTGGCATTTCCGGTAATGGCTAACTTTATTTCATCGATATTAACATTACCAAACTCTTCAGCTAATGTTGAGAGAACTTTTTCTCAAATAATTTTAAATAAAACAAAACTCAGAAATCGCCTTGTTGTTGAAACTTTACAAGGAATTTTACTATCTAAAGACTTTGTGAAATATAAGGAGTGTAAATATTTGAACCTTAAGGTTTCTGGTGATTTATTCAGAAAATTCAATCAAAACAAATATATTTTATTTACCCAAAAATTGAAACACTAAAATCGTTTATGGGTGCGATGCGAAACGCATGCTTGAAGTATACACATATATTTTTTTTTTTAATTTTTATAACTTTGCACGCGCTCAAGGGATTCCCTTTATATGTTTTTCTTAACACAGCGCGGACATCCGCTGGAAGAAGAGAAAGAAGGATAGGAAAGATGTGTGACGCGATGTTCTGAGACTACAGCTGGTTGTTGTCTCAGATTTATCTCCAGGGATGGCGGCTGAACTAATGCGGAGAGGATTACCGTGTCTTATGTATTTATGTCCCTTATAATTCTCATTATTTTATTTATTTCGGGTATCCTAGTTTACTCAATCACATGTTGTTAGTGTTATGCCTAAACTGCATGTAATGAGCAAAGCAGCAACTTATTTTAAGACAATTTTTAGAATTGGTTTTTAATGGAATATAAGAAGACATAGACAACGACAGGAATCGAACCCGCAACCACGAGGTTGACAGGCGAGCACACAACTACCGCGCCACGGCCACCCCCAAATGTATGTATACATAAGTTCAACTTAAACTCTTATGTCATATTTTTTAATTTTTAAGCTAGAAGCACTTAATGTTAAAGTTTTTTATAAGCTACCCATATGCAAGAATGTTTATTTTAGAGGAGAAATATTTATTTTTAATTTTAAGAATCTATTATCTTATCTACCTACTGTGTTCAAATAATATGAATTTTAAAAATGAATTTAAATAAAATAAAATGATGCACAAACAAATTTTTTAAAGTAGGTGAAATTATTTCTACTTTTATTTTCCCAGAATTATTCGATTTATTATGTGGAAATCACACGATTTACAAAAATATTTTATGGCAACACTGGTTGAGAGATAAATACAGAATAATTTGGTTCAAGAATGAGGGGCCGGCCACTGGGGAATCTACCCTACTTAATTTAGGTATTCAGCTTTAAAACGCAGACGTCTGAATTTATTCCATATTTTTTCGTATTCTGGGGAGCGGATGGGTACCCTAAGATATGATTAACATCGTCAAATTAATCGGGATTTTTCGGATTCCACAAATATATTAAAAGTATTGTACATTTAAACGAATATCAATAATAAGGGTATTCATGCAACGGTGGTAAACCCGTATAAGCATCAGAAACCAGATAATTTCAAATAAATTATCTGGTTTCTGAGGTTTATATGGGTTTTTCGCCGTTGCACGAATATCCTAATATAAAATATATCAAATAATAGAAATTTCGTTAACTAACCGTATCCAAGCTGGTAAAATTTTTCGTTTAGCGGCGTCCATTGGAAGATTTTCGATAGCACCCTTTCCGGGCAACATTGCAGCCAACTCGTTATTTGGTTTTTGCAGTGGCGGCGTTGTACTGCTGATAATATTTTTGGAAACAGGTGCCGTCAAAGCACCTGTAGTTATAGGCACATGGAGAATTGGAGGTGGCAGTGCTACGCGCGCCGGCCAATTCCAATTTTGTTGTGGACCTTTAAATAAAAATTATAATTTTACTCTAGACTCAAAACTTAATTAGATTTTAATGTAAGTACTCACAATACGCTTCAATATCTATTTGCTGAGTCGGAATTGGCACCCATTGAGCCGTCGACGGTCGAGGTGGAGTGTTTTGACCGAATCTAACAATCTGTACTTCATCGTCTTTTTCCACTTCCATATCGGCTTCACCTTGTTCGTCAAATTTGGCCGTAGTTTCTTTTATTGATTTAACTGAATTGGAACTACTAATGATGGGAGGTGGTGGTGCTTCAGGAAGGTCAGTGCCTGAATCTTTCATTTGTATCCATTGCTGTGCTAACGATGCCCAATCAATAGAGCCCGAATTAACATTACACGATGTTTGAGAAGTCATTTGCCAATTAAATTGATTACGGCTATTTACACCATCACCACTGGAATCACCACCGGAATACATTTTATGGTTTTTATATATCTTTAATTTTAGTTCTGTAATTTTTTAATGAGCAGAAAAAGTTATTTGGTCCACCATTAAAAATTAAATTTTTTTTATAACAGGGAGGATGCATGGGATAGAGGTCTGACAAGTTCCAAATGTGTTGTCATGGCGGTTTTTCTTCCCGTTACATTACGTTATCTACTACATATTACATGTTTTAGTTTGCAGCTTTCCACTTCATAACGAAACTGTACACGACGGATTTACACATCAACTGCATTTACAGCCCGATTCTCCATTTTGTGAGGAGTTACAAGTCACAAGCCATTGTGACTATTTCTTGTGGAAATTGTTGTGACTTGATAACATTAATATATACAAAGTGGAATAGTTTTCTACAATTTGAAATATGAGTTAGGTTTGAGCAGTTAGTTGTAAAAAGACAAAACATCTTTTTTACGTTTGTACAAAAGTTGGTTGAATGTTTAACCTTTATATGCATTTGAATTATGTACCCAATCAATATCTGTATATAACATAAGCTCTCAGCTGTTTTCTGAAAATATCATGTCAAATACTGTCAAACAATTATTTACTATCGGAATTTGGTAGAATTCTATATGAACATAGTCTCGTTTATCCCCTTCATATTAAAAATAAAACGGTTCCTTTAAAATGAATTTCTACATCATTGTATGATTGTATTTAACTTTGACATTATTACATGTTTAATACTTGATAGAGTGAGCGGAATTAAATATCAAATTACAACCAAGATATTGTGGTAAAACTCTTGTAAATTCACACCTTTTTGCGCAACGTTGCTTTGATTTTCGATAAAAAAAAAAATTAAATTAACAATCACTGTGTTATAAATCAGCGTTGGCAGACAAAGATGCCATTATAAAGATGAACGTGTTCGTCTACACTAATCTTCATCTGGATTTTCTCGTATTTTCTATAAAAGCCATTTATGAATACTTTCTTCTCTCTCTATACGACAAAAGTAAATTCTCTATATTACAATTTTTTTTCTTTCACAAATTATACTACGTTTTCACCTACCACTTAATCCAGATTTAAGTGGACTAACCATAAATCTTCTTTGAAATCTTCTAAATCTTGAAGATTTCCCATACAAATTTTAATCTCCTTAAATAAAAATTAGAAATTAATCTCATTGAAATCTTCTTCGAAGTAGAAGATTTTCAAAACAAACAAAACTTATTTCGTGGAACGGCCCTATCCAAATGTTATTTTCTCCATTGACAAACAACAACAAAAAAACCTGTAGTACAATAATTAATTTGTTTGTGTCTGTTGTAATTTGTCGTTGCCTTAATACTGTTTTTGTTACTAAAAATGTATACAAATAAAAGACAATAAAGTTACAATAACAAAAGTGGTCTTAGGTTATGTTCTCACCAAAACGAAATCCTATGATTTCAGCACGAAGCTTTCGAGATTTGAAATTGGTGTTCAGACCGCCTAATCCATGATTTCGTCTCTCAAAAAGCACAAACAACAACCATTTTCAAATCATTCAACCCGAGCAACGTTGTCAAAATATTCATACTCCCTCTTCTTATCTCCATATCGTTAGAGTGAAAGATTTGATTTTGATTTGATTTTCTTTATTGAGTCTTTTATAAAATAGTCTTACAAAGGTGCTTAATATGTGGAATGTTGAGACTGTTTGCTCCTCTGACGCTTGCTTCCATGTGGTTCTAAGTAACTGTTATGTAACGGGTAATTCCGTTTGTCGGTTATGGGCGGCTAGTGCGCAGATCCTAGGGATTCTTTGTTACTGTACAGCATCGTCCATTAGTGTACGATGTGTGATGATGTGCTCGTTTGAGTTATATGCCAATCCTGAGACTGGTCAAATTATTGACTGATATGTACAGTCGATGTGTATCCTGAGGATGCTTCCGTTATGGTACAGCATCATCCATACATGGATGATGTGTGGTCAAGGAGTGATGATTGTGTGAAACATGACAGTTACGGATTGACTTCTGCTTCGGCTTTTATCAGGACGTAATGGACCCCTTACATTTGTTTCATGATTTCAGCACGGTTCACTCTTATTTTGTTACTTATGATAGTTTAAACAATTTTTGTTACTTTTTACTGCTATAGCAAGAATTAAATTATAAAACACAGTTACTTTTTTGCTAATGAGACGAGGGAGTAAAACCCCGCCTGTTCTTGACGGAAGCCAGAAGTCGAATGCTCGTTAGAGTGAAAGATCGTAATTTGCATATAAAAAGTTTTTACCTAAGTATGGTGAAATTTAAAATGGACTCGTGCACTATGAATGACCCGCAACGGCAATGAGATTTCATTGTGTTTTTAACGAAATCTCGGATTTCGAAATCCCAAAAGTATCTGGTGAAATGCGTAGATTTGGACTAAAATCTACGAAATCCGAGATTTCGCTTCGGTGGGAACATAGTTTTAAGTCCAATTGGCGAATACACAACAATTTGACCTAACAGGCGAAATCCGAAAGGGCACCAAAAAATGAAAATATGTAGTCCGACGGCCACCAAATCTTAGCCTTCATAAATTGAGCACAGCTCTAGATTTCATCGAACAACGTACTGGCAACATAATGCCCCAACTGAAGTACTGGAAGAACTTTGGCTTTCCAATCCCGAGATCCGACGATCCTTGGCAGAAGAAAAGACAACCGCAACATGCATCCTTCGGAAAGCGAAGCAAATATTTGAAAGATTGGGAGTTTGTTTTCTTGTTATTTAAATGTGTTCTTTAACAAAACGGTATTTTTTGTGTTTATTGCGTATATTTTTGGTTGAAATTGAGAACTATTTCCGGTTAATTTTTTTGAGCATTTAAATTTCCTCTTGCAGTGAATCGATTTCCTCTGAGGTTCAAGATTAATTTTTAATCTACTCAATTTAAACCGGATTATTTTTAGGTGAAAACGTAGTATTAAATTAAGAAACTTATATGTAAATTTGTTATTTTTATAAATGTATTATTATAATAAGAATAATGAAAAAAAAAAAATCCACCTTCGCACCTGGTTGTTGAGTAATGCCGGAATTACACGAGTGACAAACTACCATTAATTAATGCCATTAAACTGGCAAAATAATGGTAAAATCAAATCAATAACGATAAGCATTTACACGGGGTAAAATAATGACTATTTGAATGATAATGGCAATCTGCCATTAAAGAATGAGCAAGTTCATTCTTCCTCGCGGTGTGCCATAATTTTCAAAATGGCATCATTGTGGAATTACATGACTCCATTATAATGGCAATATTTAATGTCAGTCTTCCTTGCCATTTTTTTAATGACGAAAACAATGACAAAGAAATAATGTCAATTTGACTCTCGTGTAAATCCATACCGGATTTATAACTCTTTTTTATAAGAGGAAATATTCTGTTTTAACCTTAATCATATGTATACCAACAGAAATAAAAAAATATCTACATACTGTCAAATTCAACAAAAGTATGCAAAAATTCAAGCGGACAGCGGTCTCAGTTTTTTACGTATTCGCATATTTTCTCTAAAACAAATTTTAATATACATAATAAAATTAATTGCAAGGTAAATATTAATTCATAAATATAATTAATAATTAAAAATTACAATTGAAATTCTAAGCATCTAAGCTCTTCAAATATTTATTAGTAAAAATAAACCAACGCGGCTTGCACACCAACGGATTCTCAACAGTAAGCAAAGCATCATTACACCGGCTGCACACAAATCCAGGTATTATGGAAGATATAAAGACGAACTTCGATAAGATTATGGCCCAATTCAATGACAGCGTTGCTCACGTCGCTCCAAAAAAACTAAGCTTTGATTATACAAACGATTCATTGAGTGAAACTTTGCCAAAAAAGCGAAAACTCTCTAATAGCCTTAACAACTCGGTCGGAAAACCGCCGATGAACGATAGCGCAAGTTCTGGACGTGTCGCTAATGCTGATACTTCTTTAAATACACCAATCCCACCCAGTCCATGGGAAAATCGACGCATTCGAGCTGATTTAATCGAAGCCAAAGCTAGGATTGCCAAATTCAAGCAGGAAATCGAGCGTCAGCATAAAATTCGCCAGGAAATGGAAACGATGTATGATAGCAAAGTCCGTGAACTTACTAAACAGTGTGATTACTCTTCGAATAAAATTCAAGATTTGGAGAAGCACCTGACTGTAATAAGGAAGAGGGAACAGCTTGCGAAATCGGAATTGACCACCGCTAAGAATCAACTTAGTGAACAAAAATTGTCCTACGAAGAGACCATTCATGAGTTACAGCGCACCAATGCAGAAATCGAAGAAAATGCTCGCCTAATGCAGAACGACTTGACTAATGAAATCAGCGAATACCGTCGCCATTCTGATAGGCTCGAGATGGAACTCGAACTAGTTTCGGATGAACTAGCAACTGTTAAATGCAAGCTGGACGAACATAAGGGAAAAATAAGCACATACGATGAACTTCAAATGAGTTTGGAAAAAGAAAAACAAGCCAGTAACGAAGCTAAATCTCGCGTCAAGGAACTAGAATATGAGATTGCTACATATGCCGATTGGAAAGAGATTACTAAGAACTCGCAAGCTCGTCTGGCTAGCATTCCAGATTTGGATAAAGAGATTGATCGCTTAAAGACAAACAACAAAAATCTCCACGAAGTTTTAGGAGATAAACTTCTCTTGGAAGAACAAGTTCATGATTATAAGAGTCGATTGGAAAGATATGAAAATTCTAAAAATGAAGCCGTTGCATTGCAAGTAAAGCTCTCAAGTCTGGAACAAGAGCTCAATGAATGGGTAAAGGTGGCCCAAGACCATTGTCTACCAAATACCTTAGTTAGTCCGATAGCCTTGCGTTCGCGAATCGAACAAATTCTACAGAATGACATCATTTTGGTTTCGGAAAAGAGTTCCAATCAATGCGAGAAAAATTCAATTGAGAACCGAATGCGTGATTTGCAACTGCAGGTCGAAATGTATACGAACAACAACGAAAGCCTTAAATCGGCTTTGAAACATCATAAAAGCATTCTGCTGAGGGTTCAAAAGAAACTAATGCTAGTTGCAAAAGAGCGCGATTGTTATAAGCAATTGCTTGAGAACTTCGAAAAAGATCTAACTATTTCAAATGCAATTGAGGTGGCAAATCCTGAGTCGCAGCTTCGTTGCCGTTTGGATATGCTTGAGAAAACACTAGTTGCTTACAAGGACATGTGTGCCAATTTGGAGAAAGAATTAATTGCACAGAAATCGAACCCCGAGATGTCGCCTTCATGTTTGGATAGCGGATTAAATGACAGCTATGATCATTTTAAAAAGGAAATTGAAAACCTTCGCTTGGAAAATGACCGATTGAAGAGGCGTAAAGAAGAACTCGAATTAGAGTTGGAACACAGGTGTCTGAAGGGAGATTTCAATATTGGAAAATATAAGGTACATATTCAAAAAAAGAAAATTTTAAGTATATAAGTTTTGATTGATTTGAACAAACCTTGAATTTGTATGGTCAGGTTTTGTGTTGCAAGATGACTTCGTCGTCGACTTATTTTAACCTTTTGGTATCTTATCGCGTTTCCACTAAAGATGATTTCGTCGTTGATTTATTTTAACCTTTTGGTATCGTTTCTCCCTTCCACTAAATAACTCGCACTAGTGGTAAATATTATTATTATATTTTCGATAGTCGTTTTTTTTTAATGATACTCATTGACATCGAGTTTTTCCTTCTTTTAACGTTAACTCAGTTTTGACGAGAGACTTCGACCTGCCAATTGTTCGAGGGTTGGACTTTTTTTCGGAATCTTCAAATGTTTCTAAGTCTTATCGGCTTGAAGCATGCAAAATACTGAAACGCCAAACCAAAAGCACTGGCTAGTAGGAGAGTATGCGGCAAAGTTGGGCGTTCGTCATTATACCCGCTGTTGCAGAAATAGAGAGGAAAAGAAAACAATCATTCGTTTCCTGTATAAATGTTCTGCTCTGGCCATAACAAGAGCAAACTCATTTGGAGGAGATATTTCAAATTATAGGCCCATTGCCAAACTTTCCTGCATACCTAAAATATTTGAGAGCATAATCTATGATACATTGCTATCTTATTGTAAACAACTTTTCTCTACTTTTCTCCCTTGTAGCAAAGTTACGAACGTTATGTTACGTTACGAATACGAATAAATTTACATCATAAGCCCTGAACGAAATCAAAACATCATTGCCTCACAGCAACCCATTTTTCGGAATTTCAAATTTATTGATTTTCGTTTTTAATCTTTTGATAATTTAATTGTTTTGTTAATCAAAAATGGATTTAATTAGAATTTTGGAATACCCTTGGGCGATTTCAGGATTTTTTTGGAGCTTTTAAAGTATCCTTTTATATTGAATGTGATTTGTAATTGCTTTGTTTGCCCTTTGAAGTTTGCAAGTATTTTTTTTTTATTTTTGCTTCCACTTCCACAGGCTACTATGAAAATAACTGGTCTTAGAAAAACAGGCAAACTTCCTATTCATTCGGGGCTGGTGATGCTAATTTTACCGAACTCCGAATTTCGTGGGGAATATTTTTAGTACGGCGGGGCCAATACATTTATTCGGGATTCGTAGTACGAATATATTACGACGGGGCCTGTCATAAGGCTGATTATCATTTTCAAGCTTATGTTTTTTCGATTTAATCGTATTTAAGCAATCGCCGGCAGAAAATCCGGTTTAGATCATGCAGTTCATACCCAATTTATGCTAAATCTGTGGTCCCTCAAGGTAGCCATTTAGGTCCTCTGCTTTTTTGATTGACTATTAATTATGTTAAACTTTCCCTAGTAGGATGTGACCTTCAGATCTACGCTGATGACATGCGGATTTCCAAACATATAAAATGTATGGATAATCCTCAAATACTATTTTTTTCATCTGGTGCCAACACAACATTCTTGAGCTAAATGCAAAAAAAATGTCAAGTCATTACGTACTCTAGAAAACGCCCTCCATTATCAGGTCGCCAATACTTCATTAATGTTGACCCTGTTTCAATTGTCAATTCCATTCGCGATCTAGGTGTTATAATGTGATAACCACATCAATTTGGAAATATAATTAATAGTGCTAATTCTACTCTTGGATTCGTCAAACGCCAAAAGAAGTCCAGAGAATTTGTTAAGGGAAAAAATGCGTATGTTACTAAATATCTTTATTTGGACTTTGGAGAATTTTTAAAAAGTGATTCTAATCGGTTTTATTGGTCTCTTTATTTACAAAATTAAAAAGATATATAATGTTTGTACATATTGATATCAGTAAACGAACAAAATATGACTTACATAGCGTTAAATTTTAAGATATTTACTTTTTTAAATTACTGAACAATAATTTGCTTAAGACATATAAAAAAAAAAAACAGATTAAAAACAGATTTTGAACACTTCGCATTTGAAGATTGTTATGGCTACCTGTAAAGGTATAGATTATCTAAGGATTAAGAGGGACCCATATCCGAAATTTTCCTGGCCAACTATTCGATGAGCAGCTGTCCTGCGGCTTGCGAAATACTGCCAGGCGAAACGGTGGAATACCTATGTAATTATTCGAAGCTGGTCGCTGGGCTTCTATCCATATGCATCCATGGGAATAAATTTGTGTGTGAGGGCTGGGTGTCAATCCGAGAGAGCCACCCGTACCCGGCGGAGTAACTGGACGCTAGAAAAATTGGCAACAATTGCCAATTGTACCTCTCTGCATATACTGGGCCGAGGGTTGTTCTCGAATGCAATTGTTCTCTGGTATTAAAGATTAAACTGCATTTGGTGGCTTTCGTAGGAGAAAGGTTTCACAATTTTACAATTAAATTATAAAAAAAAAACAATTAAATAAAGCTACGTGTGAGCCCGGCAAAATTTAAGTAGAAAATGGGGAACTCGCAACTATGGCCGACCGAGTTCCAGGATGGGTGGGGAAAAAGGGCCTCCCTACGATAAGACCTGTAGGGCTGATCGAGTGTGATTTGTCTGTTCTTGTGGTGGTGAGTGTTACATGAAATGGCATGATGTATGTTTTTTTTTGAAACAGGTGAGATCTGGGGTAAGAACCACCCCTATTCCGACGAGATCAGCCGTGCCTCGCTTGCATGCCTCCGCCTTCGCAGCAGATATTCTTTTCGTCCTCCGTCTTCTCCCGTCCCTTCTTGATCCCTAGTTCGGTCGCTAGACCTTCTACATGCAAAGCAGCCAGGTGCTTGGAAATTTTCTTGCTTTCCTGCATATCATTTGATTACAGGTTCCTTCTACAGCTAGCATACAATACCCTCGACCGATTCCCAAGCCCTTACCGTCCTGACCCCTATCCCTAATCCTCTCCTAATTGCCTCGTTTCAAGATTAGTCTACGTTTTATGATATTTACTATCAGAAACTAAGGAACAGTAAACGGCTGATATATTTTGTGTGTCTTGTTTGCGGTTCATATTATTTTTGTTGTTAATTATATGCATTGTCTCTAGTGTGGAACGTTTAGATGTATGTTTTTCTGTTGCAAGGAACTCCACTCCCTCGAAGTTTTGTGTGTGACCGGTATCAGTGATGTGAGAAGCCAGTGCCATCTTCTCAGAACTTTTTAGGCGAATATCTGGCTTGTGGTTCGCCATTCTTTGCCGAAGGAGTTGTTTGGTGGTGCCGATGTAGCAAAGATTGCGGAATTCATCCGTTTTCCCTTGGAAATTTATTTTATAAACTACGTCTGAACGGCGATCTTTGTCGGTTTTCGTCTTCAGGTTGACTTCCGGGTTGTTTTTCGCGACCATTTCTTTGAAATTTTCGCAAAGTTTGGGCACGTAAACGACACTCTTATAAACACATCTCCTCTCTTCCAACTTATTTTCAGACCGAACTTGGTGTTTTTGACGAAGTATCAAGTTCCTTATAACTTCTGTCGGAAAGCTGCTTACATTTAATCATCATTACGACCAATAAAGCCGATGAGAATCACTTTCTCCAAAGTCCAAATAACTTGGTCAAAAACTTCTAAAATATTAAAATATTAAATATCTTTAAGTCACCTTTGGAAGACCTCTTCTTGAGTATGCCTCCGTTGCACAGTGTCGGAACAAAATTAATTTGAATATGAAAATCATATTTTAAATTAATGATTTGATGTTTTATGGGTAATAATAAATAAACTATACGATCCTTCGTAGAAATATAATATTGTTTTAACGAAAAATAACCAAACTATTATCGATTTCATGATACGAAAAAAAGAATGATTTTTTTTTTTTTTTTTTTTTTTATAAAATACTCAGGTTTATGATATATAAGAATAATTAGATACAAAAAAAAAATAAAATGTTATATTCCTTAAAAAATGTGTTATAAAATATTGTAGTTAAATAATTTGCTTTCATCTTCATCACCCAAAATTTCGTCTTGATTGTTATCGATTGATAACGATGAAAACAATTGTGCTATAATATCATGCCACGTATTCGTTTTGGAACGTGATATTTGGATCTTAAGAAACCATTAACCGATTTAAGAGATCTGTGTTTGTGTTCAATCTTGAATTCTACCTTGTGAATATCTCTCTATATGTTCTTGTGTCTTTATTTCTAGCCTCTTCTCAGAGCTGTCCTATAAAAACAATACAAGATGCGATGATGTGTTTTCAATTAAAAAGCAATTTGTGAATACCATGAATACTTCTTTAAATAAAGGTTTCTTGTTTCAAATACATATTTTTCAATACATTTAAAGTAAAATAATGTGAAAACTCCAATTATTTCAGAACTTTTTTCTGCAGCTCGGAAAAAACGTCTTGCAGTATTGTCATCATTTGTACTGCTGATCTCCATTGCATTGGGGATGTGATTTTGATAAAAATTTTAAGATATTTGTTACCACCCTGAAGTTCACTTACTTCCAATTCCCGACCAAAGTAAAGTCGTTCTATAGTATGATCAACCAAGGATTGAAGTTGACTCTTAGAATATGCTTCAGTGACCCCAATTTCTGTGGAATAACATTACTTGTTTGCGTTTAGCACTTTTTTAAAAGAAGAGAACATATATTTTCACTTAGCGTTGATTTCTTGCTCATTGGGGATGTGATTTTGATCAAAATTTCAAGATATTTGTTACCACCTTGAAGTTCACTTATCTCCATTTCCCAACCAAAGTAAAGTCGTTCTATAATATGATCAACCAAGGATTGAAGTTGACTCTTAGAATATGCTTCAGTGACCCCAATTTCTGTGGTATAACATTTCTTTTTTGCGTTTAGCACTTTTTTAAAAGAAGAGAACATATATTTTCATTTAGCGTTGATTTTTTGGCATATGACCTTGATTTGATGCTTGGAAACATTTATGACAATCATTAAAGCCAATGCTTCATCGGGAGACAGAGGTATATGAGATTTTTAAATAATGCTTTTACCTCAGTACCTTTACTGGATGAAGATCCCCTTATGATGTTTGCTGAATCCCCTTTACCCATTTTGCGAAGCAGAACTTCACTAGCTTTTATTGTTTCCCTAGAGCTAGTTGATGTAATTAAATTTTGATCTTAGCGTTTTTTTTTAGATTTTTCACAGCATTCCTCAAAAGACTTTCTAGTTCTTCCGACCTTTTTTGTGAAATTTCTCTGTCCAATATGTCGGGCAACGTATAAGTTTCCTCTAACCAGGCTGAGTTTGCAGCTAAAAATCAGTTAACATGCCTACCGCTTTTTACCCTCTTTTCACTAATTTTGGACATCAATTTCTTTACGAAAGTATTAAGTTTTTTATTAGAATCTTCAGACAGCTCAGGAAACTCAAACTTATCTATAATAAATGCTCTAACCACATGAACCCTTTTTGTTTTATCAATTTGCGGCCAATTTTAAAAATTTGCTTTCGCGATATTAGGGAAGCAATTCTGAAAATTGAAAATAATTGTATCGGCGTCGCAAAAACGCGCAAAAAGTGTTTGCTTACTTCAAAGCCAACATTCCACAGAATTACTTTTTCAATTTTCGAGTCGGAACTCGGCGGAACTATTTATTTTTATTCCAGTCGAAAATTCAATAAAAATATATCCAGTCCAATTTTTCACGTTGAACTTAAGAAACTATAAAAAAATTATTTAATGAACCAATTAACTTCTGGAATCGTTTTCTTATTACCCACAATAAATTCTATTCAAGAAAAAAAAAATTATTCCAAAAGACCCACCGTTACACTTTTTATAGCTAAACGAAATTCATAAAAAACACCTCTAATCTACTGGCGCTAAGTTGCCTTCATCAACTACTAACTTCAACTACTATTTTCTTATCAGTGAACGAGATTAAAAACAAAATATGAATAACAGTTAACTACTATATTGAAAATTAAGCCACATCATTTTGAAACGATTCGCATGACTTTCATTTTTGTATTTTGTCCCGCTAGATTGGTGAATCCGACCACTGTGCGTTGTGTGGTCACCGTACCACCATATTCACAGTCATCTAATTGAAGCCTTTCAACGACGGTTCATCCGCTTTGCCTTGCGTGGCATTTATTGGTATGATCCATACAATCCACCTTATGAAAACCGTCTGATAATATTAAGTTTCCAGACCTTAAGCAGACGTCGTGTTTATGCTGACAATCTTTTCGTACAGCAGCTTTTGACTGGTGGCATCGATAATGTAAATGTTCTTGACAAATGTAAGCTGAATACTAATATTCGTCGTCAGAGATCCATACCACTCTTTAATATCCCATTTCACCAAAATGAACCTATTAAAAGAATGCAATGATTCCTACATTTTTGATCTCAACCTTCTTAAAAGCCGTATCAAACATGCTCTTCAATTATAATCATATCGTTTTACTTTTGCTTGTATTTTTTTTTTTTTTGAATTTTGAATTTTATTTGGCCCAATGGCCATTGAAAATTAGTAATATTTTACATTTCATGTTTTAATTACATTCAAAAACTGTTCTTGGAATTTCAAATAATAAAAGATTTTGCATATAAAAAAATTTGATTTTTAAATTGATTTAAGTTGTTGATGTTTCTAATATTTAGTGGAAGATTGTTGTAGGCCTGTAGTCCCATGTATAATATACTGGCTTGTGCCCTAGTTGTTCTGGTTCTGATGATGTTAAACTCGTCCACATTTTGCAGGTTATATTGAACTTCTCTTCTTGCAGGTATACTTGATTGAAGATATTCAGGACACATATTATGTTTAATTTTAAAGACAAATATCATTGCCATCATATATATTCTTTGATTTATATTCAACCAATTTAGTGATTCAAGCATAGAAGATATTGAGGTATATCGATCACACTTTAATATTGCACGCATAGCTTTGTCTTGGAGTTTTTGAAGTCTTGCTTTTTGAATAGAGCCGGGTAAAGTATTCCACATTCGCGTTGTACGGCAAAAGAAAGATTCTCTGTACTTGACAGTACGTCCGAACTTGGACTCATCAAGGGTAAACTGATGAGATCTATCGCCAATCATTCTTAGAGCTCTATTTTGAATTTTATTCAAAAGATTCAAATGAGTTTTGGGAGCTCCTGCCCAAATGTGAGACTTATACTCCAGCTTTGGACGAGATTATAGATTACAGCCAGATCAGAAGTGGAGAAGTATTTCTTGCATCTTCAAAGAAAGCCCAAACACCTTGCAGCATTTTTGGCGACATCGAATATGTTGTCATTCCACAAGAGGTGGTCGGTGATGCACTTACAAAGGACTGAAAGCTGATCGGTTTCTTCAATGCAAGCACCGCTCATGGATAGCGGCATAGTTTTTAAAGCATTAAATTCTACGCGGTTTTTAATTCCCCATTGGACAATGCTGTCAAGATCAGAATTTAATGAGCTTATCATACGCTGCCGTTGCAGTTCCACATCCGGAGAACGAGGAAATGAATTTGAAAATGAATATGAAAAGCTGAGAGTACTATCGTCAGCAAAACAATTAAGTGGATTAGAAGTTCCAGATAAGAGATCATTAATAAAAATGAGAAAAAGGGTCGGAGACAATACGGAGCCCTGGGGCACACCAGCATTTATTTTGTGAATATCAGACTTGAAACCGTCCAATACAACTTGTATTGAACGGTCAGAAAGGTAATTTCTAATCCAACGAATAAGAGATTCATCGATGATACCAAATGCACGCATTTTCGATAAGAGAGCTTGATGCCAAACTCTATCAAATGCTTTTGAAATATCAAGCGGAATAAACTTACTTTCTCCAAAACGATGTAAAGATTTGTGCCACTGTTCGGTGAGATATACCATCAAATCACCAGTGGATCTATTGCTACGAAATCCATACTGCCGGTCAGACCTTAGAATAGGACAGATGAAAAAGCTTACGCAGTGGTTTTGCCACCGTTGAAGAACAACTCTTCAGAACGATGGGAGGGATACTATCCGGGCCAGCGGATTTGTGTATATCAAGGTCTTTGAGGACTCTAGCAACTGCACGAGTACGAAAGAAGATTCGTCCCATAAAATCGTTTACGCTCTCAAATTCTGGAGGTGTCATAACACTTTCTGGCAGCGTCGAATTAACAGCGAACTGCGCTGCAAGCAAATTGGCTTTTTCGCGAGAACTGACAAAAGGGGTGTCATTAAGGACGAGCGTTGGACCCGAAGACGAAGTTGAATTTCGAATGTTTCTTACAAATGACCAAAAATTCTTACTACCTTTGGGACATTGTAGTATTTTTTGCCTAAATTTTTGGTCATGCAAAAATTTGGTTCTTCGAATGGGAACATTGCAAGTCTTTCTAGCTTGTTGAAACTTTTTCCGGTTTTCCTCAGTGGGGTTGGCTTTGTAATTCCGGAAACTTACTTCCTTAACCCTAATAACCTCTTTACAGCTCGAATTGCATTTTCTTTCGGTTTGATAGATTTAACACTATTCGGGATAAAATTTCTCATTCCGAGAAGAATTAAATTTGTTATCATATCTGCGCTAGAGTCTACGTCACTACCAGTTAAAGTTCCTGAAGAAATTATTGAGACCGTCCCAGTTGGCAACGGTTCTCTTAGGTGATTTTTCTTTAACTGTGTGTTGTTGGCATGAGAAATTTGCAGATATGACACAATGGTCTGATGTGCCTAGAGGCGGTAATATACTTACAGTGTATTTATTAGGGTCAGTGGTAAGAAACAAGTCTAGAGTGTTGGCGGATGGACCTGTAACGTCAGGGATTCGTGTCGGCTCGTCAACAAGCTGAGTCAATTGGTTTAACTCAGCAAAGACCTCAACATACCTTCCTTCGGGTGTTGTCTTGCTCGAAAAGCGGAGCCAGCTAGAATTGTGTACATTGAAATCGCCCGTAATGACGATTTCAGTGCGAGAATAATGGGAAACAATTCTTTGAATGGAGTCGGACAGAGCACCAAATTTCTTAAAAGTTGAGTCTCTGTCCAAATTTGGGCTCCGATAAATAAAACAAGTGTGTATGATGTGCTTATTTACCGTGAATTTTAACCACATGAAATTAAAATTTGTGTTTGAGCACAAACCATATTGTGGTTGAAGTTGGTACGTAACATCATTTCTAATGTAAACGGCGAGACTATGGTGGGAAAAGAATAATGGCACTAAGTTATACCCTGACAGATGAAATTCCGAATGATCAGAATTGTCACCTATTTGGGTTTAACTAAGTGCCAAAACAGCTGGCCTACGCCACACAAAAATTCTTTCTAATCAATGCATGTACTGTGTGATAAGCTTCACATAGTACCTACAATTATCAAGTTAATATAACTGCGAGAAGTGAAAGGGAAAAGGAAGAAATTTGCCCGTTGTGCTTGCGCTTATTTAGTTTAGCTCTTATCAGCTTGGTTGATTGCCAGGTGGGTTATTTATGTTTGCTATATTTTTTTTTCTTTTTTATTGAACACTAGGGATTTGTTTGATTGTGCACTGAATTTTATTTGAGGGTGATCGGTGATTTGGTTGTCTATTTTAATTCACTGATTTATTTTATAGATAAGTGGGGCTATTGTTTTTTTGTTAGAATTATTGGGAGTGTGTGGCTTTAAAAGAAAAAATAATACACAGACTAAAAACACACACAAGACACTATTTTTTTTGGCTTTCGCGCGCACTTTCTCTACTTTCTCACAACACGATGTGCAGCAGGTGAGATGCTGGTCGGTACCCAACTATCCGAAATGAAGATGACAAATTTGATTTTTTTTTTAAATTCAACAAAACGGCTCTTCTTTTAATATCTACTTGATGTTGTACATAGTTTATGGTGCACAGATTAATGATGATCATTCGGATCGATGCATGGCAGTCTGCTAGCCTAGTGGCATAATTCCAATCCAGTGCGTGCCGTAAGATCCGCCTGTTGAATTCCACAAGCAATAAATCTGGGCACAATGTCAATCTCATACACTTACTATTCAAATAGTTTCAAACCAACAGTTCTATACGAGTTAAGGTATCAAAACAGGACTCGCTGACCCCCATTTATACCTACCTGCAATTATAATCTATACAACATATTTCAATCATTTATCTTTAAATCTAAGCTTATGTTTATTTTAAATTGCAGGTCGTTCACTTATCAAACAATCCAGCAGCAGAAGCATATGAAAATGCTAATAACCGCTTGGAAAAACTCCAAGCTGAAATTGAACGTCTTAAACGTCGCAACCAAAAACTGGAAGAGGATAAAGACGATATAACCGATCGTTTAAATGAAACGTCTAATATGACCGTCAACATTAAAGAATTAAACACTCTTCGCGCAGAAAATGAATCACTGAATAATAAAAATAAAAAAATGAAAGATTATTACCGTTCGTTGAATTTGGAATTTCGTGAAGTATGCTACATGTTGTTTGGCTACAAAATCGATAGAATTATGAACAATAACAACTATAAGATTTCTAGTATGTACGCTGAAACACCAGATGATTACTTAAACTTCAGACTTAACGATTCGGGTATTCTTGATATGTTAGAAACCCCATATTCAATTTCGCTGAAAGAAATGATGCAATCTCAATTGGCTGCTCATAAATCACTACCCGCATTCCTAAGCACATTAACGTTGGAACTTTTTAACAAAGTCACAGTTGCTGATTAAAATTACATAAATACTTTTCCATAATTATAATTTAATCATAGTTTTCATATATGAACTTGAAGTTGTAAGATAATACAGGGAACATTTATTTTACTACAGAAATTATATTATACTTTTCGGAAGATGTTTGATGGCTTCAATTCAGGTTTCGAGATATCCAAATACTAAAAGTGCAAAAACTGTTTTTTTTTTTAGCAAATCATAACTTTGAAAACAGTTTTATTACACTTTAGACTAAGGATATCTTCTTAATCTGAAGCAAACGAACGATTATAAGTTCAGATTAGAATTAAGGGCGTCAAAAAGTATAGTTTTGTTTCTGACGTAAAAATTTCGTTGACCTGTGTAAGTAAAAAAAAAATAAATATTTTACGAAATAAATTGCATGTTCAATTTAGCAACTATTTACCTTAATTTATTCATTTTTTATACCCATCCTGCTTTCCCAAATTCTAAAATTCAGCAATAGACAGATATTTTTGATTACTATAGGGGTATTCACCATCCCATGTATCTGGTCTTGTATCATTGTAAAAGTGTAGCATTTTTTTGCACTACACAACAAAATATACTGAATGTCAAAGTCTTACACTTTTACATTACCCGAACCCTATTGTAACAGAAAAATACAAGATTTGTTTAACACAAACTAATGGGGTTTTCTTTCGGTAACAACAATTAATTAGTTTCCCCTTCAGATCTGTCAAAACACTTATTTTTACAATTAAAGCCTTCCAATGGGCAAACAAATCAATTTATTTTTTGATCTTAAATCAATTTTGCAGATCTGGATTTTTCGGCAGATTTACCCCTCTTTTTACTAATACCATAACACCATCAGCACAATTGACAGCTGTCGTTTTGCCAAGGCTGTGAAAACATACGTACATTTTAAAACCATAATAGCAATTTTGTATTAACGGCTGAACTTTCCTTTAGGGAGCACGAATTTTAACACACGGATACTTTTATTCGGTAGATTTATTCTTAAAAACAATAAATAAAACAATTTTAAAGTGAAGAAACTTTTATTTCTATTTTTAATTAATTTTTAAAGTTTTCATTTCTCATACAAAATGTATACAAATGATGACTACCGACAACTTTTTTTTTGTGCTGGCAGTTGTTTACCAATCGACAGATGACTGTATGCAACTTCGTTATGGTAAGTGTTGTGGTATGTGCATTTTTCTTGGGATAATATATATTGATTTCAAACTATGTACTATTATGGTTTCGTTTCATGTCAAACCCTAAAAAAACTTTGCATACACCCAACCTTGACCCCACCCAACCTTGACCCCACCCTACCTTGACGCCGCCAACCTTGACCACAACCCAAATCCTATAATTGGCCCAGGCAGGTAGGTTGCATGCCCCTCCCCCCTTACCCACCGAGCTTTTTGTACGCTGTGAACTTAATTACAGAAAAACTTCACACAAGTAGGTTTTTATCTATACATACGTTTTGTTTAATGGTTTTGTTTTTAATTTGCAATTGGTTTTTACTGAGAGTAAATAGGTAGGTACATATGTATTTTAAAAGTGATGCATAACTACTTTTCGAAAAATATGATATTTCATTTAGTTAAATGTTTTCACGTAAGTTTTATTATTGAAAAAAGCTACACTTGTACTTTTAATCCAAAAAATGTTTCCATTAAAATTTCCCCAATAAAAAGTACCTAGGTACAAAAATAAAAACTTATCAGAACACTACCAGAGGGAAGTATTAACAAGAACTGTCAAAACAGTTTTCCGTTGCCGCGCATTTTTTATATTGTGTTTTAATATTGCAAACTTTAAAAATATGTCAAAAATAGAAGAACTTATATTTTCATATAAAACCGTTTTAATTATTATCTTTAATAATAAATCTACCGAATATAAGTATCCGTGTGTTGAAACACGTTTTAATTTAATGACAAATTGAACAAAAGTGTTGTACTAAAAAGGCCAAAATTGAAAATAAAAACATTTTTTAATCATATTTAACTGTGCTTCCTCACCGTAATATTTTAAAGCTGTTCTATAAGAGACCCCGAGCTCACTGTAAAAAAAATCGAAGTTCTACGCGTGCTACCCTAATGGAAAGTCGCCCTCAATTTTTTAAACATTGAAATCGCTTCGTGTTACAAAGGAAAAAAAAAACATGAATGAAGAAACATTTTTTAAATTATTTCATCAATCATCATGAAACCTTCTGGTTCCATAGACACGAATATATATTAATACCTTGATAAAAAAATAAATCTGAAATCGTATACCATTCGCGACGAAAAAAAAATCAAATTTCCGATCAAAATCTGAAATTACCAAAAGAAAAACCCATAAGATATTTCAAAACAAATAGATTTTGACATTTGCTTCAGTGTTGCTACAGATTAGTAAAAAATAAAATTTTACAGGACGTGGTACACCACATCGTGAATACCCCTTATATATACTCAGCGGCGCGGAACCTTGGCCAAGCTCTTATTATCAGATGGGAAATATTTTGATTGTTTATAACACATGTTGCACACCAAGGTAGGTCAGCAAAGTTTTTATATCTTTTCTTCAAGTCCCGTTAATACGGCCAAATTCCTAAACGCAAGATTTGCAAAGCAAGTCTCATGGTAAGCAAATGCACGAACCCGATAAAAATTGAAAAGCAAGTGAAGTGCGCAATACAAGTTTAACACTTGGACAATTGCAATGAAGTTTGCGCAAGAAAAAAGAATGAATAGCGTTTTGGGACAGTGTGCTTAGCAGAGATTTTTCTGTTTGCTTAGCATATTATGCGCAAGATTTGCGTTTAGGAATTTGCCCTACGATTGTGTCCCATAAATTATTATTTAAGGAATTTAGTTGAACGGGATCATTCATGCAATTATAGTCCAATTTGATTATTGTGTTATGTAAAGTGCACCGTTACTCACACTTTGTGTCGTCGGTGTTTTTATCAGAAGTTTAAGCATTCTTACAAGCATACAAATTGCCTTTATTGCTAGCGTACGTAGCACAATCATTTATCAGCCAAGGATTGACGAAACTTTAAGTGGCTTCTATGCTCCGACTACCGTGTTCCAAAGGAAATACAGAATTGGCCATCATTGATAATCGATTAACAGTAACGCGATACATTGATGAGATTCTTCAGGAGCACATGTTGCCCTATGTGAGGTTCATAGGATATGATCCAGTTCCTATTAATGCAATATAATGTACGACCACATGTAACGAGTTGCGTAGGTGACTACATTGAAGACACCGACCGGGTATCAAAAACGACAGTGGCCCGCTTGTAGTCCTGACTTAAATCCCATAGAGCATATCTGGGATATACTTAAAAGAAATTGCTCATCCCACACCTTAGAAACACTAAGCGAGCTAAGAAAGGCTACATTGCCTGGTTGGGAGAACTTATCGCAAGTGGATATTAAAACCATCGTCCAGAGTATTCCAGATCGGATGCAGGCAGTAATCAGGGCAAAGGGAGGGAGCACATGATACTGACACATTCCAAAAATAAAAAAAAAACATAATACGTGATTTCAAATTTTATACAGTTTTTAATTTAAGTTTTTTTTCGAAAAAAAATGAAAATTTTAACTAACAGTCCTATTCTGCTATTCTTAGGGGGGAATTTTTCTTAAATTTTAACTCATCACTATTCTGCTATTCATTCGAAGTGAAACTTGTATACATTGGTAAATTCGATAATATTGTGGGGTATTCTGCTATTCACGTGAACCCATTCACTCTATAGAATTCAAACCCGCATATCAATTGATGCGGATATCAAGGTTAGCGGGTCTTGAAATGTAATAAATTTGCTAGAAAACTCTGATGGAGTTGTTTATAAATACATCTTAAGATTCAAATAACAAATTTTCTATTTAAACATTAAAAACAAACATCATACCACGTTTGATTAAGTTTTTCTTTATGCCGTTCGTCTGTAGTGATCGATTTGGTAATTTCCTTATTTATGTTTGTGAAAGGGAAAAAAAAGTCTGATATATACAGCTGCGGTAAAAAACGCACCATTACGAGAACCAGATTTCGTTTAAAAATGAAGTTTAAGCCAATACATTTTGAATATGCCAAAAGCTTATATTAAGTCCAACAATTCACATTTAAAAAAGAATTCCAACTTTTATTCATCAACTTATTAAAAAAATCATTTTTTTCGAAAACCTGAAATAAATAAGCGGTAAAAAAGTAGCACCATTGCTTCATCATACAACTTTAAAGTAAAACATAAAATTAAAAAATCTTTTCATTCAACTTCCTCTGCATAAGGGAGCATGACGTTATCGAGTATATTAACGTCAAGGTGTTGATCCATGATGGGCTTAAACCAATATATAGGCCCAAACTCCATAGTAGTAAAAACAAGCCCAAACCATTATACTTGAACCTCCGTTCTCAACCACTTTATTTGTGTATTTGGGATTATGTTCCACTTTCGGAGGTCTTCTCACGTAGGAACGGTATCCTTTACCGCCAAACAATACGATTTTACTTTCATCTGTCCATAAAACACCTCGTTATTTCTCTACTGGGAAATTTAAATTATGTCTTGCAAATATTAAACGCTTTTTAGCATGTTTTGCAGATGAAAGAGGGACTTTTCTTGGAATACAAGCAGTTAAATTATGTTCCCTCAATCGGTGGCGAACGGTTTTCACGCAAGCTGTAATATTCAGCTCTTTTTTTTTTAGCTCGGTTGCAGGCTGGTTTTCGTCCATGAGATTCGGTTTTAAATAAATTGTGCGAAAGCGAAAGTTCTCATTCTGTATCGCATTTCGTTTATTTTATTTCATTCGCTTAGGTTTTAGTGCCCCTGTTGTACAATTACATACTCTAAAGTGGAACTTATTGCATACTTTGTATTAATGAATTGGGTTAAGGATGAGTTAACTGAGATGGTGAATAGCCGAACACTGAAAAAATGGCGGAATAGTGTAAATAAATATGTAATTTATAATGCAAAATTATATACAACCTGAACAAAAACTTTCACAATAAATTTAGAAAATAATTAAGTTTCATTTTTGAACTTAATATAGTTGTTTTCACGATCCGGTGCAACTGGTTTAGTATCATTGTACAAATGCAAAAGTGCAACTTTTTTTGCACCACAACAACAACTTACACTAACTAAGATTTTACAACACTTTTGCTATACCCTAACCCTATTGCAACAGAAAAATACAACGATGCAAAATTTGCCTGGTGTCGTTGACAGTTTGGCAGCTGTTATTTTCTGTCAGAAATTGTTGTGTTCAAACTTATTTTGCATTTTAACTCCAAAGTTGCAATAGAATAGAAAAGGTGCGTTCACGATTTACAGAAAAAAATAAAATTTCGCAATTTTACACCTTTTGTTGCATCGGATCGTGAGTAACCCCTATTATTTATTTTATATTTGGTGGCCTCTCATAAGAGGTAAAGTGTGGCGCAAATACGAGGTGTGTGAAGGACGCCCATCCCTAGGTTCCTTGTGATAATCATTTTGGGTTACTTTGATGTTTTTTTTTGTATGTACTATTGATTTTTAAAAATTGACTCGTTTTATCGGCCGTTTTTTATTCATTTTATGTCAGATTCAATAAGAATTAATTTTGTTTAGTTTGTTTCTTAACCAAAGCATCAAATTTTACTACCTAATATTGAAAAAACGTCAAGTAATTTGCTGTCGTCTTATTTCTTTCGCACGTGCGAATGAACCTTATCGGTTTTGCAGTTACATGAAGCAAATCGTTCGCACACCCGAAAACGTTTGATCGCTTGTGCGATACAGAATCTGACCCCTGTTTTAAATGGTAATATGAACTTGGGATAGTGCAGTTCACCCGATGGATAGCAGAATACAAAGGCAGTGTGAAAGAGAATCGAATGGGTGGATCGAATATACGATTCACTTGAATAGCAGAATAGGGCTGTAAACGTTATTAAAACAACAGTAAACGTATGAGTTCTTTTAGAAGTGCTTAAAACGAATAACTATCACCAAACTTCAATAAAATTAATTTAATAACAAAATTGAATTTAAAAACCTAAATTTAAAAATTTTTTGATATTACAAAACACTTTCTTCTTGTCTTGATCATATTCGTGACACGACCCATGAGTGGGTCACCTGAAATTCATCTCTTGTGTTAATTTCAGCAATTAAGAAAGGTTCCCAGAAAGAATCTTTTAAAATCCGATTAAGAACAACGTTCAAGATTTATGTAAATAGTTCGTAACGACGTTACATATATTCTCCTTAATAACAATTTGTGTTTTATTTTGAATATTGTTCATTTACAGTGAACAATATAATAATCTATTTTATAAAATCATTAATAAACAAAAAATTTAATGGCAGTGGAAGTTTAATATAAATTTCCCAAGGAATATGCCAAACAAAAAAAAAAATAGGAATGCGCCAACAATATTTTACCATTTCTCAATATAAACAAAACATTCAAATTGAGCTTAAGAATAATAAGTCAATAAAAGTTTAATTCAAAACCCAGTTTGATTGTTTACACAACTTACTCTTAAAACCGATTCCCGACATTATTAAAAATGGTTTTCAGTCTCAAAAGTTATAATTCGGTATTTGGTATTTGCATCAACATTACAAATGAGTTAGTTTCAACACATCTAGTAAATACTGTATAACTACCATCTACTTTAGTAATTTGTAACGGAATCACTTGTGTGTGTTGTTGGCGGAATCCCCTCTATCGCACTGATTTATATATGAAATATATAAAACAATTATATTGTTTAATATCCCTTTCAAAAATAAATCGGTGTCATTTGTTTTACTTTAAATACAAACTAAATTAATGCATTAAGGTTGAAAAAGTAACAGTTTTTTCTGTGAGGTCTTAAGTCATATTAAGCGGTGGTATTGCAATCATTGTGATCCTTTGCCTCCGCTAATTGATTTGTGATCGCCCTTTTCTTGTTCTGATAGCCATGCCATCTATTAAAAAAGAAACATTGAATTTAATAAAATATAATAATTCAAAAAAAAATAAATTTAAATAATTATACCTTTTGTTTGTGTTGTTCAACTGCAGCCAAACAACGATCCATAACCATTTTTTCTGTCAAGACACCATTTTCAGATGCATATACAGCTGCTTGCCATGATACTCCTAGTTTGGAAATTTCACGACCAGACATTCCTTCACAAAGCCTAGCCATTTTGGAACATGTTGCACCATAGTCAAATTGTTCAAGCTTCAATCGCCTTAAAAATATATTGTTATTAATTTCGAATTCATAATCTATCGAAAAAAAAACTGTGGGTTTCTGGTTTTAAGACAAGAAAGAGAATAGTAGGTGTAATTTAGCAACAGGCGTAGTAGCCATTTGGTGATTTTAATTTTAGTAAAATTTTAAGAAGATAATACGATTCTAATTTTCAAATGTTTCTAATTTCCAAGTGTTTTTTTAATTAACAGAAGAGATCACAATGCTAATCTGTTACATTAGTCTAAAAGCTATTTATTACGTTAAAATTAAAAATAGTAGGTTCAAGACTGCGTTATTTTATATATTGTGTAATATATTCAATAAACAAATAGTTACATGTATTTTATAGTAAGAATAAAAAAAAAAAACTGCTTTTTATATCGGTTTGAAGAAATCGGAAATAGTGGATTGTGTTTGCTGTTTCTTTGCCAAAAGCTTTACTGCTTTATCCCGCAGGTTTTGAATAGATACGATTTCTGTCCTTTCTGTCAACAAGAAAGGACGCCCAGCACCGGCGTCTCGGACAGAACGTCACTATAGACAGCTATAATTTTGAAGTGGTCAGAGACTTTGTATACCTAGGATCCGCTATAAGCTCAGGGAATGATACCAGTGCTGAGATCAAACGCAGAATTACTATTGCCAATCGCTGTTTCTTTAAGCTAAGAAGGCAATTGAGAAGCAAAGCCCTATCTCGAGCAACTAAACTGTCCATATATAAAACGCTCATCATCCCAGTCCTGATGTATGGCGTTAGGTTGTTTTGAGAGGAATTCTCCGGGTGATTTTTGGTCCCGTCTGCATAGATGGGGAATGGAGAAGACGATACAACAACGAACTATACGGGCTGTACAGCGATAACGACCTAGTCACAAAATTGAAAAGCCAACGACTGAGATGGCTGGGTCACCTAGAGCGAATGGACACCAATGCTCCGGCCCGGAAAGTCTTTGAATCCTGCCCCGTGGGATAGCGCAGTAGAGGTGGACAGCGTAAAAGGTGGCGCACGCAAGTGGAAGAGGATCTCAACCAACTTGGCATGCGAAACTGGAGACATATAGCTAGAAACCGAGGCGACTGGAAGAAGCTTGTTGGTTGAGGCCCTGGTCCACCCCGGACTGTAGCGCCACCTTAAGTAAGTAAGATTTCTGTAGTTGAAACGTTGTTGTGGTTAGCCCAAGTCAGCAAACTGTTGCAAAATATTACTGCATCTTTGTGGGTAATATCTTGCTCAATTCGTGCTTCTTCTTCTAAATCAGATGCAATGCTACAGGAATCGCCTTCATTTGAATAGACGGAAACGTTGTCAGAATTCCAAATTTCAACTTCACTATCTGTTATTGGTTGTCCAAGAAGGTTAAACAATTCAATTGTTTCTTGAATGTGAGTGTTTGGAACTAACAAAGCACCTCTATGAACGGCTCAACCAATTCAGAGGTGCAGGTGTTGGATCGATCAAATATCTTCTGCCAGCACTTCTTTAACTGCTCTGCTGTTACCTTATCCCATGCTGATTTCAGAAAGAGGATTGCATCTTTTATTGAAACTTTCTTCAAAATGTCTGCAATTGATTCATTCTCCGTAGCGATTACCATTAAAAGTAAGCATAGTCTTTAGTATATTTTAGTCAACCATGTGACATTTTGGTCCATGGGTTGTAAAATTGGGTCATATTTGTTGGAATGAACATAATGATAATGGTCCCATCATAGCTTTGCATATCTGCATGGCTTGTTGCATTGTCAAGGAGTAATGCTTTTATCGGAAGATTATGTTCAGCCAAAAATTCTCGAACCTGTGCCAAAAAATTTAATCAAAATAGGAAGTCTGTGAACCTAATCCCTTCATTTTTAACAAACCTGTCGTACGAATGAATTAAACCACTTCCGAAAAATAAATGTTGTCATCCAAGCTGATTTTGATGAGTCGTACTCCAGTGGGTTTTCAAAATGAACAAAACATCTCGGTTTCTTAGACTTGCCAATAACAAGAGGCCTAATTTTGTGTGTCCCAGAAGCATTGCAGAACAACATAAAAGTTATTCTCTCTTTTGGAGTTTTTAGGCCAGGAGCATTTTTCTCCAATAAGGTAGTAATCTATAAAATAGCCCAGACTCATCTGCGTTGTAGATCTGATCACGCGTAGGACACATTTCTCTGACCTTTTCGTCAAACTTATGTTGAAATGGCACAAGAGCACTCACATCGCAAGATAACTTTTCGCCACACACCTTAAGATGCCTTAATCTAAAACGTCGCTTAAAATTTTGCAGCCATCCATCACTTGCTTTAAAAGCACCGTCCAGATTCAAAGTCGATTGAATTACAATTGCTTTTTCCTTAACAATGGGTCCGTTGATAACACAGTTTCTTTCCCTCTGCCGTAGGATCCATGAATAAAGTTTGCATTCCATTGTTGGGAATTCAGCAATATGAAGGGTTTTCTTTTTTAATGGCAAGAACGGATTTGTAACCTTGGCCATTATTAACGGTTCCTTTTGCTTTAAATAGGAAATAAAAGACGGGCCAACATTATATTTAAGAGCCAATGCTTTGTTGGAGGCACCTTTTTTAATTTGTTCTTTGATCTGCAATTTAATCTCCAACGACAAGGTGGTTTTTCTTCTTTTCATTGGTGGCATTTCTTATAGTTAGATAGACACTATTGAGGTAATGAAATTGCGCTTCTTTTTTGCATTATTGCATAATCACTCACAACATAGTAGGCGATAGTTGTAAAGGAAAATCCCTTTTTATTTTTTGCACGCCTACATAATGTTTTCGAAAAAAAAATTGATTTTTTCTGAGCTACTATTCGAAAGCTTGAAAATTAGAATATTATATTCTAATTTCCAAGCTGTTAACGTTATATAGAATGTTGTTCTAATTTCCAAGCGATTCTAATTTCCGCGAGTTCTAATTTCCGAGCTTTACCTGTAGTATCATACTAAAAAATGATTTAACATATTACTAAATCGTTTAAAATTTTGCATAATATTTTTTACTAGGTGGTATCGGTACTATTACTTTTATTGAAATCTGGAGCTCTAATAAGCGGACTTTTGAAAAAAATATATCGTTAGATAAAAAAAATGGTACAGAATCCCTACTATAAAATAATTCTAATTTAAAACCTTAATCTAGCTAACAAACCAAGACCATGCGCCTTTAGTCGAGCCAAATAGGCATTTTACTTAGCCAAAATTAGGAAGAGCTGAAAATTGGTGTAGAGATTAAAAATGAAATTTAAAAAATTTTCTTCGGCAAAAAAATGTATCCAAGGTCAAAGGTACAAAATTCAGGTTTTTCCAATTTTTCTTTGAAACGGTAAGTCTTATCGTAAAAATAGGTTAGGAAAAAGTTGTAGATCATACATTCTCTACAAAAAATTGTTCTAATACTTTTTTTTCGTACGAATCACCATTCACCAACACCAAAATGATTTTAAACAATTTTCTAATTTTACTAGCTGGTGTACACTGCTGGACAATTATAAAAACGGCTCAAACAAAGATCGCTTAATACGGCTAGTAATAGAAGAAAGTCTCAATCAATTGCCATATTTAGATTGGTCGGTGGAAATACCTACAGGTGAAGTTTACGAAGGACTGAAATATCGATCTGGAAACTGTGGAGTGTCCATTATTGGTTCTGGCGTAGCAACAGGGACTTCGTGATTGCTGCCGATCGATAAGAATAGAAAAAATTCTGGTCGAATCGGATGCCGATACGCATGTTGTTAGAGTAGTTTATGCTAGGTTTCCTGACGACATTGCTCGGAGACAAGTATTACTGATGTACCCATTCATGTCTACCGGAAATACTGTCCTGCAGGCTGTGAATGTCCTCAAGGAGCACGGGGTCCCAGAAGACTGTATTATACTTTCTTTTTTTGCACATCAGAGTTGCATGCAGTTGCTCCCAATCATTTTGGCCAAAAATACTTCGGTACGGACTGAATTTTCCTTCACTCCATCACATCAAAATTATTTATTATATCTTCTCTATCTAGAAAATGTACTTTGAGTTTCCACTGTCTGATAACTTGAAAAATGTTCTTAATCTGTCTTCTATTTCTTCATTAATCAATCGAAACTCTCGGTTTTCTCGGATTGGTTTCTTTATCTACCCGTTCTTCTATTTTTTTTAGATTGCTTTTGATTTGTACTTATGGCGTTATTTTGTTATTACCTTAGTTTCTACTTAAAATCTGTGAAATGTCTTCATTAGTAAAAGAAATAATATGACTTATATTCTTCATAATATGCACACATTTCCTCATCACTTATGTATGAGTGGTACATTAGTACTTGGCGCATTTTTTTTAACGTGGTTATTCTTTCAATATAAACATTCCAACCAGACAATGATTCATTTTTCCATTTACCATATAACCATAACATGTCATTTTCATAATCAAAATCCTACACAGCTATTTTGCTATATCCTACTACACCACCTCAAGAATTTGTTAATGCGTATGGCGTTAAACGCCAACTGGCGTTTATGTTCATGCGGAATATATTCATTTAGTGACGTTTGTCGTAATTTCGTATTGCGTTAGTCGTTTTGAAAACAAACCGCTAAATTTTGTCATAGTCGCACAATGTAAGTTTTTTTCTTTTGTTTTATTAATTGTAGGTAACAAAAAAATTTCTTAGGGTAAAAATAACAAATCAAAAACAAATGAAGAGCTTGCTGAGCTCATGAAGCAAATGATAACCTAGAGAAACATTTTAGAGGAGCTGTCACAAGAAATCAACAAACAAAGTTGGAGTGGGAGTGATTGACCAAGAAATTAAATAGCATTGGACCACCAACACGAAATGGAAAGGAATGGCAGAAAGTAGAGAAGTTTTAAACGCTTGAAAGTAAATACTAATGCTTTTCTTAGGTTTGACCTGATGCCAAATTCCGGGTTAAACAGAAGTTGATACAGCTACCTCAACATACGGTTTGAGAGAAAAATGGGAAAAAACCTGTATTTTACACATTTGATCTTGGATAACATTTTTTTTGCAGAAGTGGATCGAAGAGGATTTTTGACATTTCATTTTAATAATTTATTTAACGTCCATACCAATTTTCAGCTCTATGCGAATTTTGGATAAGTTATAATTTTTTTGGCTATTTTGACTGGGTTAATTTAGGAATACGTACTATACAAATACAATATTCTAGTGATTTTATTTTTTTTTTTACATTTAATTAAAGCCTAATCGGATATCAGTTGGTTTAAAACCACAACAGTATACATTCATAAATCGGAGGGCAAAATTCTGACGCAACTAGTACTAGTATTATTACGGGCACATAGTTTATACTTACTTAGCTCCTTGAGCAGCTGGTTCAAGTACAAACTTATCAAAGTACAATCGAAGTAATCTCTCTCGCTCCTCTAATCCAGGAAGATTGAATTCAACCATTTCATCCAATCGATCGTTGATAGCATAATCAAATTGTTCCGGCGTGTTACTTGCCAGAACAAGCATAAACTTTTTATTCTGTTCAGATGTTCTGTACAAAAATGCATTCAGAGCAGCCCTAAGATCTTCGGAGATACTTTCAGAAGAGCGTTTTCGAAGAAAGGCATCCGCCTCATCAACAAACAACAGCAAACCACGTCGACTAGTATTAGCCCAATCAAATACTTTATGAATCGCTGTGACTCCTTCTTTTCCCATTGGTGCAACATCACCACCCGTCATAATGGCATAGTCCATTCCTGAATGCTGTGCCAATTTTTTGGCAAACATAGTTTTACCAGTTCCGGGGGGTCCATACATGAGGATATTGCGATATAATCCACGATTTTGGCTTGTGTTTTTCGTTGCAATTGCTATGTCTCTTAGGCGTTCTTCTAATGTAGGATTTAAAACAACACCCTAAAATTAAATATAAGTTTTATAACATACATATATGAAGGTACGAAATTATAATACACTTACTTGGAGTGCATCAGCTGGTTTAGATTGCAATCGTTTTAGGTAATCCAATGGATGTTTAAGAACTTCTGTCAGAGAAAATCGAGATGTCTCTCCAACTAAATTCGGTTTTCCAATTCGAGCTTCAATGTATCGCGAAACAACACCAGTTCCTCCTTTAGCAGAATAAACACCAAGAGCGACTAGAGAAAGACCGCCAGCTGCCGTTAAGACTTTGTCCCAATCAGTAAGTATTGCCGTAAAACCAGCTCCGATAACTGTACCAGCAGTCCTGAGCAAAAAATGTAGAGTTTACATAAATGTCTTGCTTTTGTCATCTAAATATTTTTATTAAAAAAAATAGAAATCTGAAGATAAACATAATCGGGACCTGAAACTCTGAATCCCAAATAGAATTTCATATGTATAAATGTAGGTTACTACAACAAAGGTGTTGAAAAGAGCCTTGAAATAATTTCTGTATTGGTTTAGTATATTATAATTCTAATAGTGCAAACACATTAAAATACATCTTATAAGATAGTGAGAGCTTATGAATACAAAATATAATTTAAATCTAAGCAAAAGTATGTATATTTACATTTATTGAAATATTCAGAGATAAAAATAATAATAATAATAATAATAAAAGAAATATTTATGCATAAAATGGTAGAAGAGCGAAAAGATAAGAAAATGGGGAATGCTGTTGATTTTGCGCAGTAGATTTGGAAGCGAGTTTTAGAGTCAGCAGGCAGCTATGAAAAATGTTCTCACAGATGTAAGACAGCTAAAAAAGGGATAATAAGGTCCTAAGATCTTTTTGATATTGGAAATCAAATTTTCACAAATGTATATTATGCTGATTAAAATTTTCAAAAGTAGCAGAAGTTTGCGGAATTTTATGAAATTTTCAAAAGATATTTTTAGTTGCATGATCATATTTTTTTAATCCATGGATATATCTTATAGAGCACCATAAGAAGGCAACTTTCAATTTAAACTGGAAACTTTTCTCTCATTAGAACGTCGGGAACGTGAATGATGATGAAAAGTTTCCTTAGGAATTTATTGGTATCGGGAATAAAGTTTCCTTAGGAATTTTGCTGTCATTTCATACAATTTTTTGTTTGAGTGAAATTTATACCGTGGGAAAAATTGGGAGGGAATAAAATATTCCGTTTGTTTTTTTTTTGTTAATTATGAATATTGAAAATCTTTTAGCAACAGAGTACCGACCAGCATACCACCGGCTTCACATCGGAAAAATTGTTTTATTGCGTTCTGCTGTCTAATCATTTTAAAAGCCCCTCAGTACTTAAATATAAATATAAATTATAAATAAATAAAAAATAATAGACCAACTATAGAATTTATATGAAAAAATAACCCCAATGATAAAAAAAACCAAAATAAAATAGCAGAAAACAATTATCCCCATAAATCAAAAAAAAAATATCGGCCAATTAAAAAAATTCAGTGCTAAAGTGTTTACATTCATAATTACAAGCTAACAAAGTGATCAACGCAGCAAGCACAACGGGTAATTCCCTTCCTCTCCTTGTCACTTCTTGCAGTTATATTAGCTTGATCATTGTAGGTACTGTGTGAAACTCATCACACAGTGCATGCACTGATGTGGTTAGTATAATGTCAGATGGATTACTGTTTGTTTTTTTTGCTATTTAACCAGGGGCGGATCAATACAAATTGTCACTAAGGCATAACACTAGTGAAATGATGTGGCCTACCAAATTCAACCACAATATGATTTGTGCATCATACACACATGTTTCATCTATAGGAGCCCAAATCTGGACAGAAATTCAACTTTTAACGAATTTGATGCTCTGTCCGACTCCATTCAAAGAATTGTTCGGACATTCGGGCGATTTCAATGTACACAATTATAGCTGGTTCCGCTTTTCGAGCCAGACAACCCCTGAAGGAAGGTATGTTTAGGTCTTTGCTGAGTGAAACCAACTGACTCAGCTTGTTGACGAGCCGACACGAATCACTGACGTTGCAGGTCAATCCGCCAACACTCTAGACTTGTTTTTTACTACTGACCCTAATAAATACACTGTAAGTGTATTATCGCCTCTAGACACATCAGATCATTGTGTCATATCCCCAAATTTCTCATGCCAACACCTCCCAGTTAATGAAAAGTCACCTAAGAGAACCGTATGGCAAAATGAGAAAGCCAACTGGGACGGTCTCAATAATTTCTTCAGGAACTTTAACTTGTCACGTGCATTGAAGAAACTGATCAGCTTTAAGTCCTTGGCATGTGCATCACACACCACCTCTTGTGGAATGAACACATATTTGATGTAGCCAAAATCGCTGCAAAGTGTTTGTCGAAGATGCAAGAAATTTTTCTGCCCTTCTGATCTGGCTGTAATCTATAAGGCCTTCATTCGTCCGAAGCTGGAGTATAACTCGCACATTTGAGCAGGAGCTCCCAAAACTCATTTGAGAGTTTAGATAAAATTCAGAATAGAGCTCTGAGAATGATAAGCGATAGAACTATAATGGAAACATTTACATCTCTAGAACACCGTCGAAAAGTTATATGTCCCTCATTATTTTATTTTGTTCTTAGTCCTTTCTACTAATTCTGATTAAGATATTCCAACCAAAAGACCTTAATATTTTAGTAATAAGTCTTTATTGTTTTAAGTTTAAAATAGAAGTGAAGAAAAACATTATTAAGAAATTGACAAAATTTTTATAGAAATCTAAGTTATTTCTATAACTTGAACTAAATACATATACATATTAGAAGTGTGATTTCTTAATTTCAACACTCCCACTTTTAGTTACAAGTTATTTTGCATAATAAAATCTTAATAACAAAAAAATAATTTTAAATCAAAATATCAATTAATTGATATAATATTAATCAAATCTCGAAAATGTAGATGTTTAACTTTTGGTAACGGTTTGGTCATAACATCTGCCAATTGATCATTTGATTGCACATATTTCAAATCGAAAATTCCTTCTTCAAATTTATCACGAATGAAGTGATATCTTACATCAATATGTTTAGTTCTTTTATGAAATTCAGGATTTTTCACTACACGAATTGCACTCTGATTATCCATATAAAAAATAGGAGTAACATATTTTGTTTGAAGTAATTCATTAAGAAAATTCTTTAACCACACTAGTTCTTTTACAGCATGTGCTGCTGCCATATATTCGGATTCTGTTGTTGATAACGCCACTGACTTTTGACGTTCTGAACTCCAACTTATGATACTATTTCCAAACATAAAAATGTATCCAGATGTTGACTTTCTTGTATTAATATCTCCTGCATAATCTGGATCACTGTATCCAAAGAAACTTAAATCGTTTCGACTCTTAAAGTGGATACCCATATTAATTGTTCCTTTAATATATTTAAAAATGCGTTTTACTGCATTCAAATGCGCTGCAGCTGGCTTCTCTAAATGACGGCTAACATTTCCAATCGCGAAACAAATGTCCGGTCTAGTTGCTATCATCAAATACATTAAACTTCCAATTGCCTCTCGATATGGAAAGTTAATTTCTTCATTTGCCTTAAAATCGCCTAGATTTTGTGCATAATCCACTGGTGTTGATTACAGTATTACAATTTGAAATATTGAAGCGATAGATTATCTTCTTTGCATATCCTTGTTGATGGAGGTGAATTGATCCGTCGTCATATTGAATTATTTCGAGTCCCAGAAAACAGTTTAATTTAGATAACTTTATCTCAAACTCTTTTTTCAAGTGTTGAATTACTGGAAGTATTGCTTCTTCTTTTTCTGCTGCTATCAAGCCGTCATCAACATAAATAGCCATAATAACCATACCATCTTTTTCGTTTAATACAAAAACACATGGATGCGATTTGCATGTCTTAAAACCAAATTTGTTAATAAATGAAGTAAGATTTTATTCCAACAACGTGATGCCTGTTTTAATCCGTACAAACTTTTACATAGTTTACAAACCCGTTTATTGCCATCTTCATATCAAATTGGTTGTGTCATATAGACATCTTCTTCCGAATCACCATTTAAAAATGCCGTTTTCACATTCAAAAATTTGACAACAGGACTAAAAGTTTCTACGTAATCAATTCCATATTCCTGCGTAAAACCTCGCACTAGCAATCGTGCTTTATAACGATCAATACTTCCATCTGGCTTTTGTTTAATTTTGTAAATCTATCGATTATCAATTACCTTTTTGTTCACTGGCAACTTAACCAAAATCCATGTACGATTTTTAATAAGTGAATTATATTCTTCTCCATTACTTGTCTCCACTGTTCATGGTCATTCGATTTAATTGCTTCTTCATAAGTTTTCGGTTCATCACATACAGCCAATACCGCAGTATGTATTTCTGATGCTATAAATGACAAACGCCTTGGCTCGATTAAACTCCGATCGCGAAGACGTCGTTTGTCAATATTATTTTTGTCAAGATCTTTCTTGATTTTTCGGTGTTACTATTTCTTTGTTCTGTTCATCCTCAGAACAACTGTCTATAAATAGTGGGTTTTCAGTGTTGAAAGTTACCATGGAATTATCTAGCACAAATATAACATCTCGAGCAATTTCAATTCGTTTTGAATTAGGATTCCATATTCTATATCCTTTTGAGTTATTGCCATATCCAACGAATATACATTAAACGGCTTTCGAATCTAGTTTTTGACGTTTTTCTTTTGGAATATGTATAAATACCTTTGCCCTAAAAATTTGTAAGTGATCAATATTTGGTTCTTTTTTATACCACAATTCATATGGTGATTTATTTGCTACAGTACTTGTTTCAGTACGGTTAAGTATATGAACCGCTGAATTTACCGCCTCAGCCCAAAATCTTTTCTCCATATGTTCTTTTTTTTTTTTAATTTAACTATATGCCTGTAAGACCTAAGGTCTTTTAAATGAAACTTGAATTGCACGGTACTAGTCTGAGTACTAGGTGTTGAATACCCATTTCCTCCAAAAAAAATTAAGTTCTCCGTTAATAAATTCACTTCCGTTATCTGATCTGAAGAATCGTATGTTGTGTCCATGTTCTTTTTGCATTATTCGAATACATGTCTTGATGTTTCTTGTTACTTCCGATTTTTGTTTCATAAAATATACAAATGGAAAATGTGAGTGATCGTCCTTTAATAAAAAAAAAATACCTGGAATCTCCAACCGAGTTTTCTTGAAACGGTCCGGATACATCAGAATGAATTATTTCACCACATGTCTTCGATTTTTCTTCACGACTTTTAAAAGATCCTCTGTGATGTTTGCCATAAAAACATGCTTCACATATAAAGTCATCGTCAATATAATCGATATTTCGGTACTTTAAAAACGTTCTTACGTAAGCAATATGTTGATGTCCTAATTGTTCGTGCCATGATCGTAGTGATGACTTCTCCATTACTACATTTGCTTCATATGTTTGACCTTTTGATGATTCTTCTACCTTGAATAACATTTGAAATACTTTTTCTCGACGAACTCCCACTGCAACTATGTGTCCATCTTTCAGTAACTCGCAACGTTTGTTGTTCGAATGCATTTGATAACCCAGATTCACTGCTTTGTCTGAAGAAAATAAATTCAGTTGAATTTCAGGAACATATAATCCATTAATCATGCGTTTTTGAATCCAATTCTTGCCGTTAAATGCATGAATATTAATTGTTCCAATTCCTCGAGATAAAATTTGTTTGCCATTTGTAACATACGTTGTTGTCTCTGTGAAATGTTTAAACCATTCACGTTTATGACTCATGTGGTCACTAGCACCAGAATCTAGTATCCAAGTGTCTCTGTCTCCGTTAGATGTTGACCCGTGGCACATAAAAGCATCAATTGTCGAAGTTTCGTCTTGTTTCTTGTAAATATTGTTCTTTTGTAGATAATCGCGCTTCCAGTGACCAATTTTTCAGCATTTAAAACATTTACTTTTAATTTTTATTTCATTGTTTGCTCCTTTACTGTTCGGTTTTGATGATATATTCTTTTTAAACTCCTTTTTCTTCGCGCTACAATTGCCTCCACTTCTTCGATTTGATCCTCTGATTTTAACCGTAATTCCTCTGCCATTAAAATAATATATTTGACTTTGATGATTGCTCGTATGAACTTTTAAGTGTTGTCCACATTTCATTCGCAGTTTCGCAATTCATTATTTGAAGTAATGGTTGCTTCATATACGAAGTTGAAATTGTCCGTCTTGCTTTTGCATCCAATTTCTTCAATGCCTTAAGCGCATCAGCAATTACTGGCCGCCTAGGGGTCCCATCGACAACGTCGAATAATTCATTGGCTTCCAAAATTTGACGTGTCTAAAATTTCCATGTAAGCCAATTATTACCACCTTCCAGTTTTTCAATGCTAATCCTTTCGCTTTCCATTTTATTCTTAACTTTCCATTTGCAATAGACTTGGAATAAATTAATCACGTTATGCAGCCTTTACGTGAACTTTTGTTCTTAGTCCTTTCTGCTAATTCTGATTAAGATATTCCAACCAAAAGACCTTAATATTTTAGTAATAAGTCTCTATTGTTTTAAGTTTAAAATAGAAGTGAAGAAAAATATTATTAAGAAATTGACAACATTTTTAGAGAAATCTAAGTTATTTCTATAACTTGAACTAAATACATATACATAGTAGAAATGTGATTTCTTAATTTCAACATTTTATCGCTATTTTTATAAACAATATTCAAGCGAAATAGCCAGCTGAATTCCTCCCCTTAAATTTTTCAACCGTAATACTTGCGCTTCTAGGAATGCTCATCAGTTTACCCTTGAGCCCAACTTCGGACGTACTGTCAAGTACAGATATTCTTTCTTTAACCGTACAACACGAATGTGGAATACTTTACCCGGCTCTATTTTCCCCTCCCATTTTGATATTCAGGAATTCAAAACCAATGTGCATCGGTATCTCCTCTTGTATCCTTTCCTACTTTCCTAGGAAAGTTCGTGTCATTATAAAAAAAAAACAAGGCTTACATATGTAATTTTAAGGAAATAAACTGGGCTTTCATAACAAGCAAAAAAAATTACTTCTTATTTACGTGTTTTTTTTTAATAAAATGATATCAAAGTGAGAAAACAACTTAAAAAACAATACAAATTGGGTGTAATTGAAATTTGCGGGTAAACCGTTATTCGCACAAAAACAAATTATTAACCATATTATAAGAGATATAAATTGTTGATTGGATAAAAAAATCTTACGAATCGGACGTCGTTTAGCAAAGATCATGCCATTTTAAGGAAAAGAGAGCCATCATCATATAAGCCATTATAACTCCAAAACGGAGCGAAAACGAGAAAATTACCTCATTAGTTTTTCGACTTAGAATGTCCTCAGGCACCCTTGGTTTTCATCTGCGGCGGTGACTGTGGGACACTCTGTATATTTCTCTAGAAATGTTTTGATGTCTTAAGCTAAGTATACACAATTGGAAGATCTGCCAATTTTGAGTTTTTTCGAAAAAGAAAATTGAAAAATTTTCTAGCACCCATGTAAACATCCAATTTTATCTGTCAAAAGTAGCAGGCAATTAATTGGTAGCCAATTGTCTGCCAATTTTCTATCAATAAATTGGCAAACTTTTTCCAATCGTTTGAACTCGTGTATACACACAATTTTTCATATTTCCATTAACAACAATTATCTTATCTCTTAAAAATTGGATGATGCTCTTGCCAACAACATCATCCAATTTTTAATTGGCAGCTAAATTTTCTTTAAAATTGGGGCAGGAAACAACAAAATTAATTTATTGCTTTGGAAAAAAATTGAAAAAGTGTTTTGTAAAAGAACCAAAATTGATGCGGAAATAAATAAGAAGCTACTAGTCACCGTCGGTCAATATAGTGAAGAAGAAGTTTTATAAAAAGAAGGTGGATAATGATTGGATAGCCGCTATTGCGCTTTTCATATTTTTTTTTTCAATTTTTTTATACTTTATATTTTCTAAATTTTTTTTTGCAACTAGCTACTTTCACAAATACTTCACTTCTAAAATAAAGTTTCATATTCTCTATCATCTGCCAATAAAATCGTCTTCCAATGAGTCTACCAATTGCTTGTTTTCCAAAGTCTTCCAACATGTAAACAGGCAATTTTTAATTGGAAGACAAATAATATTCTGCAATTGTCAGCCAAATTTCTATCAATAAATTGTCTAAATATTGGATAAATTCAACCAACCATGTTTAACGGACATTTTTCATTTGATAAAAAATTGGGAATTGTCAGCTCATTGGCTGCTATTGGAAGGCTTTTGGCAGTTCGGGCAATATTGACAGATCTTCCAATTGTGTATACTTAGCTTTAGGGATCATAGAAGCGTTTTCATTTATATTATAACAAGAGTATTGCGTCTTAGAAGACACATCACCTAACTTATAAGCCCAACTGTAGTGCCTGGGCGAAACGCATTGGTTTGGACTAAAGGTCGCAAAAAAACTCGATTCAATTTTTCTGCAGGGAGAATAAGAGAAGCGCTAAAATTGAGCCTTGAGGGACATCCCCGTTCTTTTACACAGAAAAGATAGAAGTAATTTTATTGCTCCTGGAGAAGCAAGGAATGAACTATCATGTCAAAGGCTTTAGAAAAATCTAAGAGAACTAAAAAAGTTACGTTATCCTTGTCAAGTTCAGCTCCTATATCCTAATAAGTGCAGTTGTACAGTTGTGTTCAGCACGAAAACCACCTGACTGAATTGATGATAGATCGTTCACACAACTTTCGACAAATATGGAATAATTGATAAATTCTTCACAGAGTGAGTTTTTGGGAATCGGTATTAGTTTGACCAGTTTCCATTGCTGTTTGCCTGTAGTAAGTACTTTTTTTTTATAATATACACGCGCTTCAAGTGATTATGATTACCCTTTTAAATGTTTCAACACAGTGCGGGCGTGAGGTGAAGGAAGAGAAAGACGGATAGAAAAGACGTGTGGCACGATTTTCTGAAACTGAAGGTGGTGGTTGTCTCAGATTTGTATCTCCAAGGATGGCGGCGGAACTAATGCGGAGAAATGGTGTGTTATATTTTTTGTGTCCCTTATAATTTGAATTATTTTATTCGTTGCCATAATTGTTGTGTACTAGTTTTTACTCAGTTACAAGTTGTTAGTGTTATGCCTGAACAACATGTAAATGAGTAAACCAGCAACCCATTGACGACAATTTTTAGAAGTTTTTAATGGAATTTTTAAGAAGACATAAACGACAGCAGGGATCGAACCTGAGATCATGAGGTTGTCAGGCGAGCACACAACCATCGCAACACGGCCATACATAAATTGCACTATGTATTATATTTCACTGTGTTGAAAATAATAATATGTAATAAATAAAGGCAAGATAGCGTTTAGAAAGATTATATTTACCATTTGTAGTAACATTCCAATACTGCATAATGGAGGAAGAGAAGGTTCAAACTATGAAGCTACTACCCAAACTTGTATGAAAAGATGCAAAAGCAGACTAATATAGAACACTTTTGAACGGATAATAAAAGCTCCGTGTACTACAAGTAATATTGGATGGAAACAAAGTACATTTAAGGAGCCATGGTTCGATGAGGAGTGTAGGAGAGCGAGACATGCTTCTTTTACGAATCTTACCCCGAACCTTCTGACCGGTAGAATTCTACAAATATGGAACTATTGAGGTAATCATTAGTTTAACAGGGTTATTTAATTAGGTTTTGGAGAGTGGCGTGGTTCAAGAAAAGTTCAGCGAGGGTTTAATTTTCATAAAAAGGGCTCGCGCAATGATCCCATCAACTACCGCGGCATATCGTTTCTCAACACCTCGTATAAAATATTTACAGCAGTCCTTCAAAAGAGACTCACGTTATGGGTTGAGCAGAATAAATTACTTAAGGAGTTTCTAGCGGGCTTTCGCATAGGCTATTCAACGATCGATCATATTTTTGTGGTGAGAAGTATAGTGGAAAACTTTCAAATACGGAACAAAAAGCTTTATGCCACGTTTGTCGACTTAAAGCTGCGTTTGATACTGTAGACCGAAACGCCTTACTCTACAAATTGTAGGCGCTGTGTATCTCTTTTAAACATGGCCGAGCCTTTATAGGCTACAACGGCAGCAGTGTGGATTGGTGAAGAGCAGTCAAATTGGTTTCATACCAGCTCGGGAGTACGACAGGGATGTACACTTAGCCCAATACTCTTTGCACTTTTCATAGAAGACATATTGGACATTCTTCCAGGAGGTATTGAATATGCTGGTGTTCTGATTAATGCCCTGCTCTTTGCGGATGATATAGTCATACTTGCCAGAATCATTTCAACTGATGATGAATAGATTAAACGAGTATTGCAAATTATGGAACCTTAAAGTAAATCTGGACAAGTCAAAAATCCTTATATTTAAGAAAGGTGGAGGACGGTATGCAAGCAACGAAAAGTGGTCATTTGATGTAGAAAGTATTGAAATTGTTAAGCAGTATAGGTATCTTGGAAAAACTCACGAGAGCTAAAAAGCTATAAATGTGACCTGGAAGACATGTTTTATAAACAAAAATATAGCTCATAGTTGCAAATTTAAAGTGTTTGAAGCTGTTGCTGACTCTATCTTATTTTAAGTGGCACAGACATGCGGTCACAGAGGCTATGATACCGTAGAAAAACTGCTCCGATTTTCTATTAAAAAATTGTTTAGATTGCCACAAACTGCACCAAACACCTAATTATGTTGGAAACCGGATTGCCACCTTTGTTCATCAAAACGTTAAAACTGCAGATAGATTTTATTTTAGGAGTTTTGAGTTTACCGAATGAACATTTAACAAAAAAAACTGTACTTCAAGCAATAAAGAGTCGGACTAGCTGGTATGGTGAGTGGTTGGAACTAGGAAATAGCTGTGGATTAAATATTAATCTAGATCATCCTGAACTGAATAATCCAAATGAAATATTATATAAATTAGTGGCAAAAATAGATGAGCAGTAAGAAGAAAATTTGAAGCAGAAGCAGCTAACTCACTACACAGGGGTATTTACAGTCGATTAAACCACAACTTAGGACTACATAACTATTTTCGGGATGAGACCAAGATTGAAGAAATATCTATGGTGACAAAACTGCGAGGAGAGCTCCTTAGCTTGAATTTTATCCTACACAGAGATGATCTACCAACGCTATGTGAAATTAGCAAACATGAAAGATAGAGAAGACATATTTCATTTTCTAGGAAAATGTCCAGTGCTACGAGGCGATATGTATTCGGAAGTGACTTCCTATCAGAAGAAATTGTTCTAAACTTACTAAACGAAGCTGTGGGCTGATTAGGGAATACGAAGCGAATCGTTTTTAATTCGATATCTGATTTTCGACTCGCTTCGTTTTGATCAATTAACGAATTCGAAGCGAATCGTGAATGCTACTTCCAAGATTTCCAGACAATTGACAGCTGATTGCCAGTGAATATTTATTATTTCAATCAAAATCATTTGTGTTTTGTCCGAGGTGCATTAACTTTCTAATAAAATATTTATTTAAATAAAAAATGGACTCAAATGTTATTTATATAAATGCTTAACGTGAGGAAGAAAAAGAATCTTAAAATTCAAACTTGAGAAGAAAATTATTAAGAAGTGCTTCTTCACCTTTTGATCTTCCTTGCTTTAAGTCAGTGTTTTTGCTTAACGTGTTTATTATTTGTTAAATTATCTTTATTCGAGAAATTGTTTCGCTTTTCAAAAGAAATATTTAAAATTGTCTTGGACGAAATAAAAGACAAATATAACCCACAGAACAACAATGGGACACCACCAATTATAAAATTAGCTGCAACATTGATATTCCTTGCAGACGGATCATACCAGAAAGTGGTTGGGCAGGATACAAACATTGGAATGGCGCAACCCACAGTATGCAATTCAGTGTCCGAAGCGCTAGACACATTGCAGAGAACGTTGTATGTTGTGTCCTTTGGCTACCCCTTCGTTTTCCCTCATAAATTCGATGAGCGGAGAAAATTGTTGCTGGTTGGTGTCTTGCTGTCTGGGCGCCTACACGTTTATTACAAAAAAAAAATGATTGTTTATTTCTTTAGTTTGTTTTTATAGAAAAAAATAATAGTTTAACTCACATTTTTATTTATTTAAATGAAAAAAATCCACCAAAATATCACTTTCGATCGTGTCGATAAACAAATCCGCCAAAGAAATCCTATCGGAAATGCACGCGCTAAAAATTGAAATGTCAAATCAAATTCGCTTTCGATTTCTAAAATAGGGCGAATGTAAAACGAAAGAGGCGAAAGCGAAAACAGTAATATCAAATCTCATTTTCGCCACCTTAAACAATTCGCTTCGTATTCCCTAATCAGGCCACTGATATATCAAGTTTGTTCAGGTATTGCAAGATTTCGTTGGCTTATAGAGAAGAAATATTAAACGAAACTTTTTAAATAACCATATGCATTGTAATCTTTAATTGGAACAAAAATTGTTCACTCTATATTATTTATAATTTTTTAATGTCAATGTAAAAACTATCAATGTAAAAAAAAGCTTATAGCATAAAAAAAATTCCATAATTTCATTCTCTAAGTATTGACTTCATCAACTCCTACAACATTGGATTTTATTGATATAAAACTTTGTATGACTTCAATATTACTCACATTTGAAAACCAAAAAATGTATCAATTACAATAATACTGAATAACTTTCTGTTGTTGTAACGCGTGCAAAAGCACATCTGATGAAAAAAAAGATGTTCTCATGAAAGCTATCTTGAGTTATCCCAAAAATTTTGGATAGGAATAACTAGCTATCCGAGAACAAATGAATAGAACAGCTGACTGCAAACTTCAGTTGGTATGAGTTTTGTTCCTGTTTTTTTTACAGCTTTTGGCCAACGTATCTGGTTCGTTTACAGATATACTCCATTAGCTTGGCATCCGAGATAACATATCTAATAAGTGAGTGAACGCCACCAATGGCAAAGTCACACTATCAAGAAACTTCTTTTCATTTGAAACTTGATAATTGACAAGCAAATGGGGTTTGATAAAAATTTACGATTTAGAATCAGATAGGTTAGCTGAAAGCTGTCAAAAAATCAAAGCAAAACGCATACCAACGAATTTTGCAGTCATGTTGTGGACACCCCTGAGATGCATCCGATGAAAATACATATATATAAATATATAAAATATTTTTTTTTATTTCGTTCCAATAATCGCTGCTGAAACCAATACCTTTTGCGTAGAAACAAGCGATTACGATCCGACCCTCTTTTTTGGGACTGGGGGTGTTGCTGGGCGGCACCAGAAAAAAAAAAGAGAAAAATTGAACCTTCGGTTCGTCAAAACACCTTGGTTTCGTTTTGATTTCCCGATTCCGGCGTGGGGTGGTTCCTAAACCCACTTGCGCTTGTGTTTTGATATTTGTTTTCAAGTCTTTTACAATTTTTTTTTAAATTAGTTAATTACTACTTACATACACTACTTATTTGAATTTAAAGTACAAACCTGCTACCATAAACGATGTAAATGTAAATTTCGCGAAAGTACTGAACGAACATCATTTGTAAATCTTAAAGCGTCCAAAAGTGGCAATAACGATAACAACGCAACATCCATTGGATCTGAGAACCAGCTTTTTATTGGTATTGCCTTGTTGCTGTTGAGTTATGATGAATGTATATAAATGGTGAAGGTGATGCTTCTTTTGGGTATCTTCTTTTGATTTTTGAAAGAAGTTTCCTTTTTTTTTTTTTTTTGGGATGAACGCCAAAATAAAGAGAAGCCGTCAGTTTTTTTGGTCAATTGAATTTTTGTTATATATGCGAATGAAAATAAAAAAAAAAAAAAATCAACACACTACACTCTTTGGTACTTTTTTCTTTTTGTTAAGTTTTTTTTTCAACTTTTCACTAACGATTTAAACTTGCTGGGTTTAGAAGAATTTTGTTAATTGTCGGAGGTTGCTTTTGGGTCAAACTTAGATTTAATTTTGCAGATATATGCAATTTTCTCCCGGAAAAAGTGTCTCGGGGACTCGACGGCGGGTTGATGTTTTTGTTGAAACAAAATCACATAACCCAAAACTACCACGATGCGCGAATGACTTATTTTTTTTTTGTCTTGACAGCCGACGGGCTGATGGTGTGCCAGAGCGAAGCAGGTATACTAGTAGGGGATAAAGGTCTGGAAAGATGTAATGGGATGATGTGAGAAAGGAGCAGGGATAGTGAATGGTGAATGACTGCCGGTTCGCTTCAATCGTAGGGATAGATTGGAAAGGGAAGTAGTTTTTTTAAATAAGAAACAAGACTATATGACTTAGGGGAAGGTGGCGGACAGATTGTGGGCGATTCACAATAGGAATTGAAATTAAGGGTTGAGTACGGAATAGGTTTGTTTCTGAGATGCAAATAGGAATGTAGTAAATGGTAGTGTTTCGGATAGGCTACGGATTTTCATTTTCCGGTATTTGTGCGAGCCGTTGAACTATCGGTAGGAAACCTCTAATCTGAGTAATTTTTGGTGATGACAAAGAAAATCTGACTCGGTTAGGCAAGTGGTTACCGTAGGACGGAATCTCTTTGTCATTACTAATTTAAGTCTCAGTCCGTGTTCACGTCGGTCAGTATTTGAGGTGATACCTGAATATCAAAATTTTTCAAATAAGAAATTGAGCGGGTAAAATTTAAATTCAAAATTAATGCGTGTAATATTATAAGGATAGTATTTTAGAGTTCCTATCGAGTGGTTGGATTTAATAGTGTTATCTCGAAAGATACGGCTTTGAGCAACTCGGTATCACAGTGTTGCTTGCTGAAAACTGGATTTACTGAGGAAATTGCACCAGGTAATATGATTTACAAAATGTGAAAAAAAAGGGAAAATTCTAAAGGGTGTCCTGTTTATAGTGAGGAGGAATTTTAGCGGTCATCGAGTAGCCAGTGGCTCGTTGTCACCGTTCGTACTTCGTTTTCGAACCCGTACATATATATGTGTGCTCTAGCAGTGAATGAGAAGTGGAAACGAGTTCGCCTCGCAACTCATCTAACCAAGTTGGAACTCCTTTGGTACTAAGGCGGAGTCCTACCTCACTGGTGTTAAGTGGCAGCTTACAGCACTAAAATCCAGGCCCGTGTAAGACCCGGGCGGTCAAGTAAAAACCTCCTAGTGATCATATTCATCTATATATATCTTTACAAACCCTTTCATACCTATAAAACATACAAATATATATATATCTATACCAAACTATTACGGTGCGAGGCTGCTTATAATTCGATTGGTTTCGATCGAATACCTACCCACCGCTATATGCCCTTAACGCTTGGCGCTTCTGGGTCCGTTATTAAAATTTTCCGGTGGACGGAGTTTGGCGATCTACGGTGTAGGCTGGAGCGGTTTATACAACCAAGAAAAACCACTTTGGCGTGATCATATTTTTTTTGTTTTTTTGTTGAAATCCAAAGTGTTAAATTTCCAATTTGCTTTATAACTTTTATTAGTTCTTACTTATATAATTGAATTTTTGGGGTCAGTGGGGTAAAAGTGTACGCTATTTCGAAGACATACCTAACGAGTCGTCAGTTCTGCGTGGAGTGAGTTCTCCTAAACAACCGAGTACTAAAATAGCAACATTTTGCGACTCCTTAGCTACCCACAAAGAGCTCTCTGTAGGTAGGATAACGGGGGTTTGGGATACCGGACGAAAAGAAGGTCCGCTTGGAAATCCCGGTGGAATACGGGGGCTCAGACCTTGCGGGAACGGGACAGGCACCGTTGCAACCGTTGGTCTGCTTCGTATCGACGCTTTTAAACCTATTTGCCCAACATTTGGTACATTAAAGCAAATTAATTTATTACAGTTGGATAAGACTCATGCCTAAACCTATATAAAATTTATAATCTTTTACATTTTTAATTTTATTATTTCTTATAATTTATGTATGTGTCTAATTTTTTTTTCCTTCGTCAAATAAAATACCCTGTAAATCACGTCAAATGATAACGAAACTTCACGTGTTTTCATGAGCTTCAAGGAGGCTTGAAATGGTGCAATAAATTTTCTTTCAGGGGGGTGTGAAAGGGCTAGCGATGGATAGACAGTAGCCGGACGATACTGTGGTTCGATCGCGATGGTAAATCCGATCTGATTTGCGACTAAGGGGAATTCGAGATTCGGGCCGAATGAATTCCAGGTGGGGTGGGTATAGGCCAAGCTGCATCATCAGCCGCAGCGTTCCTGAAGTGTGGACTATTTGGTGGTGGCTAAGTGTGTTTTCTTTTGGCATGATTTATGTTTTTTTTGGAATAGGCGAGGTCTAGCTATGGGGGCAAGATCCCCCCCTAATCCGGCGAGCTGAGTCGAGCATAGCGAGCATGCCATCGCCTCCATAGCGGACATTCTACCCCCTCTCAGTCCCATCCTACCCGCTTCCTGTCCTCTTATATATTTTACTCAATTTTTTTTTGCAGCTTCTACTTCTACCCTACCTACCTCCACCTCCTATCCTTTTGCCTTATTTCAAATGGCGCCCATACGTACTTTTTGTGATTGTCTAGTCTTTCGTTTAGGATTTAATCGGTTTTGGACGGTTTCGAAAACAGCATTCGATCGTGACGTAAGTCGTGAACGAAATCGCTCGTGAGAATGTTCGTTCACTTGCGACGGGACGGTAGGATGGTGTTTAAGAGACTAGAAGGAACGGATAGTTAATGTTGAATAAAAATTTGAATTTTAAAGTAAATAATTATGGTGTCCGGTTGACGTCGAGGGCGGCATCCATTCGGCACGTAGGTCGTGAACAAGATTGCTTTTGAGAATGCTTGTTTACTTGCGATGGGACGAGTGGATGGTGGGTGTCCGAGACGGCAACCGATATTACAGAATGATATCGCCCTCATTGTCCGAAAAAGAGATTCTGTAAGTCTTCCTGAGGAAGGTTATTACGTACCACTGGAATCGCGACAGAATACTCTTGATCGGATAATGAAGGTGTCATGAGAACTGAGATAGCGCGTAATCAGGGCGGAGTCGATTCGTAAGTCTTGGATGGAATTGCTCGTGAGAAAGTCCATCCAATCGCGACGAGGAAATTCGGTCCTGATGACAGCGGTTCTTTTTAGGTTCCTTTTCGCTGATAATGTTTCGTGCCCTCGTAGGTTTCCTCGTGTTTTATGTTATCCACACTTCGGGAAGTAATAATAATAGAGAAAAAAGAAATAGTAAGTGAATGAAAGGATTCGCTGTCGAACCATAGAGATCGAGGTGAAAAGTTCCCGCGTATTGCAGCCTGAAGCACCCCCACATTCATATGAAATACATACACACAATACCAATATTACAATACATTTTTTTATTTTTAGGATTAATTAGAATAAAAAAAAAAATATACATATTTATATAATAACCATTTTTAAATTTTTGAGGCATTATTGGTTCATTCAAGAGTAAGTCAGATAATCAATTTTGCCGGCGATAGTAAATCGTTATTTGTTCGGCAATTTATATAGCGTTTGAGTATAGAATAGGTAGTTCATTGTTTGGTGTATTTTTGTATGTTTTTTTTTGTTGAGTCGAGATAGTTCAAATTAAAATCTTAATTCCTTTAAAGAATACTCAGCCATATAAAACGTCTTTCATTTATGAAGATAGAATTAAACAGGTTAGATGGAAATTGGAGATATCGGGTATAGGGGTATGTAAAGTAAGAACAAAGGTTAGATATATATAAAATACGAAATAAATAGAAAAAAAAAAAATCAAATAGATTAGTTTTTTTGGAAGTTTATGTTGTTTAGTATAGCTTTTGTGTAACTAGATATATTCGTTCTTGTTATTTGTTAGTTTAGGAGTAAGCATAGTTTGTAGGGGTAGAGTAAGTAGAATAGATATAAAATTTAAAACATAAAAAAAAAAAAAAAACAAAAAAAAAATAATCAAAAAAAAAAAGAAAATACATAAAAAAAAATAAGTAGATTAGTTTCGGTAGGTTTAAGTTATATAGGCTTTAGTTATTAAGTTAGTAGATAGTGTCATTCAGTGTTAGTTATTATTAGTGCTAGTTTAAGAATTTAAGAGTAAGTAATAAATTAAAATTATAGAGATAAATACAAAAACAAAATTTTTTTATATATGCTAGAATTAAATTTTTTTTGTATAGAAGTAGGTAGAATAGGTTTAGATAAGGTATAGTGTTAAGCGTTAATTTAGTGTTTTGTTAGATTTGTATTTTCTTATTGTTAGTTAAGTAGCTGAATTGTTGTTAGAAAGTAAGATTTTAAATTTTTGGTATTTTTTTTTGTGCAAGAAAACCATAAACGTTGAGCTTTATTGTCATTTAGTTTTTTTGTTGAATCCTAATAATATTACTAGTAAGAAGTTTTCCCATTATTCCCTATTTGAGGGCTGTACGTAGCCGTATAATATTAAAGCTTTGAATAGAGGTAGTTTCTCACAGTTAATTGCATCTTGTTTTTATGAAACGTCAAGAAGAGGAAATCCTCGAACAAGAAATCAATTGTGTGAGGGATTTTGTAAAGGACCGAGTACTTACTCGGGCACTGCGCGATAGGCTTTCACAAAATTTGCCGGAAATGTCTTTTGTCAAGCACTCGCCGATTAAAAAGAAAGGTACCGAACCTCCGATTATGCCGTCTGGCGAAGGTTACACCGATAGCGCTCGCCGGCCGCACAGCTTGATAGGGCCAGGTTTTGATGATGATTTGAACCGCACTATTGGTGGTCCTAGTGGGTCCGGTATGGCAACAGGTTTTACCGATGTTGAAAATCGCCATGGTGATCCATCCGGAAGTGGTACGGGATCCGAATCGGTTTCCGGGCCTCCGTACAGCGATTTGACCGTAGGTGGTAATGGTTTGCCAAAGGCAACGAACCAACTAAACGTTAGTGCGGGCCCCGGAGCCGCAGGTGACAGTGGGCTTCCGCGGAGTGAAAAAGTGATGGTAGATCCGGCAACACTAGGCTCTTTAATTAGTGCGGAGGTGAGAGCGGCGATGGAACAGGCTAGGTCTGAGCAACTGGAGTTATCCAGAAGCTCCGTAGATAGGGAAGTTTCGGATACGTTGAGGGACGAGATCAGGCGACAGGTTTTGAGTCTCATGAAGGAAATGAGTACGACTCTTCATGTTACTCAACCAGGTGAAGAAGGTTTCCGACAGCCGACGGGCAATCCAGCAGTGGCACCGACGCCAGTTCCGGAACAATTTGCCGTACCTTCAAGGCATTCTCAGCTGGACCCAAGGCAAAGGTCTTTTCAAACAAGGGATCCTAATCCGAGACCAGTTGGCGAATGTGGATACCGGCCGAGTGGCGGGCGACAACCGAGTCCTTTTCAGGATCCTCACAACGAGGCGAGGGTTCATAATGGTAGACGGGCTCCACTCCCAAGTCATTCATCTCATTATTACCCACATTCTACCATGAGAATGCCCATCAAAATGGACAAGTGGGGTTTAAAATTTGATGGCAAAGCCGAATCGCTCAGCGTAGAGGATTTTGTCTTTCGAGTGGAGACCCTACAATGCCAATATGAATGCTCCTGGGCTGAGATCATGAGAGATTTTCATCTTTTACTCTCAGGTGCTGCCAGTGAGTGGTACTGGTACTACCATCGTTCCAATGGTCGACCAGACTGGCCCATGCTAAGGGATGCGTTGTTACGTCAATTTCGAAGTTCGAAGTCGGACTATGAGATCATCCGAGAAATTATGGAACGGAAGCAAGGCACCTGGGAGTCAAGTGATGAGTATTTTGCGGCCATTACGAAACTTAGATCTCGGCTCAGAGTGCAGATTCCCGAAATCGAGCTTGTGAGGATCCTGAAAAGGAACCTGAATGAGCGGTTGGAAAGGTTGGTGTATCCGCAAGCAGTATACTCCGTGGATCAGCTGAGAATGGCTTGCAAGGAGGCGGAGTATGCGTTCCCGAAGAAGGACCGGGACGGTCCGAAACAATATAGAGCTCCAAATCGTTTCGTGGCGAATGAGTTAGAGCAGTTTTATGAGCCAGACATGAGGCCGTCACACGACGAACAAGTGAACGCTTTACAACACTTGGGCGTTCGCCCAAAAGTTTCAAGTGGCCAACAGGAAGGCCGTCCCGGGGTTTGCTGGAACTGTAGGTTGCCAGGACACTCTTTCGTGGATTGCCCGTCGACCCGGAGGAACATCTTTTGCTATCGGTGTGGGCAAGAGGGGGTAATAACGCCGAAATGTTCGCGTTGCATTTCGGAAAACCGCAACCGGAACGCGACGACTTCGGGGGAGTCGCGTTCGACTCAAACACCCCACATGGAGAAGTAAGGAATGCTGAGTCACAAACCTGTTTCGAAGAAACGAAAATTAGAATCCTGGCCAGAAAAAGTAATGATAGAGTGGTAGAAAAGGAAACGGGAAAACGATTTGAGATTAAACCTTTACATGAGAGGATTAGAAATTACTACGAAACGAGAGAGACGATATTCGGAGGAAAAGTAAGCGCGGTCTCTAAAAGAATTAGTAAAGCGAGAATTCGGTATAAACTAAGGAAACAAACGCGTATGAGCATTTCTTCGTCGGTTATAGATACTCATGCTGATCCCCGTCCTTACGCTAAAGTTCAAATCGCCAACAAAAGCGTGTATGGATTGTTGGACAGCGGGGCCAGTGTGAGTATTCTAGGGAAAGATTGCCTGAAATTCTTAGATGAGATTGGAGTGAAATTTCATCCCTTCAAGTCTGGGGTTAAAACAGCAGATGGTAAAAATCAGGCTATAATAGGGAAAATTAAGTTGGAGGTCAGCTATAAAAATCGCGAAGAATCAATAACGTTCTATTTGGTGCCCAATCTCGATCAGGAATTGTACTTAGGAGTGGATTTCTGGAAGGCGTTCCAAATCGCTCCGAATGTTGTGAGTGCCGTGTCGGTTTTAGAGGATAACGCGGATTTGAGTAACGCACACGAACTTTCGGTGGAACAACGATCTCGATTGGAAGCGGTGAAGCAGAAGTTTCTTGATTTCGATCGCCACGGTCTTGGTAAAACAGAACTAATGGAGCACGTCATCGATACCGGAGACGCGGTGCCTGTTAAGCAGCGTCATTACCCTGTTTCTCCAGCGGTGCAGGCCTTATTATACCAGGAAATAGATAGGATGCTTCAGCTCGGCGTTATAGAGGAGAGTGAAAGCCCTTGGTGCTCGCCTGTTGTCCTTATAAAGAAGCCAGCCATAGACGGTACCATTAAGTATCGTTTTTGTCTGGATTCTCGTAAGGTCAATGCGTTAAGCAAAAAGGATGCTAACCCTCTCCCCCATATCGAAGGGCTGATCAGTCGGCTGCCTAATACCTATTTTATAAGCAGTGTAGATCTGAAAGAAGCTTTTTGGCAAATACCGTTGGAGAGGCAGAGTAGAGAGAAAACTGCGTTTGCGGTACCGGGAAGACCCTTATACCAGTTCACGGTCATGCCCTTTGGGTTGTGTAATGCAGCTCAAAGGTTATGTCGGTTAATGGATAAGGTTATTCCTGCACGACTCAGGGACAACGTCTTCGTGTATTTAGATGACTTGTTGATAATCGCTCCGGATTTTGAGACACATGTCTCCCTGCTGGGAGAAGTAGCCGAGTGTTTAAGAAAGGCAAACCTCACCATCAACCTTAAAAAGTCCAGGTTTTGCTTTAAGGAGCTAAAATACCTGGGTTTTATCGTTGGTGGTGGGAAGGTGAAAACGGATCCGGCGAAGGTCGAAGCGGTCGTCGATTTTCCGATGCCGAAAAATGCTCGACAGGTCCGTCGGCTACTTGGTCTAGCAGGGTGGTATAGGCGATTTATCAGGGACTTCTCCAGTTTAACCGCGCCCTTGACAGATACGTTGAAGAAGAGGAACACGAAGTTTACTATGACGGAGGAAGCAATAACCGCGTTCGAAAATCTGAAAAAGGCCTTAACGACAGCTCCGGTGCTTTCGCACCCAGATTTTTCGAGACGGTTTTATGTGCAGTGCGACGCGTCAGACTCTGGAATCGGCGCGGTACTCTTTCAGAAGAGCGAGGCGGGAGAAGAAAGTCCGATTTCCTACTTCTCACAAAAACTGAATTCTTGCCAACGGAATTATAGTGTGACCGAGAAGGAATGTATGGCAGCAGTGATGGCAGTTAAAAAGTTTAGGCCCTATGTCGAGGGTATGGCCTTTACTATAATAACGGACCATTCGAGCCTGAAATGGTTAATGACCATGAAGGACCTCAGTGGCAGGCTGGCTAGGTGGTCACTTGAATTACAGTCTTATACCTTCGACATAGAACACCGAAAAGGCTCACTGAATGTCGTGCCAGATACACTTTCTCGGGCACACTTAGATAGTTTGGACATAGGAGAAGTAGCGCCATTAGTTGATCTCGAGTCAGAAGAGTTTCACTCCGAAGAGTACAAGGATCTGATCAACACTATTCGAGATCACCAGACCGAGTTGCCGGATTTGAAGATTGAGGATTCATTCGTGTATAAGCGCGCGCTACCTTTAACCAGTGACGATTCTTGTTTGGAGAATACGTGGCGGCTGTGGATACCCTCAGGGTTAACAGAGGGTATAATTATGAAGGCCCATAATCCACCTCGAGCCGCGCATGGAGGTGTAGGTAAAACCTTACACCGGATACGCGAATATTTTTATTGGCCGAATATGACCGTTCAAATCCGACAATTTGTATCCCAATGTGAAATCTGTAAACAATCAAAGTCCACGAATCAAGTCCAACGTCCTCCGATATGTAACAGTTTTGAAACCGATCGTCCTTTTCAGAAAATTTATGTAGATTTTATTGGTCCTTACCCGCGTTCCAAAGCAGGTAATTCTTTTGTTTTTGTTGTGTTAGATCACTTGTCTAAATATGTGTTATTAAAGCCTCTGCGTTCTGCCAACTCAGGAAGCATCATTGCGTTTTTGAAAAACGATGTTTTTAATTCTTTCGGCGTACCTCAGATACTGCATTCTGATAACGGCAAGCAGTTCCTGTCGAAAGAATTTCAGAACTTTTTAGAGAAGTATGGCGTACGCCACTTCCGAACGGCGAATTATGCTCCTCAATCGAATGCTTCTGAGAGAGTCAACAGATCGTTACTAGCTGCGATACGATCTTACTTAAAAGAGGACCAACGTGACTGGGATGTGAACTTAAGCGACATCGCGTGCGCGATGAGAAGTTCCGTCCATTCTGCTACAGGTGTGTCACCCTATTTTGCTTTATTCGGGACCAATATGATGACACACGGAAGTAGCTATGCGTTGGCCCAAAAACTGAATGTGGTAGAAGATGGCGAGCTGTTGACTCTCCCGAGACAGGAACGTCTGCAGATAATACGCGAGAAACTCAAAGAAGGTATTGTAAGAGCGAACGAAAAGAGTGCAAAAAATTACAACACCCGATCTCGAAATGTTCGCTATGTGCCAGGGCAAGAAATTTACAAAAGAAACTTTGTTCTCAGTGACTCCTCTAAGCGCCTTTCTTCGAAACTCTGTCCTAAATATGTGAAGTGTCGCGTGGTTAAGTCGGTAGGCAAAAGCATGTACGAGCTAGAGAACCTAGCTGGGAAAAGCATTGGCATCTTTCATGCGAAAGACTTGAAGCAGTAGAATAGTCCGGTCCAAATAATATCGAAGAGATTTTCTATCCATAGTTGAGTATATTTATACTCCATCCCTGTAATTGCGAAGGATTGAAGTCTATGATTGATTGCGGTAACTTGTGATTATTGCGAATATTAGCTCATTGGAGTATAAGCACTTTTAATCCAGTCTTGCGATAAGACTGAAATGGTTGTTTTATATGTGTGTACTGATGTCCGTATGTGTATCAATACGTGCCTGCATTAAGACTGACCTCGTCCATAAGTGAGCGAGGGCGATGACCACTTGTACCTGATCGACTGTGATATTTCCAATCCTCTTTTATGTTTTGGCCGTAGTATGTAAGACTACCATAGTTATTCCACTCTTCGGAGTAAAATAGTGAGTAGGATACGCACGGAATTCAACAACTGTGATAATGCTTTTAAAGATCTGTGATATTAGGTTAAGGATATAGTTTGTTTATCGCCTGTGATAGTACGCCACCTCGTTCGACATAGGTGAGTTGGACACCTTAAATATGAATTCTAGTCACGTAACGTCTGTGATAATAACCAAACCCTTAACTTAACTACGGTGATATTTAATATTTTTTTTTGTCAGTTAGGAATTTTCTATCTTATTTCAAGGTCTGTGATAATTTGTTGTAATATGTAATCGTTTTGTTTAGTTTTATAACCGCTAAAACATTATACCTGCTTGCTTTGGAAATCCTCAGCGCGATTGCCGGGGTAATTAAGCAAGAAAAAAAAAAAAAAAAAAAAGCCAAACGAACCTACGAACCTAACGAAATACCTACATACACATACACAGATAACTCGGTGGGTCGAGAACATCTCCCACCATATCCATCCGGAGGATAGTTTAACAATACGCCGATGGAAGTAACGCAAACCCGATAGGCTTAGATAGAATTAAAAGTATATTTATGCAAATAATATATAGACATACCTACATATAAGATTGGGTAGTAAAACTCTAGGGGAAACCAACTTAGCGGAGACTTACCAAGTAGGGATGTTAAGACGACTGTTAAAAATAACTGGCCTGAGAGGCGATCACTGTTGATATGAGTACAGCTCACTAGTAGTCCATAATCCAACGACATCAAGGTGTACCACTTACGGAAGACGTGCTTCAAATTGCCCGGCTTGCGTTTTAAATGGGTTCTTCCCCACGGGAGAATTGATGTATATTGTGTCCATTTGTCACCGTCCCCCTTGTTTCCAGAGAAACCTCTGAGTCCGCTGTTTTGTTGTGGACACCCCTGAGATGCATCCGATGAAAATACATATATATAAATATATAAAATATTTTTTTTTATTTCGTTCCAATAATCGCTGCTGAAACCAATACCTTTTGCGTAGAAACAAGCGATTACGATCCGACCCTCTTTTTTGGGACTGGGGGTGTTGCTGGGCGGCACCAGAAAAAAAAAAGAGAAAAATTGAACCTTCGGTTCGTCAAAACACCTTGGTTTCGTTTTGATTTCCCGATTCCGGCGTGGGGTGGTTCCTAAACCCACTTGCGCTTGTGTTTTGATATTTGTTTTCAAGTCTTTTACAATTTTTTTTTAAATTAGTTAATTACTACTTACATACACTACTTATTTGAATTTAAAGTACAAACCTGCTACCATAAACGATGTAAATGTAAATTTCGCGAAAGTACTGAACGAACATCATTTGTAAATCTTAAAGCGTCCAAAAGTGGCAATAACGATAACAACGCAACATCCATTGGATCTGAGAACCAGCTTTTTATTGGTATTGCCTTGTTGCTGTTGAGTTATGATGAATGTATATAAATGGTGAAGGTGATGCTTCTTTTGGGTATCTTCTTTTGATTTTTGAAAGAAGTTTCCTTTTTTTTTTTTTTTTGGGATGAACGCCAAAATAAAGAGAAGCCGTCAGTTTTTTTGGTCAATTGAATTTTTGTTATATATGCGAATGAAAATAAAAAAAAAAAAAAATCAACACACTACACTCTTTGGTACTTTTTTCTTTTTGTTAAGTTTTTTTTTCAACTTTTCACTAACGATTTAAACTTGCTGGGTTTAGAAGAATTTTGTTAATTGTCGGAGGTTGCTTTTGGGTCAAACTTAGATTTAATTTTGCAGATATATGCAATTTTCTCCCGGAAAAAGTGTCTCGGGGACTCGACGGCGGGTTGATGTTTTTGTTGAAACAAAATCACATAACCCAAAACTACCACGATGCGCGAATGACTTATTTTTTTTTTGTCTTGACAGCCGACGGGCTGATGGTGTGCCAGAGCGAAGCAGGTATACTAGTAGGGGATAAAGGTCTGGAAAGATGTAATGGGATGATGTGAGAAAGGAGCAGGGATAGTGAATGGTGAATGACTGCCGGTTCGCTTCAATCGTAGGGATAGATTGGAAAGGGAAGTAGTTTTTTTAAATAAGAAACAAGACTATATGACTTAGGGGAAGGTGGCGGACAGATTGTGGGCGATTCACAATAGGAATTGAAATTAAGGGTTGAGTACGGAATAGGTTTGTTTCTGAGATGCAAATAGGAATGTAGTAAATGGTAGTGTTTCGGATAGGCTACGGATTTTCATTTTCCGGTATTTGTGCGAGCCGTTGAACTATCGGTAGGAAACCTCTAATCTGAGTAATTTTTGGTGATGACAAAGAAAATCTGACTCGGTTAGGCAAGTGGTTACCGTAGGACGGAATCTCTTTGTCATTACTAATTTAAGTCTCAGTCCGTGTTCACGTCGGTCAGTATTTGAGGTGATACCTGAATATCAAAATTTTTCAAATAAGAAATTGAGCGGGTAAAATTTAAATTCAAAATTAATGCGTGTAATATTATAAGGATAGTATTTTAGAGTTCCTATCGAGTGGTTGGATTTAATAGTGTTATCTCGAAAGATACGGCTTTGAGCAACTCGGTATCACAGTGTTGCTTGCTGAAAACTGGATTTACTGAGGAAATTGCACCAGGTAATATGATTTACAAAATGTGAAAAAAAAGGGAAAATTCTAAAGGGTGTCCTGTTTATAGTGAGGAGGAATTTTAGCGGTCATCGAGTAGCCAGTGGCTCGTTGTCACCGTTCGTACTTCGTTTTCGAACCCGTACATATATATGTGTGCTCTAGCAGTGAATGAGAAGTGGAAACGAGTTCGCCTCGCAACTCATCTAACCAAGTTGGAACTCCTTTGGTACTAAGGCGGAGTCCTACCTCACTGGTGTTAAGTGGCAGCTTACAGCACTAAAATCCAGGCCCGTGTAAGACCCGGGCGGTCAAGTAAAAACCTCCTAGTGATCATATTCATCTATATATATCTTTACAAACCCTTTCATACCTATAAAACATACAAATATATATATATCTATACCAAACTATTACGGTGCGAGGCTGCTTATAATTCGATTGGTTTCGATCGAATACCTACCCACCGCTATATGCCCTTAACGCTTGGCGCTTCTGGGTCCGTTATTAAAATTTTCCGGTGGACGGAGTTTGGCGATCTACGGTGTAGGCTGGAGCGGTTTATACAACCAAGAAAAACCACTTTGGCGTGATCATATTTTTTTTGTTTTTTTGTTGAAATCCAAAGTGTTAAATTTCCAATTTGCTTTATAACTTTTATTAGTTCTTACTTATATAATTGAATTTTTGGGGTCAGTGGGGTAAAAGTGTACGCTATTTCGAAGACATACCTAACGAGTCGTCAGTTCTGCGTGGAGTGAGTTCTCCTAAACAACCGAGTACTAAAATAGCAACATTTTGCGACTCCTTAGCTACCCACAAAGAGCTCTCTGTAGGTAGGATAACGGGGGTTTGGGATACCGGACGAAAAGAAGGTCCGCTTGGAAATCCCGGTGGAATACGGGGGCTCAGACCTTGCGGGAACGGGACAGGCACCGTTGCAACCGTTGGTCTGCTTCGTATCGACGCTTTTAAACCTATTTGCCCAACATTTGGTACATTAAAGCAAATTAATTTATTACAGTTGGATAAGACTCATGCCTAAACCTATATAAAATTTATAATCTTTTACATTTTTAATTTTATTATTTCTTATAATTTATGTATGTGTCTAATTTTTTTTTCCTTCGTCAAATAAAATACCCTGTAAATCACGTCAAATGATAACGAAACTTCACGTGTTTTCATGAGCTTCAAGGAGGCTTGAAATGGTGCAATAAATTTTCTTTCAGGGGGGTGTGAAAGGGCTAGCGATGGATAGACAGTAGCCGGACGATACTGTGGTTCGATCGCGATGGTAAATCCGATCTGATTTGCGACTAAGGGGAATTCGAGATTCGGGCCGAATGAATTCCAGGTGGGGTGGGTATAGGCCAAGCTGCATCATCAGCCGCAGCGTTCCTGAAGTGTGGACTATTTGGTGGTGGCTAAGTGTGTTTTCTTTTGGCATGATTTATGTTTTTTTTGGAATAGGCGAGGTCTAGCTATGGGGGCAAGATCCCCCCCTAATCCGGCGAGCTGAGTCGAGCATAGCGAGCATGCCATCGCCTCCATAGCGGACATTCTACCCCCTCTCAGTCCCATCCTACCCGCTTCCTGTCCTCTTATATATTTTACTCAATTTTTTTTTGCAGCTTCTACTTCTACCCTACCTACCTCCACCTCCTATCCTTTTGCCTTATTTCAGTCAGCTGGTTCTATACATTTGTTCTCGGATATCTAGTTATTCCAATTTTTTTGGGATAACTCAAGATAGCTTTCATGAGAGCAACTGTTTTTTCATCAGATGTGGTTTTGCACGCATTACAACAACAGAAAGTTATTCCAGATTGCTGAGAATAATTGAGTGAACGTCCCCATTGATATTTGTTTGAGAAATTACTCGTTGCTTCCCAATCCCAAATTTTCGAAGAAATTATTGTGTGTATTAGTGTGTGAACATTAGTAAAGGCTTTATAGTTCGAGCAGTTTTTTTTATAGACGTCAATTTATAGTCTTTCTATTTAGTGAGATATTTTGTATGCGATAAGTTTTAACTTGCGGGTATACTTTGCGCACCAATAGTAGACTACCAGTAGTTTAAGGTACTGGATAAAAATATTTTAGAAGGAATTTTTCAACTTTTTTTTGTGAGGTTTTAACAAGCGAGGTGACTTATAATATAACTTACTTTATTCCTTCGAGAACAGTAACCCGATGCTCCTGAGCCTTAAGGCGAATCTGTTCTAAATTGATATCCCGATTCTCCCTATCGACCTTGGCTTTGGTTCTCATCTCGTGTTCCAGGAGTTTAAGACGATTTTTTTCTTTCATTTCAATTTCGTGCTCGATGGTTTGCCGACGCATAGCTTCTTGACGTGCTACACTTTCTTCTTGTCTAAAATGATCAGTTATTTAATTTAAATTACATTTGGAATAATACTAATTTGTTACTTTTTAAGATTTTCCTCTTGGACTCGTTGCTGTTGCGACAACTGATCCTCGTAGCGTCTTCTTGCTAGTTGATCTTGATATTGAGCTCGTTGTTGTTGTTGCTTTGTCTCTTCCTAGGTTTTTTTTATGTTTTAAGTATTAAACTAATTCATTTTAGATATGACTTACAATTAAAGTTTTTCGGCGTTCCTCATGATCAACGCGCTTCTGTTCAGATTTTGCTTGCTCAATATGCGCCTCGTACTCCTTCACTTTAGCCAAATATTCCTGCTGTCGTGTGCTTTCTTGCATTTTGGACAGATCCAGAGCTTCCCTAGCATGCCCTTTAATAAAAAATTGAAATAAATCAATCACTTGGATGATTGCATAATCGGGCACTATATAAAAACTCACTGGACTTTTCTAATGTTTTGGCAGCTTCGGCGGCTCGCTCCAAAGCAGAAGAGTCAAATCGGTACGCCTCCATGGCTTTCTTTTCGGCCTTAGTTAAGCCAGGGTCACCAGTAGCCTGACCTGCTGTTCCTACATTTGAATCTGCGGCAGTTTCCTGCGTTGGAGGTTGTTGATAATTTCTTCCCAAAATCCAGGACATGGTATTTTTGTATTTTGTTTTTAATTGATGTCAGAGTGAAATTATATTGAGAATGATGAAATTTTACAAGAATTTAAATTTATCAATCAGCAAAATTCGCGTGAAAAACGTGCACGCAATTCGGCTGACGGACTGTTTTTGACAGTTTGTTTTTATTTTTTAATCAACGTCTTACATGAGCGAATTTTGTAGATACATTATACAAATTTTAAAAACAATATTAAGGCTTAATCACATTGAAATTAGAAGATAGATATTGTAAATATATTTTTAAAAGCGTTTTTATTTAATTTTCTTGTAATTTTTTTTTTTAATTTTCAAAAACAATCTCGGTATTCTAATTTAAAGAACTTAACAATTGGAATAATAAATAAAATATATATTAATAATAATAAATTTTTATTTTATTAAAATTAAAAAGAATCGAAATACCTATTGAGTTTTCATAACTATTCATTTTATTTTTCAAAAATCCTTAATAAAACATTTTTTTTTGAAAAAATTATTATACAGTGTTATTAATAATTTGCAGGTTTATTTGTATAAGAAATTTTATATAAATCGGTAGAATCGTTAAGGAAAAAGTCGAAAATAAATAAATCGATTCATTGGCAGATTAAAATTATTTTTTTATGCAAATGCTACCTAAACAATATGTTCCCACCAATGCGAAGGAAATGGTACGAGGAAAACCAAGATATTTTGTAGCACCTTCTGAAAATATTTGTGGAAAGGAGTACGTTTTAGAATGAATTAGAATTTTTAACACAATACTCATATCAGAAAAAGATGAAAATGTTGAAACTTGGCATTTTCCGCGTCCCATTCTTTCATTCTAAAAATTATCCTTTCTTTTTCTAAAATTGATTACTTTTTACACTCATGTAACCATTCACGTATAGTCTTATGATATTATGAACAGACCCAATCAGAAACCTGTCAAAACATGACATATGCCAAAATTCACCAATTGTCCCTGAGAATAATAAAAAATACTCGGATCTCGGAATTACTTTGGTTCTTCGTTTCTATATTTATTATTGGTATGTATAGGTAATATAATTTTTGTAACTTTAATACATTTTCCTAAATCCTTGTCATAGAGTAGTAATGTATTTTGCCAAAATAATTCAGCGCTCTTTCTACACTGTACCAACAAAGTATGTCCGTCGCAAAGCAAATCCCGGCATTGGAATACAAACACAAATCTTCAGAAGGGAAGGTATCCTCGAAACAACTGAAAATATAGAAGACTTTGAGAATTTGGAAAGTGACTTTATGGAAGTCCACAAAACTCACAAGCAACATGAAAGTGAAATGATGGACCAAAAGGAACAGATGCGTCTATGGCTTGTAAAAAATAAATATTTCAAACAGAAACTACCCAACTTTCTCACCTATACAGAGAAGGAACAAATAAAGTTGTTACATTCCCGCGATTCGGAAGAATGGACCATTGAGCGATTAGCTGAAAGTTTCCCAGCAACTCCGGAAATCATTCAGAAAATCATTAAATCGAAATGGGTTCCAAAATCAGCGAAGAGAATCAAAGAACACGACGAGAATGTGATGAATAACTGGCAGTACCTGAATAAAGGTCAATTCCCTCAAATCAATCGCCACCTCAAAGAGCATCTTGCCAAATTTTCGGCTAGAAAAAGGGAAGATATAGAAAACCTTGCAACAGGTTGGTCTCCTCGTGCGCCACTGCCAAGGCCAAAGAGGACAGATTTTTTGAGTTTGATTACAAGCTGCAAAGGTTATGCCGACAAAGATCCACCACAGACTATGCTTATTGATTCAAAAACGAAGAACTTATCTAAACTTCCTGCAGTTGATGATGAAGAAACATATATTTCAGATAAAATCAAAGATAAACGAACAATGCGTCTACAGGAACTAAAAACCTTGAAGCTTGAGGATAGGGAATCAACACCGGCAGTTCGTTTGGACAATCCCAATGGAACAGGGATTATTCCAACTGATCAAATATTTTCGCTGGAAAGGTATTCAACCGATGAAATTGTTGTGAGCAGAGAAGATATGAAAAAATACGAAATGACCAGAGTCAAAGATAAAATTTACATACCAAAAAAGCTCAGGCGGAAGGGGGCAACATACAAGGTCGAGGACTGCTATTATGATTATGATGGAGAATTATTGTATCGAGTGCCAGGCATGACTGGAAAAGTATAGATGAATATTTGCAAACAATAAATTGGAGTTACCCAGTACCCCTTTGAATCCATTTACCTACTTGTTAATAATAAACTAATAGATGTGTAAATAAAAAAATTGTCAATAATCACAAATTAAAATAGAAATCGAATGATTATTAATTATTATTTGCAGCAACGATATCATAGACAGGAACGGACCGGCTAACTTATTTGCAATTTGTTAGTCTTTATGAGACAAACTTTCTCATAAAAGTGGATTAAATATTGAGCTGTTATGGCCCATGGAATACCTCTAGAGGGTCATGACAAATATAGAGCTTCGATCGCTAAACTCTTGCGCCCAACTATGTAATTCGCTTGTACAATAAAGTTGTTCGAATTCGCAAAAATTTAGACTTTCTAATTCTTTAGTAAAGCACTTATTAACTGAAAAGAACAGAGCTAATAGAAGATTATGTGGCGAAGAGTCAAATACGCGAACAGTGGATACTACTTTCCAATACAGTACCACTTAAAAATTCCATATGAAAAAACTTTCGAAAAATAGTCAGTACATGCCTTATGGGAGAGCTTTAAAATACACTGGTGCCTGTTGCCGAAATTGCCACTGAAAATATCCACTGGACTGCTGATTGTGTGCCTTTACCATGCACTCAAGCCTCGTTGTGTGCTTTTAAAATAAACACATTGAATTAGAGTTACCACTGCTACGTTTGTTGTAATTTAGCATGCTTACTACGGAAACCCTGTAAGAGCTGTAAAACAGTACAAACTTATTGGCATCTATTGCAGAGTGAAAGGCAAATATCCAATATTCCCTGTACTGAAAATAAAAATTGAAAAGAGTAGAGGTATTGAAGAATGCCAACATTTTTCCTGTTATACATCTACCTACAGTCTTAACCTGCTGGATAGACTAAACGTTGAAACTAGAATATTCTCATAAAAACGCCTATTACGAGCTTTCAGAGCAAACAGAAATCAAAGTGTAAATGTAGAAACTTAAATGTATTGTTTTTACATCTTTTACTGCATTTACAAAAACAAAACGAAAATTTTACAAAAAAAAATAGTTTATCCTTTTTCATTAATTACTCTAAACTAGTCGTCATGGAAATTAAACACACCCATTGACCAGAGAATGCTATTTGTATTTTCTATGTGCACTGTTTCACACAAGTATGTATTTGACGAGCTGACAATTCCTTCACCAAATTCTAATACCGAATGATTTAAGTTCCATTTGAGTCCGCTTGAAGTAACTGTTGCCCTGCCACCAACAGGAAGCAATGCACACCATCGATGATTGTCGACTAGATCCTTTGGTATGTATATGGTATGCTGCCCCGCTCTTAGTAGCCACGTCATAGAACTGCATCCAAGTAAGTACACATTAAGGGATGGTTTGGTTTTGAATAAAGTTTGTATGTTTGCCATGATGTGGTCTAAACGTCCTGATGTATCATGGAATACAATAATGTCATTAATTCCATTTGTTTGCATTATGGGCTCCAGGAAATGTATTGCTTTAGTGAAATCAGTATAGTTCTGATCTGGTGTGTGAATTCGTTGTATCGACACATCGTTAAAATAGTTCGAAGTCTCCTCAGTGATTGAATCAAAATCGCCTGTTATGAAGTCGGGCAGTTTTAATTGATTGTCAATTTCGTGCGTCAATAAGAATTCCCTCCACCGATTTGTGCCGCCGTCAACGGTGCATCGGTATTCAGCATTCTCCCATAGATTTATCACAATATCTTTAGGTATTGTGACCTTGCGGTTGATCACAAGGCATACATAACCTTTAGTCAGTTTAGAGCCATTTATGATATTTCCTGGATGCCATTTGCAATGATTTATTGAATTTTGACTACTAGTCATTTGCAATTAAATATTGTGTAAAATTTTTAAATAATGTTAACTCAGATTTTGAATTTTTTAAGTACCAAACCAAAATGTTTCGGTGGTTCGGGTTGAATTTGCCCGGCTTCGTACACTCATTTCACACGTAACGTAAACATATACTAGTTTTTTCATGAATGTTTATTTTTTGTAAGTTATATGTCAAAAAGAAACCTGTTTGCTTTAACAACGAGTTGATGTATTTGGTTCCGTTTATTATAAGTGAGGTGGTGGAGTTCTGTTCTTTATTCCTTCAAATATGTTGTACGAAAATGACAACAATTGACAACTTTCACACGCATGCGTAGAACTTTGATTTTTTTTACAGTGAGCTAGGGGTCTCTATAGGACAGGTTTTAAATATTACGGTGAGGAAACTCTGTTAAATATGATTAAAAAATGTTTTAATTTTCAATGTTGGCCTTTTTAGTATAGCACTTTTGTTCAATTTGTCTTTAAATTAGAAGGTATTTCAACACACGGATACTTATATTCGGTAGATTTATTATTAAAGATAATAATTAAAATGGTTTTAATATGGTTCTTCTATTTTTAACATATTTTTAAAGTTTGCAATATTAATAATCAAAATAAGAAATTCGCGGCAACGAAAAACTGTTTTGATAGTTCTTGTTAATACTTCCCTCTGGTAATGTTCTGATAAGTTTTTATTTTTGTACCTAGGTACTTTTTATTGGGGAAATTTTAATGGAAACATTTTTTGGATTAAAAGTACAAGTGTAGCTTTTTTCAATAATAAAACTTACCTGAAAACATTTAACTAAATGAAATATCATATTTTTCGAAAAGTAGTTATGCATCACTTTTAAAATACATATGTACCTACCTATTTACTCTCAGTAAAAACCAATTGCAAATTAAAAAAATAAACCATTAAACAAAACGTATGTATAAATAAAAACCTACTTATGTGAAGTTTTTCTGTAATTAAGTTCACAGCGTACAAAAAGCTCGGTGGGTAAGAGGGGGCATGCTGTCCCCCTGCACCCCCCTGCCTGGGCCAATTATAGGATTTGGGTTGTGGCCAAGGTTGGTGGCGTCAAGGTTGGGTGGGGTCAAGGTTGGGTGTATGCAACGTTTTTTTAGGTTTTGACGTGAAACGAAACCACAACAGTACATAGTTTGAAATCAATTTATATTATCCCAAGAAAAATGCACATACCACAATACTTACCATACCGAAATTGCATACTGTCATCTGTGGATTGGTAAACAACTGTCCACACAAAAAAAAAGTTGTCGGCAGTCATCATTTGCATACATTTTGTATGAAAAATGAAAACTTTAAAAATCAATTAAAAATAGAAATAAAAGTTTCCTCACTTTAAAATTGTTAAGGGTTTTCCAGTAAGAGGTGTTATTTTGATATTCAAAAAAAGAAATGCGTTGTTGAAGCGTGTATCGTTCCATTTTTATTAATAGCGTAGTTTCTACTTGTCAAATGTCAAAAAATGACAGCTTCAAAAGTGACAGCTACCGAAATAGCGGGCTATTCAAAATAACACCTCCTTATTGGAAAACCCTGGAAAACCCTTGGGTTTTCCAATAAGAGGTGTTATTTTGATATTCAAAAAAAAGAAATGCGTTGTTGAAGCGTGTATCGTTCCATTTTTATTAATAGCGTAGTTTCTACTTGTCAAATGTCAAAAAATGACAGCTTCAAAAGTGACAGCTACCGAATTAGCGGGCTATTCAAAATAACACCTCTTATTGGAAAACCCCTTATTTATTGTTTTTAAGCATAAATCTACCGAATAAAAGTATCCGCGTGTTAAAATTCGTGCTCACCTAAAGGAAAGTTTAGCCATATTTTGTTTTGTTCTAGTTTGTTCACTTCTGTAAGGATTCCGTATGGGCTCAAAATTAGCAAAATCAAAATAAAACACTCAAATATTAGGCGTATTTCTTTTTCACTGGACAGAGTTCGAACACATAAATTATGCACGGAACTGGTTCCAAACCAAAGCGAGCTCTGAACTCTGATATGTTTTTTAAATATACTTCAAACACACAAATCAGAATACATTTTCATTTTAAACATAAAAAGCAATATAACACAAAACCTATTCTTTTTTGTACACAGATACACACCAGATACAGAAAATCAATTCTTTCGCCATTTGTATCTGATTATTTTTTTCTTTACATTTTCCTCCTTGAGACACATGGCATTTGGTGCGTTTAGCAATCTTACTCACATGCTCAGTGAATTATGTCCGAGCACATCGAGTGCGATCCACACATTTTCAGAACGAAAAAAAGAAACACACATTTGGAGCTCTGAATGCTCTGAGTTAAAAAGAAACACAAACCAATTTTTTGACAACCCAGACTCTGCTCTGAACAAAAAAAAGGAAAACGGCTATTTGGGAAACGCCTCCTTTCAGTTGGGAAGATACTTTTAATACCTGGTATACTTAATAGATGCAATTTTTTAACCTGAGCAATTTTGGCTACTCCGGCTATCACTTACGTCCGTCACCATCATATGTATAGAAATTGTAAGCTGAAACAGAATGGTGTAAAAGCATTCATAGCTGAAGATTCTGTGCTTCTAACTGTGTTCTTATGCGGGATCACAATAACAGCAAACTCACGATAGCTATATGGTTCGGTCTCGGAATGCGGCCATTGCAAGAAGTCAATGAAGTCAGCCTGAGAATGTGGGCGGAAACCGCGCCCTATCCCAAGGTGTCCCCTTATAATTCAAAAGCCGACAACATATTGGAAGAGGAAGTATAACAAAATTATGAGTATGATGAAGGTTAATATTTATAAAACCACTAATTTCATTTTTCGAAAATCTAAAATTTTTTATGAACTTTGCATTCTTAAAAACGAAAATCAAATTCATAATACTACCCTCTCCTTTAGTATGATAAGCTTTGCCACCGGTCAGTTAGCCGATTTTATTTAATCTAATTTTTTTTTCTCGATCATACAACTAAATTTCTTCGCCAGAGCCGTTACCAAATAAGGAAATTATAAAAAGTGGGCGTGGAAGTAGGCGGATTTTACTAAATCGAACTTTTTTTTTCTTTTTTATTAAAATAAACTAGCAAAAATCTTTAAAATTGTTTGAGTCGTTTCTGAGAAACTAGATAAGTGGACATGTCAATGGGCGGAACTCACTTAAAGTATTTTTTAAATTATTTTCTTATTTATAAAAACAAACTCTGAAATGTTGATTCAAATCGTTAGAGTTGTTATTTACTGAAATGATAAAAATAGGCTGGAAGTGCGGCATTTTACATTTTTTTTAAATTGGTCTCTTGTACAAAAGAACAAAGTCACTTGACACTACGATGATAGGGACTTGGGTTGACATAACGATGATAGAGAACACCAAAAAAGTGGGAACCGCAATTCCGTCTGTCTGTCTGCCTGTACAATGCTCTAGAGCCTAAGCGGCTAAATGGATTTTCTTCAAACTAAGTATTTAAGCGTTTTATTTGATTTTTGAATCGTTATTTAGGCCCAAAACTAACGGTACCACCTCGAAATCGGCTCTAACGGAACGATGTTAATAAAAAAATGCAATACCGCTTTCACATGCCAAATCGATCTATCATGTCGACGAAGTAGTTCGTTGTTGCATGAGCATTCACACGCACATACGTCGATGTATAATTTTATGTTAAAACCAGCTGGAAAATAGAAATGTTGTCAAATTTACTTTAAAAATATAAATTATTGAAGTGCAAATGTCTGTACATCATATTATTTTCAAGAATTAATTAAGCAGATTAATTTTATATGAAAGAAAAATGCAAATAAGATAACTTCAAAATATGAACATAAGCAGACAACAACAAAAAAAAAAAACAAAACAGATACTGTGCCGGTGTACTAGTTCGCGTTCCTATTTACACGCCATGTCGACATATCACTTCGATCTCCAGAAATCGAACTGCGGTGTCGACACAATTTCTTTTCACACGTCCTAAAAACCATGCCTACACTATAGATCGACGAAGTAGCTTGCGGCGGCGGCGTGTGAAAGCGGTAAATAGGCATAATCTACAGTTTGGTTCAAATTTTGTATACACATATATTTTGTTATTAACGAAACGACTGGATAGCACGAATTTGCTCTTATGTTCGATTACATCGTATGTAAAAGATTTCTATTAAAAATCTAAATATATTTTTAAAGTCGTTTTTTGCTTAATTTTTTTGTTAAATTGGTATGACAATCTAAAATATTTAATAATATAAACTTAAAAACAAAAGATTAAATCGCATTTATCAAAGAAAAATAATTCAAAATTCTGAAATAAATACTTAAACTAATTTGAGCTAAAAAAAAGTACGCCATTTTATTTCTTGGATAAATTTGAATTCATGAGAAAAATTTTTAAAAAATCTGTGGAGCGGTTTATGAGAAAAATAATTTTTTAAAAAACTTTTTGAATTTTTTTTTTAAATAATAAGCAGTTTTCAAAATATAAATTTTTCAATTTTTTTTAAATCTCTTAAAAACACAAAAAAATATTTATTGAAAATATTGGTATGCAGTATAAATTGGGCAACCTAAACCTATATTATGTATGAAATTTCGAGAGAATCGGTTAAGGAAATGACTTAATGAGATAGTCGAAAGCAAAAAAAAAAACAGTCCTATGGAAAGTACCGTTTTTAGACACTTAAACAAAAAATTTCAACCATATCATCGGTCGTATCTAAAAAGCTGCACTGATTTTTTTAATCAAAGTCGTTAGTGCCGTTTCCGAGAAAAATAGACTTTAATGTAACGTTTATAAAGCAGGTACCGTTATTTTTTTAGCTAAAAAAAGTTTCAATTTCCACTCTGTACAATACCTAAAAAAAAACTATACCAAGTTTGGAGCAATTCGGCCCACCAGTTTGGGCTGTAGGTAAACTGACAGACAAACATACAGACGGAAAGACCATCTTTTTCCGTCTTCGCTATCATCGAAATGTCATGTTTGATTGTTATCTCAAAACTTTTTTTCCACAAATGCATAACTTGTCTTATAGTATATAATCGCAAGTAATAAAGTAGCCGCAAAACTGTAGATAGGCGATTCCTGTACGGTCGAGACGTCATCGCCCAAGGTGGAGAAGAGCGCCTTCGGGCCAGTAGGACTATGTCCGATCGGGACCGAAAGGGATAGGGCGAAGCAGGAGAAGCAGTGCTGCTGGTTGCAATGCGAACAACCAGATATTCAAAGTCGTTTAATGTCGTTTTTATTTGGCAATACGGAATCTGCTGAAAGTGTTCACTTGGGAAAAAATGACAGTTCTGATTCTGAAAAGAAGAGAAATTTGCTTCTGGATTTAAAATCAGATTCGGAACCAGAAGCACTTACACATTCATAATACTTGAACGACAAGCTTGACTGTTGTCATTTTTTGTATCATAAATTGTGCAACAAACATATTTTTTGAATTTGAATATTTCCTCGAACACAATTATTTTCACACATACAAACTCATTACAATTCAGAATCGTCAGAATCACACAAAAGTGTTCAGTTGGGATCCCGGATCGGAGAAGAATTCCGGATTGCCAAATAAAAACGCCATAAGACATACCGTCTTGGCCGACTTATATAGATTTAGGGAAATTAGGTATAAGGAACAGTCGGGGTGGCACCAAAAAAAATGTTAAAATATGTATGTATGCGGGGGCATTATGTACATGTATTTGCGCGTATGAATATGTATGTACGTATGTACATATGTATATATCGCAAGTAAAAAAATTGAAGAAAAGTCAAAAGCTTTTGCTTTTTCGTTCCATCAAAAAAGTAACCATTTATAGCGAGTTTCATTCAAATTTCAAAAATCACCCCTCAAAATCGAGATTTGATCTTTTCAATGAAACTTTTTTCCAGATTGATTTGTAGTATTGGCGACTGACTTACACACATTTCTGAAAAAAAAACACATCATCATAAGATGACGAGGAAGACGAAGACGAATCAATCAAAAACTCCACTGAATTTATAAAATAAAAATTATTAACTTCTTCGTCCATTATTTCTTTATTTTTTAGCACGGATTGGCACCAGTTCACAACAATTTAATTACAAAATATTTTCCATTTGACCCTTGTCAGAAAAGGCTGTTTTACATGTATGTGTGCATGCAGATCAAATCTGCCAACCCATCAAAGATCCAATCTTTCGTGTTAAGATTTGATCTAGATTTGGTCTTTTTTTTTGAATGAAAATCTCAAAATTCAAAAATATGAAATCTTTTGTCGGAAAGAGCAGATCTTTTCTGGAATGAAACTCGCTATTAGTTTTGGAACCACTAAATTTTACGCGGTATTTTATTTATTTGACAATACTGTCAAATTATAATACGCTTATGACGTTTTTATTTGGAAATGCGGAAGTCTTCCGTACTCTTCTCAAAGCGTTGACGTGGGAAAAAATGACGGTTCTAATTATGAAAAGAAGAGAATTTTGCTTCTGGATTTGAAATCAGAAGCACTCAAACATTCATATACATACTTGAACGACAAGTTCGACTGTTGTCATTTTTTGTATAATAATTGTGCAACAAACATTATTTTTGAATATTTCCACGTACACAATTATATTCACACGTACAATCTCATTAAAATTCAGAATCATCAGAATCACAGAATCACACAAAAGTGTTTAGTTGGGAATGGGATCCTGAATCGGAGAAGAATAATTCCGGATTGCCAAATAAAAACGCTATTATACCACGCTGCCGTTGTAATTCCACGTACCAGGGACACACGTTTTAAGTAATCTAAAAATGAATTTGAAAAACTGAGGTACTGTCTTACCTTAGGATTAGAAGTATCACATAAGTGATCTTTGATGAATATGGAAAGACGATCGGAAACAGAAAGGAGCCCTGCGTCACAACCATTTATTTATGAATATAAGACTTGTATAGGATTTCTGTAGTAGGTTGTAGGTACAATGTACATAATACAGAAATACTTACCAGCATTAAAAATAATCGTTAAAAAACTCTTATTTCAATATCTCCAAACTTTAAACTTGGTGGTTGTTTTGAAGCTGCTTTCTGTTTTAATTTCAAGGTTGTTTGAAAAGAAAACTCGAACATGAACAGCTAGTCAAAAATATAATTTATTTATATTTCGAATGATATTTTAAAGGTTATTATAATACATACTATCGGTCTTATAAAATTAAGTATTTTAGCCTAAGAAAGCTAATAAATTATATTAAATAAAAATAAAATAAAATATTTTACAAATAAAAAAAAAATATTCCTAAATAAAAGTAATCGAAATGAGTAGAACATTAGTGTATGTGCATAATTAAGAGTAGAACGTAAGCACTGGTGTTTGGTTACCCCTAGCCAATATAAACGGACAGCTTATATCGCTCGTAAGCATCTCAAGCCAAGACATATAGAGCGGTGGGGATATTGCTTCCTTCAAATTAAAATTTAAATCATTATTAGGTCATTTAAAAATATAATTTTTCTTAAAGTTTACCCTTCTTGGCATTGGCAAGGACATCACAACCAAGGAGGCCTTAGATGAGTGATCTACTAGTAGCTCATGTATACGCAATTGTCGATAGTTTTTTTCTTCAAGATTATGAATTTCTTCCTCAGTAACTGATCCATTTGGATTTGATGACGTTTGAACAAAACCATCTAAAAGTCGTCTGTGTCTGGTTATGGTTTCTAATCGAGGTCTATCAGTTACACCTTGTAACATTACCAGCGAAGAGTAATTTATTCGAAGTTTTTGCAGAAGGCTTGACATGCTAAAAGAAAAAAGAAAGTTTTAGTATGGAACTTTAGCATTGCAGATTTGTGGAAGATATACAAACCTCTTTTCTTCTTCTTCTAAATCTAAACGGCGATTTGTCAAAGCGAACACACGTAGTTTGCAATTAGACCAATTCGAACGCATAGAAATGATGTACGGTAGCAACATTGTTAATCCTTTTGGAATAGAGAAAGATTAAATATAAACACGCATAATAATTTACTACCAACAACAGTCTTATTCATAAGAGCTCGCTAAACGAATAAATAGCTAAGCAGTGCATAAGGACTTATGTTATGTAGCCACTATACAATTCCTTATTTATATTTACAAAACAGTTTTAACCCAATTGGGTCAAATAAAGTATTCTGGTATTCTCTTTCTGACACAAGATTTTTGCCTGAAACGTATTTACATACAAGCTATACATAACATAAGTTTATGCATAAGATTAGGAGTATTGTAAAGGTAACATAACTCGTTATTAATGAATTAGACTGAAAGTGGATTGTACATTTGAATATTTCAAACGAACCTCCATCATCATACATCCACCAAACATCAATAGTTCCTTTCGGCTGCTTCCTAGCAAACACTGTTACGGCATCTAGAATATCCTTTGGCAACTCAGAACCACCTTTAGTCGAATAAACTATGCTATCATTTGTAATTTGCAGCTTTTTCATGCTGTTCATGTTTGGCATCGGGGGAGGTTGTGGTACGGTCAAAGTGCTTGTCGCGCTTATCATACCAGGCAAATTTAAATTTGAATCTACATGAAAGATATCCGAAGTAGCTTGCATGTGTGGAATTGTCATATTTGCAACGCCCTGTGACTGTAAATGATTCATTGCACTCCCATTGATAGCAGGTAAAGGCGTTCGAATTTCATGATTAAGTTCAGAGAAGTCAAGACCATCAGGGACTCGAAGTATTGCTACGCCCATTCGTAGAGAGAAGGCATTGCTATGCAAAAAAAAAAAATACGATAATAAAAATTATTATTGATGTTTTACATTGAATTTGACCAATAACTTACTGCAAAATTTCGAAGTATGACGAAACTTCTTCCTTTTGACACTGCCTCCAGTCGTTTTTATAACCCATAAGGACAATATTTGGAGTAAGTTTTCCAAATCCACTCGCCTTTATAAGGGCAGAGGTACCATCTTCCATTGTGAAACCATCAATAACATTATAGAAGGCTTTAATTTTTCGTGCATCCAAATACTTTTGACCTTCTTCAATAAGGGTTTTTCGGTTCTTATAACCTAGTTTAAGCTATTCCAAAAAGAAGTTGAATATAGGTATATAAATTTGAAAAATAATAAAGAATAAAATGCTCTTGAAATTACCGGAACAATTTTTCCGACCATCATAAGCGATGTATTTTTGGTAATTAAACTACCAAGATCAATTAGTGGTGGTCGGACTTTAGGATCCCCGGCAAGAACTAGCACTTGAGGATGATAGTTTTTAACGTGGTCAGAAATAGTATTTAGTTTTTGTGTTGCAGACAGGGCAGTTTTATATGTTTGGGCTTGAGTTGAATCACCCCAGTTAACATCTAAAAAAATTAAATTTGTATAACTTCATTCACGAAAATATTTAAATATTCTTACCTGGTTTCCTATAGACAACAATCAGGTACAAAGCGAATATTATGATAAGCGTTATAAGAGATGATTTCCATTCGATCAAAAACATTATAGCCACGCATAGTATGAATCCAAATAAGCTAAGCCATACGTTGTAGTACTATTAGATAAAACAAATTTATTATTATAGTTTAGCTTATTTTTATTATTATTATTATTATAGTTTAGCTTATAGTTAACGCTTATTGCACTTTTAATCCACGACTTGTCTAAACCATGCAATGGAAGTTGGTATGAGAGTTAAAATTTTCGATTACAAAAATTTAAATCCATGAAGAAAATCTAGTACAATATATATAAACTGTATTAACTCTGCGGAGAAAATTGAACTAAATTTCGACATTTTTTCGATTGTAGAAATGTCAATAATATTCTGAATGATTCCCTCGCCCTCCGGAGTTTATTTATCGGATTTTGTAATCGAGGTGTTTATATTTTTAATACAAATATGATTCTATAAATTAATGTCAAATAATGTCAATTTGTTATTCCTTCGCTAAACCGCTTTCTTCCACCAAAAACGGCAGTTAAAATTGTTGACCCACGGATCAAATACTTGAATCACGTTTGCACAACTGGCATAACAAAAGTATTTTTTTTTTGTTCTGAACTGTGAAGAACAAATTTTGACATTTCTATCATAATAAAAATGTCCCCTGGCAAAGCATAAGATTTCATCTTTTTGAATTTTGAGAGTTTCATTTCAACATAAAGACGAAATCTAGATCAGATGTCAACATGAAAGATCTCATCTTTGGTAGGTAGGCAGATTTGATCTGAATGCACGCATACATGTAAAACGTTTTTTCTGTCAAACATCAAATGGAAACTATTTTGTTATTAATAGTGTGATACATACAATTCAGAATCAGTGAAATTGTTTCCGGTTGTTTTATTGGGGGAACGTATTCCGGACGGCCAATCGAAAAGAACATTAGTGAGGCCAATTTGAACAACGTCCTTGCTTGACAGCTAATATGAACCCACAGTACACATATTAAAGGTAATATATCCGGTTTTCATTTTCGTTTAAGTTCGGACATGTGTCAAAACTCGGAGATACTCGTGTCATATTTGGCATGGGCATATGCATGGGACAAACATTTACTACTTTTAAATAACAGTTATAAATATCTTCTACTAAAATAAAAAGTTATGGATCAAAAATTGTAAGTAAAACAATAAATTTAATTAAATGTCATCTATATTCCGCTTTTCGGTTCGACCAAAATATTGTCGATTCACCTAATTGCTTCGTTCCATCAGTTTTTCTCTTATAGTTTTTATTTTTAAAAAAAGATTTAAACCTTAATGCCTTTAGCCAGAGGTACTAGGCAATTTTAAGTTGTTCCCGATTCATTCAGTTGCCTTTGCCAGCTATTTTATTAATGGTATTAAAACAGGGAATATCTTAAAGGTACCTCTATTTTATTTGTTTTTTATTTTAAGAATATGTATAAGCTACTATACAATGTAAGAATTTTTGTACCAGCGAGTCGCGATTGGGACTTGATTTTGAATAATACGATTCTGCATGCTTATGTGCGATTTTAGAGTTTTAATCTCCTTACTTTTTACGATTATGTCTATGTTACGATTATGAATTTATAACACTAAAAGCAGTTATAGAATCAAATAAACAAAATCTGTAATGAAGTTGAAATAACTTTTTGTAACGTTTTCGAATTTATGCAATGACTCGGAAATCAAGAATTACCAAAATCACGATTAAGCACAATATGTAATTAGAAAATAACAACTTTTGATCGATGACTGAAATCAAAAGTATAACCAGAATCTGAGTTATGTTAGCAAAATCAGTAATCAAAGTTAAATAACTTTTTGCTAACGTGAAAAGATTATGAAAATAAAAATTTAGAAATTTTAAATCTTATTTCAATAACAGGCGTTTTTGCGCTCTGCTAATACCTGTTACTGAATGGCTCTTACTGAAATATCGACCTATCCTTAGGTGTATATAACCAAGAATCTTAATATGGAAAGCATCTCCAAGAAAAACTGCAGAAATCTAAGATCGCAATAAATGTGGCCTGGAGAAATTGTTTTAACAATAAATATATCAATCATAGCAGTAATTATAGAGTTTTCGAGGCTGTATGAGAGTCTGTTCTATTCTATGCTGCACAGGTATGGGGAGTAAGAAGATCCGACACTGTGGAAAAACTTCTCAGGCTTTACGTATAAAGAACCTTTCGCTTACCACCAAACTCACCCAACTATATGATAATGCTGGAAACTGGACTATTACCACTTTTCATCAAAACATTGAAACTGCACATTGACTATATAATAAGGGTTTTACAAATGCCCAAGCAACGTTTGCCGAAGAAAATAGCCCTGCAAGCAATCCAGAGCAAAACGGGATGGCTTAGTGAATGGTTGGATTTAGCTAGACAAAGCGGTATAATCTTGAACCTGAATATAGAGGAGGTTTGAAGCTGGAAACCAATAATGTATGAGGTTATAGAACGGATGGATGATCAGCTTAGAAGGAGGTTCTTAGAAGAAGCAGCGGGAGCATTATATATGGAGATATACAGCCAATTTGAGCACAATTTACTGCTTAATTACTATTTTCGAGATTCGTGTAGTACTGAAGAAATTTCCACCATATTCCGTTTGGAGAACTTCTTTGTTTGGACTACATACCACATAGGCAAGATCTGCCAATAATATGTGGCATATGTAATATGAATGAACGAGAGGACACTTTCCATTTTGTATGTAGATGCCCTGTGCTGAGGGAGACAAGAAGAAATATCTTGGGAGAAGATTACCTATCAAATGAACAAACTATTCAGCTTTTGAATGCGGTGGATGTAACAAAAATATTTCAATTTTGCAAAATCGCGCTTGCTTACAAGCTTCAAATACTATCAGGAAACTTTTAGCAAAAAAAAAACGAGTGTAATTATCACTTAAATTAAATAAATGTTTTTGAAAAAATAAGTACTATCTAATTGTAACAAACTTCACATCAAAATTATAATTCTGTAGTTTTTTAATAACCTTTGTCAATCAGGCAGACGGCAAAGCCATGTCATATTGATTTTTGTAATAACATTGTGAACTTTCCAAAATTCATATTAATAAATCACTTACTATACCACTCGACCCATCCATATTTGTATGTAGATTTGCCAAAAATCAGAGTTCATGTGTTTAATCTCAGAGACATTTTGTCAAATATGACAACCAAATTTTTGAACTATAACAATCGAATTTTGACAACATGAGCTCTGTATTACCTTATAATATGTGTACCTTTTAGGGTAGTATATAATGCCGAATGTCAGAATCTGAGAACATCAAAATCCCAAATGCCAAACAAGCTAACAGCACGTTGGGGATTGAATCCCGCGTTTCAGTGCTTCCTAGGCTCGATTCACATTATATTAGCAAAACCGATAAAGCTAAGGAAGGTTGGCAACGGTTTGGAAAAACTATGTTTCGGAAATATAGCTCCCTTCTGTGGGCATCATAAATAGCACTTTTGTAAGCAAAAACTGTTCTTATTTGTATGCTTAAAGTCGACCAATTTTACAAGGACAGGTCTGCGTTGACAGTTTGTGGTAGCTATTTCGTTTTGGCGGCGCCGTCAGACCAATTATGTTGTAGAAAAATAACACATTTGGTGTAGTGGAGTAATCTTGCCAAGCTTAGCTACAGATCTATTAAATCATAAGTTAAGTTTTTTCGTCGACATAAAACTTCGTTTTTTCTTCTTCTTCACCACTACACCTTCTCTGTCTCCAAATATAAAGCTTATTATATGAAAGAAACAACAAAAAACACAAGTGTAATTCTCTGCTCACTGCTAAAACTTCTTAGAGGAAATAACATTTCAAATCCAGGACTCCAGAATAATTAAGAATTAAGAAAGAGTTAAATGTCAATCACATATACAAATTTACCTTAAATGTTGGCCTCCAACCTAACGGCTTTATAAGTGCTGCATGGAATGTACAAAAGTTTATCAAGGCATATGATGCCAAGTAAAAATTTGAAATCATCGGTGCGATAACATTTAATTCACCAATCAAAAGAAATCCAGCAGAAAGTAGGAATGTCAAAACGTATCCACGATAAGGTTCCCCGTGTTTGCCATAAGGTTTTGAGAAATAAATTAAACCAGGATAAATTTGATCTGTTCCAAGTGATTGAACCAAACGTGGAACTGACAGAAGATTTGTCAAAGCAGTACTTAAAGTTGCAGCAAAACATCCAGCGTAAATTAATGGACCCCATACTGACATAAGTTGCATAACTGAATACGAGTTCGCCAAACCAAATTCACAAGTCTGAAATTTAAGAATTTTAAATTTATATTTCAAATTATGTATTCAAAAATAATAAAGAAAACAAAAACTGCTTACATTATTTAATCTGCATGGTATGTTTTCAGTTAATAGTGTTCCATTAACAAGATCTGAAATATTACCGGATGCATCGCGAAGCGCTGCACTACCAGCAAATACAACAAACACTCCATAAGTAAACATTGAAATAATCAAGGCCAGCATTGTTCCTTTGGGAATGGACTTTCCAGCATTCTTTAGATCGCCAGAGATGTTAGCTCCTGCTTGGATACCTGTAACACTAGGGAAGAAAATTGCGAAAACACTGAAGAAATTCTGATCGGTTCCTTCCGAATATCTATAACTAGGTCCTAAATTTTCGTTTATAGTTGCCCCTGTGGAAGAATAAATATTTAAATATAATTCTCATCACATTGATAACATACTCGAACTTACATGAAAATCCAACAAATCCTTTAGCAATCTTCTCGGGATCTCCTTGTGGACCGATAGCTGCTCCGATCAGGAAATTAAAAATAGCCAAAACAATGATACCTATCAAGAAATTTTGAGCTTTAACTTCCCATTCCATTCCGATGCAGCAAATTAAGATCAGGATGAGTATGGTAAAGACGCCCACAATGCGGACATCATTTATTCCACCATCAATGATTTTTAAACCATTGCTTCCTATTGTTTAAAAAAAAAAAACATTATATGTACTTGAAATTCAAAAAAAAGGTCTTACGCAATAAATCATTAAGTGAATCACAAAAACCAATAGTATTCATAGATGCTGCAACAGCATTGGCAAATGCAAAAACCACACCCACGGATGCTCCAAACTCAGGACCTAGAGACCGAGATATGATAAAGTATATACCGCCTCCTTTGACTTCTCCATTTGTACTGATGGCTGACAGAGAGAGGGTGGTAATTATACAAACAACAGCTGAGACTCCAATAATGGCAAGGGATTGCAATAATCCAGATTGAGCTACTACCCAGCTGAGACGCAGGAACAGCATGACACCGAAAATGTTGAGAAGACATGGTATGACAACACCGACGATCCATCCCAGTTTAATAGAATGAACATTTGGTGCGCTGGCATCTTCTGCGGCATGAAGGTCCTAGAAAAGTAAGGTATACCAATAAATTACAAGTCTAGTTACTTTATATTATCGATGTATGTATATAGATTAAATGTTCAAAAGAAGGAAATTGAAAATCTACTGAGAGCTACAGAAAAAACCGTCCATTTCACAACAAAATGTGCACGACTGGATCACACATACTTGCTGCTATGTTCGATCACATTATATGCAAAAGATTTTTAATGGAAACGCCTGAAAGTATTTTTAAAGTCGGTTTTCACTTAATTTTTTATATATAAATATACTTAAATTTTTTATAAAAAACCTACGAACATTTTAAGTATTTAATAATATAAATTCAAAACCAAAATTTCAGAAAAAAACATCCACCCGTTTTTAAAATATTGAATTTTCAAAAAAAAAAATATTTTTTTTTCATAAATCCAAAAAAACTCTTTTTTGAAAATTTTGAAAAGTAGTATTATTTAGAATTCGAAGGTGATCCTGTATATAACTGTTGATCGAAATCCGTTGAGCATGAGAAACTCGAAAATCAATAAAATTGGTGTATGGCAGGTACCGTTAATAACAAAATATTTTAAAAGTAGTACACACACCAATTTTTATCGAAACCGTTAGAGTCGTTTTCGAGATAATTAAGATGGTAGAAAAATTTGTATGGCAAATACCGTTATTTTTGGGGCTAAAACAACGATTCAAAACCTATTTTGCGAAATCACCTAAGACGCCTAACCACCAAGTTTGAACAAAATCGGTTTAGCCGTTTAGGCTGTATATCGTTCTACAGACAGACAGGCGGAATTGCCGGGCCCACTTTTTTGGTGTTCTCTATCATCGTAATGTCAACTTTGATTTAATTCTCGAGTTCGGTTTTTTTTTCAAATTCAAAACTCGCCCTATAGTTACGGTGACCATATTTCTCTGAGCAAAACCCGGGACATAAATTTAAACATTGAAAAACGTGTTTGGTACAAAATCAACAAAATTCTCAAAAACAAAAAAAAAATATAAAAAACAGCACAAAATGCAAAAACTTTACATTTTTTTGTTCAATATTCAACCTTTTTTTTACCAAGTCTTTGAAAAATAAACATTAAGATAAATACTAATAACAGAGGACTAACTCTACAATTAGTAAAATATTTTTGAAGCTTATACTTTGTTTGCAATAAATGTTAAAAAAAAGTCTTTCATTTCTCGGCCACAGTTATTTTGTTCTTTATCCATTTTGTTATAATTTTGTGACACACAACTTCTTCAAACAATATGGAATCATTAATAGTTGTACCCCTCTGCTTTTGATTGACAAAAGATAACGAAGATTTTATTTCTGGAAAGGACGGAAAAAGGAATGTTTCGAAGAATTACCCAACTAAAAAACGTCATGTCAACGGCCTTGGCTCCGATGAAAGCATCGCTTCCCATAGATCAGCGAAATCAAGCATCGTTGCGCGTGGTTAGTACTAAGATGGAGGACCGTCTGAAACCAACCACGTGCTGTTGACATGTGTTTCTTCTGTTGTGTGTTCTTCCTTTCTCTGTCTCTCTTTGTTGTATTAATGTATGTGATGTTTAAAGCCAATGGTCTTCGTTGCCAGTGCTTCAGTGTCCCTACTTCGTAGATTTATCTACGGAGTAGTATAATATGTAATGTAATGTAAAACGTCATATTATTTAAAAGATACATCCCAATGATTTAAGTATTCGTAGCACGTTATGTAAAATTGATGTATATTTGCTTTACATTACTTTTGGTCAATTAGTTTTTGTTTGAATTATTGATTGATCAATTTCATTGCAAACAAAATATTGTCAATTGTTCTCCTAATCTATATTTTAATTTTAATTTAAGGCATTTCATTGCTAGCGCAACTTTGGGACTCTGCTAATAATATGCTCACATGTAAAATTGAGGCCTCGGATTGAATGAAATGAAGAAAGAAGGACCTCAGATAAAGAGTTGTTAAGCAAATTCTTTAAAATAAGAAAAATAGTTCTGTAACGAACTAGTTTGAAGCATTTAGTCTAAGACTTTTCGCAAATGTCCTTAAATTTTTCAACATGAACAGTGTAGAGATAAAAAAACGAATAGTTACTTAAATCGTGAGCAACACAATTAACTCCAATGAGTTCATTACCGGTAATGGCTTGAAGTTTATCAAAAAGAGTTGTTCTTTCCTTTCCTTGCTGACCGGCCAAAATATTGCAGTTTATGTTGTAACCACAAATTGCCAAAATTTTGCCAAAGTTATATCTATGTATTTTGAAGCGATGTCCGATGTTTCCCTTGGAAGATTTTCAACCTCGAAAGTATTGACAACGATACCTAGTTGTGGTGAAAAATAACGAACCAGGGGCGGACAGTTTTGTACAGCCATGATTAGAACAATAAGAAAAAAACTGTCAGAAAACTTACTCTGCGCAGAGAAGTTTTAATTTCTTCGATATAATTGGTTCAAGAACATTGAACACAATAGCTTCACATTTTGTGCGTGCACAGGAATATATTTGATCAAAACAGCTTTTAATAAGTTTCGATGTGCATTGTGCAATCATTAGACCTGAATGAGTCCAGGTGCCTTTAATAATTGCATTCTTCCTTGCAGGCCCTTGAAAATTTGTCGAATTAAAAAACCATCGTACATTGTGCTTGAAGTGGCATCAAAGCCAGCTTCTTTATTTATTTTTTGGTTTTTAGTGCTGTTCAATATCATATCTTCCACCACTGCTTATAGAAAACGTAGAAACGTATTTTAAACAAGTTACGGTATTGGTGTTTTTCATTGTTGTTTATACAGAAAAATTCCCTCTGAAGTTTATCGTTGAACTCACATTTTCTATTTGAAGGCATTTCACAAATTTCTAAATTTATGGTAAATAATTAAAAGAAACAAATTCCATTTGTTTGCACAAGTAAACACTCTCATTTCAAATTTATGTATTGTGTTTTTTTGTGAAGATACAATTTGAAGTTTGTGCAGATACAGTTTGAAAAGAAATCTGACATCTCAATGAAGCTGACAAATTAATGCGTTCAGTGAACATGCTTTTATAGTAAATGCCTCTGAACGATTTGTACTTTGTACTTTGACATAATAGTAAACACATATTTAAATTATTGTAAATAAAATTGTTAAATTATTTTTTTAACGTTATTCAAATAATATAAATATATGGTAATATGGGACAAACCCGGGACAAAAAATAAAATACGGGACATTTGTACGTCCCGGGATTTCTTAAAATTTAGGGGACATACGGAAATACGGGATGGATGGTCACCATAACTATAGTAACTATATCGCAAGTAAAAATCAGTTGATTAATTATTAGTAAGGAAATATTTTATAAATTAAAAAATGCATCAATTTTTAATTTTGTAAAGATTTTAAAATTTTGAAATTATTAATGTATACAAATGTAATTGTCTCGTAAAATAATTTATACTTTGGACTTGGTAATTTTTTCTTTGGAAAAAATGGTTATTTTTGTTGGTTTAAAATTTTGTGGAAAACGGTTCCTTTGATTTAAAAAAAATTGTTTTTCATGCAGAAGCTCCTTACTAATGTAAGTGAATTTTTTTCAAAAAAAAAAAAAATAATTAAAAAAAACATTTTTTTTTTTGAAAACTCAAAATTTCGAAAACGGCTAAGTCTTCTTTCGAAAATTCGTATTTGATAGTTTTCAGACATTATCTTGAATAGTTAAAAAAAAAATATTTACCTAAAATAAAAAAAAAAAACAAAAACAATGCAAATGTAAAAAAAAAATATTAAGAGAAAAATGTATTTCTCAAAAACGGCTCCAAGAATTTTGATAAGAAAACCGGGTGTGTTCCTTTATTAGTGCAGTCCACTTTCAAATAAAAAATATATTTTATTTTGCGTACTTATTATAAGTATTACTTTATGATCTCCTCAGTAAATGATAACTTCAAAAGTATTAAATTCAAACAAAACTTTTTTAATACATTATTGTAATGAAAATGATTTAAAATATGTATTATAAGTACTTTACGTAAGTCCTTATCGCATTAAATAAATAAATAGAACCACTTTTCATATCTTTGACTTTCTCACTATTGGATGAACCGATTAAAATTATTTTTTTTATATTATTTATTTATAATGCTCCCTAAAAGTGTAAATAAAACTGCATATTCAAATTTTCCAAAAAAAAAAAAAATGGTTTTCGAGTTTTAAAAAAATAAATAATTTTTTTTTTTTTGAAAAATCGATTCTTCATAAACCAGTCACTGATTTTTTTTAAAGTTAAATTTTATATATAGTACAGACATGGGCAAAATAATAGGAACACTCCTCACTTTTAGGTAATACTGTATCTTGCACTTTAGTTAGGCGAACATGTGAACAAATTGATGCGTTATTGTAACAATTTATGTATTGTCAATCTATTCAACGTATGATCTTGTGATTAAACAAAAGGTATTTTTAATATTATGCACTTAGTAGATTGCAACTACAAAATATACTGGTCAAACATTTTTAGCACATTTTTTTTAAATATGCCACTTAGAAATGGGAAGAGTCAAGAACTGCATTGAAGACCAATGCGAAGCCATTTTAGTCCTGTATAACAACGGTGGATGGTGTGGAATGCTGTAAACTCCAAAAATGTTGAAGAAACCAGAGGGTATCAGTCTAAAATGATTGTAAGAGACAAAGCTACATTGGTGAGAAAAGCTAAAACGAATCCGTTTATGTCCTCAAAAGATCTGCAGGGAAAAATAGAGACGCGAGTCAGTTCTAGAACTATTCGTCGTATCTTGCAGGATGCTGACCTTCATGCACGATCTCCAAAAAAGGTGCCATTTTAATAAAAAATACATGCCCAGAAGCGAATCTGTTTTGCCAAAATGCATCACATGAAAGATAACCCACTTCAGGCCAAGAAGCAGTGGAGGAATATGCTTTGGAGCGACGAAACGATAATACATTTATTCGGATTGGATGGGAAACAGTTTGTTCCTCATCCAAATTGCGAGGCCTATAATCCGTGGTACACAAAACCAACTGCGAAGCATAGAGGTGGCAGCATAATGTTATCGGGTGGTTTTTCTTGGTGGGGTGTTGGTCCAATATTCATTATAGACATACAGGCATAATAACAAAGCAGTCGTATGTGGAAATACTGGAAAATGTTATGCTTTCGAGGGCTGAGGAAAATATGCCAAATAGCTTTTCCAGCAAGACAACGACCCTAAGCATACGGCAAAGTCAACAAACCTCTTGTTTCAGCGAAACAAATTGCAAGTTATGGAGTGGCCTTCTCAATCACAGGACCTTAAACCTATATTGAGAACCTCTGGAATGAGCTGAACATTGAGGTAAGTAAGCATAAACCTTCCAACAAAACGAATCTCTAGAGAATTGTCCAAGAAGTGTGGTATTTGCTTCTACAAGAAAAGTGCCAGAAGTTGGTAGACTCTATGCCAAATCGAATGGATTCACTGTTGAAAAATAAAGGTTTTTCAACGATATATTAAATATTGTATTGGTTATCAAAATGTCTTGTTTTTTGTTAAATTAATCAAGTGTTTCTATTTGTATGACCAGCTTGTTGGGAGGCCTAAATTAAACGGACTAAAAAATTTTGCAAACCCCTTTCAGTTTTCAAAAAAAATTATATAAAATAGATTAACAACATACTTACCACTAATATGTAAGACTAATATTTTTGAGTGACAATATTATGGAGTGTTGCTGGTATTTCGTCTACATGTATATTAATAATGGCGTTTCAATTTTTTTTTGTCAAAATATGTTTCTAAAATTTTATATATACAAAATTAATTTTTTAAAGAATTTCTGATTTTTTTTTATATATACTTATTTGTGCAGGAATTCAAATGGAATCCTTGTTTCCATTAACATAGAACAACAAAGCAATAGATTTTATTTCAACATTTGCTACATAATTATATATTACATATATAATATGCAGGCTCTCATACATTTATACATATACATCCTTAAAATTTATCAGCTTTAACCTACATATAATAACTAGACTACCTACCTACTAACATCGTCAATGTTTAGCTACATTAAAGTTGTTAGCTAAAGGGTCCGCCATCTAACGTTTTTTTTTTTCAACTAGTGCTTATTTCGTGAATGGTAACACTTAGCTCATGTCTCATTTGACAGATAATTAGTTTTATCCTTCCGCTGAACGAATATGGTTGTGCATACGCTTGAACAATGCTGGGAAATATTGCGACATTACCTTGAAAATCATGGTAATGCTGCAGAATGTGTGCGAAAATTGGGTACGGATTTTGGAAGAAGAGAAGCACCGTCAGCTCCGTATGTTCGTTATCTTGTGAAAAAAGTGAAAGAAACTGGCATCCTCATCGATAAACCAAAGCGTGAAAAGCCAAAAACAGTTCGTTCACCCGAGAATATTGCTGCTGTGGCAGAAAGTGTGCGTGAAGCGTCATCAACATCAATTCACCGTGTCGTTCTGAACAATTGAACATTTCGGAGACATCATTGAGACGAATTTTGCATAAAGACCTTGGTATGACGCCATACAAAGTCCAATTGGTTCAGGAATTGAAGCCAACTGACCATCCAATGCATTTTCGCTTCGCTAAGTGGGCCTGCGATCGACTTAGAAAAGATGCCGATTTTGCCAAAAAAGTCAAAAATGAAGCTCATTTTGATCTTGGCGGGTATGTAAACAAGCAAAATTGTCGCATTTGGGGCACAGAAAACCCGCACGCATACATTGAAAAGCCTATACACCCAAAACGAGTCACTGTTTGGTGCGGATTTTGGTCCAGAGGCATAATTGGGCCATTTTTCTTCGAAAATGAGCAAGGAGTGGCCGTTACAGTCAATGGCGATCGTTATCGGGCCATGTTGAACGAATTTTTGTTCACAAAAATTGAAGAGGAGGATATTGGCAATATTTGGTTTCAACAGGACCGCGCTACGTACCACACAGCCGAAGCTACACTCGATGTTTTGCGCCCTGTTTTTGAAGATCGCATTATCAGCCGCAGAGCTGATGTCGTTTGGCCACCTGTAACGGGCTTGTTTGCTTGTCGGTCCTTGCTGGCACGTCCTAAACCCCTAGCTCAGCGACGGGAGTGGTTCGTAGACCAATAGCTCGTCACAAAAAAAATTAATGCCAGACTATGCACTCCGATGTAGTTTGTGCGCGAGAAATTTACACAATTCCCTCCCTTCCTGGTTGCTTCCCTCGCTAGAGCAACCCCTTTGCTTGACCTCTTTCTCATTCACTCCATCCCTCCTCTCTTCCTCCTTTCCATCCCTTTATTTTGAAATTAATCACTCATCATAATTTCTCAAAATAACTGTCTCTTAATAAGATTAAAAGTTATAATTTTCACTTTAATAGATAATTTTATTGTAAAAAAAAATATGCTATAATGCAAGAATAAATTAAAATTCACATAGTACAAATTTACCAAATTCATTTAATTCAAGAAATCCATAGCAAAAATAGTTGAATTCTTTACGTTGGCAACTCTGTAGCTGGACACCGAAAACTTTCACCGAACAGACTTAATATAAAATTCAATTTATTACAAACTTGGGATTTTTAAACTCCCCTTTTTTTCTTTTTTCTTTGCTTTACTCTACTGCATTGATCCCCTCTTCAAACCCACCCGATTTGTTAGCGTACACTACTTTACTTTTAATATTGTTCGATTAAGTATTATATAGATATATAAATATATGTTACCAAAAATTATATTATGGATACATACAACTCACCCTAGCTTCCTGCTGAAGTGGCCACTGCAATCGGAATTGTAGATGATATTGATCCTTTTCTTTGTGCTGTGTTGCAATACTCTTTAAGGTTATATGTATATATATATATATATATATATATAGGATTAATACGCGAACGATGTACAACTTAATTGCGTACGGTTCTCGAAATCATTAGATGCGATGAATGATCTCAGTTACCAGCAACACGGGAACCAACAGACCAAAAAAAACTACTTTACAATTTAAAATAATTACTCTACTAATCCTTGAGTTTAACAAAAAAAATATTCTAATTAATATTATGGAATAAAAAAAATTAATTTGGTTTTGGCAGCTGGCGATATTTGAACCGGTAACCCCCGCACACTCTCAACGATCGCCCACGTCTCAACGACCGTGGCTATCAACGTATGATTAACGAGACTGCCTAATTAGGCAATATGAAACGGGAGGAAAGATTCCGTATAGCACCGCTAAATTCCCGTATTATTATGCTACCCTGGTAGGTGGGATTTTCCTTGTCTGTCGAAATTCCTGAAGGATGCTGGCTTAAATTTTGGGCGGTGAACGAATTTTCATTCCCGCCGATTTGATAGATTCTCCTGATAAAAAAAATAAAAAAAAATTTTAGCACTCCTGGTCGAAATTACACTTGTGAAAATTGCCTTAGATATGTAGGTAGGTTGGTATGTGGGAAAATTTACCTTTGAATTTTTTTGCCCCTTTTTCTTTTTTTTATATATCGCTCCAACTCTGGATAACTAAAATCTGGTTTCTTCCGCTTGCTAATCTTTTAATTCAACCCGACTCTAAATTTTTAATTGCAAAACTTGCACAAATTTTTCTTAGTTAAACGAAAATGCCGCTGATTGCGAAGAGCAACTGTTCGCTTTAAATGTCGGTTAGAAACAAAAAAGGGTATTTGTGTTAAGGTCATATGCAACTTGCAATAAAACTGCACATTTGCATATTTCCTTAAGAGTTTATATTTTCCAATACTCTATAGACTCCCTAGAGCTGAAACTTCCCTCTCGCCAAATAAATCTTGAAATCCCGCCTCTACAAATCTCTTCAACTCGTCTCGAAAAGAGTCTACGGTAGCCTTAATTTACATCGAATTAGGGTTAGAATGCAATCCACAACTAGATTGCCTTAAATGATCTATTACCTTCCCTTACATAAGCTCTCAATTACATTCCACCGAATATATGACGTTTCTCGGAAATCCTCTGATTGTCTATTGTTTTGCCGTCGCGAAAGTTTCTTTTTCTTTTCCTTTTGTCTTATAAGTAATATCCCGAGCTCAATTTGAGTTATGGTTGGCAATTTCGGTTACAGGGCTTTGCTTTTTCCAGATAATTTGTTATCTGGAATATGCAAATGAACCCACGCATCCTTGTCTCGGTCTGAGTGCTACAAAAAAAAATAAAAAAAATGAAGTGCTTGGAGTGTTAACCTCATCTGCACCAGTGTAAGGCATAGAGTTATTTCTATGAAATCTTTTGCCAATTTCTCTTGTTGCATTTTCGGTATTTAAAAGGTGTTTGTATTAATAATTATATTTCGTAAATATGTGAAACGCACTTAGTTTTCAATGTTTTCAAATAATCGGAATGCATTTGAATAACGGGATAAAAAAAAATATAAACATTGCGAATTATTGTTGGTTGTACAAGAGACGGGTATATTGTCTTATGTGTGATAATGCGCGAAGCATAATTCGTAAAAACAGTGAGATTAGATTTGTGCTGAAGAGTGCTGCTTTTAAGCAAACAAAAAAAATAAAACGGTACCGAAAAGATAAACAAAGTTTTAATTTGCTTGTATCCCCTACGGTATAGTTTTAACGCATATGATCACCGCTGTGATCTATGTAAACAAACGAAATAAAATTTAATTCGGAATTGTTGCTTTGCCGTCGGTAAAACGAAAATGCCAAAAATAAAATAAAAGTATCTTTTCCGGTCGCTGGAAGTGGTTTGGTTAAATTCCAACTAAGTGTTTATATAAAGTAACTAGAAATTTATAAAGTTCTAGTAAAAAAATTGAACATAAGTAAATTCGAAAACATTTGCCAGCATAATTTTTTTAAAAGTAACACTGAATGCATTTGTGCCCATCTTTGAACGTGGGTCGCGAACCCATTTAACCTGCCGGGCTGTTATTACATCAGATAAGTTAAAAAAATTATATTTTAATAAAAATCGATTCTTTGTGTTTCCTTTTTTTTTTTTTTTTTTTTTGCAGAGTGCTTACTGGCGTATGTCTTTAGTGTGAAATATTCCGATGGGTTTACCAGCTCTAGTTTCCAATTCGTACATGCAATTGCCTATGACCTTTCGGACGCGGGATTTTAGGAATTTTGGTAGCAATTTCGCATTAACGCCTTGAACAAAATTACTTTGAGCGAAGTTTCGATGGAATACTTCTTGGCCTTCCCGATACACCACAGGTTTGGATCGTAAATTGTAAGTGTTTTTTGACTTAACGTGTGCCCTGAATAAATTATCCGACAACTTCTGTCTGGCCAATGTAGTTTTTAGTGTATCCGGTAGGGCTAACATTTCTGGGTCTTGTAGTGCTTTTAAATCACGCAGTATCCGATAGCTAGAGCCATGCGATATCATATTTTGCCCAAAAAGAGCGTAGTAAGGTTGACACCCTAATGAATCGTGCATGTCTGATCGCAATGCACATGCTATACTAGATAAATGTACGTCCCAATCGTTTTGCTCTTTTGATATCATGACTCTAAGCTTACTCAAGACCCCTCTATTAACTCGTTCGGAATTGTTAGCCTGTGGTGAATACAATGCCGTTCGTATATGTTTCACGCCGTAGTTCGCCAAAAATTCTCGGAACTGATGGGACACGAATTGACGTCCATTGTCGGAGTGAATTAATTCAGGGGTGCCGAAAGTATGAAAAATTTCTGTTTCCAGAAAATGCGCTATTTTTGAGGACGTCGCTTTAGGCAAAGCTTTCAAGAAAACGAATTTGGTGAAATGGTCTAATACAATGAAGACATACACGTTTCCATGTTTGGTCCTAGGATATGGTCCCAAGAAGTCGATATATAATCGTTGAATAGGCCTTTCAGATACAATCTGCTTGGCGATTGGAGAACGAAGAACTGCGTTAGGGGCCTTTATCATCTTGCATGTTTCGCAATCACTCACAAATGCCTTTATGTCTTTCACCATTTTAGGCCAATAGTATTTCTCTCGTACTCGGGCATAGGTCTTAGCAAAACCGCTATGACAACTCAACTTTGTATTATGAGACAATTCAATGCATTTGCGAGTGAGTGCTTCAGGCAACCAAAGACGCCAAAGTGAATCTTCTTCGTCCACCCCACCAGTCCTGAACCTAACTCTTTTGTAAATAAATTTGTCCGATACAACTAGGTCCGGGAGCGCAGATTGATTTGAATCGATGCTCTTTCTCAGTTGGGCATATTGCTCCGAATCAAACTCAACCGAGTCGAGATCGATATCTCCACATACCTCTGCCGAAGAAGACTCAGCAAGTCCATTCCCTATTACGGTTCCCTTTGCTGATATCTCTTCCATATCCATACGGGATAGAGTATCTGGTACCACGTTGAGGGATCCCTTTCGATGTTCGATAGAAAAGTTATAGCCTTGGAGCTCCAAACTCCATCGAGCGAGTCTTCCACTTAACTCTTTCATCGACATTAGCCATTTAAGGCTGGAATGGTCCGTTATGACTTTGAAAGGCAATCCATCAACATAAGGTCGGAATTTTCGAATACTCAGCACAGCTGCTAGACATTCCCGTTCCGTAACCGTGTAGTTCTTCTGGGCCTTGTTAAGCTTCTTGGACATGTACGCTAGTGGTCTCTCATTGTTATTCTCATCCAACTGAAAAAGGACACCACCTACTCCTTCTGAAGATGCATCGCACTGAATAGTAAAAGACTTGGTGAAATCGGGTTGCGATAATACCGGTGCTGATGACAGTGCCGCCTTCAGTCTCTTAAACCCCTCTAAAGCTTCGGGCGTTAGCTCAAACTTTTTCTTTTTTAAACAATCCGTTAAGGGCGCTGCCAGATCAGAATAATTTTTTATAAACCTCCGATACCACCCAGTTAAACCTAAAAATCTCCTAACTTGCCTTAGGGTTGTGGGTATAGGAAAGTTAACCATTGCTTCTACTTTTTCAGGATTCGTTTTTAAGATACCTTGGCCGACAATGTATCCTAGGTACTTAATCTCCCGCATGCAGAACTTGCTCTTATCGAGATTAATAGTTAAGTTTGCCCTACGCAGACAAGCAGCCACTTCGTTAAGGACCCGAATATGCGATGGAAAATCCGCAGTACATATCAATAAGTCATCCAAATAAACAAAAACATTCTCACGAAGTGAACTTGGAACAACTTGATCGATGACCCTACTCATAGTTTGGCCAGCATTACTCAAACCAAAAGGCATAACTTTGAACTGGTAGAGCGGTCTACCTGGCACTGCGAAAGCTGTTTTGTCTCGCGATTTTTCGTCGAGTGGTATTTGCCAATAGGCATCCTTTAGGTCGATACCAGAAATAAAATGCGTGTCTTTGATTCGACTGAGCAAACCTTCGATATGTGGCAATGGATACGCATCCTTAACGGTGACTGCGTTGACTTTTCGAAAATCCAGGCACAGACGAACTTTGCCTGGTTTTCTCACTAACACTACAGGGCAACTCCAAGGAGAGTTACTAACCTCAATAACCCCAAGCTCTAACATGCGGTCTAATTCCTTATAAACTTCTTCCTGTCGAACTGGAGACAATGGATAATGTCGCGATTTGATCGGAACCGCGTTTCCCGTATCTATCACATGACAGCCGAGAGGAGTCTTACCCAGCCCTAGCATGACAAAGTTAGGAAATAACTTTTTGGTATTCTCCAGTTGAAATTTTTGTTCGGGTGTTAATTTCATCAACTCCGCCTCATCCTTGAAATTTATCTCTCCTTCACTGGGTCTGACGTCGGCTTCAATTTCGCTTATTTGTGGCATAAGGTTAAAGTCCCGCCAAAAATTCATCCCCAAATACAGTCTTTGAGTTAGGTTGGGAATAAGGTAAAAAGAAAGACGCTTCGTAATGCCATTATACTTCGTCTCAATGTCACAAAATCCAACGATATTGTGAGTCTTACCGTCTGCAGTTCTTACAATGTTTTTATATGGCTTTATTTCTACACCAATTCTTTTCACCAAATCCCAACACTCCCGTCCTAACACAGATATCGAAGCCCCACTGTCTAACAAGCCCAACACTGACTCGTTATTCAACAGGACATCTGTATACATTCTACCATCTGTATTTGACGATATAATCGTTTCTACAATCTGTTTTCGTAACTTTTTTCGACTACGAAACCGACGTCGACAATTTTTTATATGAGCGCTAGCAAAATCTCCGTTATTCCCGAAAATTCGAGATCGAACTTTATAATACTTTTGCTTTCGCTCATGAAGAGACTTCAGTGCATGAACTTCGACTGGATGAGACGTAAGAATATCAGAACTTATCGGAGGGTTCCGTTCCAAGATCTTAGTAGGAACGTTTTCAACAGCGACTTCTGACCTAATCATGGAACATGTTTTCGATTCTAATTCAGTGGGTTGGGTTGGTTTTGTGGAGGACGAATTTCCCCACTCTTCTTTTCGTCCCTCGGCACGTTTCCCGAGTGCTTACCACACTGAACAGTATTAACACCCTTCGCACCACACAGAAAACAAAACAAATTTCTGGTTTGTGAAGGGCAAAAATGGTACGCGTGACCTTTACCTTCACAATTCCAACAAACGTAATTGGCCGTCGAAACCGATTTTCGCCTTGCCGCTATGGCTGCGATTTCCCCCTCGTTTTGGTCAAGCTCTTGTGGACTTTCTTCGAGGGCTATTTCGTGGACCGTCCTTTGAGGAGTTCTCTTCGCCAAGAACCTCTCAGCTTCTCGGGCTTTGATTCTCAGCTGCTCAAGAGTTTTCACTTCAGCTGATAACAGTATTTCACCAATTTTGTCCTTGGCATTGTTACGTATAACATCCACCATCTTCCGTTCGTCAAAAGGCTCTTTTAAACGATCATTTAGCAAAACGATGGAACTATAAAAATCGTCAAAAGTTTCTTTGACGCCTTGCTTTCGAGTGAGCAAACGCATGTAGATTTCTACGTCGCTTTCTAAACGCCCAAACTCCTTTTTCATCGCCGTTTTAACGTCGGCCAGTTTAGCATTTGGATTCCTGCGCAGAAAGGCCCAAAACCAATTATGGGCCTTTCCGGTTAACAAAATGTGGAAATTTGCAGTTATTTTTTCATCACTGTAATTCGACGAATTCTGCATCCTATCAACTTTGAACAGAAAATCGTTAACATTTTCAGTACCGTCGTACTTAATGTTCCATCTGTCTAGTCTGCAGAACTCAGTAGCGCAAAACATCGATGAAGAGTTGGAATTTCGGTGCGCTGGAGTTGGCGTAAAAACCTCGAACGTCCCCTCAGCTGCACCGGCACTAAGATGATTAGTTCTAGGAGCAGCATTTGGTGTCGCCACCGGTATATTTAAATTTTCTAATTTTTTTATCACGTTGACCATGAAAACATCCATTTGCTGAAACATTCTAATTTGATTCTCCACCATACCCCTTTCGATCCTGGACACCAACTCTTCCATTGGATCATTTCGTGGACCGTTAATACGAACTTCATTTTCTTCGCTTTCACCATTTTGAGCCCTGTTCAAGTCGTTAGACGAATTATTCTCGTGCGACATGTTAAATGTTGAGTTCGAAGCTAAAGAGTTTAAATTTTCGGAAAAGCTAAACGTGTTATCCAAATTGAATCGGTCGACTGTATTTCGAAATCTGCGATAAAATTCCTCAAAATTAGCCTCTGAATGTGTGCGAATAACGCTTAATTCGTCGTAAATTGAAATCCGCCGCCTGTTCATTCCTCTTCAAAACACCCTCCTCAATCTTTTCAAAAGCAGATTGAGTATTCCGGAAATTTAAAACTAATCTCGTGATTCCCAAAGTCAAAAACAATTAAAATTCTAAAGCTAGCCTGACTAAACTTTCAACCCCAGCTGAGAATCCTAAACAAAAGAAATTTGTCCTTGAAAACTAACTTGGCAAGATAATATCGGGAATGAAAGCTTTGCTTTTGCGCAATCAGACTTAAAACCATTAAATTCTTGTTCAAATAAAAAATCATTAATTCCAGACCACCAAAAACCAATAAAAAAAAATAGGTTTGATTAGAATAATCAAAACCTAAGTGAACTTTTCCAAAAATGAAATAATAAAAAAAAACTTTAAGAACAAACTAAAACTGATTTCAAATTCTCCAATGGAAATTTAAAAATTTTAATAAAAATCTTAAAAAAAATATATATTCATAAACGTAAAGGGATGAAAATTCGGATTTTCGAAGAATGACGAAGGGAACGAGAAGAGGTCATAGTACTGCGAGCCAAAAAAAAATGAGCAAACACAAAAAAAAATTTAAAACAAACTATATTAACTATTGAAACTAGTAAAATTTACAAAAAATTAACTTCTGGTTGTTTGCAGGGCAACAACCGACAAATTCTTCATCAGCGAAGGCATCTGCAAACTTAAAGAGAATAAAAAACTTGTAAAGGTCTCCGAAGACGTGTATCGCATCACGGGTCTCTTTTAGGGTTAGTATTTAGGTATCAAAAAAAATGGGTTTAGGTATCCGGCTATTTGAGTACCTTTAATACCGATACTCAAAGACTCGAAACTTTTTTCCCACTTTTATTCATTGGGTTGTAGTTTTTTCATTGTTTCACCTTTCTAGTGGCAACGCGGTAACAAGTGCTTTCCCCCCCCAGTAACCGGGACTCACCAGAAATATGAAGCCAATATTAATCACAGTAAATAAAAAAATGAAATTAAATTATTGTGAAATTATGAAATAAAAAAAATAAAATTTTTCGAAACTAATAAAAAAAATGAATCGGCTCTAATAATATCGATACACACGATCTCCAGATAGTGTGTAGCACGTTGGGCGCCATTTTGTAACGGGCTTGTTTGCTTGTCGGTCCTTGCTGGCACGTCCTAAACCCCTAGCTCAGCGACGGGAGTGGTTCGTAGACCAATAGCTCGTCACAAAAAAAATTAATGCCAGACTATGCACTCCGATGTAGTTTGTGCGCGAGAAATTTACACAATTCCCTCCCTTCCTGGTTGCTTCCCTCGCTAGAGCAACCCCTTTGCTTGACCTCTTTCTCATTCACTCCATCCCTCCTCTCTTCCTCCTTTCCATCCCTTTATTTTGAAATTAATCACTCATCATAATTTCTCAAAATAACTGTCTCTTAATAAGATTAAAAGTTATAATTTTCACTTTAATAGATAATTTTATTGTAAAAAAAAATATGCTATAATGCAAGAATAAATTAAAATTCACATAGTACAAATTTACCAAATTCATTTAATTCAAGAAATCCATAGCAAAAATAGTTGAATTCTTTACGTTGGCAACTCTGTAGCTGGACACCGAAAACTTTCACCGAACAGACTTAATATAAAATTCAATTTATTACAAACTTGGGATTTTTAAACTCCCCTTTTTTTCTTTTTTCTTTGCTTTACTCTACTGCATTGATCCCCTCTTCAAACCCACCCGATTTGTTAGCGTACACTACTTTACTTTTAATATTGTTCGATTAAGTATTATATAGATATATAAATATATGTTACCAAAAATTATATTATGGATACATACAACTCACCCTAGCTTCCTGCTGAAGTGGCCACTGCAATCGGAATTGTAGATGATATTGATCCTTTTCTTTGTGCTGTGTTGCAATACTTTTTTTTTTTTTTTTTTTTTTTTTTTTTTTTTTTTTTTTTTTTTTTAATTCATTTTTATTTCATTTTAACTTATAACTATCTTAAAGCTAGACAAAAATGTTTAAAACTAGCCTAATTATCAATAACTTACAACTAATTTACTGGCCCTTTACGGGCGCTCTAAATTAAACAATAACTCTTACAACTAATGTCTTTCGACCTAAAAACTATTTTAATTAAATCTAATTTTTTTTTTTATTTATTTTATATTTCAAGAAACTTATATACAAAAAACTTGATATCTGATGATTTTTTTTTTTTTTTTTTTTTTTTTTTTTTTTTTTTTTTTTTTTTTTTTTTTTTTTTTTTTTTTTTTTTTTTTTTTTTTTTTTTTTTTTGTGTTGCAATACTCTTTAAGGTTATATGTATATATATATATATATATATATATAGGATTAATACGCGAACGATGTACAACTTAATTGCGTACGGTTCTCGAAATCATTAGATGCGATGAATGATCTCAGTTACCAGCAACACGGGAACCAACAGACCAAAAAAAACTACTTTACAATTTAAAATAATTACTCTACTAATCCTTGAGTTTAACAAAAAAAATATTCTAATTAATATTATGGAATAAAAAAAATTAATTTGGTTTTGGCAGCTGGCGATATTTGAACCGGTAACCCCCGCACACTCTCAACGATCGCCCACGTCTCAACGACCGTGGCTATCAACGTATGATTAACGAGACTGCCTAATTAGGCAATATGAAACGGGAGGAAAGATTCCGTATAGCACCGCTAAATTCCCGTATTATTATGCTACCCTGGTAGGTGGGATTTTCCTTGTCTGTCGAAATTCCTGAAGGATGCTGGCTTAAATTTTGGGCGGTGAACGAATTTTCATTCCCGCCGATTTGATAGATTCTCCTGATAAAAAAAATAAAAAAAAATTTTAGCACTCCTGGTCGAAATTACACTTGTGAAAATTGCCTTAGATATGTAGGTAGGTTGGTATGTGGGAAAATTTACCTTTGAATTTTTTTGCCCCTTTTTCTTTTTTTTATATATCGCTCCAACTCTGGATAACTAAAATCTGGTTTCTTCCGCTTGCTAATCTTTTAATTCAACCCGACTCTAAATTTTTAATTGCAAAACTTGCACAAATTTTTCTTAGTTAAACGAAAATGCCGCTGATTGCGAAGAGCAACTGTTCGCTTTAAATGTCGGTTAGAAACAAAAAAGGGTATTTGTGTTAAGGTCATATGCAACTTGCAATAAAACTGCACATTTGCATATTTCCTTAAGAGTTTATATTTTCCAATACTCTATAGACTCCCTAGAGCTGAAACTTCCCTCTCGCCAAATAAATCTTGAAATCCCGCCTCTACAAATCTCTTCAACTCGTCTCGAAAAGAGTCTACGGTAGCCTTAATTTACATCGAATTAGGGTTAGAATGCAATCCACAACTAGATTGCCTTAAATGATCTATTACCTTCCCTTACATAAGCTCTCAATTACATTCCACCGAATATATGACGTTTCTCGGAAATCCTCTGATTGTCTATTGTTTTGCCGTCGCGAAAGTTTCTTTTTCTTTTCCTTTTGTCTTATAAGTAATATCCCGAGCTCAATTTGAGTTATGGTTGGCAATTTCGGTTACAGGGCTTTGCTTTTTCCAGATAATTTGTTATCTGGAATATGCAAATGAACCCACGCATCCTTGTCTCGGTCTGAGTGCTACAAAAAAAAATAAAAAAAATGAAGTGCTTGGAGTGTTAACCTCATCTGCACCAGTGTAAGGCATAGAGTTATTTCTATGAAATCTTTTGCCAATTTCTCTTGTTGCATTTTCGGTATTTAAAAGGTGTTTGTATTAATAATTATATTTCGTAAATATGTGAAACGCACTTAGTTTTCAATGTTTTCAAATAATCGGAATGCATTTGAATAACGGGATAAAAAAAAATATAAACATTGCGAATTATTGTTGGTTGTACAAGAGACGGGTATATTGTCTTATGTGTGATAATGCGCGAAGCATAATTCGTAAAAACAGTGAGATTAGATTTGTGCTGAAGAGTGCTGCTTTTAAGCAAACAAAAAAAATAAAACGGTACCGAAAAGATAAACAAAGTTTTAATTTGCTTGTATCCCCTACGGTATAGTTTTAACGCATATGATCACCGCTGTGATCTATGTAAACAAACGAAATAAAATTTAATTCGGAATTGTTGCTTTGCCGTCGGTAAAACGAAAATGCCAAAAATAAAATAAAAGTATCTTTTCCGGTCGCTGGAAGTGGTTTGGTTAAATTCCAACTAAGTGTTTATATAAAGTAACTAGAAATTTATAAAGTTCTAGTAAAAAAATTGAACATAAGTAAATTCGAAAACATTTGCCAGCATAATTTTTTTAAAAGTAACACTGAATGCATTTGTGCCCATCTTTGAACGTGGGTCGCGAACCCATTTAACCTGCCGGGCTGTTATTACATCAGATAAGTTAAAAAAATTATATTTTAATAAAAATCGATTCTTTGTGTTTCCTTTTTTTTTTTTTTTTTTTTTGCAGAGTGCTTACTGGCGTATGTCTTTAGTGTGAAATATTCCGATGGGTTTACCAGCTCTAGTTTCCAATTCGTACATGCAATTGCCTATGACCTTTCGGACGCGGGATTTTAGGAATTTTGGTAGCAATTTCGCATTAACGCCTTGAACAAAATTACTTTGAGCGAAGTTTCGATGGAATACTTCTTGGCCTTCCCGATACACCACAGGTTTGGATCGTAAATTGTAAGTGTTTTTTGACTTAACGTGTGCCCTGAATAAATTATCCGACAACTTCTGTCTGGCCAATGTAGTTTTTAGTGTATCCGGTAGGGCTAACATTTCTGGGTCTTGTAGTGCTTTTAAATCACGCAGTATCCGATAGCTAGAGCCATGCGATATCATATTTTGCCCAAAAAGAGCGTAGTAAGGTTGACACCCTAATGAATCGTGCATGTCTGATCGCAATGCACATGCTATACTAGATAAATGTACGTCCCAATCGTTTTGCTCTTTTGATATCATGACTCTAAGCTTACTCAAGACCCCTCTATTAACTCGTTCGGAATTGTTAGCCTGTGGTGAATACAATGCCGTTCGTATATGTTTCACGCCGTAGTTCGCCAAAAATTCTCGGAACTGATGGGACACGAATTGACGTCCATTGTCGGAGTGAATTAATTCAGGGGTGCCGAAAGTATGAAAAATTTCTGTTTCCAGAAAATGCGCTATTTTTGAGGACGTCGCTTTAGGCAAAGCTTTCAAGAAAACGAATTTGGTGAAATGGTCTAATACAATGAAGACATACACGTTTCCATGTTTGGTCCTAGGATATGGTCCCAAGAAGTCGATATATAATCGTTGAATAGGCCTTTCAGATACAATCTGCTTGGCGATTGGAGAACGAAGAACTGCGTTAGGGGCCTTTATCATCTTGCATGTTTCGCAATCACTCACAAATGCCTTTATGTCTTTCACCATTTTAGGCCAATAGTATTTCTCTCGTACTCGGGCATAGGTCTTAGCAAAACCGCTATGACAACTCAACTTTGTATTATGAGACAATTCAATGCATTTGCGAGTGAGTGCTTCAGGCAACCAAAGACGCCAAAGTGAATCTTCTTCGTCCACCCCACCAGTCCTGAACCTAACTCTTTTGTAAATAAATTTGTCCGATACAACTAGGTCCGGGAGCGCAGATTGATTTGAATCGATGCTCTTTCTCAGTTGGGCATATTGCTCCGAATCAAACTCAACCGAGTCGAGATCGATATCTCCACATACCTCTGCCGAAGAAGACTCAGCAAGTCCATTCCCTATTACGGTTCCCTTTGCTGATATCTCTTCCATATCCATACGGGATAGAGTATCTGGTACCACGTTGAGGGATCCCTTTCGATGTTCGATAGAAAAGTTATAGCCTTGGAGCTCCAAACTCCATCGAGCGAGTCTTCCACTTAACTCTTTCATCGACATTAGCCATTTAAGGCTGGAATGGTCCGTTATGACTTTGAAAGGCAATCCATCAACATAAGGTCGGAATTTTCGAATACTCAGCACAGCTGCTAGACATTCCCGTTCCGTAACCGTGTAGTTCTTCTGGGCCTTGTTAAGCTTCTTGGACATGTACGCTAGTGGTCTCTCATTGTTATTCTCATCCAACTGAAAAAGGACACCACCTACTCCTTCTGAAGATGCATCGCACTGAATAGTAAAAGACTTGGTGAAATCGGGTTGCGATAATACCGGTGCTGATGACAGTGCCGCCTTCAGTCTCTTAAACCCCTCTAAAGCTTCGGGCGTTAGCTCAAACTTTTTCTTTTTTAAACAATCCGTTAAGGGCGCTGCCAGATCAGAATAATTTTTTATAAACCTCCGATACCACCCAGTTAAACCTAAAAATCTCCTAACTTGCCTTAGGGTTGTGGGTATAGGAAAGTTAACCATTGCTTCTACTTTTTCAGGATTCGTTTTTAAGATACCTTGGCCGACAATGTATCCTAGGTACTTAATCTCCCGCATGCAGAACTTGCTCTTATCGAGATTAATAGTTAAGTTTGCCCTACGCAGACAAGCAGCCACTTCGTTAAGGACCCGAATATGCGATGGAAAATCCGCAGTACATATCAATAAGTCATCCAAATAAACAAAAACATTCTCACGAAGTGAACTTGGAACAACTTGATCGATGACCCTACTCATAGTTTGGCCAGCATTACTCAAACCAAAAGGCATAACTTTGAACTGGTAGAGCGGTCTACCTGGCACTGCGAAAGCTGTTTTGTCTCGCGATTTTTCGTCGAGTGGTATTTGCCAATAGGCATCCTTTAGGTCGATACCAGAAATAAAATGCGTGTCTTTGATTCGACTGAGCAAACCTTCGATATGTGGCAATGGATACGCATCCTTAACGGTGACTGCGTTGACTTTTCGAAAATCCAGGCACAGACGAACTTTGCCTGGTTTTCTCACTAACACTACAGGGCAACTCCAAGGAGAGTTACTAACCTCAATAACCCCAAGCTCTAACATGCGGTCTAATTCCTTATAAACTTCTTCCTGTCGAACTGGAGACAATGGATAATGTCGCGATTTGATCGGAACCGCGTTTCCCGTATCTATCACATGACAGCCGAGAGGAGTCTTACCCAGCCCTAGCATGACAAAGTTAGGAAATAACTTTTTGGTATTCTCCAGTTGAAATTTTTGTTCGGGTGTTAATTTCATCAACTCCGCCTCATCCTTGAAATTTATCTCTCCTTCACTGGGTCTGACGTCGGCTTCAATTTCGCTTATTTGTGGCATAAGGTTAAAGTCCCGCCAAAAATTCATCCCCAAATACAGTCTTTGAGTTAGGTTGGGAATAAGGTAAAAAGAAAGACGCTTCGTAATGCCATTATACTTCGTCTCAATGTCACAAAATCCAACGATATTGTGAGTCTTACCGTCTGCAGTTCTTACAATGTTTTTATATGGCTTTATTTCTACACCAATTCTTTTCACCAAATCCCAACACTCCCGTCCTAACACAGATATCGAAGCCCCACTGTCTAACAAGCCCAACACTGACTCGTTATTCAACAGGACATCTGTATACATTCTACCATCTGTATTTGACGATATAATCGTTTCTACAATCTGTTTTCGTAACTTTTTTCGACTACGAAACCGACGTCGACAATTTTTTATATGAGCGCTAGCAAAATCTCCGTTATTCCCGAAAATTCGAGATCGAACTTTATAATACTTTTGCTTTCGCTCATGAAGAGACTTCAGTGCATGAACTTCGACTGGATGAGACGTAAGAATATCAGAACTTATCGGAGGGTTCCGTTCCAAGATCTTAGTAGGAACGTTTTCAACAGCGACTTCTGACCTAATCATGGAACATGTTTTCGATTCTAATTCAGTGGGTTGGGTTGGTTTTGTGGAGGACGAATTTCCCCACTCTTCTTTTCGTCCCTCGGCACGTTTCCCGAGTGCTTACCACACTGAACAGTATTAACACCCTTCGCACCACACAGAAAACAAAACAAATTTCTGGTTTGTGAAGGGCAAAAATGGTACGCGTGACCTTTACCTTCACAATTCCAACAAACGTAATTGGCCGTCGAAACCGATTTTCGCCTTGCCGCTATGGCTGCGATTTCCCCCTCGTTTTGGTCAAGCTCTTGTGGACTTTCTTCGAGGGCTATTTCGTGGACCGTCCTTTGAGGAGTTCTCTTCGCCAAGAACCTCTCAGCTTCTCGGGCTTTGATTCTCAGCTGCTCAAGAGTTTTCACTTCAGCTGATAACAGTATTTCACCAATTTTGTCCTTGGCATTGTTACGTATAACATCCACCATCTTCCGTTCGTCAAAAGGCTCTTTTAAACGATCATTTAGCAAAACGATGGAACTATAAAAATCGTCAAAAGTTTCTTTGACGCCTTGCTTTCGAGTGAGCAAACGCATGTAGATTTCTACGTCGCTTTCTAAACGCCCAAACTCCTTTTTCATCGCCGTTTTAACGTCGGCCAGTTTAGCATTTGGATTCCTGCGCAGAAAGGCCCAAAACCAATTATGGGCCTTTCCGGTTAACAAAATGTGGAAATTTGCAGTTATTTTTTCATCACTGTAATTCGACGAATTCTGCATCCTATCAACTTTGAACAGAAAATCGTTAACATTTTCAGTACCGTCGTACTTAATGTTCCATCTGTCTAGTCTGCAGAACTCAGTAGCGCAAAACATCGATGAAGAGTTGGAATTTCGGTGCGCTGGAGTTGGCGTAAAAACCTCGAACGTCCCCTCAGCTGCACCGGCACTAAGATGATTAGTTCTAGGAGCAGCATTTGGTGTCGCCACCGGTATATTTAAATTTTCTAATTTTTTTATCACGTTGACCATGAAAACATCCATTTGCTGAAACATTCTAATTTGATTCTCCACCATACCCCTTTCGATCCTGGACACCAACTCTTCCATTGGATCATTTCGTGGACCGTTAATACGAACTTCATTTTCTTCGCTTTCACCATTTTGAGCCCTGTTCAAGTCGTTAGACGAATTATTCTCGTGCGACATGTTAAATGTTGAGTTCGAAGCTAAAGAGTTTAAATTTTCGGAAAAGCTAAACGTGTTATCCAAATTGAATCGGTCGACTGTATTTCGAAATCTGCGATAAAATTCCTCAAAATTAGCCTCTGAATGTGTGCGAATAACGCTTAATTCGTCGTAAATTGAAATCCGCCGCCTGTTCATTCCTCTTCAAAACACCCTCCTCAATCTTTTCAAAAGCAGATTGAGTATTCCGGAAATTTAAAACTAATCTCGTGATTCCCAAAGTCAAAAACAATTAAAATTCTAAAGCTAGCCTGACTAAACTTTCAACCCCAGCTGAGAATCCTAAACAAAAGAAATTTGTCCTTGAAAACTAACTTGGCAAGATAATATCGGGAATGAAAGCTTTGCTTTTGCGCAATCAGACTTAAAACCATTAAATTCTTGTTCAAATAAAAAATCATTAATTCCAGACCACCAAAAACCAATAAAAAAAAATAGGTTTGATTAGAATAATCAAAACCTAAGTGAACTTTTCCAAAAATGAAATAATAAAAAAAAACTTTAAGAACAAACTAAAACTGATTTCAAATTCTCCAATGGAAATTTAAAAATTTTAATAAAAATCTTAAAAAAAATATATATTCATAAACGTAAAGGGATGAAAATTCGGATTTTCGAAGAATGACGAAGGGAACGAGAAGAGGTCATAGTACTGCGAGCCAAAAAAAAATGAGCAAACACAAAAAAAAATTTAAAACAAACTATATTAACTATTGAAACTAGTAAAATTTACAAAAAATTAACTTCTGGTTGTTTGCAGGGCAACAACCGACAAATTCTTCATCAGCGAAGGCATCTGCAAACTTAAAGAGAATAAAAAACTTGTAAAGGTCTCCGAAGACGTGTATCGCATCACGGGTCTCTTTTAGGGTTAGTATTTAGGTATCAAAAAAATGGGTTTAGGTATCCGGCTATTTGAGTACCTTTAATACCGATACTCAAAGACTCGAAACTTTTTTCCCACTTTTATTCATTGGGTTGTAGTTTTTTCATTGTTTCACCTTTCTAGTGGCAACGCGGTAACAAGTGCTTTCCCCCCCCAGTAACCGGGACTCACCAGAAATATGAAGCCAATATTAATCACAGTAAATAAAAAAATGAAATTAAATTATTGTGAAATTATGAAATAAAAAAAATAAAATTTTTCGAAACTAATAAAAAAAATGAATCGGCTCTAATAATATCGATACACACGATCTCCAGATAGTGTGTAGCACGTTGGGCGCCATTTTGTAACGGGCTTGTTTGCTTGTCGGTCCTTGCTGGCACGTCCTAAACCCCTAGCTCAGCGACGGGAGTGGTTCGTAGACCAATAGCTCGTCACAAAAAAAATTAATGCCAGACTATGCACTCCGATGTAGTTTGTGCGCGAGAAATTTACACAATTCCCTCCCTTCCTGGTTGCTTCCCTCGCTAGAGCAACCCCTTTGCTTGACCTCTTTCTCATTCACTCCATCCCTCCTCTCTTCCTCCTTTCCATCCCTTTATTTTGAAATTAATCACTCATCATAATTTCTCAAAATAACTGTCTCTTAATAAGATTAAAAGTTATAATTTTCACTTTAATAGATAATTTTATTGTAAAAAAAAATATGCTATAATGCAAGAATAAATTAAAATTCACATAGTACAAATTTACCAAATTCATTTAATTCAAGAAATCCATAGCAAAAATAGTTGAATTCTTTACGTTGGCAACTCTGTAGCTGGACACCGAAAACTTTCACCGAACAGACTTAATATAAAATTCAATTTATTACAAACTTGGGATTTTTAAACTCCCCTTTTTTTCTTTTTTCTTTGCTTTACTCTACTGCATTGATCCCCTCTTCAAACCCACCCGATTTGTTAGCGTACACTACTTTACTTTTAATATTGTTCGATTAAGTATTATATAGATATATAAATATATGTTACCAAAAATTATATTATGGATACATACAACTCACCCTAGCTTCCTGCTGAAGTGGCCACTGCAATCGGAATTGTAGATGATATTGATCCTTTTCTTTGTGCTGTGTTGCAATACTCTTTAAGGTTATATGTATATATATATATATATATATATATAGGATTAATACGCGAACGATGTACAACTTAATTGCGTACGGTTCTCGAAATCATTAGATGCGATGAATGATCTCAGTTACCAGCAACACGGGAACCAACAGACCAAAAAAAACTACTTTACAATTTAAAATAATTACTCTACTAATCCTTGAGTTTAACAAAAAAAATATTCTAATTAATATTATGGAATAAAAAAAATTAATTTGGTTTTGGCAGCTGGCGATATTTGAACCGGTAACCCCCGCACACTCTCAACGATCGCCCACGTCTCAACGACCGTGGCTATCAACGTATGATTAACGAGACTGCCTAATTAGGCAATATGAAACGGGAGGAAAGATTCCGTATAGCACCGCTAAATTCCCGTATTATTATGCTACCCTGGTAGGTGGGATTTTCCTTGTCTGTCGAAATTCCTGAAGGATGCTGGCTTAAATTTTGGGCGGTGAACGAATTTTCATTCCCGCCGATTTGATAGATTCTCCTGATAAAAAAAATAAAAAAAAATTTTAGCACTCCTGGTCGAAATTACACTTGTGAAAATTGCCTTAGATATGTAGGTAGGTTGGTATGTGGGAAAATTTACCTTTGAATTTTTTTGCCCCTTTTTCTTTTTTTTATATATCGCTCCAACTCTGGATAACTAAAATCTGGTTTCTTCCGCTTGCTAATCTTTTAATTCAACCCGACTCTAAATTTTTAATTGCAAAACTTGCACAAATTTTTCTTAGTTAAACGAAAATGCCGCTGATTGCGAAGAGCAACTGTTCGCTTTAAATGTCGGTTAGAAACAAAAAAGGGTATTTGTGTTAAGGTCATATGCAACTTGCAATAAAACTGCACATTTGCATATTTCCTTAAGAGTTTATATTTTCCAATACTCTATAGACTCCCTAGAGCTGAAACTTCCCTCTCGCCAAATAAATCTTGAAATCCCGCCTCTACAAATCTCTTCAACTCGTCTCGAAAAGAGTCTACGGTAGCCTTAATTTACATCGAATTAGGGTTAGAATGCAATCCACAACTAGATTGCCTTAAATGATCTATTACCTTCCCTTACATAAGCTCTCAATTACATTCCACCGAATATATGACGTTTCTCGGAAATCCTCTGATTGTCTATTGTTTTGCCGTCGCGAAAGTTTCTTTTTCTTTTCCTTTTGTCTTATAAGTAATATCCCGAGCTCAATTTGAGTTATGGTTGGCAATTTCGGTTACACACCTCGGAGCTGCGATTTGACACCGTTGGACTATTATTTGTGGAGTGTCGTAAAAGATAAGTGTTACGCCGACAATCCAGAGACAATTGACGCTTAAAAGGACAATATTCGTGGAGCCATTGGTGAAATACAGCTGCACACAATCGATAATGTGCGTAAAAATTGGACCGATCGTGTAGGCTACTGCATGGCCAGCCGAAGCAGCCATTTGAATGAAATTATTTTCCATTATTAACCGGAAGGATTGTACTTTCAAATAAAAAAAGAAATTTGCGAAAATATTCAGTAGTTTTTTTTTATAGCATTTTCAAAAAAAAAGTTATTTGGCGGACACTTTACAAGAGCAAGTTCGTACGATCATTTGATTTAGTAAAGTTTAAATCATTTTTTTTTTAGAAAAAAGAGAAGTTCCTTGTTTTATTTTAATATCGATCAAATTGGAAAATTGTATAGCTATCAGCTGCGAGTAATGCAAACCTTTCAACTGCTATAAGTTAAACAGATCAAAGCAGCAACAACATCGTCAACAGCAATAATCACACTTGCCGGCCATTTTTTTTTTACAGTGGGACATAAGTTTAAAAATTGCTTAGAACCTTCTTTTTCCAATAAATAATGATAATTAAAAAGCACATTATGTTTGGAAATAAGACCCGAAAAACAACTTTTTCTGTCGTAAATTCCATAAAGTTTTTGGAAATAAGGCCCAAAAAATAAATAGATTGTGCCCAACATTGCTTGTGAAATAAAACCCAATTCAGATACATGATAAATGTGGCACAAAAAACTTACTACACCCAAAGTCGACCCCACCCCATATCCTATATAGGGCCAAGCAGGGGAGTTGCAGGGGCGTAGTTTGTTTCACCTTGTGTTTTTTTGGCGTTTTTTCGTTTTCGATTTGAAAAAAAAAATAAAAAGTTTTTTTCTGGCCAAATTATACCTTTTGGTCTTAAGTCAAATTGAAATATTTTTGACCTTTAGTCCAAAATGCGTTTAGCCTGGACACGATAGCTGGGCTCATCAGTTTTGGTCTATTTCATTATTCTTAAAGGAAAAAAGGACCAACAAAAATATGAAAAAAAAAATTGAGGTGAAACCGCAAAAAAAGTTGGACTTTTTTCCTAGGAAAAAACAAAACTAAACATTGTAAGGAATTTTATGTTGGGTGTTTTTTCCATTTTATTTTTTTTTGCGTAATTTCATGAAGCCCAGCATAATGCAATACAGATACCTTGCTAGGATTTTTTTAGAAAGTTAAGTAAAGCAAAATCGATTTACAAGGTCTTAAATGAAATAAAATATAAATACAGAGATTTTATATAGAAAGTTAGGATTTTACTTAGCAAAAACAAAAACATTTTTCGATGGTTTTTGGCGTATTCATTTTAAGTGGTGAGCGCTATTCTAACAACCTTTAGTTTGGTGGTAGATACGGTATTTGCCTTAAACAAAACATGTCAAATGGGACTTAAGTGCAAATTTCTTTTCATTGGACTTCAGTGGGACATATAATTCCAAAATTCGGTTTCGAAAAAAAAAGAATTTTGGACTATGTCCCATCGCCGCTGTTGACATTGTTGACGTTTTGGTCAAGTTTTGTCTGTGCTGAAAAATTGAATTATGTGATTATCCATTGGTACAAGAATTTAATTCTTTTTTGATACAAATCTGCCAAAACACGGATTTTTACAATTAAATAGTTACATTGGGCAACAAAAATTAATTTTTTTTTGATTCTGAATCAAATTCGCAAATCCGTATTTTTCGGTGAATTTAACCCACTTTTTACTAACACCACTAAACCCTAGTACAATTGAAAGCATTCAGTTTGACAAACTGTCAGTTTCAGAGAACCGAATATACTCCAATGCTAAGCAAAAGAAAATTTAATTCAAAGAGCGTCCCATTCGCCAGAAAAAAATATCGAATTCCGCATCAATCAAATCATCAAAATTTGCCAATGGAAATCACCATCACATTAGTTCTAAAATAATGGCGATTCGCTGTTGCTGGTAACGTACGAGTATGTATATTTTTCGATTTGATTTTGGGAGATTGTTTGACAATCTTCAATCGAATATGTAAAAGCTGTACATATTCATAAATTTACACATATACACTTGATCGCCATCATTGAAAAAGTGGCTTTTTCAAATATTTATTACTTTTGTCAAAGAATCCAACGAAAATCTTTAACATTTCTGTTTAATAAATAATCGCTTATTTTCCTTCTAATCAACGACTTTTCTTAAGCATAGAAAAGAAGTTGATACCCGAGTTAAAATGTTATGGATCATTTGTACAAATTTAGTTCGTGGTTCATGTCTGTATTTGATCAGTGGTTAAAATATTTGATCAGCTGTTCCGAGTTACTCTTTTAACTCCGAAGTTTCCAAAATCTGTAGGGATATAACATATACGGAGTAAAAACGGAGTAAATTGGAGTAGCCAATCCAAAAAGACATTAAACTCGTTTTTTTTAATCAATACTTCAAAAACCATTGACATACTATAGATGGACTGCTAGGGGCCAAAGGATATCTCCAACGAGCGCCACCCAGCTCCCAGCGGAAATCACGAATATTATCAAGTCATACCATGTTTAAGGGATATTTTTTTAAAGGAAATTCTTACACGAATCCAAAAATTTCCCTTTCGCTGTTTGTACGAGTACCTACAGACAAAAAATAGGCAACTATATTATAGTTTTTTGCGGATGAGCGATCTGCGGATCTACACGAACCATTTTTCTCCAAATCTATCAATTGTACAATAAAAAGTGTGTTAATCTTTCTTATATGTAGAATAACATGAGCTACAATGCGTTCGTACAACTTTCAAAAGAAACCTATAGTTTTCGAGTGATTTGGAAAAAAATGAACTGTGGTAAATGAGCTGTCAAAATTTCTATGGAAAAAGCTTACCAAAAAATGGTAAACTTTTCCGCATAATTTTTTGTGAGAAATTTTACCATCAGAATTTGGTAAATAAAACTTTTGACGTTTTATGAGTCACAATCTTGGTATAACCATCTCTCTTTCTCGTATTATTTTTGGCAGACATTTTAAATGAGAGTAATAACACATCGTTATTAGTTAAGTTAAAATACGGACAAGTAACAAAAGAGAAACAATTTTTTAAATAAATTTATTCAAAATAAAGAATTTATTTAATTAAAAAACTAAAATTAGATTTTTATTTGTTTTATTTCGAATTCAACTCTAAAAGCAATCTCTTTCATAAAATGAAACAAAAAGGAATTTTTTTTATAGTCACCTGCACTACAGCAATTTTTGACTTTCATAAACAATAGATGTCAGCACTTATCTTATACAAATTACCAATAGATGGCCCTAGTTTCTTTGCCTATTGACTGAATATGGTGGACATGCCAAGAATGTGAATACATGGGTTTTGAAAGTAATATTTTTGTTTGATATTTTGCTCCGAGTGGCGTGAAGATCGCTTACCCCGTTTTCAATGGAGCTTTTGTATGGAAACGACAATCGACTAGCAGCCCATATCTAGAATGTCAATGTCAAAAACTTAGGTCTTTTAAAAACTTTTGATTGATTGGATCTTGGGAGTTATATGTTTTCGGAGTTTTTATTAGCTACCTAATGAAATAGTTTATTGCCGACTGCTATTTAACATATGGATGGAGATTTAGGGGAAAGCTATCTGCGCCACTATCAATGCTATCATAGAAATTTGTCCATACCAAATGACTCTCATTGTTAAAATCGTGTTGGCTTATTCATGAAACAAGTTGTTCAACTAAAAAATTTAGCATATGGCTGAAAGATATTTATTTACTAGCCTTACCAAGCGTACGTTGTTACGCCCAAGAAAGAATGAATGAAGTATTTTATTTCGAGATTGAAAAACTGAGTTTATTTTATCAATGACAGTGAAAATGTTTATTGTAAATAATTACTGTAATGCGAGTGGATATACAATATTTTTGGTTTTTCCATTTAGGGCGAAAATGAAGAATTTTTTCGGCGTTCCAACTCTGGAGCAAGCCACATGGGAAAAACATGGATTCTCAAGATTCAATCCCGCGACAGCAAGCGATTTTCCTTGAGCTTTATTAATTGCAATCGTAAAAGCTAGGCTAACAGGAAATTGCAATCGCTTGAAATTGAACGGTGGGCATCATCGGAATTCCTTGGAATCAGCGCGTCTTCTTCTTTGCTTTTACAGCTAATAATTGTTGCTTCAATAACATTTGGCATTAATTTCTTAACGGAAAGTCTGGTTCCGTTGCATAGCTTTGGTGGACCCAAATTTCGATTAAGCATGATTGGTGAGTCTACTTTCTAGGAAAGTATATGTGGTGGTATTTGAGACGGCTCCTGGGAATTCAAAAATTCTACCGGATAATTGACAGTTTGATCCTCAAGTCAATTTTATTGAATCGAACACTGTTGTTTTATTGTTCATTAAAAATCATGCAAATATTGGGAATTTTTCCATGTTTATGATCTTCTTTTCCTTTCGATTTTTCTTCTTATTATTTCATTTACTATTCCTATGTTTAAAAAAAATTGAAAAATTCCTATATTTCTTATATAAACGTAAGATTCCACGCGATGATAAAATGCCAGCGCCATCTATTGGCAGGCGGTTGGAATTTTTTCTTTTGTACTTTACTTTACAAAAACCAAATAAAAATCTGGTTAAGAAGGCTCGCGCTGAGTAAAATTAAGTGAAAAAAAAAAGAAAAATGAAAATAATGAAAATAATAATATTGAACACACAACTGAGGTTGCGGCGACAGTATTGTCATGTGTGCAGTACTCGTAAAGTAACAAAACGAGTTGCTGTAACACATTGCTTCGAAGGTTGCCTCGTATGTATGTATCTAGCTTCAAGTTTAAAATCGGATAAAAAATACGTTCTTCATTTGAATTAAAATTCAAAGAACAATAACTCTTTACAATATTTAAAGTAAATTTTATGTATGTATGTATGTATTTTGATTGGATGTATTGTATATAAAAATAATATACTCGTATTCTCATTCACATTGCTTGTTATAATCAGTTTATTGTTATACGACATTTTAATTGAATGATGATGACATTATGATAAGATCTAAAGATATTCACGTTATTTTATGCAAGAAGAAACATTTGCATTTTTTAATCAAAATGTGGAGAATAATCAAAATTTTTGTTTGATTCCTGTTTTCGTGTGGACGTAATACAAGCAAAATTAAAACTAATGTTTGAGTAGAGGACGATTTTAAAATAAAGTTATGCATTGACAGTTCTTCATGCTAAGTTCAAGGATGTTATTTTGGCAAATAAAAACAAAATAGTTTGTAGTAAAAGCATATCAGCAGGTGATGTTTCGATCTTATATCGTGTCGCCCGTAGATTTTCAAGTTAGAAGAAAAAAAATTATGAGAGTACCTAACTGGCTTGCCTGTGTTACTCAAGGCAATGGCTGATTTGGTTTGGAGACACTCGATTTTAAAAGTTACACATTACTAATGGTCAAATAAATAATATTGAATCTACTATACAAAAAAGTGAGAAAAGTTTTTCTTTAGTTAGAAAAAAAATGATTTTGTTTGCGGATTTTTATGTTGCGATTGCATCTAATTATTTATCATATTCTAAGATAGACAGTGGTTCTGAGCTGAATTCAGTAAAGTTAGCGCTTAGTGGTTGTGAAATTGTGATTGCACTTGTAAACTTTCAAAACCCGGTGCAAGATTGATTGAGAGTTAGGAAACAATTACACACGTTCAGATTTACTCCCTTTTCGCATTTTCACACCAATTACCCCAAAAACCGGAGCCGTGAAAAAAGGTAGAAGGCTATAATAGGCTTTTCACACCAAACCCAAAACCGGGTTTTCAGCGAAAAGTTTACGATAACTCGAAAACCGTTCACACTGAACATTTACGAGTTTTCGTTTGAAATTTCAATTATTTTGGCACCACAGACAATAACAAATACGTTGTGAATTCAAATTGAAATTACCCCAGACAGCTGTTTTTTTTTCGTTTCTTGGCAGCAACCCGTCAGCTATTTATGTGACGATTAATTGAGCACTGAATGTTGCACAAGGTGTGTTTGTTTATTTTATCTTGCAAATCCAACATGTTTTCGACAGGTCTTATTTAGAACTTGTAGTTTGTCAAAACGAGTGGCTTATAAAAAAATGTATGGGAAAACTTGTGTTTTTGCTTTAAGTATTCAGCCAAAATCGATAATTTCGCGAAAACCGTGTTTTGGGTTTGGTGTGAAAAGGATTTATTTTACAAAAAACATGGAAAAAGAGACGATTTTTTTCCTTTTTATAATTCGACTTTATTTCATACAAAAATGGTAATAATGTCGATCAGTATTTCGGTTTTATTTCCAGTCAGCGGACAAGAAAATTTGTTTCGATGTTATTTACATTTCATTCGCTGTTCTTTCCATTTGAAAAAAGACATTTCTACATTATTACCAACGAAATTCATATTTATTTCTGAAAGGAAGATAATAATTCTTACTTCTGAAATTATTTACTTAAACATATATACCATGACATAGTATCATGGGATGAATGTAGTGCAAGCACCATTCAAAAATTATTTCAAGCTTAGAAAAAAATTTAATGTGTTTGTGTTTATAAAGAAATTTATAAAAAATGTTAGTTAATTTATGCCATAAAATAAGAAAAATTAGATAAATATAAAAAAAAAATTCAAGCAAATATGATAAAGTCAGTAGGTAAACTTAATTACATATATAATTTTATTTTTGTGTAAGTTTGTTCAGCGATGCATACATACAGGTATAAAAAGATCACGGGCGGGGTATAAAAAGATTCACGCGTAAGGGGGCATATGCTGCCCCCTGCAACCCCCCATGCTTGGCCCATTTATAAGATTCGTGGTGGGGTCCAATTTGGGTGTATGCAAAATTTATTTGTATTTAAATTTTTTTCGATTAAAAATAAATTCTATTTAAATCCAACAAAATTTTGTATAAACCAAACTGAACCCCACCACGAATCTTATAATTGGGCCAAAGGGGGGTTTGCAGGGGGCAGCATATGCCCCCTTACGCGCGCAGCTGTTTATACACCGTGACCTTCTTATACCTGTATGTATGCATCGTAACACACAATTTCGATATTATTACCATTTGGGTAAAACCTATTTCGGTTTTATTTCCATATTTTTCTATATTATTACCAATTACAAATTGCCCACTAAAACAGGTTTTACAAAAATTTCAGTCGCTTTTATTGCCTACTTTTTGATTCGACATTATTTCCTTTGGTTAAGGCAATAATGCCGAAAATGTAAGATCGGCTTTATTTCCAACTCGGTGAAAATAAAGCCGATCGACCTTATTGCCTTCTACCTTATTTCACATCACCCAAAAACCTTCGTTTAGTTGTTCCTAATAATAATTTCGGTGTATTTTTTCTGTCCAAGGGAGCTTATTCCTAAGATGGATGAGTTTCGTAATCTTTTCGAAGAGTCATGCATGGAGGTTGCATGTGTCTCTGAAATATGGGTTTCGACTTGCATTAATGACCAGATGTGTGCTCTGAACGTAAACAAAGTTTTTCGGGTGGATAGATTAAGAAGGGGTGGGGGTGTTGCGATGTTCATTAAGAAAAACCTTAAATGTAAGCTACGATGGGTTTCAAAATCTGACATTGAAATGAAGTATGTGTTTGCAGAGTTGGTTGGCATTGAAAGTAAACTTTTAATTAGAGCGGTATACAGAAATAACAACACCATTAGTTGTATGCCTCTTTTGAACCTCTTGCAAGATATTTCACCACTTGCTCCGATGTTGTCTTGTGCGTAGACTTTAATAGCAATCAGCAATCTCCTCATTTATAAAAATCTTGCTGACTGTTTGAACAATTTTAATTTAAAATTGCTAAATACTATGCTACCCACTCATTTTTCAGAAAATAGCCCAACGTTGCTTGACTTATTTTGGGTTAATGATAAAGAAAAAGTAGCTTTATATGATTCACTATCTGCTCCAGGTTTTTTAAGCATGATCTAATATTTCCTGCTTTTGAATTCAATATATTGACAATATTCAGAACTTCTCAGTATAGAGACTTAAAAATGTAGATTTTCTTGCGTTAAAAGAACAACGCAGGTTGGTGAACTAGGAAGCAGCAGTATACTGCTTGTATTCTTCTAGTGTACAAATAGGATTTTTTAACTTTTTTTAAATTTCTCATTCCTTTAAAAACAATAAGTCACCGTGGCTTACTGCCCATATACGCTTAATTATGCTTAAACGTCTATAGCCTATACATTTAGGAAACTAAGTTCATCCTTAAAGTAGGGTACACACTGTCATTTCTTAAATGACATTCCAAAACTCTCATTTCTAAACGTTTCATTTAATGCTACACATTATCATTTACACATGCCCATTTATTTCCTGCACACCTTCATTTTATTCCATCATTTCAGCCATACCCACGAAAAATTTTGATATTCATCATTTCACTCATCATTTTGTTCATCATTTATTCCAGCAGAAATGATTTAAAAAAATGACAGACATAATATCGATATTATCGACTTCTTTGGCCTTACCAATGTCGATTTATTGGTAAAGCAAAATGTAGCCTGGTCGATAATATCGATATTAACGCCTTAAATTTACAATTCGTCTCTCTGCCTAACGTACCTGATACAAACATCAGCGAGAACCTGAATGATGCCGTTCTTATCCATAATTTTATAACTACTCAAAAATCGAAATAAAAATCAAAAATCTTTGGAGCATTTTTTTTTTTTTAATAATTTTTTGTGTATAAAATTTTAAAAACATTTTTAGAAAAAAAATTGAAACCTATTTTGAAACTATTATTAATATATGTACGTCTAAAACTCAATTTTCAAAAAAATTCAATGACTGGCTTTTGAAAAATCGATTTTCAAAAACAAAATCTTTTATTTATTTTTTTAAAAATCGAAAAACTTTTTTTTTTGAAAATTGGAGTATGCACTTTATTAACACTTTAAGGGAGTATTCGCATACAAAAAAATAATTTTAATCAATGCATCCAATAGTGAAATCGGAAATATGAAAAGTGGTTCTATGGGAAGTACCGTTAATAAGTACGCAAAATAACATATTTTTTTCTTGAAACAGGAATGTACTAATTTAATAAGACCCACAATTTTGTATAAAAATTCTTGGAGCCGTTGTCGAGGAATAATTTTTTTTCTTCACGGTTCTTTTACATTTTTATAGGATGTATACTTGTTTTTTATTTTAGGAATTTGTATATAGTTTTTTTAACTATTGAAGATAATGTAAAAAAAAACTAGGTATCGAAAAAAATCGATTTTTTTTTTATAATCTACACGCGCTCAAGGGATTATTAATACCCTTTAAATGTTTCAACACAGCGCGGGCGTGAGGGTGAGGTTAAGGAAGAGAAAGAATGATAGGAAAGATGTGTGGCGCGATATTCGGAGACTGTAGGTGGTTGTTGTCTCAGATTTTATCTCCAGGGATGGCGGCTGAACTAATGCGGAGAAATTTCCGTCTCTTATTTATCGATGTACCTTATAATTCGCATTAATTTTTTTAGTCTTTGTCATATTTTATCAGTATACTAGCTTTACTCAATCACATGTTGTTAGTTCTATGCCTAAACAGCATGTAATGAGTAAACCACAACTCATTGTATGACATTTATTTTTAGAATTGGTTTTACGGCAGGGATCGAACCTGTGACCATGAGGTTGATAGGCGAACACACAACTACCGCGCGACGGCCACCCGTTGTTTAGTTGTTTTCGAAATCTTGAGTTTTCAAAAAACCATGTTTTTTTTTAATTAGTGTTTAAACTATCTAGGAGCTTCTGCATAAAAAGTTAGAAAAAAAATCAAACGAACCGTTTTCCAGACAATCTTAAACAAACAAAATAAATAAAATGCACGACTGGATCGCACGTACTTGCGCCTATGTTCGATCACATAATATGCAAAAGATTCTTAATGGAAACGGCTAAAATTATTTTTAAAAATTCTTAAATTTTTCAAAAAAAAGAATGGTATGAACATTTTAAATAATTAATAATATAAGCTTAAAAACAAAATTTAAAAAAAAAATCGCCCACCCGTTTTCGAAATATTGAATTTTCAAAAAAAAAAACATTTTTTTTCCCAAATCCAACAAAACTATTTTTTGAAAATGTTGCAATGCAGTATTATTAAGAATTTGAAGGAGATCTTGTGAACAAATTGTGATCGAAATCCGTTGAGCCGTTTATGATAAAGTCGAAAATCAATAAAACGGTTGTATGGCAGGTACCGTTAATAACAAAATATTTTAAAATTTTTTTGGGCCAAAATGTAGACCATACTCAAATTAGTACACACACCAATTTTTAACAAAATTATTAGAGCCGTTTTCGATACAATTCGGATGGTAGAAAAAATTGTATGGCAAGTACCGTTATTTTTGGGGCTAAAACATCGATTCAAAAACGTATTTTGGACAATCAACTAAAACGCCAAACCACCAAGTTTGAACAAAATCGGTTCAGCCGTTTAGGCTGTAGATCGTTCTACAGACAGACAGACGGAATTGGTCGGACTCACTTTTTTGGTGTTCTCTATCATCGTAATGTCAACTTTGATTAAGATCTCGAGTTCGATTTTTTTTCCAAATGCAAAACTTGCCCTATAGTACCTATATCGCAAGTAAAAATGACCAAAAAGTACATTTGATGGAAACTTCATTAATGAACTGATTTTTTGTTATAAAAAAAAACAATACCAAGTTTGAAGCAAATGCAACCAACCGCTTATGCTGTAGGCTCGAGGACAGACGGAATTGCGAGACCCACTTTTTTCGTCTTTGCTATCATCGTATTGTCAATGGTGACCAAAATCTCGGGTTCGATGGCTGTAAGAACAGGCCAAAAATTTAGAATGTTAACAATAAAGCAGAAAGCTGTAATAATTGAAAAAAAAAAATTAAAACTGAGTCAGTTGGAGTTTCAAAACGGACAATATGCAATATTAAGCGCAATGCCAAATAAAATAACTGAAAGGATTCCAAGCATTTTTTTTCTGAACCATGTTAAATGGAACAATGAAAAAAGCTCAAAATCCAAAATCTGACAAAGCAAAAAAACAAGTAACTTTACCACCGCAAAAAATGCCAATTATCGGAAACCAAGAGAAAATGTGACTGACAAGGATGTAATTGAAATCTTCGATAAAGTCATCAAAAACAAAAAAACTTTTTCAGAACTCACAATTTATCAAAAGTGATAAATTTTATCACGCTTTTACTTCTAATTCGATTCTCGATTCGTGAAAAAGTGAAGTTAAATGCCAAACATTTTTCATATGATAATTTTTATCACAGTCAATTGTTTTGTGAAGAAAATGTTTCTAATCGAATATTAAGAAGAAAAACAGGATTTGGCAAATGACAAGTAAACAACAATTATATTTATACACACATTCATTTTGGTAGTAAGTTATATTTGCGGTAATTGGAGTAAATAACGACATTGTTAAATCAACAGATTCATAACAACCGATGCGACGGTGCTCATTGCAAAAAAAAAAATGCAGAGCACTTTACCATATTTAAATGGCTTTGAAGCGCACATATAAGTTGAGTGTTTTTCAGGAATGCTCTCAATTCACGTATTAAATCGTTGCATAAATGTTTTGGGAATCTATAAAGTTCAATAAAGTGCTCCTTGTTGTAACTTCGAATAGGTTCTGCCCATCTCGAAGGGAAAGCCTCAATATCCTCAAATGAAAAAATTATAAATCTTACTCAAAACAGAGATACTATTGAATATAATATAGAACCCACAACTGTTCAGTACGACGTCTTTTATTAATTTATTAAACTTATTATTATTGCGGACATTATTCTTAAGCAAATTTAGAAACTGAAATAAAATATTTACCTTTCCCAACAAAAAATCTAATCAGAAATGACAGAATTTATCATTTAGTACTTTTTAGTACAAACTTTATCACAATGCGTTCTAGAATCGCATTAGGCGTGTGCGTGAAGTTGGAAAATGATAAACCTCTGTGAAAACTGAAATGATATTTTTTTTCACTTCAAAACTTCACAGATCGGGAATTGACCCCCTGCTTTTCAAAATGTGCTGTTCAAATCTAAGCAGATTAAAATAACATTTTTTTTCAAGATGTCTTACAAATGTCTCATTTGAAATTATTTATTCATTATATCTTTATGCTTTAAAATCATTCAAATTAATTATTATTAAGAAAAACAACAATTTTGTATCTTGATCCAGTGACTTGGAAAACCCTTTAGCTTGAACACTCCTGGTTACGTACGTGTTTAAGTTAACGAGCGTCTACTGTTTTATATATATACACATATATCGCAAGTAAAAAATTGTTATGTAGGTAATGAGCATCTCACTTAGCTCAATTTTATATTTCAACAAGTTATATCGGCTAGGTTCAAAGCAATAACAGATAACTTCTAATAATCGTACAATTAAATTATTTAACTTTTTACAGTTATTATTCAATTTATTTAACTGAACGTGAGATGAATAACAAAATGCAAATAAATAAAGCCCTAAATCAAATAACAGAAAACAGACATAAATTAGTTACTGCTAATTTCACTCACATGTGAATATGTAAATAAAAATTAGATTTTCCGTAATTATTTCAAAAAATGTTCAATTTTGTTTAAATAATATTGATGAAGTACACAGCTGAGAACATGAGTGTTTTAGATTTCAGAGTGAGGTAATGTAAGTCGTGTGTACACTAAGACTAGACAGAATATGCAATATCTGTCTCATAACTCTTTAGATGATCTAAGCGATCTTATTGCAGGTTTTATTTGGGATTCCGAACAAGAAATCCATATAATTATGCTTTTAAACAAATGAATCAAATGCAGTCCTTTACTTCTGCAAGCTATAACTTGATGTATGGTAGATGTTAAACTGACACAGACATGGACAAGGACGCACGGACAAGGCGATGCTTACACCGACAAAAAGTATGACGAAAATAGAAATTAAATATTTCGATTAGAACAAAAGATCCAGAATGGAACGCATTTATTAGTTAGGGTACTGATGTACACTACGGCGGATACGTAATCTTATTAATTATACGAAACATTTTTTTTTAGTTTTCTTTTGTTAATTTAATTTTAACATGTTTTATTTATGTAAATTAAACTTGAAAAGAGGGCCATGGTTCGGGCGGCAGGCTAAGGCGCAAGCCGACCCAGCTTTCAACTTTTGTTTTTATAATTATGTAATTATACAGTTTTAATATACAGCTGCGGTAAAAAAAATAGCACCATTACGAAAACCAGATTTCGTTTAAAAATGAAGTTTAAGATAATCTTTTGAGAAACATTTTGAATATGCGAAAAGCTTATATTGAGTCCAAAAATTCACATTTAAAAAAGAATTCCAACTTGTTGAAAGTTGATGAATAAACTTATTAAAAAAAATAATTTTTTTTTTCGAAAAACTAAACTAAATAAGCGGTAAAAAATAGCACCATTGCTTCATCATACTTAAAACTAAAACATCATAAAAATAAAAAATATTTGTCTAAATTTTATTTTTTAGGGGTAGTCCAGCAAAATTAGTATTTTGTTGAATAGACTTTGTTGGCTATTACTGCTTCACAACGTCTGGTCTTTGAATTTACCAAATTTGACTCTTTCTACTGGAATATTCTCTCAGAAGACCTTTACTGCAGCCCATAGTTCTGTGTTTCTAGTCGGTTTGGTTTCAGAGACTGCTCTCTTCACGTCAGCCCACAGATTTTCAGTCGGATTTAGGTCAGGCGATTGCGCTGGCCCCTCCATCATATTAATTGAATGATCTCCAAACCATTTTTTAGGCTTCTTACTAATGTGCTTGGGGTCATTGTCCTGTTGGAAGACCCATAAAAGGGCCATATCTTCCTCTGCATAAGGGACCATGACGTTTTCGAGTATATTAACGTCAACGTGTTGATCCATGGTGGGTTTAATCCAAAATATGGGCTCAACTCCGTAGTAGAAAAAACAAGCCAACACCATTATGCTTGAAACTGCGTGCTTAAATACTTTATTTATGTATTTGGGATTATATTCCACTTTCGGAGGCCTTCTCACCTAGGAACGAGATCCTTATCCGACAAACAATACGATTTTACTTTCATCTGTCCATAGAACGTTGCGCCATTTCTCTACTGGCAAATTTAAATGCTATCTTGCAAATATTAAACGCTTTTAAGCATGTTTTGCAGTTAAAAGAGGGACTTTTTTTTGTACTACAAGCAGTTAAATTATGTTCCTTCAATCTGTAGCGAACGGTTCCCACCAGAGCTGTAATATTCAGCTCTTTTTTTTTCCTTCCGATATCATTTTTTAAAAATAATTTCTCGTTTTTCGTTGGTACAATACTTTCCACGACCCATTTTCTTGGAAAAACTGTAAATTTTGTGTTTTAAATGAAGATACCAAATAAATATGAGCAAATTCTAACATTTGGCCGCCTTACCTTGAAATATGCACAAGAAAAAATATTTTTTTGTAACGAAAACTGCGATCAGTGCTATTATTCTTACCGCACAAAAAATGGGATTTTCGCATTATGGCCTTGTAAGAAAAGAACCGTAACTATTTTAATATCAGAGATATACAATTGAGATAGGTGATAGTTCAAGCAATAACATAATAATAGTAGAAGCTATAAGTATTTTTCCACTCACTCATTTAAAGAATTTAAAATGAGACTTGTACCAGTGGTGCTACTTTTTTACCGGCACTGTATATACATACATGTTTGTCGTATTTGATAGGGAAAAAGCATTGTTTTTTTCTTTGTTTTAATGTTAAAGTAGATGCCTACATTTACCTACGTGTATTGTAATGAAAATTTCAAAATATAACACTCATCATTTCCTTATACCTAACCTACCTAAAAATCATAAATTAATTAATTTATTTATAACATACACATTAAGAAATAAAAACTCTTATAATAAGTTATGTTTTACATTGAGGTTAAAACAAATATATTCCAAAGGTAATAAAGTTAATGTTTAACACAATTCTTAGATTTTTTAAGTTACAACATTTCCAAAACTAATACGATTTACATATTCTATAAACATAATTACAAAATACATACGAAAAAAGAGACTATACATAAAAAAGAGTGTTTGTACTTATGTACACGCGCTAGCAGTGAAACTTCCCTAATTTGAATTAATTTTTTTTTCATAAATAATTCTACGTCAGCTAAAACATATTTCAATTTCATGGAAACCGGTTACACATTTTTTTAGTAAACGTGTCGTGTTATCAGTTTGACAGCTCCATAGACAAAACTTTTGAAGTAAAACTTCTGCAAAAGAAGTTTTACTTCAAAAGTTATACTTCAAATTGTGTTCTATTTTTTATTTATTTATGCATATATTTAAATATAGACTCCGTTTTTGACATTTTTAATAATTTAATAATTTTTTTAAATGCAGAAAATGATGCTTCTTTTGACTCGTCACGAGTAGTTTTTTCGGTTGGAATCAAAAATGATGAATGTATATTCATTATAGATATCCTTAGCATTCTATAAATGTTTACACGATTCCAATCAAGCTAGTAGCTTAGAAGTGACCAGCCACAAGAAGTTTGATTTTTCGCATTCTCACAAAAAAAAATAGAAAATAGGTATGCGAAAAATTAAATTGAAATTTTCATATTTTGCTTTGATGCTATCGTTTGTCCTCTTTTCTTGCATTCCTCGTCACGAATCGACTATGAACAATTTAATTAGAGTTCCGACCGACAGGCGAACTTTCCGAGTTACCTCGAAAAACATGAAATAATGTCAATTTCGCTTCAATAAAAACATCGATCTGCCGTCGCGTCGATCCGCCGTCAATTTTTTTCTGAAAATCAGATTCGTTTCAAATTAAAACCAATTTTTTTTTCTAAAAAAACAGATCCATATTGAATCTCTTTTTGAAGACGGATTCAAAGCGAATTTGTACACATATTCTTACACACACTACAATATTTGTTTTGCAGTTTCTCAATTGTTGTGTTGTCAATTAATTTGGAAATTCCTAAATCCACTTGCACTTTTTTAATATTTGTTTCTAAGAAGTTTTTAACAATATTTTTTAACAATATTAATTTACTTTTTCTGTACACTGCCACAAAGTAAAATTTGACAACACAACTATTGAGAAACTTCAAAACCAATATTGTTGAAAAAATGGTTTGCGCATTGCTCTAGATGGCGCTGTTGATGACGGGAAGAATTTTTAAGTTCGGTACACATTATTAATGGGAATTGGCGTGAAGTGTTAACCCAGTTTAATAAACCGAGTTAACTCGGGTTATATTTTTGCAAACCGAGTTGGCGAACGATAAAAGAACAGAACCAGAAAAGCAAGTAATTGAATGAATGCAAAAGCAAACCGACATGAACATATTCAAAACTACCCCCCTTTTGGTTTGGTTTGTACCAACACAATGCACTAAGCCATATAAAGTTGATAGTCGATTTAGTAGTAATTTAACCGGCTGTGGCTCGGTTTCTCCCATAGCTTGTTGTCGTAGTTATTTTTTTCAGATGTAAGTGTTGTTTGTTTAGTGTATGAGGTATTTTGCTGTCGTAAATATGAGGCATCAAACCAAAGTGAATCGCAGCGCAAGCACACACATTTATCTTTTATGAAGGTAGACGGTACCCAACATAATACCCCGCTTCGGTGAGAAAAGCGAAATCTCGGATTACGTAGATTTCCGTCCAAACCTCCGGATTTCACCATTATAGGTTTGGGATTTCGAAATCCGAGATTTCGTTGAACTCACAATGGAATCTCATTACCGATGCGGGCCATTCATAGTGAACGAGTCCATTTTAAACTTCACCACACCTAGGTAAAAAACTTTTATGTGCCTCGTGTAAATGCTAATCATTATTGATTTGATCTTACCATTATTTTGGAAGTTTAATGGCATGAATTAATGGCAATTCGCCAGTCGTGTATATCCGGCATAAAGCTGTGTTATCTATGTGTCTATAGGAAGATGAACTTAAAAGATTATTGTGTGCGTTTTTATCAATGTGTCTATTGGAAGATGAATGGAAAAGTTACTTGTGTAAGCCGAATGGCAGCAGGGTTTTTCGGGTGATTATCTTATTAGTGTATGCTGTCAAACATCACTTTTAATGGTTCCGCAAGTTAACTGAGCTTCACTGACGGTTCAAGCATGAAATTTGCTATTTCAAATCAATATAATCTAATGGGACCATTGTTGAACCTCATTTTCGACGAGTAAAAATTGTGATCCGTGGGTTATCAACTTAAATTCACGAATTTACATTAGCAGCCCTATTAGTAAATATTTAATGCTTATTCCACATCTAATCCACGAGTTTACTGATGGCTACTTGTACAAACGTGGCTTAAATATTTGAACCGCGATTCAGCAATTAAATTCACTATTTCAGGGGAAAAACTGGAATTCAACGATAATTCAAGTTGGAAACATGTAATAGAAGTCTCATACATTTTTACCCATAGTTGAACCGCAGTTCATCCACCAAAATATGCAGGTACATTTTCTGAACCACAAATCAAATTCACCGATTTCGACGAGTTAAGTGAGGTTTAACGGTGGTTAAAAATTGTGTTCCGTTGGGTTCTGAACTTACACTCACGAATTTTAACCAAACGATTTAATCTCACCGATTTACCTTAGTAGCCCTATTAGTAAATAAAAAGTGCTTCCATGTCTAATACTTGAGCTTACTGACGGCCAGTTGTACACATGTGGTTTAAATATTTCAACAGTGATTCTGGAATTTTATCTCAATCCAATTGAGTTCAACGATAATTCAAGTATATAAAAGAAGGCTCATACATTTTAATCGGCAGTTAAATGTACTAAACCATTGATCAAATATTTGAACCACGTTTGTAAGTGGGCCTGCCACAAACAGTAGTTATATAATCGGAGATTTGGCAAAAGAAATGATTCACAATGCCCAAGAAAATAACACAAGATTCACTGTAACCATTTCACAATTCATTGGGATAAATCTTTTCACAACAAGATTTAAGAAAATAATATTGATGCTAACTTTATCTATTAATTAAACATAACGTGACGATATGAATTGGGTATACTCCTCATAGTTTGACAACATGAATCATAGAAAACAAAATTACGACACTTCTTTTTTCTCTAATTTTATTGTCGCACCCGAGAAACAACATCGGAGAAACAACAACAAATTCCAGATTTTTTTTTTACATATGACGTCAAAAAATAAGACAAAAAAGAAATGTCGTAATCTTGTTTTCTTTGATTCATGGTTTGACACTAATTTAAATAAGCACTCCTTAACTCACGTATCGTTTTCGTATCACATCCATTGTGTTTAAAGAATAAACAATTCTTTCAAAATGCAGGGCAATTCTGTTTCAGATTTGACAGCGTACTTAGGATTTTTTGTATAAGGCAATACTGGTCTACGGTTGTCAACATGGCAGTTTAATTTGTTTTTTTTTTGTTTTGTATTTTTATTAGAGTTAATTTCTTTTTTTTTAAATTTAATAGTAATGAAAAAGTTTAATTTAAAAAGTTCCAAGTGATATTCGTGTTTTTTGTTTTATTAAAAAAAAATTATAAAGAATTGCGTTTTTTTGCGTTTTTTTTAAATTAATGACGTTTGTCACCTGTCTCTCGAACATGAATTGGTAGAGAATTACCCAAACGGATAGAGTTAATGAAAACCTGCCGTTCCGATGTAAGGCAAGAGAAGCGGAATAGAATTGGTGAGTTCTGATTGAATTACTAAAACTTAAATTTGTTAAAAAGAAAACAAAACTGGGTTAATTGACATATTATGTAGTGTCCTAGCAAAATGCTTTATTCTGTCGAAACGTCGTAAATTAAATACATATTGTACAATATTATTAAACGCGATATGTTCGATCACATCGTATGCAAAAGATTTGTATTAAAAACCTAAATATATTCTTAAAGTCATTTTTAACTTAATTTTGTACAATACAAGCTTTCTTTAATTTTGTTCTAAATAAATTAATATGACAATATTAAATATATATTTAAAATTATAAAAATAAAAACAAAAGATTAAATCGACTTAATTAAAGAAAATATTATTCAAAATTCTGAAATAAATACTTAAACTAATTTGAGCTTAAAAAAAATTAGGCCATTCTATTTCTTGGATAAATTTGAATTTATGAGAAAAAAAATTTAAAAATCTGTGGAGCGGTTTTTGAGAAAAAAAGGTTTTTTTTAAACTTTTTGAAAACGTTTAAAAAAAATTCAGAAACGCCAATTCATAGGTATTAATAAAATACATATGTATAACTGTAATTTTTGAAAAAAAAGTTTAATGAGCAGTTTTCAAAATATTATTTTTAAAATTTTTATTTATAAAAACGCTTTTCAAAATACAAAAAAATATTAATTAAAAATATTGGTACACAGTATAATTTGGGCAACCTAAACCTATACGTGTGTGAAATTTCGAAAGAATCGATTAAGCCATTTATAAGATAGTCGAAAGCAAAAAAACGGTCCTATGAAAAGTACCGTACTTGGACATTAAAAGAAAATTTTTTTTCAACCATATGGTCGTACTTAAAAATCTACACTGATTTTTTTAATCAAAATCGTTAGAGACGTTTCCGAGGTGGCAATGGCCCAGTGGATAAAGTGCTTGATTGCTAACTAGTACGTGGGGGTTCGATCCCCATGCTAGGCGCATTCTTTTCTATACCTCCAATTTTAATTAAATGCCGCCCATGGGTTAAAATCAGACAGTGAATACCTGGTTCTCAAATCCACTGGGCGAAACTAGTTCCGTGCAATTCAGGTTGCATTTAAAAGACCTTAGGTCTTACAGCATATAGTTAAATTAAAAAAAAAATAGGTTTTAACGTAACGGTTATATGGCAGATACCGTTATTTTTTGAGCTAACAAAAAAAATTCAATTTCCCCTCAGTACAATACTTAAAAATCTGTATATACCATGTTTGCAGCAATATTTAGACCATCTTTTTTCGTCTTCGCTATCATCGTAATGTCATGTTTGATTGTTATCTCAAAACTTTTTTTTTCGACGAATGCATAACTTGCCTTATAGTACCTATAATCGCAAGAAAAAAAGAAAGTATAATGGCCCAGAAGCAAAGATTAAAGAAAAATGTCAGTATACAAGGTACGTACTTTGCGCTCTGAAGCTGCAAAATATCAACGGAATGTGAAAAATAATGCATGTTCCGGCCGTAATAAAGGTTGGAATCAGGTATTAGCTGCTTATGAAGTAATTCAAAGTGATGCTCAACCAAAGGCTTTCGTACAAAATTAAGCTACGGGACTTTTATCACAATTAAAATCCTTGGAAACGGCCATATTATCGGAAATTTGGGGATAAGAATACTTCAGAGGAAGAAACCCAATGATCAGTGTCTCGAGGGAGAAGTTTAACTACGAGGACGTGACCATTTCGAGGTTAATACCTTCTTATACGGAAATTTGACCAGTTACTAAGCTAGCTGACGCATTAATCTCGAATTTTGTATTCTTATGTAAAATGAACCTGGTGTATGAAGTTGAAGTCGGAGTAAACGCCAATAATATGAAAAAGTTGTACCCAATTGATCTTGCAAGAAGAATGTGTTCTTTAAAAAAAAATTCTTATCGTTCAACAACAAAAATTTTAATACGCTTTGCGTATTTTCATTTGCACTGCACTCACAAATTGTAGTGCAGAACGTTCGTTTTCCGTTCTAAAAAGAATTAAAAATTACCTCCGTTCCCGGGTAAGCGTACAACGATTATAATGATTTTTTTTAAATTTACCTATAATGCCGAAAAACTTATTGGCCCGGGGCGCCAAATCTTTAAATACACCTCTGCGTATCGCTATTTAATCCAACGGATTCTTAAAAATTTGGAAAAACATGAAACTTTATAAACGTGCTTAAGATAATTGGAATACCTACCTACTAAGAGCGTCAACGTTTATCTACATTAAAGTTGTTAGCTACAAGAGCAAGTTCGTACGATCCACTCGTGCATTTTATTTTTATATTAAATCAATCGGAGTAGGTGGCACTTGAGTGGTCAATAATGAGGACTATAATGGGACCTAAGCGAAACATATCGTCGCCATTCTGTTAAAACTCACTAAGTCCATTTTTGTATTTTGAGATATTTCTATTTAAAGTTAGGTTAGGTCAGGTTAGGTTAGGAGGGGCGTGCGTAGCTCAAAGGGTGCTGCGTACACGGGGGCCTATTGGTCCATTGTGATACCATTTCACACAGAGATATTCCTATCTAATGTTTCACGAAGAATGGTTCATTTACAAACCAGCCCGTACGCTCTATATATTTTTCATATTTACCATTGGTATATGCACTAGGTCGTCTAGCTCGTCAACAAACCTGTGTCGGAGGTGATTTATTTGTAGATTTGGATAGTCGCAGAGCATATGCTTAATGATTTCTGTTTCATCAGCGTCTTGTCAGCTCCTACAGAAGTCGGGTGCCAATACACCCAGTCTAGTGGCCATTGTACCTATGGTACAGTGTCCTGTTAGTACACCTATCAAGGTTCTGATGCTCTTCTTACTCAGTAACAAAATATACTGGGTTTTCTTTTCATTGATGCTAGGCCTTCTAGAGACAACACAGTTGCTCCTGTATATCCAGGAGTTGTTTATTTGCTCTTTCATTTTTATTTCTATTTTCCTTTTTACTACGCCAAACGGGGTTCAGGACTTGTACCCAATAGGTTGCTACTGTCCCTATTTGCCATTGATCCCTTCCTTGTCATTTCATCTGCTATATCATTCCCTTCTACATTGCTGTGTTCGGGAACCCAACAAAGTTTGATTCGGTTAAAGTTACCAATGACATGTCAATGACTGCCTTGGATCTTATTGTCTATTCCAAGTTAGTAATCAATATACAAAATCAAAAAATGATCAGATTTGCACGATCTTGGACTACAATTGAAGAACAGGTTTTTCGTAACCATTGTCCAATAAAATTTGTTGCAAATAATTGATCTGGAATGAATTTAATGTGAAAAATTGACTTAAAGCCATATTATGTTGACAACATTAAAAGTAGAAAATCATTGTTTATTATTAAAAAATAAACATTTGTATTTTTTAATTAATAGATATGAAATCAATTCAATCTTGAAACTTGAAACTTTTAGCTAAAAATGGACTTAGGGAGTTTTCATAAAACGACTAAAATATGTTGATTGAATTTTGAAAGTGTTTTACTCCCTTTTCACAAAATATATTTATAAATTAAAGATTTTATTTCATTAACTATAAACACAAATTATTTATTTTTGCTTATATGTACCTACATTTCGCGAGCTATGCTTACATCGTCAGTAAGCTCTATTTAATAAATGAAAAAAGATTATTTAAATAGAGGTAACTGACGATGTAGGCTAGGCATAGAAATGTACATATAGGTCAAAATAAATAATGTTTTTAGGTAAGGAAATAAAATCTATAATTTATAATAAAAAAAACATGTTAAAATCTCCACTATCAAATTAAAATATATTTTTTTCTGGAGTTCCAAGAGTGGAAAAACAGCAACTCCGAACAGTCAATCGAGAACGACATAAATTATGTTTCGCTTAGGTAGCTAAAGCTGTGGGCATTTTTTTTCCATTTCTAACAAATCGCAATTCACCTTATGTCATTCGGTGCATTCAATCATTTATTCTGAGCAATCTAGAATAACTTTCTGTTGTTGTAAAGGGTGCAAAAGCACATCTGATGAAAAAAAAGCTGTTCTAATGAAAGCTATCTTAAGTTATGCCAGACATCTTAGAATAACTAGCTATCTGAGAACAAATGTATAGAACGCTGACTGGAAACTTTGATCACAAATATACTCGGAGGGTTTGGTATCCGAGACAACAAACATATCTAATGTCGAATTCCAAACAACAATTTCAAATTGATTTCAGATTGATTTTTTTTTTTGGTTAGAAAGTTCTTACTTTCAAAAATGCGTGTAAAATCTAAGAAATCTTGCTAAAACGCTAGATTTGTCTTGACAGTGTTCAGAAAATAATCAAATGTTTGGTTGTTTTGAATTCGACATAATAAGTGAGTGAACGCCCTCATTGACAGCGGTGGATGCTATAGATTTTTCCAAATACTCATGTATTTTAAAAGATTTTTCGTCGCCCTAGTATTGAAGTGCCGTATACGCCAAATTGCATTCTTTGAACTGGGTATGCAGTCTTATGTTTTCGGAGGCGCTCTTTTCAAATCTGTTATCCGATTTATTCTATCTCTTTTCGTTGCTGAGATATTCAGAATGGTTTTGACGTATATCCATCAAAATCAACAAGTTCACGTATTGTTTTGACGTAAACAACAATTTTTGGCATTTACGTCAAAATTTTCATGCAATTTACGATAAAAATAGTTTGAGAATTGTTTTGACGTACGTCTTATTGTCTTGCAACGTAAGTCACGAAAAATCAAATGGTCGTTCACTATTGACTTGACGTATGTGCACGCAAATTGAAGTATAATGCTTAGAAATCGTATACACATACGCCATAAACACGAAAAATATTATATTTTTGAGTTGCCGTATGTGAATACAAGTCTAACCGTGTCGATAAAAAGTATAAATATCACAGCCGATCACAGTCTGCTAAGCTTTGTGAAGGAAGTGCTAAAACTGAATTCTCCAGTGCCCGATATGAATCCGGAACTTCTTTCGTAAGGATTTATAATTCAAATTGAATAAAGCTTTATTCAAATGTTTCACATGTTATACATTAATCGACGGGGTTGTCCCAAATGAGGGGATTTTCGGGATGATGTAAATTATGCTTCGAGTTCAAGCGGCTCAGACTTTTTTATAAAAAAAAAAATAAAAATAACACCAATTTTTTTGGAAGCTTATTGTTCTTAGAATAATATTTTAATACGAAGCGATGATACTGTTAAAGATCATGACTATGTTATAGAATCTAGCTTGCTATATTCTATACTGAACATTTTGAAAAGTATTCCGTCTGAATATGACACCTCTGGTAAAAAGTTTGGACTTGACGGCATACCAGCCGAGTACTTGAAGGTTGATCCTGAAAAACCGGCAGCAATTTTGCTTCCACTAGTTCAGGATGTTTGGGAGAACGTAACTTACCCCAAAGACTGGAAGAATGGTTTAATTGTTAAGATACCAAAGAAAGGCGATCTTAGAAATTGCAATAATTGGCGTGGTATAATCGTCCTGTCTGTATTCTCAAAATTAGTGGCAACTATTGTTCTCGAGCGGATAAGAGAAAGGATAGAGTCAACACTCAAGAGACATCAAGCTGGAATTCGCAGTGGCCGATCTTGTGTCGACCATATTAACACCCTGCGGATCATTCTTGAACAATCAGCTGAGTACCAGTCGCCTCTATATCTCATGTTCGTCGATTTTGAAAAGGCATTCGACAGGAAAAATCGTGAATGCATCTGGCGATCACTTATCATGAGAGGTATCCCTGAGGAGCTAGTCGCTATTATTAAGGAGTCTTACAATAATGCAAGGTGCTGCGTGCTGCACAATGGACAGCTTTCCGATTCATTCGAGGTGCGTCAAGGAGTAAGACAAGTAGATGTGTTGTCACCAATTTTGTTTTTATTGGCAATAGATGATGTACTGACTGCCACAGTGGGTACAAACGAGAGAAATGGCATTCAATGGAGTCCATTCGAAAAACTTATTCATTTGGACTACGCTGACGATATATGTTTCATGTCAAACAGTGTAGGCGGCTTGGACCAAATGTGCCAATTGCTGCAAGCGAACGGCGAGATGGCTGGCTTAAATATCAACGCCAAAAAGACAAAAATGCTGCAGACCGGTCGCAACTCTCAACAGGAGATTATTCTGAGACAGGAAACTATTGAGAAGCAGTTCAACTACCTAGGCTGTAATTTATCAATTGATGGTGGAACGGAATCTGATGTTGTCAGCAGGATAAACAAAGCTCGTAGTGCTTTTAGACTGCTTTCTCCCGTGTGGATCTCCAGCATAATAACGCTACGCACAAAACTAAAACTCTTCGAGTCCAACGTGAAATCCGTCCTCCTATACGCCTGTGAAACCTGGAAATGCTCCGCCGACATCTCGAGCAGGCTACAAGCTTTTATCAATCGCTGTCTTCGATACATTCTCAAGATTCGATGGCCACAAATCATAAGAAATGTTGAGCTGTGCGCTTGGACTCACCAGAGAAGGGTAGATCTTGATATTAGACAACGAAAATGGCAATGGATTGTCCATATTCTGAGGAAACCAAACGAGAACATAGCAAAGCAGTCCTTCGGGTGGAATCCTCAGGGTGTAAGGAGAGTTGGTAGACCAAGAACAACATGGAGGTCAACTGTACTTAATGAAGCTCAGTCCTTTAAATTTCATTCGTGGGCTCAGCTAAGGCACCATGCCGTGAACCGAGATAGATGGAGGGAATCTGTTGCTGCCCTATGCTCCAGGAGGAGTTAAAGTGTTGCTGCGAAGGCTGCAGTTACCGGAACACATATATTGGGGCATATTCTTAGTCGCTGATAAACCCAGGTTTTACTAAACTACAGCTTAGGACAATTTTGTTGGTTTTATATTATTATAACTTTATTTCCTTGTTTTATTACATAAATAGTTTCAAATATTTTTTGGAATGATAAACTTAAAAAAATAGAATCAACGTCCGAAAATTCAACTAAACCTAGGTTTAACTTAGACACAGTTTAAAAATAACTGAATACGCCCTATTATAATTAATTATTTATTCATTGAAAATGTTAAGTTTTTGTTAATTTTTAATTACAAAAGTGCTATTTTTCCTCCTCCCTTTAAGAAAGCAAAGTACAATGTCCAATAACATTTGTATATAAAAGAAAATTCTTAACTATATCATACTAAAAAATCAAAAAAATGACAGAGGTTAGTTTTTTCGCAATAGCTTTCAAAAACATTTAAACGTGATTTCCCAAAAATGTAAAAATGGCGTATACGGCAATTCAATACTAGGGCGACGGTTTTGTAAAACTATCATTTTCGGTATATGTATATGTACATCTGTTCAGGTCCAACAGAGTGTCAAAATTCCACTTAATAATTATTATTGCAACTCAAGGTCAGTTGTTGAGAATTCCATAATCGATATAATTATTTGATACTACTTCAGCATGATACCAAACATATTTGTTGCACAGATCCCGCATCTTAAAGCGATTACATAATTATAGTGTAAATTGCCTTTATACATATCTTTAGTTCTTTTTTAAATTGCAGTTACATATTTTGTTTGTTTGTTTTAGCCCCTTTAGTTATTTTATCTCTAATTATCATGTCCCATCAGATATCGTTTCGCTTTTTACTTTTCAAATATTTACCAATGAATTACAAATTTCAATGCTAAACTGATTGCTGCAGTAAATTATCGTTATTTAGTTACATGACATTGGGAGAATTAATCAAGTCACTTGTATCGGATTTAACTAGATTGAAGCAATTGAAACAGAATTCATCGAATGATAATAAAATGAGTCAAGAATTGTTATCAAATAATATCGAAACAATCATACACCATACTCCAAATGAAAAAGTGGTAGTTGGTAGTTGATGTTTGTTTAGGTAACATTTTGTAAACATAATATTGACCATGGATTTTTTTTAAATACAGCTCATCAAAATTCTGAATAAAACGCTAGATTGACTGATATATTGATTAATATAATGGGTTATCCATTTTGCGGTTTAAAAAGCAAACGTAAATAAAACACATATAAAATATTTTTTTTTCATGATATTTCTTTTTTATTATAAAGTTTGAACATTTACATTATGTGTGAAATACCTACTACACATTTAAATGACCACCACGTGAATTGTTGCAATCATCGATTATTTTGACGTAAATTTCGACCACTTTTTGACACATATTGTGCGGTATCTCAGCCATAACTTTACTAATATTGGTTTTCAAGTGCTCAAGAGTTAAACGTTTATCTGCATAAACACGGTCTTTCGCGTAGCCCCACAAAAAAAGTCCAGCGGTGTCAAATCGCATGATCTTGGTGGCTAGTTGATATCGCCACGACGAGAAATTACGCGGCCAGGAAATGTCTCTTGCAATAAAGCCATATTCGCTCGAGTTGTGTGGCATGTGGCACCGTTTTGTTGAAACCACATATTCTCCAAGTCGTATTCTTCAATAGCAGGCAAAAAAAAGTCGGTTATCATATGACCATAACGCTCCGAATTGACGATGATAGTCGTTCCATCGTCGTTTTCGAAGAAGTAAGGTCCAATCACACCTCCGGACCAAAGATCGCCCCAAACAGTGACTTTTTGTTGATGTAATGGCATCTCTTCAATTACTTGAGGATTCTCAGAACCCCAAATACGACAATTTTGTTTATTAACATACCCACCGAGTGAGAAATCTGCTTCGTCGCTGAAGAAAATTTTGTTCGAAAAATCGCTGTCCACCGCCTGTTGTTCAAGCACCCATTCGACGTATCTACGACGTTGTGAATGGTCAGCTGGCTTCAGTTTTTATGTGAGCTGGACCTCATATGGATGTAGGTGTTGATCCAAATGCAAAATACGCCGTAATGTGCCGTAAGACGGTCCTAATTCCTGAGAACGACGAGGAATCGACACATTCGGGTCTTCGGCAATACTTTCACTTACAGCAGCAATATTTTCAGTGGTACGAGCGAAACGATGATACACAGGCCTTACACTATCTGTAACCAATCCAGTCTCTTCAAATTTCTTCACAATTTTGCCAATTGCTTGCGTAGTTTGACGATTATGTAAACCATAATCTCCTCTTAAAGCATGATATGTGGCTGTGGCAGAATCACCATTTTTGTAGTAGGTTTTAACAATTTTTATGCGTTGTTGTGTGATACTTAAGCGATCCATTTTCGTAAATGTCAGACTTTCAACTGAAAAAAAAATTGGTTTAACAACTTAGTTTGACAGATGTCGAATTTCAGTCCTATACTTCAGAAACCGCAAAATGGATAACCCTATATTGAGTGTGTTTCTTTATTTATTCCGGATAAGGAATAGAATGGATGAAAAATACGAAATGTTTGTCTAGAATATCCAGAATGGAATGAATAAAGAAACAAAAATTCTCTCCGGAATAGAAAAGAAAAAAGATGACATCAGTCAGCTCTTTTAAAGTGTTGTGATGATGACAAGAAAACAGATATCTATGGAAAATAGTAAAAATAAATTATTATTAATTTATTAATTCATGAAAAGTCACATTTAATTGTTATTTATATATTTATTTCAATAATAAAAATATAAACAATGTTCCATTTTGTTTACTTACTTGGTTTTCGTCTTCGGCTGCTGTCATTTGTTTTGCTTTCATATGAAAGGGCTATTTCGAGAATATTCTTTTCATTCCGTGTTTAACATGGAATAAAAAGAATGCATTCCAAACATTCCGGAATGAAAAAAGAAACAACAAAATAGTTTATCCGGAATATTCGATGGAATAAAGAAACGCAAAACTCGTATTCCGAATACTCTAGACATACCAGAATGAATAAAGAAACACACTAATTATGTTCCATTTCCTGTTTTTTTTTCTAAAGCTTCGATTTTATTTTCCTCAGATTACTGATTTATTTATTGACATTTTTGGTTTTGCTTTTGCTTGCCAAGCCAAATTCATCCTAGACATACGTACGTATCCGTACTATCAATGTATGTGTGCAGGCCTTGAACTAAAATAATTTGTTGAAAATAGTACTGTTTGTATATTAACGGTATAAATCGGGGCTTTTTATTAGAAAATGTAAGGGGTTTTCCAATAAGAGGTGTTATTTTGAATAGCCCGCTAATTCGGTAGCTGTCACTTGTGAAGCTGTCATTTTTTGACATTTGACAAGTAGAAACTACGCTATTAATACAAATGGAACGATACACGCTTCAACAACGCATTTCTTTTTTTTTGAATATCAAAATAACACCTCTTATTGGAAAACTGTCGTTTTCGATTGACTATTCGGAGTTACCTCCTTTTTAACTCTTCTTCAACTTATTTATATGTCAGATCTAAAGATCGAGTTGAATTGTGGTTCGAATTTTGATTTTCATTTTTTAGCAGATATATTCAACGATCGGATTCAAAGTTGAGTTGAAAAAGTGTTGGATTAAGGTTTCTTTAAAAAAGTATAGCCATCATGTACCACAAACTGTATTAAGGGCGTTAACAAATTATTGTATTCGTGCTCAAATGGCAAACCATCATCTCAATTCAAGTTTGTTAACACAAATTACGACTCGACTCTGTTCGCTTAGCGCAGTGTTTTTCAAAGAGTGGGTCGTGAACCCCTGGGGTGGGTCGCCAAGACTTACTCGGGGGGTCGCGGTAGCAAGTCGGTAAAATTAAAAAACAATTTTTGGCCAAATTCCTAAGCAGAAGATTTGCAAGGCAAGGCTCAAGTTAAGCAAATGCACGAACCCGGTTAAAATTGAAAAGCAAGTGAATTGCGCAAAATAACTTTAAATCTTACTGGATTTTGCGCAAGAAAAAAAGAATATACTGTGTTTTTAGACAGTCTGCATTACAAGGAATCTTATATTTGCATTTAGGGCCCGTTTGCTTAGCATATTTTGCGCAAGATTTGCGTTTAGGAATTTACCCGTTGTTAGTCCTGTAGTAAAAAAAAATAAAACACATAATTTTTGTTTAATGAGATGCGTGTGTCTGCTAATTTTTTTTAGGAATGTTTGAACTTTATTTTTATCATTAAGACGTTAACAGTTAAATGATTTTTCAAATTAAGCCTTTTCTTTTCTTATAGTTTTTTTTTTTTAAGAGAACGTGAGTGTACATAGTTATAAAGTGGCGAATGGTACTAACAATCTTAAAACCTTTTGCAGGCTCTTGCTGTTCTGATTTTCTCTTTATCTCGAAATTATCAATAGTTGTTAAATTGCAACTAAATCTATAAGATTTCATCTTCTTCGGCGAGTTGGACTGATATATTCAAAAAAGGATTTACCATCCATATTTATCCATTTCAATAATCCAGTTCTGGAGAGTAACTTGATAGCACATTCTCCAAATTATGCAAACTCAGTATCATGATATGAATTTGAAAGCTTACATATAGGATTACATATCAATCAATATGATTAAATGTCTTCGAAAACCTTCTGAACGCAGGGATGCACGAATGTACCGCAAAACTTATGCCGTTTTCCATTGGTTTCACTCAGGTATTCTTAAATCTAATGAAACGGTGCTAATTGCTTCTATTCAATTCTGATATTTTGTCTTTGTGTTTGTGTGTGGTTTTGAATTATAAATTAGCATCCGATGACGACGAGAACGAAAAATCAAAAAGAAAATAGTGGTTCCACATTTGAGTATGAATGTATTAGTGCTTCTTGAGTTGATTCTGGTTGCAAATCAAGAAGAGAATTTTTCTTCTCAGAATCGTCAGAAGATGATTTTTTTGCCATAGTTAAATGGTTTTAGAAGACTTCCGGACGCTTCGGAATGCTTCTGGATATCCAATTTAAAACGAAATTTATCTATTATGCTCAATCGTAAACGACACACCACAACACTTATGTCGCTTTTATTTGGCAATCCGGAAGCTTTCTGGACTCCTCTGAAAGGGTTTATTTAGAAAAAAATGACAGTTCTAATTCTGAAAAGAAGAGAATTTTCCTTCTGGATTTAAAATCAGAATCGAAACCAGAAGCACTCACACACATTCATATTCTTGAACGTCAAACTTGACTGCTGTCATTTTTTTCTATCATAATTGTGCAACAAACATTATTTTTGATATTGATTATTTTCACTTACACAATTATTTTCGCATATAAAATCACATTCAAACTCAGAATTTTCAGAAACAAAAAAAAGTGTTCAGTTGGGATCCGGGATTCCGGTAAGTACTCCCACTTGAAAAATTAATAAATGCCAATTCTAATTCGCAACAAAGAATACAAAAAAAATAAAATTTCTGCAAGGCTTGCACTATTTTGTTTTAGTTTTTAATTTTTGGCAACATGGGCAAATTTCATCGCGAATAAGTTAAATATCATACCCATAAGTAGACTGGGTTTGAAAGGGCAGCGAACGAGGCTTTAAAAATAACTGACAAAGTATTTTTAATAATGTGGGGTCGCCAAACTCTGTTTACTCTCAAAGGGGTCGCGTACTCAGAAAGTTTGCAAAAACACTGGCTTAGCGGAAGTGAGGTGGTTAAAGCTATTTCTATTGGATACAGTTGTATAAAAGGATATAATCGTATTAGTTTCAGATCTGCATTTAAATGAGGTACTCATTTTCAATTTACAAAGATAATAAAAGCTTCGACGTTATGTCGTTTTCGGAGTTACTCTATTTTAATTCCTATTACTCCAGGAACATCGGATTTTGATTTCACAAGGGAGCAGATTTAGAATACACGTATATGCACATACATATTTCAATTTGTTTCCTCGGATTAGTTAAAGAAGGTAATAAATATTTGAAGAAGATGACGTTCAAATGTGAATGCGTTAAACTTTGATACGATATTTTCATATACGATTGAAATTATAAAAAGAGCAGAACACTCCGAAAATTCATACATAAGTTATCTGACATTTGATATATAATATGTTCCTATGACCTGTAGTCCAAAATGCATTTCGCCCAGGTACTACAGTTGGACTCATCAGTTAGATGCTGTAGTACCTTTCTAAAACGCATTATTTTTTGATCGATGTTTACTGACTTAAATAAAATTTACAGCGATTATTCACTGCAAATTATATTTTTCTAATCGCTGTAAATTTTATAAAAGTCGGTAAACATCGACCAAAAAATAATGCGTCTTAGAAAGGTACTACAGCATCTAACTTATGAGCCCAACGGTAGTACCTGGGCGAAACGCATTTTGGGCTACAGGTCATAAAAACATTCAATTGGCCTTAAATTCACACAGTCCACAAAAACAAAAATAATTTAAGCATATTGTTTGCGTTTTCTTCAATTATAATATGGAACGATGGAATTATTTATGGGTGGAGTGGCGTGTTGCGAAGGCTACTCACTAGGAGGATAGTATACTGTTAAATGTACTAATGGCATGTAAAATGTCATATTTCCAAAACTCTATTTAAAATAAAAACAATGCAGAAACTTCAGTCTCTGCCCAACTCTCTTTGGGCGCGCCATAATGTCCTTATGAAGTTTTAATGTAAATTTTAGTTTCATATGTACCTACCTAATGTCTTTTCGTCTCTTCCTGTTTTTTTCGTTTTGTATTACATAGTTATGTATGTTATGTGAAGCATTTCCGATGAAGAAAATTTTGATATCGAGTTAGCCGATGCGATGAGTCGGATGGGCCCGAAAATTTCGAGGAGAACGAGAATATTTGTGCTGGATGTGGAGAAGATTACATTAGATTTGGAATTGTGGACAGTGGTACATAAGACCTCCCCGACATATTGCACTCAGGGGTGCGCCATATTTACGGTGACCATATTTCTCTGAGCAAAACCCGGGACATAGATTTAGAAATTGAAAAACCTGTTTGGTACAAAATCAACAAAATTCTCAAAAACAAAAAAAAAATTAAAAAAATAGCACAAAATGCAAAAACTACATTTGTTGTTCAATATTCAACCTTTTTCTTACCAAGTCTTTGAAACATAAACATTAATAACACATTACCAACATAATTTTTGGTACTTGGTATGTACTTTTTTGCCTAACAAATTTCTTTGATGATTATTATCGTTTCCTATTAAATATTTTTTAATTTCCTGGCAGCAAAATTATAGTTTAATTTTACCATTAACATGGCTCTGAGAGTTTCAACACTTAGTTGTGTGTTTTTATTTGTCCAAATATTATTCATAATGCAAAGAACTTTTTCGGTTGAAGCATTTGAACCTGGCAGACAGAGCCCAACTCGACAATAAGTAAAAGATTTTTGAAGTTTTAACATTGCTTGCAAAAATATGTCTTTCAATTTCTCGGGCACAGTTATTTTGTTCTTTATCCATTTTGTTATAATTTTGTGACACACAAATTCTTCAAACAAGATGGAATCATTAATAGTTGTACTCCTCTGCTTTTGGTTGACAAAAGATAGCGAAGATTCTATTTCCGGAAAGGTCGGAAAAAGGAATGTTTCGAAGAATTACCCAACTAAAAAACGTCATATTATTTAAAAGATACATCCCAATGATTTAAGTATTCGTAGCACGTTATGTAAAATTGATGTATATTTGCTTTACTGTTTCAAAATAGCTTTTAACAGCCTTTAGTCCAACAAAAATTGGCGTTTCGTCCCACCAAGTCCAAATATTATAGTGCTAAGTCTTCTACTTGGCTGATGTATTTCAGTAGTATATAGAATTTGTATTATTAAAAAAAACTTCTTATATAAATAATGCCAGGCCATGGGCAAAAAACAAAAATTTCCAATTTAATGATTAGGAATTCTAGTCTTGTTGGATATAGTTCACACTAGATGTTCTTCACGAAATCTATGTAAGATGAACTGAACTTAGCAAAAATTGCGTACTGACAAAGGTCCTCACTAGTCAACTGATGAGTCCATGTGAGATCGCCGGGACGAAACGCCAATTTTTGTTGGATTAAAGGCTGTTAAAAGCTATTTTGAATCAATAATTCAACAAGTCCAAATATTATAGTGCTAAGTCTTCTACTTGGCTGATGTATTTCAGTAGTATATAGAATTTGTATTACTAAAAAAAACTTCTCATATTTGCTTTACATTACTTTTAATCAATTAATTTTTGTTTGAATTATTGATTGATCAATTTCTTTGCAAACAAAATATTGTCAATTGTTCTCCTAATCTAGATCTTAATTTTAATTTAAGGCATTTCATTGCTAGCGAAATTTGGACATGTAAATTTTTTGGGACTCTGCTAATAATATGCTCACATGTAAAATTGAGGCTAGGATTGAATGAAATGAAGAAAGAAGGACCTCAGATGAAGAGCTGTTATGCAAATTCTTTAAAATAAGAAAAATAGTTCTGTAACGAACTAGTTTGAAGTATTTAGTCTGAGACCTTTCGCAAATTTCCTTAAATTTTTCAACATGAACAGTGTAGAGATAAAAAAACGAATAGTTACTTAAATCGTGAGCAACACAATTAACTCCAAAGAGATAATTACCGGTAATGGCTTGAAGCTTATCACAAAGTGTTCTTCTTGCCTTTCCTTGATGACCCGCCAAAATATTACAGTTTATGTTGTGAGCACAAATTGCCAAAATTTTGCCAAAGTTTTATCTATGTATTTTGAAGCGATGTCCGATGTTTCCCTTGAAAGATTTCAACTTCCAAAGTATTGACAACGATACCTAGTTGTGGTAAAAAATAACGAACCAGGGGCGGACAGTTTTGTACAGCCATGCTTAGAACAATCAGAAAAAAACTGTCACAAAACTTACTCTTCGCAGAGAAGTTTTAATTTCTTCGATATAATTGGTTCAAGAACATTGAACACAATAGCTTCACATTTTGTGCGTGCACAGGAATATATTTGATCAAAACAGCTTTTTATAAGTTTCGATGTGAATTGTGCAATCATTAGACCTGAATGAGTCCAGGTGCCTTTAATAATTGCATTTTTCCTTGCAGGCCCTTGAAAATTTGTCGAATTAAAAAACCATCGTACATTGTGCTTGAAGTGTCATCAAAGCCAGATTCTTTATTTTTTTTGTTGGTTTTTAGTGCTGTTCAATATCATATCTTCCACAACTGCTTCTAGAAAACGTAGAAACGTATTTTAAACAAGTTACGGTATTGGGTTTTTTTATTGTTGTTTATAAAGAAAAATTCCCTCTGAAGTTCATCGTTGAACTCACATTTTCTATTTGAAGGCATTCCACAAATTTCTAAATTTATTGTAAATAATTAAAAGAAACAAATTCCATTTGTTTGCACAAGTAAAGACTCACATTTTAAACTTATGTATTGCGTTTTTTTGTGAAGAAACAGTGTGAAGTTTGTAAAGATACAGTTTGAAAAGAAATCTGACAGCTCAACCAAGGTGACAAATTGATGCGTTCAGGGAACAAGCTTTTATAGTAAATCCCTCTGAACCATTTGTTAAGGCGGATTCGCACTTTGACATACAAGTATTAAACACATATTTAAATTATTGTAAATAAAATTGTTAAATTTTTTTAACGTTTTAATAAGGGAGAAACCCGGGACAAAAAATAAAATACGGGACATTTGTATGTCCAGGGTTTTCTTAAAATTTACCCGGGACATTCGAGCGTAATACGGGACTGTTCCGGGAAATACGGGACGGATGATTACCGTAGCCATATTGCTTGTAGGTAGAGCAATATGTTTTTTTTTAAAACTCTTTTTAAATTACTTTATTTGTTGTTAAAGGCCTTGAATTATTATTTTTATTTAATTTATTTATGTTACTTTTTTTCTTATTTAATACACAAACAAATTTGAATTATAAAATGTTGTTCGTAGTAAAGTTTTTTCAGATTGACGTTAGGTGTGCCATATTGCCCGAACGTACCTTAGCCCTTAGTTATAACATTTTTAAATTTTATGTAAATGACGATATGATGACATAATTAAATCAGTCAATAATTACCGGCAATTCGAATACCACTCGAATTATAAAAGTCCAGAGTATATACATATGTGTACAATACCTTTACAATAACTTTATCCGTTAATTGGCTAATACTCTATTCATTTTTTTAACGGAAAATTACGGATGATATAATAATGCCTTAAGCACTGACAGTTTTTTTTTTGACATAATCATTGCGGGTAGCATAGGTGCGTTCGATAGCACATCTAAAGCAATCCGGATTGCTTTGTGTTGTTGTAACGCCTATGGAAATAACAGCTGATGAACAAAACATCTTTTGTCAAATACAAATCTCAAGCTACCTAAAAATTATTGAATTCGTTCAGATTCGTTTAGTAATTTCAGGAACAGCTGATTCTAAACTTGACAGAAAAAGCCGCTACTAAATTAGCTTGGCCAGCCTAGCCATTTCGTATTCGAATGCGGGCATTGTCGCAGCGAAGAAAATATAGTGCGTGGCCTAGAGGTATTCGAGTCCCACTCCAGTCCGCAGTCTTTTCATTACCTTCAGTTTGTACTGGATGCCACTCTTAGGCATTGGGATGTAATGTTCTAATATGTGTTTCGCAAGCTCGGCTTACCCTGTTGGGAAAAAACATCGGCACCATAGAAAGAATTTAAATTTTCATATAATTTCTTGAAAGCTTGACAGCAGGAAAAGAATCCAATTACTCACTCTGGAATGCTGTTAAAGTAACGAAGAAACCAAAGCTCCCAGCGCCTCCGATTAAGAATGATCAAAACGAATGGGCAAAAAGCGACAAAGAGAAAGCAAACGTTTTCGCGGATTACCTGGATAACACATTTAAAGCTTTTGATGGGCAAGTACTCAACGAAAATTTAAATATAAGTTCTAACTCAAGCGAAAATTACATAGCAAGAAATGTTACCCTTGCCGAATTACGTAGAGAAATAAGAAAGCTTAAGTATAAGAAAGCTCCGAGATATGACCTAATAACGCCCGAAGTTCCCAAAATGCTTCCTCGCAAAGGGTTAATTAATCTTCTTTATATAATAAATGCCACTCTTAGGCTAAAGTACGTTCCGAGCCAATGGAAGGTTGCGGAAGTTATAATGATTCTCAAACCAGGAAAACCATCACATGATAAGAAATCTTATAGACCTATTTCGCTTCTGCCCGTAATATCTAAGGTTTTTGAAAGAATATTACTTCTGCGCCTACAGCCAATAATAGAAGAAAAGCGCCTAAATACCTGAACATCAGTTCGGATTTAGAAGCAAGCATTCGACAATTGACCAAGTGCATAGGATCACTGACGTCATTGAGAAAACTCTTGAAGAAAAGAAAATTTGTTCGGCGGTGTTCCTAGACGTGTCGCAAGCTTTTGATAAGGTGTGGCACCAAGGCCTAAATTTTAAATTAAGGTAAATTCTGTCTGAAGCACTTTATACGCTTCTAAAAGCATATCTAGAGAATAGACTTTTTAGAGTAAGACATGGAAACGATTACTCGGATCTCAAAGAAATATTGGGTGGGGTACCACAGGGAAGTGTTTTAGGTCCAATATTGCACCTATTGTTTACACGTGATATACCTAAAACTAAAGACACTATCGAAGCCACGTTTGCTGACGACACTGCAATACTAGCAGTGGGCCAAGCGATAAATGATTCTACAACAAAATTACAAAAAGCTCTGAATAATGTCAATGATTGGACAAAAACATGGCGGATATCGCTCAACGAAGTAAAATCAGTCCATGTAGATTTTACGTATAAGAAAATTAATAGATTACCTGTATTTGTTAATACGGTTCAAGTTCCGTTTGCTAATGAAGCAAAATATCTCGGAATGACTTTAGACGCGAAATTAAAATGGAAACCGCATGTTAAAAAGAAATGCGAAGAGTTAAATAATAAACTCAGAGATATGTACTGGTTGCTCGGAAAACACTCTAAGCTCAGTATCGAAAATAACCTAATTTTGTACAGGCTGGTGCTTAAGCCTGTCTGGACTTACGGTATACAACTCTGGGGTTGTACGTGAGATTCTAATTTAAATACCTTACAAACATTTGAAAATAAACTCCTAAGATCATTTGTAAGCGTACCTTGGTACATTAGAAACGAAGATCTCCACAGGGATCTCGGGATTCCCACGGTTCGCGATGAAATACAAAATTTTGCCCGAAATCACAGAAAACGGCTATTACAACACTGCAATAGTACTATAATCGAAATTATCGATGAGACGAATTTAGTACAAAAAAAAAACTCTCCAACATTATTTAATTTGTTTTTGTCTGGTATAATTTTTCGTTGCCTTCAAATTCTGTTTTTGTTTATAAATAAATATAAAAATAAAAATGCAATAAAGCTACAAAGACCAAAGCGGTCGGTGCCTCGAATTTGTAATGGAAAATGTTTTAGCTATCCTACAGTAATACTTTGAAGTTGTTCTTTCCCAAGTATATAAAACCGAAAACCCTGCAAAGGCGATTACAGTATTTATGTAAATATATCTATATGCTCATTTTTATTTATTGAAATTAAATTTGTTCACTGCACCGAAATTATTATTCTTCTTCCCAATTGTTTTGTTTTTGTCTTGTTGTATTGACTTTTGAATGACAATTCATAGTGAAAACGTCAAACTAATCTTTTTTTCACTGGTAAAAACACTTAAAGATAAATTTTTAACCTTCTCAATTTAAATCGGATTATCTTTAGGTGAAAACGTAGCATTAGTTACCAACTTACACATACACATTTTCAATTAACAAAAAAAGTGCAGAGTATTAATTAAAATATAATGGCGCAAAATTTTAAACAACCTATTATTAAGGCCTTAACTAGTTAGTAATTTACTATATACATAGTAGTCTACTAACTTTTCATACATTTTAAACCTTTTGTTAACTAGTAAAATGCTAATTAAGCAGATAGCAAAGCATTTGTAGGGTTTGAATTTTGATGAACACAATTATTGTGTTTATTCGTTGTAAATTGATTATATGTTGATAGAAACCCAACAGATAGATAGATAGATAGATTAAATAATTTTATTTTTCTCAAAAAATAGTAATAAAAACAAGATTATGCTGGTTTACAAAATTAATTCGGACAATAACTTATTAGAGTTGTCTGCCAGGTTAAAAAGTTTTACAATTTAAATGTTGGCTTAGCTTGTATTAAAGTTTTATTTTAGTTTAATTATATTCATTTTCAATTAAGTTTCTATAGTGTATATCATGTTTTAAGAATTTGTATAATTTTAAGTAACATTTGCCATTCAGTATATTGAGAAACTCTGAGTGGTCAATTGCTTCCGCTCTCAGAAATATTCGGCGGTAAGTTTTGAAAATAGGACAAATATTGATAAAGTGGTAGGTGTTCTCGGTTGCATCAAGGTTACATATTGTGCAAAGTCCGACAGTGTTGTTACGAAACGCCCTTCCATTCAAATCCAGTAACCCACATCGTGCTTTTAATATAAGAATTATCATTTCTCGTGAATTTGAGTCATCGAAATAATTGGGTACATCTGTGAAGGATAAGTTGCAGCGTCATGGAATTGAGATTGAAGAGCACGATCGTTAAATGACTTCCATAATTTTTCCTTAAGGTTATCCAAAAGCATGGGGGTGGACGTGGCGCGATAGTTGTGTGCTTGCCTGTCAACCTCATGGTAACAGGTTCGATCCCTGCCGTAGTCTATGTCTTCTTATTTTTCCATTAAAAACCAATTCTAAAAATAAATGGCATACAATGAGTTGCTTGTTTTTCTCATTACATGCTATTTAGGCATAGAACTAACAACATGTGATTGAGTAAAACTATTATACCGATAAAATATGACAAAGAATAAAAAAATTAATGCGAATTATAAGGGACATAGATAAATAAAACACGGAAATTTCTCCGCATTAGTTCAGCCGCCATCCCTGGAGATAAAATCTGAGACAACAACCACCTACAGTCTCCGAATATCGCATCTTTCCTATCATTCTTTCTCTTCCTTAACCTCACCCTCACGCCCGCGCTGTGTTAAACATTTAAAGGGTATTCATAATCCCTTGAGCGCGTGTAGATTATAAAAAAAAAAAATGTGATGAGCATTTTTCCATCCAAGTTGCTGCCATTGACGTTGAAATCTATTCCGTTTACTTGGAAAAGGCCTGACCATTCCTGGATCCAATAAATTTTTTTTGAAGTACTGCCAAAGAGAGTATGCGGGCCAATCTATCGAGGGGAAGACTTACAATTCTGCGTATGTATCCGAAATGTAAGTTCAGTGTTGTGAGACATGCTTTCGACAGACCAGTTTCAATATGTACTACATTGTTTGGTGTGTTATCGGGCAGGTTGAAACATCTTTTAACGAAGAACCTTTGTAGTTTTTCAACTTGGGGGTGCTCCTTGTGCGCCCACACCTGTGCACAATAATACATAATCGACCTTGTGGCTGCATCGTGGACTTTAAATTTGGCTGAGTGTAGAACGTGTTTGTTTTTTATAAACTTCGACCAGGTAGCGTTTATTGCATTTTTCGACGTTGCCAGTGTTGTTGTCAGTTGTTCAGACCATGACATGTTGTAAGTAAATATGACGCCGAGATACTTGTATTGGTTTATTATTTTAATTTTAGCTTCATTAAAGTACCATTTTTCACTGGCTGCTCTGCGACCTCCATTCCTAAATATAATAATTTCTGTCTTGTCTAAATTTATTTCGAGGTTCCATTTTTCGCAGTAGGTGCTGAACTTATTGATGATAGATTGCAGCTTGGCGGGACTATCAGCTAAGAGTACAATATCATCTGCATACAAAAGAACATTTATACCAAGTCCTTCCAACAAATATTCCAATTGTAAGAGGGTAGGTCATTTAAAAACAGAACGAACAGTAGAACACTTAATACACATCCTTGCTTAACACCTTTGCTCGTGCTGAACAAATTGGATGCATTCTTTCCGTCCCAGACCGCTGCAAAGTAGTTTGATAATTGAACTCATTTTCGTTGACATACCCAAAGCTGCCAGTTTGTGAAACAGAGCTTGTCGGTTGATGTTGTCAAAGGCCGCCTTCAAAGCTACAAACGAAGCATACAGCTTTTTTTCTTTCGCTTAGCTGTAGTTGAATCAGGCATGAAAGATTGTATATCTGATCAATGGTGCTAAAGTTATTTCGATAAGCAGATTTGTATTCATTGAGTATGTTGTTATTCTCGATCCAGATAGTTAGGCGGTTTAAGACCAAAGTGGTGAATAGCTTATAAAGAGTATCTAAGAACGAAAGTCCGCTGTAATTGGATACAATGTTTGCGTCGCCCTTCTTGAAAATTGGGAAAATGATTGATTTCTTGAAAGAGGATGGTATCGTTTCAGTTTCAAAAATTTCGTTGAGAAAAGCGTGTACCTCATTAATAAAATTGTTACTAGCATTTTTATAGAATTCATAAGGTATACCATCTATACCTGGATCTTTATTATCCTTGGCGGAAGCAGAAACCCAACATGTGTTCTAAATAAGCATTCGGTGTTTATATTTTCATCATTTTAACTTCATTATTTACAAAAATAAAAAAAAAAAATTGACACCAGCAGGACTCGAACCTGGGCCTCCCGCGTGCAAAGCCGATATACTATCAGAATGACATGTGGATTTAGTACGAACCTAAAAATTTAAAGTAGCCATTCGGTGATTTTAACTTTAGTAAAATGTTAATAAGATTAAAATTAGCAAAATCCTCTTGTTAACCTAGGATCATACTAAAAATGATCTAACATTTTACTAAATCGTTTAAAATTTTGGGCCAATTCCTCATAAAAGGAGCTTAACAGAAAGAAATATTCTAACCACATTCAATTTACATTGAATGAACCAGTTCAATCAGATTCAAATTAAGACCGAATATATCAATCTTTAAATGTCAGTCGCATTCTACTTGACAATTAGTGATTTTAAAGACTGAAGCCAATATAATGTATTCTGAATATGTGTATTCGTAAAAACATACATCACTGTTAGTTACAAATATGATGTTACAAGTAGGCCCTTGCGAAATTTTGGCACATTCAATAAGGTTTTGCAATTAAATTTTTAAATAGAATGTTTTAACAAAATAAATAAACTCTTTGTTTATGTAAACATATAAGTCTTACAAAGCCTCTAATTGCAAACACGATCAAATCAGCTACAATTTTGAAGAATAATATCAATTTAGTTCATTCAGTTTTTTATAAATGATAAAAGAGAATACAAATAACAGAAGTGACAAATAAATGTTTCCCACCCACTCATTCATCGTGCAGTTTAAAAAAAAGTTTCTCCTCCTCCACTTACTCAATGTACAATTGAAAAAAAGAGAATTTTAAATCACACAAGTAATACATATTTTTCTCTTTCACTCATTCAATGGGTTAAATCTTAAATGAGATGCAAGGTGGTATTATGTACATAAAGCTTTTGTGAAATGTCATCGTTCAGCTTAAATTCCTATCCAGTGACACATAATTTAGTGGATTTGACTATTGTATAAATGAGAAAAAAGGAGCTTGACAACAGAAATAAAATATACATATGATTTTTACTTGCGATTATGGGTACTATAAGGCAAGTTATGTATTCGTAAAAAAAATGTTTCTAACAATAAAACATGACATTACGATCATAGAGAACACCAAACAAGTGAGTCCCGAAATTCCGTCTGTCTGTCTGTCCTCGAGTCTGCAGCCTAAACGGTTCGGTAGATTTGCTTTAAACTTGGTACATATTATTTTTTGGTAATATACCCACACGTTATTTTAATTTTTTTTTAAGACGACAAATAACAGTAGCCCCCATACATTTTTTTTCGCCAAAAACAAAAATCTTATTTTTCTCAAAAACGGTTCCAACGATTTTTATAAAAAAAATCAGTTCATTAATGAAGAGAAAGGGTACCTTTAGATGTTTTTTTTTTTAAATAGTTATTTTTGGTACCTCTAGTAGAACCATTTTTTTTGGTTTTCGATATTCTCGAAAACGGTTAATTTAAGTTTTTTGAAATTTTTTACGCAGCAGCTCCTAGAAAGTTTAAACACTATTGTATACCAACATTTTTCAACATTTTTTTTTTGGAAATTAATTTTTTTTTTGAAACTCAAAATTTCGAAAACGGCTCAATAGATTTTTTCAAAACTTCGTATTTGGTGGTTTTTTGACATTATCTTGAATAGTTAAAAAAACTATATTTTTTAAATAAAAAACAACGGTACCTCCCATACAAATGTTAATAAAACCGTTAAGAAAAAAAATTATTTCTCGAAAACGGCTACAAGAATTTTATAAAAAAAATTGTGTGTTCTTAAATTAGTACATTTCACTTTCAAGTATTTTTTTGCGTACTTATTAACGGTACTTCCCATAGAACCACTTTTCATATTTTCGATTTTCTCAATATTGAGTGAACCGATTAAAATATTTTTTTTTATAAAATTGCTCCCTAAAATTGTTAATAAAACTGCGTACGAAAATTTTCAAAAAAAAAAAAAAACGTTTTTCCATTCTTAAAAAATAAATAAATTTTTTTTTTTGAAAAATCGATTTTTCAAAAACCAGTCACTGAAATTTTTTGAAATTTCTAATTTTATATGTACATTAATAATATCTTCAAAATGTCGTTTCAATTTTTTTTTCTAAAAATGTTTTCAAAATTTTATACATAAAAAAATAATTTATTAAAAAACCACTTCAACGATTTTAGAATTTTTTTTTATATGCTCGTATTCTTATTTATCCGTGAATTCAAATTGCATCTTTGTTTTCCCCCAAACTATAACGACTAAGAATATAAAAACATTTAATCATGTCTATTAACCATTTAACGGGTGATTTTTTTGCTACTTGGTTTTTGACGTTTATATTTTTGACAGATCACACATGACAAATTCCACGAACATTTGACATTTCGATTCAGTATTGTTTGCCATTTCATCATGAATAGACTTACGCCTGAACAACGTTTGCAAATTTTTGAAATTTGTTATCAAAATTCGTGCTCTGTGAAAAATGTGTTTCGCAAGCTACGTCCGTTTCAGCGATGAGGCTCATTTTTGGCTAAATGGATACGTGAATAAGCAGAATTGCCGTATTTGGAGTGAAGAGCAGCCAGAGGCAATTCAGCAGCTACCAATGCATCCCGAAAAATGCAATGTTTGGTGCGGCTTATGAGCAGGCGGCATCATTGGGCCGTACTTCTTCAAGGACGATGAAGGCCGCAGGGTTACGGTCAATGGAGAAAGGTACCGTTCGATGATAACAGATTTTTTTTTTGCCGAAAATGCAAGAATTGAACTCGGTCGACATGTGGTTCCAACAGGAAGGTGCCACATACCACACTGCATGCGAAACCATGCATCAATTGAGAGGCGAATTTGGTGAGCAGTTGATCTCACGTTTTGGCGCAGTCAATTGGCCACCAAGATCATGTGATTTGACCCCGTTAGACTATTTTTTGTGGGGCTATGTTAAGTCTATTGTCTATGGGGACAAGCCAAACACGATTGCTGCCTTGGAAGCCAACATTGAACGCGTCATTGGTGAGATTCCGGCCGAAATGTGTGAAAAAGTTAGCCAAAATTGGACCTTCAGAATGGACCACCTGAAGCGTAGCCGCGGGCAACATTTAAGTGAAATTATTTTTAAAAAGTAAATGGCAGAAATTGATTTATCGATCCAAATAAAAATTACATTCCCTTTTTACAAGTTTCTGTGTTTTTTTGAATTTTCAAAAACCAAGCTCTTAAAAAATCACCGTTTATTTCTACCTTATTATTATTCCCTTTTTACGAATGTTTGCTTACGTCACTTAATACTAAATACAATGTAGGCCCTCATGCATTTATATGTACACATGTGTCTTTAAGAATCACATGAATCTTATGTATGCATATTGCATAAATGATGAAGTTGTATGTATATACGAGGGCGGGTCAATAAGTCCGTGACTTTTGGAATAAAACAGATTTTTTGATAAAAAAATAATTTTATTTTTCAACGTCGTCTCCCTTGAGCTCTATACACTTTGTCCAACGCTTCTCCAATTTTTTTATCCCTTCCAAAAAAAATGATTTGTCGAGGCCCTCAAAATGGCCTTTGCTTGCGAGATGACTTCATCATTGGAGTCAAATCTTTTTCTACCAAGCCATTTCTTCAGGTTTGGGAACAAGATGTAGTCGCTCGGAGCCAAATCTGGTGAATAGGGTGGATGAGGGAGCAATTCATAGCCCAATTCATGGATTTTTGCCATGGCAACTGCACATGTGTGCACCCTTGCATTGTCTTGGTGGAAAAGAACTTTTTTCTTGTTTTTTTTTTTTTCAAATCGTCATTGAATCACTCCAATAAGCTGGCATAATATTCCCCATTGATTGTTGTTCCCTTTTGAAGGTAGTCAATGTGGATTATCCCGCGTGCATCCCAAAAAACAGTCGCCATAACTTTATTGGCTGACAAACCCACCTTGGCCTTCTTTGGCGCCGATTCACCCTTAGAACCCCACTGTTTTGACTGTTGTTTGGTCTCTGGTGTGTTGTGATGGATCCATGTTTCGTCCACGGTTACAAAACGGCGCAAAAACTCCTCCATATTGCGATTAAACAACGCCAAACCTTCCTGTGAAGTTGTTACACGATTGCGTTTGTGGTCGACTGTGAGCAAACGCGGCACCCATCTTGCGGAAAGCTTTCTCATCCCCAAGTGATCATTCAAAATTGAAACCACTGAGCCATGCGAGATCCCTACGGCTTCCACAATCTCTCGCACTTTCAATCTTCGGTCGGCCAACACCATATCGTGAATTTTTTCGATTGTTTCGGGTGTAGAGACCTCAACTGGGCGTCCAGGACATTCGGCATCTTCAGTGCTTGTACGGCCACAACGAAATTCAGTAAACCACTTTTTTACCATTGAAATCGATGGTGCAGAGTCCCCATAGTATTTATCAAGCTTAGCCTTGTTCTCGGTAATGGTTTTTTTTCGCAAGAAATAATGCTTAATAAGCACACATTCACATTCACAATTCACTTTTTTCCATTTTCTCCTCAAATTAGTGAGTAGTCTGACAAAAATAGCTGTCAAACACAAGCTAACTGACGCAGCAAGTTTAAATTTTGACAGGAGTCAACTGACAGATGCCTGTTGACAGGAGCAGTGTTGCTGTTTCAGTAGAGGTCAGAAATTCAAAAAGTCAAGGACTTATTGACCCGCCCTCGTAGCTACCTACCCACCTAGGTCCTTCATTTTCATTATTATATGTACATGTTTACATACTTAGGTTCCATCAATACGCATTTTACACTCCTGACTTACATGATTAAAATCAAAAACTTTGATTTAAATATACATTTGTAAATAGGTACCTATGTAACTATTCCTTGAATCATCCACTCGACAATTCATTATAATAAGAATCAAGGTAATCTTACCTTAAGTTGTTAGCTACAAGATCAAGTTCTTGCGATCCAGTCGTGCATTTTATTTAAATTGTTTTAGCGAGTTTTATTCAAATTTCAAAGAAAGTTCTCCTCTCAAAATCGAGATTTGGTATTTTCAATGAAACTTGTTTCCGGATTTAATTGTAGTATTGGTGAAAGATTGACACACACAATACTGATGATGACGACGAATACGAGCCAATCGAATATTCTACTAAATTTATAAAATTGAAATTATTAACTTCTTCGTCTTTTATTTGTTTATTTTATATTTATTTTTTAGCACGAACTAGACTGACACAAGTTCACAACAAATTAATGACACAATATTTTCCGTTTATTGACGTTTGACACAAAATACTTTTGACATGTGTGTGTGCATTCAGATCAAATCAACTCATCACAGATCAAATCTTTCGTGTTGACATTTTATTTAGATTTGATGTTTTTGTTGTATTAGTATCTGTATTTATGATGTTATTCACGGGTAGGTAAGCTGCAAAAAAATTAATTCCAATAACAACTATGTAATTCTCCTCGGGCTTCTAAGGGCAGAGAACTTTTAAAGTACTACTATAAATTGACGTCAGGTCTAGACCAAAAATACATGATGTGTTTAATTTATATATGTGTTAAATTAACATTGTTCGCAATCATTTATTAATGTTTTGTTATTTAAATTTATGGTAAACAAAAATCCCAATTCCCCAGAGTAAGTGGAGTAAGTGTTAAGATTTTTTTTTAGGAAACCGACCATTTAAGAGGCTCGCAAATTGTTTATAAAATTCATCGTAAAACCTATCTACTCTATTAAAATCAAATTATTGTGTGTTTATGTTTTGTTGTTTTATTTTTTATTACCCATCCAGCAGGTAGATATTAATTTATCACACACACAAAAGTCTAAGCTGACACTTCTTTTGATATAACCTTGCCCAACTATTTTGTTTGCATTTCATGTAAAAAAAATTGTGATGATCATAAACAAAAAAATAAAATAATAATAATATAGAATTTGTGTTTGCTTTAGAAAAAAAAAAAACGGAAACAATTTAGTGTTTAGTCATGAATAGAATCAGTATTATATAGTCTAGTTTTAAAGGGAAAATACACTTAACACTTTTCGTCCAATTGTGTTAATTTTACCGATTAACTTTAGATGATTTTTTTTTTAAACTATCAATATGTGCTGCATTAGCTAGTGAAGGATGTTAATTAATTTGTCAAATGAATTTGAAACTTTGTATGTACTTTTAATAAGCGGCTGCTTTGTAGGTGTGAATCACTTTAATTATGTCACATTTATGACAACAGCGGTTCTGAATATTCAATATTCACGATAATTACTCACGGGCTTGAACAAAAATTAAAATCGTGATTTTAACGAAACCGTGTGAACTAACAATAAGTGACAATCTTGTCGGACTTTGAGACACAATTTGTTTATCGTGTGAAGTGAAAATTTAGCATTGTTAGGTGCTTCGTTATTGTCTGAGGGTGGACAGATCTAAAGATATTTTATGATCTGACAACCATCTGTATTTTAAGACTTGTAAAGTTAAATACAATTTTATTAAAATGAAAATACCATCGGACATCAAAATGCAAATTAGGATTCTAAAAAAAAAGTTATTCCCTGATATACGATTTTTTTTTAATGGAGTGAGGTGATATATAGTAAATTAAATGGTAAGCTAAAGGAGATTGAATAAAAAGCAAGGTCAACTGATTTCGATGTAAAATGCAACAAACATTTGTTTGTGGGTTAGTTCTTATTTGGTAGTAAAACTGTATTCTCTTTGCGAAATAACTCTGTTATCGATAGTTTGTAGTGAAATTTCACTTTTTTCTGTGACGGTATCGTAAATTCCCTATGTAATTTTGTTCTCTATTATTTCCTTAAGAGTAATTATTATAACTTTATACAAACAGAGTCCTAGAGCCTTATTCATAAACACATTTTAGAGACTATGTAAAGTTACAATGATTCTAAATGGTGAAATGTTATTGATAAAAGTTATGTACTTAAAATGAGGAATTTTAAGCTAAAGGCGTTTAAAAGTTGAATTGTGCTACATAAGTACATAAATCGATGTTCAAGAGCGTTGTGTCAACAGGTTTTTATTTTTAAATCCAACATCTGTCTACTGATAATTTCTATTCTCAGTTTCACTTAGTGGGAACTAAAGGAGGCTTTACATGCATCTTCATCTTCATCTGCATTGACATCTGCAAAAAAAGAGGAAACAAAATAAGAAATTCATACTTGTGCGATAGAGAGCGAAAACCAAAATGGAGATCATCTTCATGTATGAAGATTATAGGAAATAAGAACCTGAAGATTGCAGATTATAGTGAAGATGAACATGTTCATCTTCATTATAGCATTTTCATCTGCACAATAATTTGTTCCGTTCAGATAACGAATTTTAAAGTTTTTTTTTACCATTTCACCTCAGTTTGCTTAAAAACAACGAAAATAGCGAAAATTTTCTTCTGAAAACTACATGCCTGAACGCTAAGAACATGTGATTGTGAGATGTGTCAAGAAAGTTATAGCAGAGTTGGAGTAAGTTATTAGTGTGTACCCTGTCTTACTTTTATGTTTGTTTTATATTATTGGCCCGCTCTACTTTTCTTCAAGTCTGCAGATGCAGATCCCATGCAAAAAGGGAACGTATTCCACTTTCTTAAGGGTTGTACACGTTTGAAAAATGAAGAGAAAACTAACTTGCATTACAACAAAAATATTTAAACGAAGAGCTTTGAACAACAGTTAGTTATCAGCCCCTTTTAACTTACTCTTAAACTTATTCTCTACTAATACTTTCCTCTGGCTAGTGTTATAATATTACGCTTTTTTTTGGTACTTTTTTTGGTAAATTTTAATTGTGAACTCTTAAATTTTGTAGCGTTTTTTTATTTACGGAAATGGAAAGGGACAGAAAAAATTGATTGATGCATACATAAGTACATATAAGTATAAACACTGAGGTGGGTATGAAAGGACATGCTGCCCATCGGCAACGCCCCTGCCTGGGATCACTATATGATTAGGGGTGGGTGCGTTTTTTGGAATTCATTTCACATTTAAAAAGAACTAAAACCATAATTTTGTCAGGTTTGAATTCCCACATCACATTGGAATTGGGTGCACTTCATTAAAGTGGATTTAGTTCCCGCTAAGTGGGAACTAAGTCCCTCCGTCGAATTAGTTCGTCTCTAATGGTTTATTGTTCAGAGACATGAACCTTATCAAATGTGACAAAAAATATTGTTAGGATGATTGTTGGTCCCGTGTGCATAATCGGTGAGTGGAAAAGAATATACAACAATGAGTTGCTCGGGCTGTACAGGTGCAGTTACACCAGCCTAACCTGAAGAAGTAGATTACAACGAGTTAGATGGCTAGGTTATGTAGAGTGGATTAACATCAATGGTCAGGCCCGGAAAATCTTCGAATCCAATCCCGAGGGACGCGGTGTGGAGTTGACCGGGTAGCGTACGCAGGAGGAAGTTGAACTTAACCAACTCTGTGCGTCCAAAAATGGAAGCAGCAAACTAAGGACCAAGTTGGCTGGAGAAGTTTGTTGGTTGAGAGCCAACTCTACCTCGGATGGTAGCGCCATAAAAATACAGACAGTTGTAAGTAAATATATTTTCAGTTCACAATCAATAACCACAAGATTTGATTTTTTTTTGGACAAAAAAAGTTTTGCTTTATGATATTTAAATGTAATAGGTTTCTCTCTATCCAAGTTGTGGCACTACACCCTTTTTAAGAGAATAAATTCAGGCGAATTTTGACCCCCCTCTAACTTCAGTACTAATAAAGTCAGAAACTTAAAGCACGTAGCATTTGCTAAGCTTACCAGGCTTATGCAACTCACCAAATTTCAAATTTTTAGCGTTAGTGGTTCCCCAGATATAAGACGGCAAAAATCGTAAATACCGTAACTGACCGACGGACTGACTCACTGACAGATAACAAAATTATGGAGCATTTCCTGACATCGTAGAATCTTAGAATCTTTCGCACAATTGAAGGCTTTGTGGTACATACAAAGGAAAACATCTAAAATTTAAGATTTTGCATTCAGGGGCGTGTTACCCACCCATTTTAATAAAATTGATATCAATTATAAGAGCACTTCTGATTGTAATAGAATGTCGAATTTCGTACAGCGGTACAAGTGCAGGCAAAGGCAACATTTCAAAATTTGCGATTTTTCGTTCAGAAGCCTGGTATCCACCTATTTTCATTGAATTGATATAAATTATTTGGAGCACTTCTGACAGTCGTAGAATAATGAAATTTGGTAGAGCGGTAGGAATTAAACTGCAAATAAAGGCTACATTTTAAATTTCAGGTGGCGTGGCATACGTCCATTGCTCAAAATGTGTATTAATTAATCTTGAAGTTTCAGAGATAGTTGAGTGAAGTGGATATAGGCCTTCAATACTGACGCATTGTTTTGTGAATTTGTTCAGACATTTATAGTTTTTAGTGCAAATTTAGAACTGAAAAGCCGCGACTTGTTGCTTAAAATTATATTGTGATGTGAATATTTCCGTGAAGAAATATCAAAAACGTGATTTCGTTACATTTGTTACATTAGTTAGTTAGTTACGCGTAACTTATTAAAATGTTGGAAAACTCACGTAACTTACCAACACTGATAAAAAGGACCGGAAACTCTTTAATGTTGAATAGGAATTTCGCATCGTTTTCTACGGAACTTTTCAACCGTCACTAGGCGTTTTACCGAATTTTATTGAATACAACAGCTAAAGTTAAGAACATTAAACAATAAATTTGCCTTGAAGTAAAAAGATCTTAATAGTGTCTTATAGTACATTCATAAAATGTCAACCTTGTTATTTTTAATGTTTAATTTTGCTCATAAAAACTGTTGATGCATTCATAATACGTGCAATTTTGCTGCCTTGCATATTAACCCAAAATCATTTTGTTGATACGTGAACGAAAACTTTTTGTAAATTTAAAATGAAGCATACATTATTAATTTTTGAAAAGTTTTTGTCCCACAGGTCTCCATAATATAAACACTCATCTGTGTACGAGTGTAGATATTAAGACATTTAACGAGCTTCGGCAATTAGACGAAAGCTACAGTCACTACCAATATTGTATAACTTAAACAATTCGTTAAAAAAATACCAAAACAAAATTAAACTATTAAATCACAACTAATTATTTGATTTAATAGAATACCACTACAACTTGAAATACAGGTGTGTAGATACTAGATACATTAAAAACAAAAAAAAAATGGTCTGAGTCAGTTAATCTTAATGAATGACGTATATTTTCACTTTAGGTACTCGCAAACTTACCCGCGGTTCCAAAGTCTCTTCGCCATGTAACTCTCCGATAGAAGGTCGCTTAAGGTTTCTCTTTGATGTTCTGTAGTTATCAAGTCGTGGAAGCGCTTCTCTAAAAATATACAAAATAAAAAATAAACGCAAAACATGTAATTTTGGTCATTTGTTATGAACGATTAAAGAACAAGCTTTAGCTGGTTTCGCACAGGAAATCAATCCTGCTAAAACCAACTACAACCAGTTCGGCTAATAAAACATGTTTAAATTTTACCACGGCGCGAATTAGCAGTGAAGAATGTTTTGTTTTAGAACTTAGGGTTATTTTAATTCGTCAATTAGTGTAATTTTGTTTGTGTAACATTTGTAGATACAAAAAAATAATGGTAAGGGCAATAAATGAAATACTTTTTATTCTTTTTTTCTGAATAGATTTTAATAACAAACAAAAATAAATAAATACGTAAATTACCTATTTAAAAAGGTAAGAACTATAGATCTTATATTTTCATGGCCAGTAGTCTATTTTGGATAAATTAAGAATTTCGTCTTAAGAAGATTCAGCGTGTGTTAATTTACATAACACAATAAAGCTGCATTAACAAGAAGAAACCAGCTTGTACCGCAGAGACGTATTCCAGATTCCATGAAATTAGGAACAATTATTTTTATTGGTCGCCTGAATGTATAGAACTTGATGAATGATTGTAATAAATACCAGCAGTATAATCAAAAGAAGATGATGAATGATCTCAAGTCTGGTATTTTTTGTTTGTTTGTTTTTTTCCATTCTTTTCTTTTTTTGTTTTTATTTAATTTTTGTATGCTGTCATTTTTAACTATACTTAAATTAACTTTATTGTAAACATTGTGTTGGAGAAAACACTTACGAGTATATGTAGGAGTCAATAACTCTAGAATTTGATGTACTTAATCAACTTGCGAGTTAAATTAATTTGTATTGATTGATTTAATTTTGTATGGCTGTATTATTTTTTGATGACAAAACTTTTAACTGTTTAAAATTCCATAATAATGCTTTTTTTTATGAAGTAGGTTCATAATCTTATTTGCTTAATATATATCTATCTATACTTATATGTATGTATATATATAAATTGTGTGAAAAATGTATAGTAATTCATCAATTTAGAACGGCCATTTAGCTCATTTTTTCCAGTTGTTCGTAATTGCCTAGAGAAGGTTCTTACGAAGAAAATTTTGGGGAAACCTTCCAGAAAAGTCGAGATATTGAAAAAAAAATCGAAAATTGATTTTTTGTATGGAATTTTGTGTGCAATTGTTTCGGAATGGCTTTTCGAAATGGAAAAGTAAAAAATTCTTTGTGGAAAACTCGGAAAATTCCGGAACAAATGTATCGCATGTTTTGATGATTTTGGACGACACGTTAAGGTGGAAAATTCAGGGAGAGTACAATAACTTAAGCGCCAAAACTTGATAACGTCTGTCAGTCTGTCAGTCTGTCAGTCTGTCAGTCTGTCAGTCTGTCAGTCTGTCAGTCTGTCAGTCTGTCAGTCTGTCAGTCTGTCAGTCTGTCAGTCTGTCAGTCTGTCAGTCTGTCAGTCTGTCAGTCTGTCAGTCTGTCAGTCTGTCAGTCTGTCAGTCTGTCAGTCTGTCAGTATGTCAGTCTGTCAGTCTGTCAGTCTGTCAATCTGTCAATCTGTCAGTCTGTCAGTCTGTCAGTCTGTCAGTCTGTCAGTCTGTCAGTCTGTCAGTCTGTCAGTCTGTCAATCTGTCAGTCTGTCAGTCTGTCAGTCTGTCAGTCTGTCAGTCTGTCAGTCTGTCAGTCTGTCAGTCTGTCAGTCTGTCAGTCTGTCAGTCTGTCAGTCTGTCAGTCTGTCAGTCTGTCAGTCTGTCAGTCTGTCAGTCTGTCAGTCTGTCAGTCTGTCAGTCTGTCAGTCTGTCAGTCTGTCAGTCTGTCAGTCTGTCAGTCTGTCAGTCTGTCAGTCTGTCAGTCTGTCAGTCTGTCAGTCTGTCAGTCTGTCAGTCTGTCAGTCTGTCAGTCTGTCAGTCTGTCAGTCTGTCAGTCTGTCAGTCTGTCAGTCTGTCAGTCTGTCAGTCTGTCAGTCTGTCAGTCTGTCAGTCTGTCAGTCTGTCAGTCTGTCAGTCTGTCAGTCTGTCAGTCTGTCAGTCTGTCAGTCTGTCAGTCTGTCAGTCTGTCAGTCTGTCAGTCTGTCAGTCTGTCAGTCTGTCAGTCTGTCAGTCTGTCAGTCTGTCAGTCTGTCAGTCTGTCAGTCTGTCAGTCTGTCAGTCTGTCAGTCTGTCAGTCTGTCAGTCTGTCAGTCTGTCAGTCTGTCAGTCTGTCAGTCTGTCAGTCTGTCAGTCTGTCAGTCTGTCAGTCTGTCAGTCTGTCAGTCTGTCAGTCTGTCAGTCTGTCAGTCTGTCAGTCTGTCAGTCTGTCAGTCTGTCAGTCTGTCAGTCTGTCAGTCTGTCAGTCTGTCAGTCTGTCAGTCTGTCAGTCTGTCAGTCTGTCAGTCTGTCAGTCTGTCAGTCTGTCAGTCTGTCAGTCTGTCAGTCTGTCAGTCTGTCAGTCTGTCAGTCTGTCAGTCTGTCAGTCTGTCCGTCTGTCAGTCTGTCAGTCTGTCAGTCTGTCAGTCTGTCTGTCTGTCAGTCTGTCAGTCTGTCAGTCTGTCAGTCTGTCAGTCTGTCAGTCTGTCAGTCTGTCAGTCTGTCAGTCTGTCAGTCTGTCAGTCTGTCAGTCTGTCAGTCTGTCAGTCTGTCAGTCTGTCAGTCTGTCAGTCTGTCAGTCTGTCAGTCTGTCAGTCTGTCAGTCTGTAAATTAGAAATGAGTTTTAAACATAATGTCCTTCCATATTCATTTGTGGTTAGGTAAAACATATTTATTTATTTTTTTTTGGTAACTATATCGCATTCGCCAGTAAAAATGCTCCCAAATGCTCGTGAACGCGACTAAAAAAACTAAGCAAACGTTACTTTTACTTTTCAGCGTTTATAAATACATGAATGTCATATGTAGTTAGTATTATGCTAAAAAAATAAAATATGCTTTTGGTGAAATCTTCTTTTCAACTTAACTCTTTCTATACTAAAAATGCTTAAATGTTTAAGATTTTGTACCAATATTTTTTTCTTCAAATATTCGTTAAGTCCTTTTTTCTTCGCTGCTAGAGTATTGCCCGCTCACAAATCTAATCGATATTTTTATAATTGTTTGCAATGCCGGCCAATACTATGCTTTATGTTAACTCAAAAAAATTTCCCGGGAATGATATCAATCCAGTCGAGACATCAACAGAAATTTGGCATTGCCAAGCGCCAGAAGTTGTCTTGAGAATTCTGCAGCCGATGGGTCATTCTGTAATGCCACTCAAATATTTGTGGTCAATTTTAACTCCTTGACATACCGACACAGAGGCGACGATTTTAAGCATGCATTAAATTTATCGGCAGCAGTAGATTTCGGGAGGATGGGAAGCATTTGACGAAAATCTCCACTGAGCAAAATCATATCCCCGCTAAATCATCTCGAACCACCTTGTAAATCCTTCATGGTTCGGTCAACTGCCTCCAAAGTTCATTTATGCGCCATCGTGCATTCATCCCAAATTATGATTTTGCATTCTCGCATCAATTTCGCTGTCGCTGCATTCTTTGTCTTTGTGCATGATAGTGGCTTGTCAACTATAAGAAAATTCATCGCAATCTTCGACCGCCTTCAAACAGTGTGGCAGCAATGCCATAGATGCCATATGATGAAACGTGCAACGAAATTTGAGATCTTGGCCGAATTGTTGCTAGAATCAATTAAATGGCGAATGTCTTCTATGTCCCACCGGGAGCATCGAGAAAGTAAATGCGATTGCGGAATCGTATTCAAAAGCAGCGCGACTGAAGTCTACATTCACCACTTTTCTTCTTCTAATTACTTTTTGTCGAATTTGTGGTGGTGATTGTGCATTTCGAAGCTGTGAAATATGGGCAGGTCTCCATTTATATCTTCTGCACGTACCTCTTGCGTTTGATTATCACTGAAATTCTGATTAATTATTGCAAGACGTGTACGTCGCCGTCGTCCAAAGTTAGATCGGAATCAGTGTAATAATACTCAAAACGCGAATCAATTGCAGCAAGGAAAATAGCAGATTTGCTAAATAGAAAATGATAATGCGAAAAGGACACCTGACAAATCGCGCATAGCCTATGTTAATGTATAACGCAATGTATCGGTTTGTGTCATTGATCGTGTTTATTGTTTATGTTTATGTGTATTAGTTCATGAGATTTAACAATTTTAGTAAGCATTTTAAAATTTTAATAGCTCACAAACACAGCCATAAATCGAAAACCAACACACATAAGCACAATAAAAAAAAGTTTATTGAAAATTGTCGAATGCCAACTGAGATCATGAGCGTCAAACGTTTTTGACAACATTTTTTTATATTTATTAAAAATAATGGAAATTTGGAACTTAAATTTCATTCTAATTTAAATTAATTTTAATTGTCACTTTATTATAAAGAGTTTAATGTGAAAATTTAAAGAATGTCTATATACCAGATTTGTAAAAGAATGCAATCATTTTGGAATGCATTCATTGAAATCACAGGAATAACTTTTTCATGTTGACTTCAATCATATGAATTCACTTAAAGACTTCAACTTCAAAATATGAAGTCACCATTAATTTTGAAGTCATTTATTGTGAATTCATTTTAGTTAATTCAAAGATTGCATTCATTGTGAATTCACAATCAATGACTTCAAAAGGAATGGTGCCATCATATTTTGAAGTTGAAGTCTAAGTGAATTCATATGTTCCACATGTTTGAAGATAAATCAAATGAGTTAAATTCTAAAATGATTTAATTAATTTTTGTTGTAAGAACACACATAAATGCGTTGTGAAATCATCGTGTTGATTGACCCTAAAGATCATTAAATTAGTCGGCAAAACCTAATTAATATATACAAATTCTATTTTTCATCAATCAATCAAATATGAATAAATTGATTGATATAGTGTTTTCGCACTTTATTTAAATTTTTGTTCTGTATTTAGTTTTTGGTGTTTTTATATTAGAAAAAAAAAATAACATACTTTTATGAAACTATGTTGTTTATTTTGAGTTCATGAATAGGACCGTGAAAAAACTTCAAGTAGTTCCCAAGTGAGTAATACATTTGTGAATGATTTATTTTTGTGTCTATTGGTTTTATGTGTTTGTAAAGATTAAAGATGTTTTAGGATATTTTCGACATAAGTTTGTTTGTACTCAATTCTATGATGATTTTTATAAGCATGGATAAAAATAGAGATTTTGTGAACAAATATTATATTACGTTAAGATATCTCGATAATTTGGCTCCATCAAAATGTGAGTAGGCGAATACAAAATGTTTTCCTCAGTATTTTGACAGCAAAATTGAGAAATTTTACAGACATGTTCATATTTCAGAAAATGCTAAATTTTCTGAACTGACTAAAAGTAAGCAGTAACATTTGGTGGCGTCCGGCCGGTTAATTTTAATAATAGAACCTTCTATTTTCTTTTAATAATCAAAGGAGTGTTTGTTATTGCTAGTATGTAAGGTCTAAGCCTTGCGGTAGAACCAAAATTTCCCGCTTAAATTAATGGCACATATATATGTACATACCTAAATTAGCGAATTTACTTGACAGAAAAAAGAAAAGCGTTATTAAATTTTTACCTCGAATTTTAATTAGAAAAAACAAACTTCAAACTTTGTAGAGTAACAATGAAAGTAGTGTCGTTTTCGATTGACAGTCCGATAGAGTTCTCTAATCCGCGGGATCTCAAATGTGAGTGTATGTGTAAGGCGGGAATGTCGAACACAAATATGTGATCATTTTATTTTGTAAGCTTGGCCAACACAAATTTAGAGTATGATGAGGATGATTATGACGACAATATCATCAAATAATTTGATGCCAATGTGAAAATCCAAACTTTTACTTCTTTAAAAACAACAAAACTTCAAACAACCCAACAGGAGATTTATTTTAATGTTGAATTCAAGTTTGAAATTTAATGGGTGTGCGTTTGTTTGTGAATGCTCTCGGTTTTAATTCTGACTTAAAATCAAGAATCAAATTTGTCTTCTTTCAGGAGAAGAAATGTCATTTGATAGAAATCGAACACTTTCAGAAGCTTTGTGAAGTCTTTCGGAGGACCAATCGAAAACGACATATGACAAGTTTCTAGTCTGTAATTGGACATCTGTCAAAAAATTGCCTTCCTATAAGAACACCATTTAAATAAATAAATAGAATAATAAGAAAATAGAAAGCTAGTCAACAAAATACCTCCCTTCATTTCAAGTCACCTCCATTTGTGTCAGAATTATCAGCCGCTAGTTCAACCTTATAATGAATTGTTTTTGCAGATTATAAAATTTACTGGCAAGGAATTGAATAGTAAGAAATAAAAAAAAATCATATTGGAGGTATTTTTTTCGCCAGATCAACTAAAGGGAAATGTTTGCTGAAAAGATACAAATTTGACATTTTTGACGTAATTGAATAAAATTAACTAGTTTCTTTGGTAAAATTTGCATTCAACCAAGTGAATTATGTGTTATGAACGTGAAGTAGTCAAAACTATAAAAGTACGGTAACACAAATTCATTAAATTCCTTGTGGACCCAGAATTTTTTTACAACCGCTACGGATTTTCAATTGAATTCAAGTAAATAATATTATTCTAACACAGTAAAGATACAATATCTAATTTTAAAGTGATCAGCATTATTTATTCTGACGCACGTTACTTATAACAACTCAAAATCTATCAGGGATTAAATCTCAAAAAACTTACGTACTGTTACAGTTTCCGTAAACAATTTTTAATATATTCAGACGCAGTTTCACGATAAACATGGTCGATGAAGTTTAAAACCAAAAATTCGTGGCGAGAATGTGGCTGATTTAGATATGTTCATTGATGGTGAGGGCGATAGTATTATACGTCAAGTTAGCATTAATGATTTGCTGAAAATATGTAAATATATGCGCATACATTTGGAAGGAAGAATAAAAAATAATTTAAATTATTTACATATACAAAAAATTTAAATTTCTATATCAATTAACCAGGTTGTTCACTTAAGCGAATCTTGAATAAATAGATATAGTTTTGAGATAAGTTTGGATACCAGATAAGTGGAATTTTTTTTAGAAGCTACAACAAACAATTTTAAATATTGAAAGATGTCTTAAGAATTTGCATTTACAAGATGTGAAAAAAGTAACGTCATGTGTCATAATTTTTGTAAATGGAGTCAAATGCTCCTGGGCTTTGACGTTTATGTTGTGGACAGATACAAATTAAGAACAAGCAATAATGGTGCGACATTGATTCTTATGTCGGATTTACACGAATGACAAATTGCCATTAATTCATGCCTTTAAACTGGCAAAATAATGGTAAAATCAAATCAATATTGATAAGCATTTACACGGGGCAAAATAATGACTGTTTGATTGAGAATGGCAATCTGCCATTAAGGAGTGAGCAAGTTCATTCTTCCTCGCGGTGTGCCATAATTTTCAAAATGGCATCATTATGCATTTACATGACACCATTATAATGGCAATATTTAATGCCAGTATTCCCTGCCATTTTTTTATTGACGAAAATAATGACAAATTTTCAAGCCATTTACACGATTTTATCAGTAATGTTAATAAAATGGAAGAAATAATGGCAATTTGTCACTCGTGTAAATCCGACACCTACCTTTTTTTTTAAATAATTTTCACGCGCTCAAGGGATTATGAATACACTTTATATGTTTTTAACACAGCGTGGGCATCCGGTGAAAGAATAGAAAGAAGGCTATGAAAGATGTGTGGCGCGATGTATTGAGACGGTGGTTGTTGTCTCAGATTTTATCTCCAGGTATGGCGGCTGAACTAATGCGGATAAAATTACCGTGTCTTATTTATGTATGTCTCTTATAATTCGCATTATTTTACTTATTTCTCCTGAAAGCAAAACAGGCACTCCTAGTGGGGCAATCAACTAGGGCGGCAAAATTGGTGCAATAAATTTAAATCTGAAAAAAAGAGTAACACAAATGCTTCTCCTTGAATCTAAAACTCTGACACAGCGAAAAAATTATTTTAGAATTTTGTTTACTTTTCCAAATCAGATTTTCTTTCTTTTCCATTGCCTTATGTTCTTTTTACTTAGATAAGCCACTCTTCCAAGCTATGCTAACTATTCTAAGCTAAACAAATTGTTTTGAAAAATGTATCGGATACCCGTTTATCAAGCAGATTAAAAGCTACTAACTGTTTTATTGAAAATTTATCAGACATTTATGATTCTCTAACCGAAATCGCAGAAAGTGCAGACTTTGATGAAAATTCAATTTTCAAAGCAACTGACATAGGAAAACGCATATACAAATTCCATCTTGGTTTGTCAACGAATTTTTCAATGAGGTTTTAGAAAAAAATAAATGTCCTTTCAAAGATGCTTCAGTCCTAATTTGTGGACTTTAAAACATGCTGAGAACATTTAGATAAACCGCGGCAGTACCGTTCTGAGGAATCTTTATTTGAAACATTATACAAAAATGCTATAGATATTGCTACAAGGATAAATATGCAAGAAGAATTCATAGTGCGCCGTTATCAGCCTCAACAATTCCAAACAATTGATCCAAAATTTAAATTTAAAGTTAATTTCTTCTACCATGTAATCGATGTGAAGTTATCTTCCTTCGATGAGTGTTTTGGACAGTTTCAATATCTGAACGAAAACTTCGGGTTTCTTTGCGATATTTCAAAGAATATGGAGCTTAAGGATTGCGAGAAACTTGAAGCAATTTTTACAACAAGAACTAAAGACGAAGTTTAAAAGAATATTATAGCTAAGTAGCTCTTGAGTGAAATTAATATATTCAACAAAACGTCTACTCTAACTGAACTACTCAAACTACTATCAATTTTAAATTATTTAGCTTCAAAGCATTTGCTTGAATAGTATCCAAATTAAACAACTGCGTTAAAAATACTATTAACGTTTTATGTAAGTTTTGCTACAGGGCAAGATACAATTTTTCAAAACTTAAAATAATAAAATCATATTTACGCTCAACTATGACTGAAGAGCGATTAACATCCCTGGCAATGATTTCCATTGAAAAAGACATGATGAATAGTATTGAAAAAGAAATCGCTACAAGGTTAGCAAAAATGAAATCGCGAACAACAGCATTTTAATCTCAATATTTTGTTAAATTATTTTATCGAAAATCCTTGAAATTTATTAAATAAAACTTTTATATATTAATTTCTATGATTTTTGTTTTTTTTTTTTAACTATGGGCGGCAAATTTATGGCGGCAAATGCCCCATGTTCGGCACCGATTGTTACTAAACTCAGGTGACGAATTAATGGGATGTAACATTGGGTTGACAGTGTCAGTTTAAGTGTCTTTACTATAAATATTAAAAACTAGTGTTCTTTAGAAGATATTGAAGTCAAATCCATTTCATTTGTATAAATATTTTTTTTTTTGGCCGCCAGGATCGACAGGATCAAATAAGCAGAAATCATTAAGTAAAATGAATTATTAAATTAAAACGAACATTTGATTCGCTCATTTGTGGAATGCGTCCTGATGTTTTGAATTTGAAATTTGAATTTTGACAGTTCATACGCAGACGACGAAAAACTACGCTTGCGAAGAAAATATTAAATTATTATGGTATGCAACATTTTCAATTTAAATTTGTAAACGGAATTATTTATTCTTTTCGCCAAAAAGTTAAAACAAAAATTAGTTAATATTTACAACTGAAATTACTTTTAAGAATTTTTCATATTCACTGGTCGGAGTTCATGTTAATTGAAGTGATAACTTTATTGGGAGTGTAAACTGATTCGTTACGTAACGCATAACGCACTATTAACTAAAAGAATTTTATCTTTTTAAGCAGTGGACCTAGAAATCGGAATTTTTTAGGAATGATAGAGTATATTGGGATTAATGTTTGGTAAACAAATTGGATTCCGAGAATGTCAATAACCGTAAGAAAACTGTAATATTGAGAAGATTGCATATATCAGTCAATTACTTTTGACTGGTTCCATGAATTGATTTAGATTTTCTTTAATCAATAAGTAGACAATATGTCAATTATGTTGATGTATCAAACATTACTCTATGAGCTATACAAGCTTGGCAATCTTACTTTCAAAACAGGAGATAAACATTTAAAACTGCCTGTTTAGTTCAACTCCTATCAAAGATTTTCAGTGTAGAAGAACAGTTACGTTTGAAAATTCATTAAAAATAAAAGATGTGGTGGCTGTTTTGAGCTTATATCGTCAGTTCTGTTAGTCCAATCTTTAAGGTTAAGGTCTTAAAATTGAGGTAAGACTCGAAGTTATATGCCGGTATAAAAATAACAGGAATGCGTCCTACAACAAATTTACTCCATTCTTATTCGTATTTTGGTATTATAAATGCAAAAGTTGATACAAAAATTTAATATTTTTAAGAATAGTGTTCCACAAAGTTATTGCCCCAATCATTGTCTAAAAAAGTGCTAGCGTAAGCATATAGATGTATGCATCAGAAAAGGCGTAAGAGGGTTTTCAAGTAGTATACCTATAAATGTGTCATTTAAATTAAAACAAATTAAGTTGTTGAAAGTCATGACAGTATCTTATGTATATAGTATACGCACATATGTATGTATGTGTATAAATGCTTAGATTTTACAAATGGAGTTGGTATCTCCAATATGATGGTTAGGTTTTCTAGCATATATGTACGGTGAAAGCTCTACTTGCGGACATCTCCAATAAGCGGACAATTCCCTTTAACGCACATATTTTCGGGAACAAATTTCTTTTTTGGATTTCTCATACAAAATACTGTCCTATAAACGACACTTTCATAAACGGACGCCCACACTTTTTCATGCTCATATTATATAGAAAACCTCCCATACGCGGACACATAATTTTATTGAGGGATTATTTTTTATCAACAAATCACCACAACCAAAATAACGAAATGACCGACCTCAGTATATTTTATCTTTTATTTTTAGTACGTAAGAAAATCAATAGGAAATCTCTGATAACCGGACGCGAAGCTCTAATAACCGGACAGAGCGATTTTTTGTTGACAACTTATTAGGGGACTTCGCGGGTAACTAAGTTGGTGTAATTTTGAAAGTGTTTGATTTCCTTTTCTGGTGGTGCTTCATTATTGCACATGTAATTTCCTTTCCTTCTGTTATTAATTTTTACAGCCATTTGCATTCTTATTCTTTCCCTTAACCGGACAGTTCCCATAACCGGACAAAAATTGGGCTACAATGAGTGTCCGCTTAATAGAGTTTTTATTGTATATACTCACATGTGCATAATAATATGTAGGAAAGAGATTAAGACTTTTGGTGGCATCTAATCTGGCCACATCTCTTCTCTTATCTATGCACGTTATATCCAATTGTACCGCTGAGATTATCTTGAGGGCAAGCTTTGCATTTGGAAAAAAATCATTCTCGAGATTTTAATCAAACTTGACATTACGATAATGGAGAACACCAACAAAGGGTTTCCCGGAATTCCGTCTGCCTGCGGTTCGTCTTCAGTCTAAACCACTGAAGAGATTTTCTTCAAAATTGATTTTTTAACCCCTAAAATAGCGGTAATTACCGTACAATTGTTTTTCTAATTTAATTATCTCAAAAACGGCTTTAACCATTTTGATTAAAAAAACATCTTTGTACCACTAAAGGCATATTCTACATTTTGGTATACAAATTTGTTTACATATTTTTTTATTAGTGGTACCTGCCATGCAACCATTTACATTTTTTTTTGATTTTCAACTTTCTCATAAGCGGCTCAACGCATTACAATAAAAAATTTATATAGGAGGTCCTTCAAACTCTAAATAATGCTGCATTCCAAAATATTAAGAAAAAAAAAAAGTTTATTGGTAAAAAAATATTTTTTGAAGTGACAACTTATTATGGGATAAACCGATTTGTTACGTAACGCGTTAAGGCCCCAGTCTGTCTGGCTTCCCTTTCTCTAACGCATACGGAGAACTTTTGAAGCTTTTCTCAAGTTAAACAATTTCAATTATCACTTCTGTCGGGCGTCCCGAGACGCACATGTTTTCTTTTTTTTAATTAAGCCTTCTCAGTTTTGAATCTAGAGTTCGATGACATGTTCTTCAAAAATTTAATTTTATTTCGTATTTTTTAATTAGACATGCGTTTGATTGAAATTGTGCGTTAAAGTTGAATATACCCGCATACAAGCAGAACCACTTGTAAAATCACTTCACTTACATTTTAAATGTATTGTTTGTACCTACACCTACACGAAACTTTAATTGAATGATTTCCAAAATGGTATTTCCGATGTTTTTCTATCATCAGATCAGAAATTATTTATAGCCAATAAGAAAATACATATCAGGGCCGTATTTGAGCAAAGGATATTATAGGTTGCATCCTAAGGCCTAAGGGCACTTTTTAAAGCCTTTTTATATTGAATGAAAAAGAATGTACACCAATACTACGTACATATATGCAAACAATAAAATTTACTGAATGCTATCGTTTTATTTTTGCACCCATAGTTAAAATTTGATAGAAGAAAGAGATAACACTATATTACAATTAAGTAGTTTTACTGAAACATCTCAGTATTTTTGGCCTAATAAGCAGAGAAGCCACTAGCTAAATGGGGCAATATTGTGACATGTAAATTTCTTCATGGCACGGTGGCACGAATAATGTTTTTATTTATGTCGTATTCGAGTAGAATTCCGGAAGAGCTCTCCGATGCGGGATTCCAATAAAACAATGTAACAGAGAGATACAAAATTTTACATATATATATTTGTACTTATATAAAAATGGTGTAAAAATGTTTAGTAATTCATCAATTGTGAATGACTGGGCCGATTTCACTCAATTTTTATACAGTTGTTCGTAATTACCAGGAGAAGATTCTTACGAATGAAAATTTTGGGAAAACCCACCGAAAGAGTCAAAAAATTTTGGGAAAAAAAGCGAACAATTTGATTTTCCGACGAAATTTTACTTTTTATCGCATGATCTAATTATTTTGGAGGATGTAAAGGAGGACAATTTGTTGTGAAGCTTGGAAAATTTCGGATAATTGTATGATTGATTGTGATAAAAGAAATTAACGAAATAAATACTAGCGATCAATGCCACAACACGATAGATGGTGTTATACCTTAACTTACACTGTGTGCGCATTTTAACAGGTGTCATTTTCTATTGGGCAAATGTGCTATTTTTCTTGCTAAGATTGATTCGAGTTTTGCGTATTATTACACTGATTCCGGATAGTCGTTTATGGCGCATCAAATCAATTGAAGTTCGATCATTTTTTCACAAAATATGTTTTCTTGTAAAAATTGAGGTGATCCAATTGGGTTGCGAAACATTCATTCCGTAATTTTTTTTTTATTTCAAATGGAACTAGACAAAAATGCCTTTGTTGTTTGTTAGGGAGAGTTATTTGCTTGACTAATGCCTCCTATTAGAGATTAGACGATCAATCCTTGGACGAAATATACGTCGTGCAATAATTAGTCAGAATTTCCGTGATAATCAAACGCAAGAGGAACGTGCAGAACAAAATGAATGAAGATGTGACAAGCGTAAATGTAGACTTGAATTGACCATCTTTTCAATACAATTCCGCAACCGCTTACAAAGATCTTAGCTGCGTTGATATGGGTTCATTGTCTGTCATCAGAGTACTTATCGATTACATGGTTAAGTATGCTTTTGGCTCACTCCATAATCGGGCGTGCATCAGATCATTTCCTCCGAACTACCAGATCCAGAAACTGATTGATGGCCCTAGCGCAGTCCATAAACCAGACTCACCGGGGAAGAAAAACGGAAATTGCACAAAGCGTTTTCCTCGTTCCTGACACAATCAGTGGAATTCACGGATATTTATTGTATCGGCGTCGTTCTGCAGATAACAAAGGCAAATCAATCGTGATGAAAGTGAAAGGAAACAATGTCGTCGTCGAGCGCTGGATCGTCTCATATTTATTGCATGCCAGAAATTATCGATTTTGTGCCGGCATGTCAAGAAGCTTAAATTGATCACAAACATGAGAGACGCATGGAAGAACGTCCCATCGGCTGCTGAAATTTCGGCAGAACAAAATTAGAAAAATCTCGATTCAATTAGTGAACGGGCAATACCAGCAGCGAAGGATAAGGGAGCCGATAGATTGAATTTCAATATTCAAAGTCAAATCGCTGAAGAACTTCGTGCAAACACGTTGACAGCGTGACCGACGAAATGAAACGACCAAATGTCCGACGGAATTTTTGAACTCGCTTGATGTTCCAGAAACGCCGCCGCATAATTTACATCTGAAGGTGGGATCGATCATAATCATGTTGCGGAATATGAGTAATTCGAAATTGGGGAACGGTACGAGATTGTCCATCAAGTAACTGATGAAGAATGTGATACAAGCGACGATCATCAAGGGCAAATTCAAGAGGAATTCCGATTATTCCAACTGATCTTCTATTCCAATTCAAGCTCATTCAAACAAAGTTCGGTCGGTCCGCTAGTTTTTAATAAAACGTTTTCACTTGAAAATATTTTTCATGATCAACAATCTCCTATGGCAAATAGGTATATATAAATCTATCTATACAAATAAGCGCGACGAAATGATAAATGTATTATACTTTAAACTTTCGTAATGACACACCTGTGTATTGTATTTTGTTTTCATTCAATAATTTTCAAATTTTGGACAAAGAAATTTCTTGTACTAAAATTCGCAACCTGGGAAAATATTTTACTATAAGCACCCTTTTCAGGCTTCGAGATCTCTTGCTATTTAAAATAATCTAATGATCCCGGGCCCTTTATCACATTCTCAGCCTAAGGCCCCGAGATCGAAAATACGACACTGGTTACTAGTAACGAGACATGAGGAGTTTCTATTAAATTAAGTACATCGCCCTTGAAAGTTCTTGAGATACTTTGAATGAATTTTATTTTAACTGTTTGATATTCAAAAAATTAGAAAAAAAACCAAAACATGTATTTATAATTTCCATTCTATTTGTTCAGGTTTATTATCAGGTTTACAGACTTCATGAATTTATTTACAAAACATAACAATATTTCACTATCCACATTACTATTAAAGCTCAAAAGTTCACCAAACAATAACAATAATAGTCAAATTTGACCCTCATGTGTAACTAAGGGCATTGCCCCATGTATCTTTTTAATCGTAAGTTTTTTCTTCTGTAGTACGCAATAGGCGCCCATTTCGGAAAGAGTTTTATTTTTAATGTAAAAGTTATGTAAGCAATCAAAAACTAGTTTATTGATAAAATCGAAGTATATACTTTTTAGTTTATTATCTACCAAAACACATACCCGGTTAATTGAGACAAGCTTAGTCTTCTTGAATACTCTTCTTGATGACTTAATCGCATTGATTTACGTCGTAGTAGATTTAATCCTCTAAATGAATAGCCGTGCTTGAACTTTTTCTTCTCAAACAGAAGTTCACCAATTATATCAGCTTGTTCATCTTTTTCCAAATCTTCTATACCGCTCATACTAATATTGGTAACACACAATTTTTCCGTCATATTTACACAAAAACACTGAACATTTCACTTAGGTGTGTACGTAGTTTGAAATCAACAAATCCCTAGATAGGATTTTTTTTTTCAAAATTATAATATCGAAGCTCGAAAATGAAAAATTAAAAAAAAAAACGAAATTTTATACAAGAAAACTGACAGGTTGATTTTTAAATTTAACAGCAGGGTGACACATTTTTCATATCAAGAAGACCACTTTACCTAATAAAATCGTCCGAAGTCGATGCCATTTCTGTTAAAACTCTTTGAAAAACTATGCCCAGGCGGATCAGGTCACTTTGATGGTTGTTATTTTTTATATATAAATTGGAAATAAGGAAGACTTCCAAAATCAAAATGAATGAGGAATGCTCTTTATGCCAAAAGTAGTATGTAAGAAAAAAAATATTTTAATTGCACGGATATAATGTATTTATCCACAAAATATCTATTTTTATCTTTTTAATAAACATTTTACTCTGTGAGTTGTGAGTTGAAATACGAACAATTTTTTGTCTGCGGTGTGATGTGTGTGCGCTCATTGATTTTGAACAGGCATTACATTATATCGATTTTGGAATTTATATTATTTAGGCATCAGTTTGAAATTGAAATCTATGTCAAGATTGGAAAGAAATCATTTGCTTTACAGGGTGATGAGAGATTTGATTAATTTTTTTGTGTAGACTTCCCATATTTAGAAAAAAATGACAAGACCAACATCCAGAATGTAAAATTGATGACACTGTAGCAGATTCGCTGGAGAAGTCTCCATTCTTTTTTCGCATACAATTATCATGCTCCAAGATTCATATAGCTAGTATTAGCTGAAAACTGGCTTAGCTATGGCTGGCAACTGAAAAATATAATTTGTTGAACAGATTAGAGACGGAATAGCTGTGAAAAGTTTGACAATTTTTACTTTTTGCTTGCATCTTTTTTGATCCCAGCATTTACGTAGGATTCAAGAAGCTTCGAAATTTGCCCGAAAAAAATTCACAGCTTATATAAAATGGTTTCAAATGTTAAAAAGCTGCGTAGCTGTAATATGGGCACGTCAAATTTGTATATATGTCATTTTTTGACAGCTACGGGTCCAGCTCCAGTTGAGGCACTTCATTGTGTTCACCAAGTAAATATATATGTATTTAATCTAAAAACACACAAGTTGTATACCTAACACAGCCGTCAACACAATCAGTGGAGTGGTGCCAGTATCACGAAAAAAAGTAAGATAGAAGATAGAAAAGATAGAAGAGAGAGAAAAGTTCGTTATATAGTACTCAAACTGAAAATGGCGGAAGACAAAGAGTCTCGAAATTGAAGTGGCACCCTGTTCAAATAGCTTTCTCTCTAAATTAATTTCTCAAAAAAAAGTCTTCATATGATTGGTCCAGCCAGCGAGGAGATCGAACAAAGAAGAATCTCCAGCTAAGAGAGTCTTGAAATCCCTACCCCATCAAGTTCTAGGCGCCATAGAAGTTCTACTGGTATGCTTCATCGGGAAGACTGGATCTAAAGTAGCTGGGGTCAAGCTGGGTTGACGGACAACCTGTCTCAGTTTTCAGTTTTAGATCTTTCGAGTGTCTGGAGCCTAGTTAAGTAATTAACTTAGTACTTTAACATCGTGAATTTGGTTATATTCCTGGTCGGAAATCGAGAATGTTATTAGTGAAAAAGTTTTAGGGTAACTGGTAAAAAAACTAGAAAGTTCAGGAACCATCAGAAAACTATCAGTTAATTTCACATATGACATATGTCTACGTCGATCTCTTACGTGAATACTTCCATTACGATTCATATCCGTAATTAAAATCTCGGGCTAACGAAGACAAATATTTTGAAGCTAATATCCATCGCATGTCGATCGATATGCTGGAAAGGGTCATGCATTGACGAAAATTAATGCCACCTTAACGAATTACACTAATTTGAAACACACCAAACGCTAACCATTTCTGAGCACGCTGATTAAGTAGCCAAGGAACTTCTGACTTATTTTAAAATATTAATATTATTAAAATCAAATTTTTAATAGTATAAATAGAATTTTTTAGAATCGGTTCAGCAGATCCAAAGATTAGCCACTACAAACAAACTAATAGATTATTAAAAATTATATTGAATTGTAAGTCATAGCCAAATTATATTTGTGCGAAGTATGTGTGCGTAATTATTAAATATTATAAATTCCACCAGATAACTATAAATAAAAAAATGCGTATACGCCCTAGTGATCATCTAAATGAGAATGAACAATTTATGTATGCTTCATTATAGATAAAAACTACTACCAAAAATAAACGTATATGCAAGACGTAAACACATTTATTATGTATTTATTCCATTAATGTACTCGTATGTACACACATATGTATAACTAACGATAACGAATTATCCGAAACTTGTAAAAATGAGCTAAAGCCCAAAACTGAATTAATATTTGCCCAAACATAATTTATTATTTATTTTTATTTTGGGTATATAGATTGGTATAATAGAAGTAATAGAAGGTAGATGCTCATTTTGAAGCTCGATTCAACAGAAATAATGGAAGTCATTCTTAACACTAGGGGCACAGTGAGTCACACAAAAAAGTGTCTCTATCTTATGTCTTTCTGCGCGCTTTAAACTTCGTACGCATATTGTTTTTTTCGGTAATATGCCCACACATTTTCTTCATTTTTTTAAGACGACAAATAACAGAAGCTCCTATACATTTTTTTGGCCAAAAACAAAAATCTTATTTTTCTCAAGAACGGCTCCAACGATTTGTATAAAAAAAATCTGTTCATTAATGAAGGGAAAGGTACCTTTTGATAATTTTTTTTTGGAAAAAAATAGTTATTTTTGGTACCTCTAGTAGAACCATTTTTTTGGTTTTCGATTTTCTCGAAAGCGGTTAATTTGATTTTTTTGATTTTTTTACGCAGAAGCTTCTAGTGAATTTAAACACTATTGTATACTAAAATTTTTCAAAAATTTTTTTTTGAAATTATTTTTTTTTCGAAAACTCAAAATTTCGAAAACGACTCAATAAATTTTTTCAAAACTTCGTATTTGGTGGTTTTTTGACATTATGTTGAATAGTTAAAAAAACTATTTTCCTAAATTAATAAACAACAGTACCTCCCTTACAAATGTTAAAAATCCGTTAAGAAAAAATGTATTTCTCGAAAACGGCTCCAAGAATTTTTATAAGAACAATGTGTGTTCTTAAATTAGTACTGTTCACTTTTAAGTAGTATTGACTAAAGACAAAAACTATTTTAATTAAATCTAATTTTTTTTTATTTGATTTTATACTTCAAAGAAACTTTTACAAAAACTTGGTATCTTATAAATTTTTTTTTCTTTTTAATTTTTTTTTAAATTTTTTTTACTTATAAACTAAACCTTAATATATATTAAAAATAATTACAACTAAATAAAACTAACTTATACTAACTAAAAATAACTTAAACTACTTAAAATACCTAATAATACTTAAAACTACTTAAAAACTAGAACAGCCACAGCAGCATTTTTTTAATTTTTTGTTTGTTTATTTTTTATATGCATGCAGACACACACCAACATGCAACCCATCCATACATGTACAGACGCACATACATATACGTACGCATATACATGTACAGACACGCAGATACATGCACGTATGCCCCCGCATACATACATATTTTTAATTTTTTTGTTGGTGCCACCCTGACTGTTCCCTATACCTAATTGCCCTGAATCTATGTAAGTCGGCCAAGATATAATGTCTTAATCGACTTTAAGTATCACGATGCTGTTCAGAGAGCTACCAGAACTGGTTCTCCTGTTTCGCCCTATCCCTCCGGTCCCGATCGGACACAGTCCTACTGAACCGAAGGCGCTCTTCTCCACCTTGAGCGATGACGTCTCGACCATACAGGAGTCGCCTATCCACAGTTTTTCGGCTGACGTGGTAGATAAGCGGAACCGCCCTCCATCCTGTATCAGCCCTCGACTGTCTAAATAGAGGAATCCCTCGGGAGGGATGTAGCCACTTAACCGCGCACTCTTGAAATATTGGTTATTTGGGTAATACGCCCCAAAAATTAAGTTGTTAGTTGAGGACATCGCTCTTGCAACGTGACCCCGAATCATCTTAAACAAAAAATTATCTATTCTGTTTATGTTGGCTCCGTTGTATAGAACCTGGTTGGAATAATATCGTTTGTACTCCGACTCTGGTGTTCTGTGTAATCCAAGGCAACTTCGAAGACACTGCCTCTCAAACACCCGAATTTTTTCCATTTGAGTTGGGGCAACGTTGAACCACAGCGGGCATCCATAGGCAATCATCGGCCTGATGAGAGCCATGTAGCAAATCACCTTCACCCTGCTGTCAAGACGACTGCTATAAAACAATCGTTTTGTCAGGGCAAAGGCTCCCCTAGCCCTGGCCAGAGCAGCACATATATGTCTGTCGAAATACAAGTACTGATCCAACCAGATGCCAAGGTACTTTACTACACTTTTACTCGCCAGTGGATGTCCATGTGGTCCTACGATCACCAGCTTGCGCCAGTTCTCTCTCGTATCCCTGGAGGCGCTAGACAACGAAGTCCTAAACAGAATTGTTTCTGATTTCTGGAAATTGATTTTCAACTTCCAGTCATCACAATATCGCTGAATCTTGTCGAAGTCACGCTGTAAAAGAATTTTGATGACCTCTACTGTTGGAGCTGTTCTGTACGCAAGTAGATCGTCGGCGTAAGCAATTGCCTTAGTTAGACTGCCTATCAGATCGCTGGTGTAAATGCTGAAGAGAATCGGCAAGTTAACCGCTTCCTGCTGAAGACCATTGTTAATATTAAAAACTGTGGTAGAAGTTACATTGCCACTCTTGACAACAAACTTTCTACCATTTAGCATGTCATAAAGCATGTACAATAGCGGTTTACTTATACCAAGTCTGGCGAGCTTTAGATAGAGACCCTCTAACCATACGGTGTCGAAGGCCTTCTCCAAATCAACCAGACAGGCACCCGTACACTGCTTTTTAGATTTGTTCCATTGGACATCAGAAACGAGTTTAGACGCGGCATGAATTGTGTCATGTCCCGTCTTAAAACCGAACTGATTATCCGGTATGATTTTGTTGTCCTCCGCCCACTTGAACAGAGCCCTATTAATAACCTTTTCAAATACTTTGCTGATACTCGGAAGAAGACTTATCGACGTGAGATTCGCCGGATTGGAATTATCCTTTCCCTTTTTAGGGAGAGGATGCACCACTGCTGTCTTCCACCGCACTGGATAATATGCATTATTCAGGGCTTTGTTGAACAGTGTGGTATATATGTCAACTGCTTCTCGAGGCAAATGTCGTAGCACAACGTTGGATATACCATCGACTCCTGCTGATTTCTTTTTCTTTAGTGAATCAAAGATGAGCTGGAGCTCAATCTTCGAAATTAACAGGGAACTGGTCCCATTTCGCTCGGCGAATATGGCGTTTGCCAAATGTTCATCATTAAACCCGGTAAAACCAAGGTTCTCAGATCGCCACTGCGTTATATCGTTCCGGAGGTAAAAGTGGTGAACCAGTGCTCTGCTCTCCAGGTCATGGTTCGGGCGAATGCTAGCATTCACCTTGTACACTTGCTGGAAAGCAGCCCCCACAGCCTCCACCTTCTCCTGCGGATCCTCGATTATGAAGAGGTCATCGTCCAAGACGGCGTCATCTGGGTCTATGCCTGCTGTCAGAAGTACGTCTCTGTTTTGTGTCGTCCTCTGGAGCTTAAGGCACGGAAGGTCGTTTTGATCTTTTCTTCTGAATATCTTATCTTAGGCATAGAACTAACAACATGCGCTTGAGTAAGACTAGTATACCGATAAATATGACAATGAATGAAAAAAATAATGCGAATTATAAGGGACATAGATAAATAAGATACGGAAATTTCTCCGCATTAGTTCAGCCGCCATCCCTGGAGATAAAATCTGAGACAACAACCACCTCCAGTCTCCGAACATCGTGCCACACATATTTCCTATCCTTCTTTCTCTTCCTAACCTAACGCCCGCGCTGTGTTGAAACTTTTAAATGGTAGTATAATCCCTTGAGCGCGTGTAGATTATAAAAAAACAATAATTAAAATCCATAACTTAGATTTAAATATACATTTGTAGGTAGGTACCCATGTAACTATTCCTTGAATCATCCATTCGACAATTCATTATAATAAGAATCAAGGTAATCTTACCTACATAGGCTTTAAACCTGCATAGGATAACTACACCTAACTAACTAAACCTCAATGGTTAGCTACATTAAAGTTGTTAGCTACAAGAGCAAATTTCTGGAAAGGCATTTTTTTCGAAAACTTAATATTTCAGAATACTAAAGAAAATCATATTCCTAAAACGAAAAAAACCGTACCTCTAATACAAATGTTGTAAGCTAATTAAAACATTTTTACTTGCGATATAGGTACAATTGGGCAAGTGGAAAAAAGATCGAACTCGAGATTTTAATAAGACTTGACATTACGATGATGGAGAACACCTAAAAAGTGGGTCCCGCAATTCCGTCTGTCGGAAATCGGGCAAAACGTAATTCTAGGTGCATGAATCTAACCAAATTCCCCTAGAAAAATATAATTTACAGTGAGTAATCGCTGTAAGTTTTATTAAAGTCGGTAAACATGGACCAAAAAATAATGCGTCTTAGAAAGGTACTACAGCATGTGACTGATGAGCCCAGCTGTAGTACCTGGGCGAAACGCATTTTGGACTAAAGGTCACAAATTCATTCAATTGCATTTAACTCTTGAGCACTTGAAACCCAACATGTGTCAAGTTATGGCTGAGATATCGCACAATATGTGTCAAAAAGTGGCCGAAAATTACCTCAAAAGAATCGATGCTTGCAACAATTCGCATGGTGGTCACACATAATGTCAACGTTCAAACTTTATAATAAAAAAGATATATCATGTGAAAAAATATTTTATATGTGTTTTATTTTCGTTTACTTTTTAAACCGCAAAATGGATAGCCCATTATTTGCTGAATCCCTCGAGGGAGCTTTTAAGCCTTTTGGATAACTGTTAGTAAACGAACCCGATGTCATTCTATCAGTATTTTGCAACTTTATTATTTGAAATGTTTTACTATCCAAGCTTTACCAGATAATTAAAAATCTTAAAAAGAATGGCGCAAAATTTTAGTCGATGTTAAATCATTTTTAGTATGATACTAGGCTAAAAACAGGATTTTGCTAATTTTAAACCAGTTTAGTATCGTACTATCTTCTTAACATTTTACTAAAGTTAAAATCACAAAATAGCTACCTTATTTTTTTAGTATCGTACTAAATCCATATGCCACTTTGACATTTACAAATGTCAAAATGTTATGTTCGCTTACTTTTTGCACTATTTTAGGCGTGTTTAGTTGAAGTTTATTAAGAAAATAAATTTAGTATGATGCTAGGTAAAAAGTGTTTAAGATTAGGAAAATATTAGTAAAGTGCTTTAGTATTAGCAAACTGTTAAGTAGTATCATGCTAAGCATTTAACATCAGGCTGTTTAAAATTTTGCGCTAATATGTCTTATGGGTACAATTTAATAAATACTCGCGCCTTAAAGAGCAGTATTTAAGCTTTTCAACCTAATGCATACGACATTAAGCCTTTCATACGTAACGTCATGGAAAGTTAAATGAAGTATGAAATAATGGGAAAATCTCTGAACGAGAAGAAATCATTTAGGCCGATTTTTTCTTGTCCCTTATTTTCAAAGTATTTGAGAAAATCCTACTCAAGAGATTGCTTTCTGTAATTGATGAAAAAGGACCATCAACAATTGATCAAATCAATAGAGAAAAATTAATTAAAAAGTGAGAAGTCTTTAGACGTGTTCCAGCGCATTTATAGATGTGTCAAAGCCTTTGACTGTCGAGCTCGATATTTCGTGTTAAACAACACAGGGCAGTAATTTTGGTCTGATCTTGTTCATTCTATACTCTCCAAAGAAAAAGATACCGTAAAAACTAAATTTTCAGATGACACTGCTATAATTTATATACCTATTCCATTCAAATGATTTAACCATTAGAAAAGCTCAAAACAACTTTATACAAAATTTAGCAATGGACTGAGAAATAGCGTACAAAATTACTTTTTTTAATTCAGTAAAAGTACAACAAAACAAATTTTAACGAAAAAATGACGTTGACACACATGACACGCCACGGACTCGTATTTAAGACATAATGTCTGAATGGATTTAGAAGCATACACACCACCCGCCCCCTGTTAATATTACATTTTCATTTGTAATCCAATGCAATTAACCAACTTGCATTTTCACTAGTCAAAAGCCTACACAAGTTTCTGGCTTAGTCGATTAATTTTTTTTTTTTTTTTTCAAAAGTAGATTTATTAGCAAATATTTCTATATATATATATGTACCTATAGATTACATATCGAGGTGGAGATTAGATGAAATTTTTAACACTGAAAAATAATTTGTTTAGAGTTAAGGGGTTTTTTCATGTGAAGGAAACATTAGCTTTAACATTGAAAACCACTGCACATTTCAAACTCTATAATTACAGATATGAGTTCTGTCTAAGGTTGGTGGTAGCAAACTTAAGTTGTTGTTATTTTGTATATGAAGTATGCAATGATAAAAGTGGTGAATGATAACATAATCACAGTCAAGACTTTCCCACTATCTCCAGATTTATTGATTGGAACAAAAGCAAATTGGGTGTGATACCAGCACAAGCTATGGGACCTTGCTATTAATTTTTCATCAACATTATTAAATTTCATAAATCTATTCATTAAAATATTTGTTTGGAATACATTCAAAGCAAAATAGTTGCAAAATTTTTAATTTTACACATATCCATTATATTTTATTTCCCACACAAAATAAATAAAATAAAATGCATACGACTTTGCTCTTATAATACCTCGATGCAATTTTCTCTTTTCTCATCACTGAGCGTCAATTTTTCGTCCATGTTATTCGCCTTTGGAACTCCCTGCCCATAAGTGTGAGAAGTATAAGAAGCACAAGAATATTTAAATGTTTACTTTTAAACTATTTGGCAAATCATTTGTAATATCTATTTATTCATATCTTATTATTTGTTTTCTCTTATTTTTTTATTTAGCTTTTTTAAATTTTTTTTTCTCTTTAATTTTTAATTATGTAAATAGACTTAACAATTATTTAAATTCAAATTCTTAATTAAATTTAAAGGCTTTCAATAATTTATAAGACTCTTGTCCTACTTTGTAAGCGATTTTGAAATAAATAAATAACTAAAAATAAATAAATACGGCTGGTCTTGTAGCTAATGTACCTTACCAGTGACGATGTTAGTAGGTGGGCAGTCTAGTTATCCTATGCAGGTTTAAAGCAGATATAGATTACTTCGGTCCAATTAATGTTAAAGTTGGAAGACATTTAGAGAAGAGATGGGGCGTCCTTATCACTTGTTTAACGATCCGATCGATTCATATCGAGATAGCTCACAGTCTATCGGCAGATTCGTGCATCTTGGCGATTAAAATGTTTATAGCTCGCAGAGGCACGCCATTGGAAATAACAAGTGATTATGGGACGAACTTTCGGGGTGCAAGCAAGGAACTTCTTAATTCTGTTGAACAGATAGATCGCGCAAAAATTATAAACGAGTTTGTTGGTGTGGATCTAAAATGGAGTTTCATACCACCAGTATCGCCACACATGGGGGGGGGGGGGGGGGGGAGTTGGGAACGAATGGTTCGTTCCGTGAAGCAAGTTCTAACGAGCATGAATCCTTCTAGAAACCCTTCGGACGAAGTTCTGTTAAGCATGATGGCTGAAGTCGAGAATATCATCAATTCGAGGCCACTAACCTATGTTCCATTAGACAGTGACATCGATGAGGCTTTAACACCGAACCATTTTTTATTGGGTTCTTCCAATGGGAAAACTCAGTTCGGTGAATTCAACGACGATGGCACTTCTCTCAAGAAAGGCTGGATGATATGCGAACAATTCGCTAATTCATTTTGGAAGCGTTAGGTACAAGAGTACCTACCCACCTTAACTAAGCAGACAAAGTGGTTCAACCCAACCAGACCAATCAGAATCGGCGATATTGTTATCGTCGTAGACCCACAGTTCCCGCGCAATCAATGGCCGAAAGGAATAGTTAAAAATGTTTTCCCGGGAAAGGATGACCAAGTGCGAAGTGCTTTAGTACAAACATCATCAGGGTGCTACACTAGGCCCGCTACCAAACTTGCACGTCTAGATGTCAATAGTCCAGGTTTGGCCGAAGATGGTAAGCAGAAACAGAGCTCCAGCTTACCAGGGGGGAGTGTTGACAAACCTGGTAACGCTAACACCCTACAAAACTTGGTATCACCAGCATTACGCTAATGTCAAATCACTCGAGTGAGAAAAGGAGAAAAATAGCGAGCACTTTCTTTTTCCTTTTTTTTTTGCTACGGACCCAACCGAAGAAAACGAAAATTTTAGTGTCTCTATTCATTATATATTAAGTCTACTAAAAATTTAAATTAATAAAAAGATATTGAATTCTAAAGTTTTGGTCTTTTATTGATGGAAATTTACTCCGTCAACAGTAATATTACATTGATTCTTACTATAATGAATTGTCGGATGGATGATTCGAGGAATAGTTACTAGGTACCTACCTACAAGAGTTAGATGAACTTCTAAAGATTAGGTATGTAGATATGTATGTATATCAGGCGCGAAGCGTCTATATAACTCGATTCCTTACGTCTTACCTTTTGAAAATCTCATCCTTAACAACTTTAGCTTCTGACAACATGAATCTAGTGTAACCCTACACCTGCACACGCTGTCAACATTACTTATCAACTCTACTTTCAGTGCTTCTCTATACACATGTTTGCTTTTCAACTCAATCCTAAACAAACATAAAACTGTACCAAAACCAAAATAACCCGCAATACCTCCGGGTTATAAAGTTTCTCGCTGGATAGAACAAATTTATTTTCTTTCCTCTGCTTTCATCACTGGGCTTGTAGTCCAGTCATTTTAGGCATTTTAACCCCAATCTGCGGAAAACTTCCTAGTGAACTGAATTTTTGTATTCACCTTTATTACATCGATATCGTGCCGGCTAAAAAATTATGAAGATCAAAAAGTCACGAAAATCAGTTTTTCGCAAATACGCCGGACCCTACAACTCGGAGGTCAATAGTGACCAGGCAGTTGCATGTATAAAGGGACGGGTCTCAGAACAATGAAATACGGAACATCTGCCAGTGGAGGTCATTTGGATAAGTTATTGTAGATTTCACTAAGTTGCTAAGCCTCTAAAAGATAAGTTTGGGGGTAGCCGTGGCGCGATGGTTGTGTGTTCGCCTGTCAACCTCATGGTCACAGGTTCGATCCCTTCCGTAGTCAATGTCTTCTTATTTTTCCATTAAAAACCAATTCTAAAAATAAGTGTCCTACAATGAGTTGCTGGTTTACTCATTACATGCTGTTTAGGCATAGAACTAACAACATGTGATTGAGTGAAACTAGTATTCTGATAAAATATGACAAAGAATAAAAAAATTAATGCGAATTATAAGGGACATAGATAAATAAGACACGGAAATTTCTCCGCATTAGTTCAGCCGCCATCCCTGGAGATACAATCTGAGACAACAACCACCTACAGTCTCCGAATATCGCGCCACACATCTTTCCTATCATTCTTTCTCTTCCTTAAACTCGCCCTCACGCCCGCGCTGTGTTGAAACATTTAAAGGGTATTCATAATCCCTTGAGCGCGTGTAGATTATAAAAAAAAAAAAAAAAAAGTATATTTTTCCCGAAACGTCCAAATATCAGATAAACGTTTTTAAGACACTTACAAACATTAATACAAAGCAATAGAGTTTACGCCATGGTGTACGGTATACCGTATAACGTATGTGAGTGCATTCAAGTCGCTTTCTCAGCGCTCTACTCCGAAAACGGTTGATATTACAGAAAAATGCAAATTTTGTAGATAATTTTAGGAGGAAAAATTTTTATATTGGTTACTATTGACCTCCGAGTAATAAGTCGCGAGGTATTTGCGAAAAACTGATTTTCGTGACCTTTTGAGCTTCTAACTTTTTTAGCCGGCACGATATCGGTGTCGATTTTTCACATCTTCATCACAAGACTGTAATAAAGGTGTATACAAAAATTTAGCTCACTAGGAATTTTTCCGCAGATAAAACCTAAACTGACTGAACTATTGATACTTCTCTGTTCAATACATGCTTTCTTATTGAAGAAAATAACGCGATGTTTACCGACTTTTTTTTTTGTAAATTTGTATGTATCCCTCAATCGCTGCGCTGATGAACCAACATGTATGGAGCGGGTTGGTTGACGTTCAGGCAGTAATTATGATTATAATAGATTTTATATACAAGTTGAGTCAGGGTTTCTGCATTCTGCTTGTAAAAAAAATTGTTCATTCAAAGAAAAGATGATCTGACAAAGCATATTTTTAAAACACTTGATAAACTCTCCTGCCAGGACAACCTAATTGGTCACGATGGTACGGCACTTATATCTCGGGAAGTGGATGGTTGGTAAAAAGTAACTCCCTATTTCTAGCTAAATTTTTTTCAAATTTAATTTTATTGCGATCACATGAAAATATATCGGAATTAAAAGTTTTTTGCATCCACCAAAAAGTTTTCTTTCGAAACCGCTTATGCGTTAAGCTCATTATTACATTTAACTTAATTGACTTAAGGTATAACAAATTTGGTTTAAATTGCTCAACCTTATGGTTTGATACTAAGTTATGCATTGAACGAAGTAATTTGAAGTAAACTTCTGAAATTTAATATTTTGGTACTAATTTTTCTTCGACTTACCTTTTGAAATTATTCACGCCTCGCCACTGATGTATATATATAACAATGAAAGAGAAGGATATATAATTTAGATATAATATACATAATGGGCCCTATCGGCAATCTCCCAGGGATGTTTCGTTTCCCAAGAAATATTTTATTCCTTCGAAATTTTTCCTGCGATCATGAATCTCCCACAGAATAAATTTCTCTCGAACAAATCGCATGAAATGACAACAAAATTCCCTGCTACAACTTATTCCGATACCAATAAATTCCGAGCGAAACTTTTGACCATCATTCACGTTACCAAGATTTGAATTTGAAAAAAATTTCCAAAGAAAATTTTTGTTCACGATAACCCCCAATATTCACATAGTTTCTGAAGATATGTACATATTTATGAAGGCCTACATAGTATATATGTAGGTATTTAGTGACGTATCCAAAAATAAGTAAAATAAAATATAATTAGGTAAAACATAATAAAATCTTTTTAGATTGCTTAATTGTTAAGGTTTGATGAACAAATAAGAATCAGGGACTGGTTTTTGAAAAACAGATTTTTCAAAAAAAATTTTATATATTTTTAAGAATCGAAACACTTTTTTTTGAAAATTTTATTAACACGTTTAGGGGACATTCTTATAAAAAAAATGTTTTAATCGGTTCATCCAATAGTCGAAAATATGAAAAGTGGCTATATGAGAAGTACTGTTAACAAGTACGCAAAATAAAATATTTTTATACTTAAGAGTTGAATGTAATAATAATTTAAAAACACAAACTTTCGAGGAGCTTGTGCATAAAACATTTCAAAAAAATCTAATGAACTGCTTTCCAGAAAATCAAAAAAGCAATAAAAATGGTTCTACTAGAGGTACCAAAAGTAACCAATTTTCCAAAAAAAAAAATCACCAAAAAGTACATTTTCCCTTCATTAATAAACTGATTTTTTAAAATCAAAATCGTTGGAACCGTTATTGAGAAAAATAAGAACTTTCTATTTGTCAAAAAAATGTATGGGCATATTACCGAAAAAAACAATATTTATCACGTTTGAACAAAATCTATCCAACCGTTTAGGCTGTAGAATCGAGAACAGTCAGACACAGACAGGCATAATTGCGGGACCCACTTTTTTGGTGTTGACCATCGTAAAGTTTGATCAAAATCTCGAGTTCGATTTCTTCCACGACTCCATAACTTGCCATATAACTAGTACCTATATATCGCAAGTAAAAATAAAAAAGTCGGCATTACAACAAACTTTTTATGGACACAGTTAAAAAGATCATTATCTGTCAAATGTTGTAAGTACATACACAAGTCAAGTGCTTGTCTAATTTCCGAATAATATTAATTTTATAAAAACCCGTGGGCGTGTTACTGGGCACAAATCACATAAATTTTTCATCAAAATTTGTACATTGGTTTAGGTTTTATTGAATTATGACCACACAAACACTCCAAGCAAACCAACCACTGTGCATTGTTGGATGCAAAAATAAAATGCACAAGTGGATCGTACTTGTTTTTATGTTCGATCACATCCTAAGGACAAGGTTTTTAGTAGAAAAAGCTAAATAAATCTTTTAAATTAGTTTTTACTTAATTTTTTTTAACAAAAATGCTTTAATTTACAAAAATAAAACTATTGGTATGGCAATTAAAAATGTTTAACAATATAAATTTAATAACATAATTTCAGCTAGTTTTCGAATTATTGAATTTTCAAAAAAAAAATTATTTTTTTCAAAAATACAAAAAATATGCTTACATACGTATTTCGAAATTTTTGGTACGCAGTACCAAAGAACCTCCTATATAAATTTTTTTTCATCGAAATGCCGTTTAAAAATGGTTGTATGTCAGGCACCGTAAGTAACAAAATTTTTAACCAAAATGTTGGACTAATATGTAGACTACGTCTATAATAGTCCACAGGTTTTTTTTAAAATCAAAATCGTTAGAGCCGTTTTCGAGATAATTATGATGGTAGAAAAAAATGTATGACCCTTATATTCAGGCTAAGTAAAACAGATTTAAAAGTCTAACTCAGACTATCACCTAAAACTCTTTAGCAGTTTGGGGTCTAGATCGATGTACAGAAAGACAGACAGAATAAGCTTTTTTGGTCTTCTCTATCATCGTAATGTCAAGTTTGGTCAAAATCTTAAGTTAATTTTGTTCCCAAATGCAAATCAATTGTTTTCATTTCCCCCTTGGTATGATATAAGCCCATTGTAAAGTTCAAGTGAATTTAATATACACACAAAATTTTCTCTGGCAAGTATATGTCCAGAAATCTGAATATGTGTGCAAAATTACCTACATTTTCTAGACACTCTTAATTTTTTTTAATAAAAATCTGTTAACACAAAAATCAAAAAATTAAAATTATATTCCCAACAAAAGTACAAAAACAGTCGTGTCAATAATTTATTTAAAAACAACTTTAACTGATTAAACTCGTAAATAAACATACCTCGTCAACTGCGCCAAACTGAACTTCCTTGAGTGAATATCATCACTATTATGTGAGACATTCCGGTGCAGCAGGCTAAATCTTTTTAGTCCAACTCCTGGACTAATGCTGGTTCTCTCCGAAGGAAGATCCCCAATAACATCTACAGGGTTACCATTTGACTTCTGACTTTCACCACCACCATTTATACTAACTTTACTTATACTAAAACGTTCAGTCATAATTGACACAAAACGCACACGAAAGTTAATACACAATTATTATATAAGCAAACAAATAAAATAAAACAGGAACTTATTTATGTTTTGGCACACAAAACTTAAATAAACTAAATACACTTTTTTTTATGAATTAAACTATAATAACTCTCAAATTTCGTCATTAATTTATTGATCGATCGTCACGAGTCATATTGAATAATTTTCAAGCAGCCCAAACAGGCAGGCAGAGGTATAGGTTCTTTGCGTGTGTAGAACTTCAATACCGAACGAACGTTAGATCGCGATTAACCGTTGGCTCACCCAACGCAAGTACTTTTATCGGCTCGCGTGGCGTGAAAAGTATCCCTTAAAATTCAGATTCAGTAATGCATGTAATATGAGCCGTCTTATCGATGATGACGACGTCCCGTCGGTCGTGGGAGAACTTTTCTTCGAGCTAAAGCTTTTTAATTAAGATACTGATCGCTAGGATAATATATGCTCTTGATGATAGTGATGTTGGTTCCTGAGAGGCTCAACGCGGTACTAACAAGTGTTAGGCAGACAAGATTACTCGCTTTATGGAGAGCAGCGATCTGCGAAAGCTCTCTTTGCCATTTGCCATAGCTAACCATAAATATAAAGCCCATTGTCATGAATCATCAATTGCCAAAAAATCACACAATAAAAAACACGTTTAAATTGTTAATGGTAGGCAGGCCCGTATTTGGCAAAAGGCCAAGTTGCTTGAGCCGCTCTTAAAATTTGTGCTTCAAATTTCAATTAGGCTGTTCTAGTTCAGAGGAGATCTATAGGCTTGTCACAGATATTACAAAAGTAGAATGGGGTAAGTATATTTCGAGTTTTCATTTTCATTTTTGTTTAAGTTGGCGCTTGTGTTTAAAACTTAATGCTAGTATAGAGTTCCTCAACGAAAAAAGACGAAAAAAAGATTCGATACAAAAATTTACTCTCATTTAAAATACATGATTAGGGCAAATTTTTCAATAGACAGTTAAGCAGTAAGTTAGTACATATTCTTCAGATAGACCAAAATTCAGTTTTTCGACAGTCAGTTACATCTTAATCCTAGGAATAAAGCTATCCGCTCATTTTAGAACGGAATAAGGATTTATTGTGAGGAAAAAAATATCTATTTTCGATGTCAAAAAGAATTTTGAAAACTTATTGCTTTGAAAGAAACGTTAAACAAAAATTAATTTCTATGAAAAGTTTAATACTCGAAATTGAAGTGATAGACCAAGATCCCATGGCCGGCAGACTTACGTCATTTTATCATAGCTGAATTTATTTATGTGAATAGATACCTAAGTAAATAAGAACGAATTTTCAAAGCTGGGGCTTTTCGGAAATATGCAGTTTTAACTGTGCATACCCAACTACGTTATTTTATCAAAGCTAATTTTTGTATAAATATGTTTAAGGGGATAGTGTCTCAAACCTTGTTTGATACTTGTCAAACACCTACAGTGAGGCGTTTCGTCTGGCAGACACCTTTAAGATGTCACCTTTAAAGTGTCTGCCAGACGAAACGCCCCACTTTAGGTGCTTAACATGTGCCAAATGACAAGTGGTAGGCAAGTAAGTTTATTCCTCCGGCAACTAACTGGCTCTTTATTTGGAGATTGAAAAATTGGCTTTAAATGAGAGTACATTTTTGTATCGAACTGTCAACAACCAGAAGAAAATAAATAATACTCACCTCGAGTATTTTTTCGTGTAAAACACAATGTCAGTTTCTAAGCTTTAGTTTACAATTATTTTGAAAAAAAAAAACAACTAGGAAGTGAATGGCACAAATCAAAGCTGAATGTATAACAGTATTTTTTTTATTTTCCACGAAAACTAGTGACATTATTTTGAACGAAAAAAAAATTGTGGTAAGGCATTTTTTTTCGAGAGAAAATACCTCTGTCGAAAATAAAATCAAAACGCACGAACTTGCTCTTATGTTCGATCACATCGAAGGGTAAAAAATTGGTATGACAATCTTAAATATTTAATAATATAAACTTAAAAACAAAACAAATAAATCGGCTTAATCAAAGAAAAAATAATTCAGAATTCTGAAATAAATACTTTAACTAATTTGAGCTGAAAAAAGGAAGCCTTTTATTTTTCGGATTTTATTTGAATTTATGAGGAAAAAATTTTAAAATCTGTGTAGTTTTTTTTTAGAAAAAAAAAAGTTTTTTTTTTTAATTTTCGAAAACATTTTTCGAAAAAAATTCAAAAACGCCAATTCATAGATATTCAGCAAATACATATAAGTATAATTTTTTTTAAAACAATTTATTGAGCAGTTTTCACAATATAATTAAAATTTTTTTTAATGATTTTAAAAGTACAAAAAATATTAATTAAAAATATTGAGATAGTCGAAATAAAAAAAACGGTCCTATGGAAAGTACCGTTTTAGTCATTTACAAAAAAAAAAAATCAGTCATAAGATCGGTGGCACTTAAAAAGCGCCACTGATTTTTTTAAATCAAAATCTTTAGAGCCGTTTCCGAGAAAATAGGCTTTAACGTAACGGTTATATGGCAGTACCGTTATTTTTTGAGCTAAAACAAAATTCAATTTTCCCTCTGCACAATACCTAAAAAAACTCTATATACCAAGTTTGCAGCAATTCGGCCAACCCGTTTGGGCTGTAGGTGTCTTTACATACATACATACTGACAGACCGACATACAACCGGACAGAATTTGTAGGCCATATTTTTTCGTCTTCGCTATCATCGTTATGTCATGTTTGATTGTTATCTCAAAACTTTTTTTTTCGACGAACGTATAACTTGCCTTATTGTACCTTAATCGCCAGTAAAAGTAAGACCATATATTTTCAACAAACAATGTCATTGGCTGAAAAAAAAACTATTCGTGGTGAGTATATTTTTCTTTTTTCGATATAAAATTTTAAACGTCACTTTTTTTGGCGTAAGGATTAGACCCATATATTTCGTCGAAAAACTGTATACCACAGGTGATAAATACTAAACACATTTGTTAACATTGTTGTATTTGTAAATTTGACTTTCTATCGATGAATAGATGTGAAATCGAAAAACAAAAAAAAAATACTAGGGATGTGTTAAAAAATCCAAATTTTAATGGTGTAGGCATACTTTATTTGTGGAAAAAATTTCTTTGCATGAAAAATGATCTTGGGTGTTGTTACCAGAATTTTTTGTTCTGTAATATAGGGCAAAAATAACGCAAACATTTAGTTTTAATTATATGTGTGCGTATGTATTCTATAGAGTAAACAAAACCGGTTGATGTTTCAGCAAATTTAACTTTACTTTGGTGTGTATGTAAGGGCGTGTTTTATTTAAAAATCTGAATATGTGATTTTGATCTTGAAAAGAACGCGTAGAACGGAGAAGTCTCCAGGACCAAAAAATCCATGAGGGGTCGATTTTTTGGTTGAAATGAAAACGACATTATCCGAAAATAGGTAATTTTGATGATTTCGAAAAAAAGGCAATCGAAAATTTTCCTAATTTTATTGACATTGACATTAATTGTTGTTTGATTAACTGGATTGATTTGGTTAACAATCGTACAATCGTGGTTCAGACTTGGTTCAATATTTGAACTTGGCTTAACTCCAATAAAGTAATGTAAGATCGAAGTTTAGACTTAACTCACCGCTGAATTTTCGATTCTCGTATTCTCTTTTGTGCTGGTTTTATACTTCGTCAGCAAGACTTCGTGTTACTTATTAAAAATTAATCCGAATTAGATCATTCGAAAATTAAACGCAGCTAATTATTTATAGTTCATTATATCACTACTGTAAGATATTAAAATGAAAATTCGAATTCGTATTTCATAGAGATAAAATGGAAAATTAGTATTTGACGTTAGAGAAATGACAAATCTTGCTGGTGTACGTAAATAGGATATACAATCTTAATACAAATGCAATAAAATCGAATTTGTTGAGAAATTTTTTGATTTTGTTCAGAAAAACTGATGATGAAGTGCTACAAAAAACTGACAGCTTATTCCACCTTTATTTCAAGAGTTAACAAACCAATGAATAAACATTTTCAATTAAAAAAAAGTAAAGTAAAGTAACGTTTACCAGAAATCCCTTAAGAAAATCTATTACAATAAGTAAGATTTGAATTAAGAAAAACTATTATCAGTTTTTTTTCTTGTTAGTTTTTTATTTTCACACTTGTATTTAAAGATACAATATTTAATAAGCTAATACAATTTTTGTGATTGTTTGTGTTGTGTAACTTTTATTTTTTGTTGATTTTATTTTCCAAATGTAAAATTTAATATTAAAAGAAGAAAAAAGGTCGGCTACCTGAAGTACCAACGTAAAAGTAAGTTTTTTTTTTAATAAAGTAAAACATTTACTGAATATGTACGTATTCTTATCTGAACCACCTGAAATCATTGTGCATTGAAAAAATAGAAAAAATATAAATAATGAAAAACAAATGTGTTGGCACAAACGCAAACCAAGAAAAATGAGAATGCTTTTAATTTCAGAACAAATTTTTGTCTGATGTGTCACTTAAATTATTTTCAGTTGGTCACTCCTAGTACACAGCGCGGCATTCGCTGAAAGAAGAGAAAGAAGGATAGAAAGATGTGTGGCGCGACGTATTGAGATGGTGGTTGTTGTCTCAGATGTTATCTCCAGGGATGGCGGCTGAACTAATGCGGAGAAAATTAGTGTGTCTTATTTATTTATGTCTCTTATAATTCGCATTATTTTATTTATTTCGTTGACATATTAGTGAGTAGTTTGCTCAATCACATGTTGTTAGTGTTATGCCTGAATAGCATGTAATGAGTAACCCAGCAACTGAGTTTATGTCAATTTTTAGAATTGGTTTTTAATGGAATATAAGAACACATAGACAACTGCAGGAATCGAACCTGCGACCACGAGGTTCTTGCACTTTTATTGATTCAAAACCCTTCGATTTGCTGTTGTGAATAAATTACATACATACATATTACATACATTCCATAGTATGTGTGTAAATATGGGTAGATGAGCCTTGTAAGTTCCATTGTAATCAATAAGTATAGTGAAACACTACGCAAAACCTCTGGAAAACATCATAATTTTGACATGGTATCTGAGAACCAATTTTATTTTGATTTATCTGATTGTCAATAAACCTATTCCTGATGATTTTTTGCAGTCACAGATCTAAGTTTGTGTTTCTTGGTCCGTTCTGTCACAAAAAAAAAATATTCATACAATTAAATTGCCAGAAAAAGTTGGTAGAAGGATTTTTTTTAAATAAATAATATAGTAAGATGGAGGTGAATTAACAAAATGTCAATTAGTTCCGGCTTAGTGCTCAAGTGTGTTTAAAAAACGGAGCGTATTTATAGATCGCTCTGTTCGAAACAAATGCATTTGAACTCTGTTCAGAACTCTGCTCTGAACGAAACAAGAAAACCGCCTTATTTAACTGGAATATAAAAATTATTCTTCCCAATTGTAGAGAGACTCACTTACTTAACGCAGCTATTTAAACAAAATAATTTACTGAAGAATTTATCACTTCGATACAGAACTTAGACGTATTAATTCGAAGTAAAAAAAAACACTGCACACAACCAATATGCTTGTTGTCATAAGCGCAAAGCGTTGCACTGCTGATATTTGGTTTGCAGGTTTTTCAAATGGCAAAAGAAGACTTACTTCAGAAATGATCCTGTGAAGTATAGTCAGATATGTCAGATCTTCGATACATCAGAGCGCTGCCTTTATGTTTACAATATGAGTTTTTCTTTTTTAGTTCTGAGCAGAGTCTTAGTTCAAAGTCTAAGTCTAAGTCAAAGTCAAAAAATTTGTTTGTATTTCTTATTCACTCAAAACGTTCAGATCTCCGTGGTTTAAGTAGGGTTACCAGATTGAAAATGTTGAAAAGGGGGACATAGAGAGTTTTATAGGGGGACAAATGTTCAAAAAGAGGGACAAAACATGTTTTTGAAAAATACAAAAGCCGAACAAAAAAAAGTGAAATATCCAAAATTTTATAAATCTTTGACTTTTCACCTCATAAAATCTAAATAATTTCGTTTCTATTCCTTATTCTCTAGGATAATATTTAACAATGAGAGGAAACATATTAATATTTTTTGTTGAATGCGTCCGTGGCGATTGAAAATGGATGATCTTTTGAAAACAATTCGGCGTTTGAGTTTTGATTTTCTTTTGCAAGAATTTTGCCATTTTGTTGGCCTCTCGTGCGACCGCAAGTAAGCTGGCCTAAGAAAATAACCTTTCATATAAACTAATTTATAACATATTCTGTTGGTGTAACTATTACCGTCTTCAGACGTCACATCGATCTATCATGTCGACGAAGTAGTTCGCGGCTTATGAAAGCGGTATATATCTATCAATACCAATACATGCTTATTCAATAATTCATAGCCATATACCGCTTTCAACAGCGGCGAACTACTTCGTCGATCTATAGTGCCGGCACGGTTTTTTGGTCGTGTGAAAAGAAACCGTGTCGACACTGCAGTTCGATTTCTGGAGATCGAAGTGGTATGCCGACATGACGCGTAAAAAGGATCAAACTAGTACACCGGCACAGTTTTTGTTTTATGTTGTTGTCTGCTCATGTTCATAATTTGAAGTTGTTTTATTTGCATTTTTCTTTCATCATATAATTAAACGGCGAACAATGTTTTTGTGGTACACTTTTCGCGGCCCACAAAAACCGAAGGGGCATAAGGGGCGAAAGCATTTTTTGCATAGATGTGCAGAATGCCAAAATTATTTAAATATACTACACAGAAATTGTTTAAAACAATAAATAAAAATGCAAAAAATACACAGCTACACTAGCGACATCTGTTGCTGAAAAAAGAAAATGGTTTGTGCATTGGATAATTTGATGAAATATATAAAAGGAATTAGAAATTGCATACTCTTGAGTGTTCGTTGCATACTTATTTATTGAATTGTGTTAGTGCTGGGCAATACTAGGATGGTGAATAGCTGAGTACAGGAAAGTGGTGGAAAAGTGTAAATAAATATTTAATTTCTTATGAAAACTTATGTACAACTTGAACAAAGGCCGTCACAATAAATTTAGAAAATAATTAAGTTTCATATTCGAAGTTATTATAATTGAATTTATACAAATTAAAGCAATCATTATTTATTTCATATGTGGTGGCGTTTCATAAGAGGTAAAGTGTGGTGAAAATACGAGGTGTGTGAATCGTGTCCATATCTAAATCTATTGTTTTGGGTTATTTTGATATTTCTAGATTTTTTTTAAGACATCATGATTGTTGTATGTACGTATTTTGGTTTAGCATGGAAATAATGAAAGGTAGGAACATTTATTGTTGTACAAAAATTGTTAATGTGTCAAAAATGTGAATAGGTTTGAAAGTTTGTTTACCATTAACTGTTTTCCCTCCAGGATTGAGTGCTGAGTAGGTACTTCTCATTGCATTCAACAATTTAAAAAATCATGAATTCTCTGTCTAATATTGAATGGTATTTAATTAAATAAATAATAAAATAATAAATAAATAAATGGCTCTCGAATTTCGAGAGGTGGGTCGGCTGGTATTAAATGAATCTGCTTAATTAATTCTTGAAAATAATATGGCGTACAGACATTTTCACTTCAATAATTGATTTTTTTAAATAAAATTTGACAACTTTTCTATTTGCCAGTTGGTTTTAACATACAATTATACATCGACGTATGTGCGTGTGAATGCTCATGCAACAACGAACTACTTCGTCGACATGATAGATCGATGTCTCGTGTGAAAGCGGTAATAGAACAACTGAACTGAAGTTGGAAACCTTTCTTGAATGAAGTAAATGGATGTATCCAGTTGTATTTACTATGATGGAAGTATTCACAGCTTTAATGTAGGAACCTGCTAAGATTTTTTTTTTAAATACGAAAGAGTAGGTAGTAGACAAATATTCTGTTAAGATAATAATGAATCGCATATTTGAATATTTAAATTTGGCAATACTCTCACTGGAAACATTGTTCATTTAGTTTTAAGCTTTCGCATTACTTTTACTTTATATAATAATTTTTAACATATTGCCTTAAGGTGCAAAAATTATTACATATGTGTAAAAAAGAGGTACATTTGTGTCCCCCTTTGTCGTTTTTGGTTTTGGGAGACAATAGACATCTTGAGGTAAAAAAGAAGGACAGTCCCACAAAAGGGGGCGAAAGGTAACCCTACGTTTAAGGTAATTAAAAAAAGAAGAGTGTGTGCACTTATGTACACGCGCCAGAAGCAAATTTAAAACAATTTTTTCCTTCGTAATTCTAGTTAGCTAGAACATACATATTTCATAAATTTTATAGAAATCGGTTAAAGAACAACGAAGTATTTTGATACCGGCCCCGTACTTTCATAAATATATTCCCCATAACGAACCTCTCTTTCAATTGTACAAACATCACCGTCGATCGAACTTTGATTCATGGTTCAGTAATAATACATTACATTACATACATTGACATTATAATATTACTTTATATAAATCTACCAAGCAGATACCTACACTAATCACTGGCAACGATACCATCAGCTTAAACATTGCACACACTAATACAACAGAGAAAGCCATAGAAAGAAAGAACAATATTGTGGATAACAAATTTTAGAGAGTGTTTCGTGTCATATGTCGGTCTGTTTGACAGCTGTAAACGAAATTTTGCTGCAAAAATTGAAATATTGAATTTTCAAAAATTATTTTTCGGAAGTTATAGTGTGCAGTAATATTCCAAATTTGAAATGTACAAAAATATTGATCGAAATCCGGTTCAACGGTAATGAGAAAATCAAAAAAAAAAAATCAGAAAAAACAAAAACGGTTCTATGGAAAGTACCGTTAATAACATAGTGCACTGACTTCTTTGTGTCAAAATCGTTATTGGCATTTTAGAGATAATTAAGATCTACCATTTTTGGTACAAATAATTGTATTCGCTATTGTGGTACGGTTAGGTTTCATTAAAAAAATGTTAAAAAAAGAAACGAGCTAATGACTTAGGAAGCTTAAAAGCTTGAAGGAAATCACTTCAGCCGGGCTGAACATACTGACAGACAGGCCCTACTTTGTCATGAAAAAAAACGCCTAATATATACGTATAAGGCGTGTTTCTGTATAACGTCTGAGGAGAGCACTTGGATTTAATAATGATACTCTCTAGCACTAAACTGTCAAATCTAACATCACTATAAATATCACCTAAAAAATCGATTAAAGTTGGCTGCGGTTGGCATTCTGTTCCGTTTGCTCGGTCTTTTTATTCTGAGCTAACTCTGATTTGAAAAACTGAAACATAAGTTGATTGCTCTGATGTGTTTGAGTTACAAAATTAGCACAGGTCTTTTTTTGACGGACGTGACTCGGGAAATGCCAACAGTGTGACAGTGTGACAGAAAAAGAGTAGAGCTCGTTCGGTGCCGTAGGGTTGAAAGTGCATTCGAGTGTCTGGGGTCGGCAGCTAAAAGAGGAATCTTTCCACTTAACATTCTGATACATTGTTGAAAAATATTTTGTGCGTTTGTGAAGTTATAAAACCCAATAGGTAACCATTTCTGTCAAAAGTCAAAACAGAGAAAAAGACTAATTGCTTACGATTACGCCTTAGCTCAAAGTGAATTAAACATACATTTGTTGGGTAAAATATAAATTTTAAATGAATCAGGAAGTAAGACCACAAATGTTTCAAAAGAAGAAGATGATGTACATATTAGGCATGTAATTAAAGTTCACAAACAACAGTTGAAAAGACAGCTGATTTCGTAGTCAGCTGTGCACTACGATACCTAAGTATACCAAAAATTTAGCGCTGGCTTGGTTTCGATTTGGAAATCATATGTTTTTTTTTGTTGGCATGATTGTCAGCTGTTAATGGCGTGTTATTTGACACATATTATAATAACAACGAAGTTATTGCACAACAAAGCTGTGCATCACCGAACGCTCCCAATATGTCGAAATATAAAAAAAAATTATTTTCTAAACAGATAGTACGAAATGCCCGTGGATGGGCCCAAATTGAACCATGTACGTCCATGTTTTTATTTTAATTTATTTAAGGATTTTTTCTAAAGATTTTATTATTCAATAGCAATGTGGTTAAGTAAAGACAAAACCAGTCTTGCTTATTAAAAAAACATAATCTTATTTTAAATTTGTTTCAAAATTAAAACGATACAACCAACCAATGAGATGATTAGATATAAGTGTGTTGTGGTGTGCTGAACGTTTTTTTTTTATATGATTAAAATAATCGTGTGAAATCTCCAGCTCTTACTAAATATTGTATATTCTCAGGCGTTATGACCAAATAATAATAGGAGACTTAATATTTGCATATAAGTATGTATAGTATCACAAGTTTAGTGAGTAATTTATAAAAGCTTAACTAATTAATTCGGGTAAATATTGGATAAAACTAGGGATAAATAAATATTTAATCAATTTATATACTCGTATAAAGGGCTGTATTAACAATTAAGAAGATTTAATTAGGAATAAAGTTGATATTAGTTTTTTTTTGTTAAAATTCCTGAGAAATTTGTTCTATTGTGGAATACGAGTATAAACGATTTTGTTAATTTAATTATTGTTATTTTTTGTATTTATGTATGTATGTACCTAGCTATGCTACTAAAGGTATTATTCAATTTTTACAGTCACGAACAAAATTACTTCTGGAAAGAGTTGAACTTAATGCTGGTTCAAATCTATTAAATTAAGTAGAATCAAATATTTTCATTTTTTCTGTGGTTTGGGTGTTTCTTTGTTAAATTGTTTGTGAATATCGAATAATTATTATTTGTAAAATTATTTAAGCTTTTAAAGTTATACTTATATCCTAAGGAGTTATATAACCCCCAGACCAGTAAGGTATCACATAAATCAAATGCATCCTGTTCGGGATACCAAGTTAGAAAACCACCACATATAGAACTCGTGATGATGATACGGTAGGTAAGTAAAATGGCGGTCACAGCGAACTCTCATCTTACACCCAAGTAGGTACCGATGGAAAGCGCGGTTTTGATACCAAGGAACTCGTACGGACCTCAAAAAGAAAAAACGAGTTTAGCGGACAACTAGAGAGAAAGAAATTAAGTTTTTAACTTTTGTATCAGATAGTACTTTTAGATTGCAAATGAAGGCACTTCTGAAAGAATGCATTTTTAACCTAGCCAAAGCGGTACACTTGCAAAGGAAGTAAAGCACTGTTTCCCTTTCCAACTGGTTTTTACAGCTGCGGCAGTAGGTGTTATGGGGAATATCCACTCAGTGCTGCCACTAAGAAATTAAAAAAAAACATAGTTTTAAAACATGATTTGGGATAAAAAAAACATGACGGACCTATCTCGTAGTTAGATACGCGTTAAATGAAAAACAAAAGAAAGAATTCGAATAGACAATTTGGAAATCATATCATGAGTATGTAAACCAAATATAGATATTAAATTATCAGTTTTTTATACAATTGCTGAAGCTGAACTCAATGTTCAAACAAAGCAAAATGGTATCAGGAAAATAAAAAGGATTGATAAAGGAGCGAACGATTGAAGCTTTTAATAATTGAAAAATGAAAAAAAAAACAGTTTCATCCTCTAAGCTCTTTTACTCATCTCATCATTGGGGCGTTCGGTGGCACATAGCTTTGCTGTGCAATACGTTCGTTGTTGTTGTAATACGTCTTAAATAACGCGCCATTTAGCTGACGACCGTGACAATTCCAAATCGAAGCCAAGCTAGCGCTAAATTTCGGGTATACTTAGGTATCGTAGTTTACAGCTGACTACCAAGTGATCTGTCTTTTCAATTGTCGTTTGTGAACTTTAATTACGTACCTTATACGCCATCTTCTTTTGGAACATTTGTGGTCTTGCTTCCTGATTCATTTAAAATTTACATTTTACCCAACAAATGTATGTTTAATTCCCTTTGAGCTGTAGCGTAATCGTAAGCAATTAGTTTTTTTCTCTGTTTTGACTTTTGACAGAAATGGTTAGCTATTGGGTTTTATACGTTCACAAACGCACAGAATATTTTTCAGCAATGTATCAGAAAGCTGTGCGATACCGAACGCCCCATTGCGGTACTCGAGGTGATAGCTGAGCTGTCAAAAATATTGCAAGGCCCGAGGCGAATGAAAGAGTGCGTAGATAAAGTGTTATATTGAAGAATAATATGTGTTCTCTTCACTCAAAGACACTGACTATACGAAAATAAAAAAGCAAAGAGTAGGTATACTTACAAATGAAGTGTTCATCCTGCTCTTTGCTTTTAGTTTCGTGTTTGTGTTTATGTAGGGAAGTTTTGGACATGTTGGGTTTTGCGATTATAGGGACTAAATTTGTGTCAGAAAAAAAACATGATTTTGGACTCAAAAACATTAAAACATTATTTGGGTCCAAAAAACATGAAAATCATGACTTCTGGCAGCACTGTACCCACTAGCCACTGCCCAGTACATAGGTTGAGACTATACTAGCTATGGCCCGCCTTGGTCTACAAATATAATCGTTTGTGCGGGATTTATTGTAGGTAGGCCATATTATTCTAGAAATCGTTCAGTCGGTTAGAATGTTCCATCTTTTGTTGAATTCCGTGAGGAAACCCGAAAGAATCTTGCCCTTCATAGCAGCGAGTGGGATAGAGGCATTCTCTGCAAGCGAGCCTTGCAAGGCTCATCCGTCGGTAAAAGTTTTACCTCGAAATCTTTCGACATTTCGTCATCTTCTCAATTCTTCCTGGATAGGAAGATAATTCTGAAACCTTTGATGATGCTCAGAAAACGGGTGCAGTATTCAGTGTTTGGCGACAGAATATCTGGTGGAATCAATTTTGCTGTGTTGCTGTGACAGTAAGGTTCGGCAAGCTAGCACTATGACTCTTTCAGTCTAAGGGCGCTGCAAGATACCAGATGTTCAATGTGGAGGTCAAGAGTTAGAAGCTGTAAAATAACAATTAGGGAATCCCTTTGACAAGATCTTAAGGCCCCTGCGGCGCTAACGGAAGCAGTTCTCTGAATTTTGTTAAGTCTATTGATGTTGTATTGTTTGTTTAAAGCGGTCCAGCAGGCAATCGAACTATACGCTAGGACTACCGCTGTGTATATGGACTAAAGTCCGTGAAGAGATTATGGATGTCGAATACACAAGTCCACTAGCCGATTAGCCCGCACCAGTTACCCAGTCATAAAAAGTTAGCATGCTTTCACATGAAGCCGGCACGCTGCAAAAACTGGCTAACAACAGCCGGTAATCTGTGATTAAGAATCGGTTAGCCGGTCACCGCAGCCGGCTAATTGCAGTGAGTGAAACCGACATCACGAACGACCGGTTAACCAGTAACCGTTAGTTTGTGGAATGGCTCTTGGTGTGGAAATAGTGGACACCATCGATGCCACATTAGTGCCTAACTAATAAAGTGCAGAACTGCTTATGATCTGATTGGTGGCTCTACTGGTAATCTACCAGAACCAAATCGCGCTACAGCCATGTTGTTTCTAAGCCATAAAAGCCATCAATTATATATTTTCTGTAGTAAGTGTTGGAATTGGACCTACATTGAGAAGTAGCTCATCTTCTTGCCCTCAGATTAGCAAGTCCTTCGAAACAGGTTTCCGTGATAGAAAAGTATGGCTAAACATCAAACAAACTACACCGATGGCTCAAAGATGGACATTGGGGTTGGGGTAGGTTCCGCTAGACTCCTGGTCATAGTAGTGTCTTCCAGGCTGGGTCTTGGCACTGACAAATGCAGCTGGACACTTGTCAATACTGGCGATACCACATGCTGATATCACCAGTTAAGCAACAATAAAAGCAATTTTTGGCGCAGATATCAAGTCGAAGTATTGTAACATGCTGTAACAAAGAGCTGAAGGTTCTTGGCAAGCAGCATAACATTAGACTCAGCTGTCTCCAGGTATCAGTAATGCACCGGGCAATGAGAGAGCTGTTAAGCTGGCGAGGAAAGGTTCAACACTTGACCCAACCCAAATAGACCCCATCGATTAGAATCCCACATGTGTCACAAAACAGAACATTGAAAAGAGGATTTTTTCAAAAACCAACAAAAGATGGAACGCGCTTGACAAAACAGTGCTTTAACCAAGAAACTATGGCCCAATTTCGACAAGAAAATAACAGAAAGTACTATCCACCTAAACACGAATTCCCTTCAAACTCTTGTAAGCGTACTCACTGGACACAATCAGCTGGTCTACCATAACAAGGAAATGGGGCTTAGTAACGATGACCTATGCAGACGTTGCAATGACGAAGGTTAACATGAGAATATCTCCCAATTCCAATGTGTCATGGCCCAGCACTTTGCATATAAAAAAACAAATTCTTTGGCAACTATTTCTTCAACGATTTAGAAGAGCTCTCGAGTCTTTCAGCAAAAGTAGACAAAAACTGAATAAAAATATTTTCGTGGTTTATTTGTATGAACGACAAAATGGTTTATTAAAGCCCGCCTACTCCCACGCCCAGGTTTATCATTTTTTGTTTTGGTTTTTTTGCACAGAATTTTGTTTAGTGTTTTGTAGGAGCATCAAATAGTTTGTTTTTATGGACAAGAAAAAAAATTCAAAAATGTTTTAAACACACCCATTTATCTAATTTCTTAGTTTCTCGAAAATGACTCAAACGATTTTAAAGGCACTGAAAGGCTACTTAAATAAAAAACCAAATTTCAAAAAAAAATAATAATTAGCAAACAATATACAACGTAATCGTAATATTCATAAAAATTGCACATTTAATAAAAAAGGCTTTACAGACAAACAGATATGAAATTACGATATTAAGTTTCAGTCTCGATATCAATATATTTCAAGTTGACATAAAAGTTCTGTGATAAGAATAAATTTGAAATGAAAACTCTCCAAAATGAACTCGTTTGAACCAGGTGCACTAGAGTTGATTAGACTGAACCTAGTTCAAGCCGACTGCAAGCACTCTTTTCCGATCTGATGGTGTTTAAAGAGAAACTCACATTTTGAAGTATTTGCTGTATGTAAATAGATACCGATAATATACAATTTTGTACTTTTAATATTTTTATTTATCTATAAAGTTACAATTTAATTTAAAACATATATGCGCCAGGTACTGAAAGAATAATTGAAAAACTAAAAACAAATCAAATTGCGTGGAGTGATTAAAATAAAGGTAAGGGGAAGCAAGTAGATTCATGACATGAGTATTTTTATCAACTTTCCACCAAACAACATTTATATTTTTTTTGGGTAGTAGTCCAGTCATTTTAGGTTTTATCTGCGGAAAAATTCCTAGTGAGCTGAATTTTTGTATACACCTTTTCTACGGTGTTGTAATGAAGATGTGGAAAATCGACATCGATATGGTGCCGGCTAAAAAAGTTATGAATATCAAAATGTCACGAAAATCAGTTTTTCGCAAATATCCCGCGACATATTGCTCGGAGGTCACCAGCTCACAAGAAATTTTTCGCAGATTGGGGCTTAAAATGACTGGACTATAGGTGAAAAATCTTCATAGACACTATGAGCACGGGGCTTATTCTTACTGACTACAAAATACTTCCCTTATTTTTTTGTTCCACTATGACTAAGAGGCTTTATCAAGAAGTTTAAATTTTAATTTAAGTCGCATTTGGCATGTACCTGGACCTCCCCAGCAAGAGGACTTGCACCTGCAGGTACCGCATATACAACAGATACTCCTTATTGCGCTAAGTCTAATGGTCTTGTTCTTTGAAGTCTCGTCAATTCATTGCATAACAGTTCTGTTATAATAAAGCCGGTTGTACGAGTTCTCAGCGAATTACCGAATACTTAAATATCGACTTAAATAGTTGGTATACGTAAGTCTCTATGTATATCATCGTTTCAAATATATCACTTATACAAATATATCGCTTATACAAAATCAATATATAAGCTTAGTTTGGAATACTTTCTAATTGGACAGTGGACAGTTTAGCTCGAGAAGTTTATTTTCCAGTTCATCTCGTTTGTTATTCACGTGAGTTTCCCATTTAAGCTTGACATCTAATGTCATTCCAAAATACTTCGTTTGCATAAGGTACTTGTACTGAAACGCGTTGTAAAATTTATCCTACTAATATTATAAATATGGATGGATGGATGTTTGTTGCTCAATCACACCAAAACTGCTAAACGGATCTGAATGAAATTTGGCACAGATATGGATTATAGTCTGGAATAGCACATGGGTTAATTGTTATCCCGGTAAAATGTATGGTTCCTATGGGATAGATTTTTTTTTTTAATTTAGCATAGTACACATATAACATATCTGCTCATTCTACAAAAAGCCAACATAGCTTTCACAAGAAGCTAAAAAGCATTAAAAACACACAACGTGCAGCTGCCTTTTCAGTATCCAATCCAGTATTCCAGTAATTTAGTAATACAATTAATCAATCAAGTGTTATACTTAGCAATAATTAATTAGACTTTTTGATTCCAAATAGCTTTTTACGGTATTTAAATATATGATAATCCCATTTTGATATTCTGAACTTCAAAATCAATATTCATTGGTATCTCCTTTTAAATCCTTCCCAATTTTACTAACGTTCGCATTATGCTTGGTCATACTACAGACGACTACTAAGGGTAGTCAAAATGTCTTTATACAAAAAAATACAAGTACATAGAAAGTTCTGATAGTTTATTTAATTTTTTCACATGTTATTTTGAACAATTTGCTGGCAGTTTGACGATTTTATCTTGCAGTTTGACGATTTTATCTTCGGAATTCTTTTTTGTTTTTACAATTTTCCATGTATTTTCTACTATCATTTTTTTATTTGTAATTTTGTATAATGAAATATACTTTTTTATTTCCCTTAAATCAAGATATATTTGTCCCAGCAGAATAAAATTTCCAATCATCCGAACATTGTCAAAGTAAATTTTATTAAAAATATTAAATAAACTGACCGAATAACTTGTATGACAAGAATCAGCTTTTTGCAGATGCAAATTTATGAGTACAATATCAGCATCAAAGTACACACACATATGAAAGTCTATGTATTCGCGACGAAAAAAAGCGATGTGAAGAAAGGTCAAAATAGACAAATATTCGTCAATTCTAATTATATTGAAGAAAATTTCAAATTTCGTCATGCGTTGGCCTTGGTCTACAAAATTGGGGGTTCGTCCCGGCAAATATTCGTTTTCAAAGTGTCAAGAGCTTACGGATTTTACGTACGTGGGAGCAAATGGCTTTAATGTTGAGAATTAATGGCGAATGTTACTTATTCCCCATTTACAAGGAAGTTAAGACAAAGTGAATTTTTGAGAATTTAAAACGTTTTTCGACAACAACACGTGGACTTTTCATTTCACTATAAGGAAATTTGATGTGTGTCCCAGAAGGTTTTAAGACTAAAGCTGGTGAGCTGTCAAATATTGAGAAATACAAATGACATTCTGTTAGAAGCAGAAGAAACTTATAAATGTCATTTTTCATTGAAGAAAATTTATTCTGTTTATTATTTTAAAATTTTTTTGTAAGATGAAATATCTTTAGTTTTGGGAGACTTTTTTGGTTTGCTTTGCTTTGTACCATATTGTAAAATGGCAAATTTTAAACAAACTATCATGCAGCATTATTCATAATCGCATTTTTGAGGCTGTGCATTATTACAATAGCCGTGCTATATTATCGCTCATAACCCATATGGTGAAAGTAAAACGATCTGGGTTATATACTTATGTACCCTCTGTTGCCAAACTTAATACTAATGTTTGCAAACCCAAATAAAAACCCCGATAGTAACCTGGATCTCGTGTTGTGTTTGTAATACGTGTTAAAAAATAACCCAGACCCACACCCGTATATAATAAAATGCAGCTAATGCCTCTAACAGGGGAATGTTGAATAGAGGAATTTTAATTGGATTATTAAGTAAATTTGTATACTTAAGATCATTTTAAAACCTTCCTTATTTACCTAATGATTGCACTGTGTTTGACCATATTAAGGGTAATCAAAACCCCTTCAGTGAGCTCATAATTATAAACAAATCAATTCCAAATCAATTCCAAGTCAACAACCCAAAAAGTCTGATTCGTTTTGAACAAACACGGTTAGCTCAAGATATCGAAGAGTAATGGATTTCTCGAATGAGAGCTGTGATTGAAGGATACGACTGAAAGTGGGTTTCAAATCTAATCAACGAATTGAATGACTATTTATTGATATTTTTTCACTTGGTTCTATCCTTCCTGAAAAAAGTCGACTATTCCCCGCACGCTGTGAGAGCTTCTAAGCAATGGTTATTCCGCAATTTAGGCTCACAAAATAAAGCAACAATATATTATAGTAAATAAACATCAATCCAGCTCAATATTATAAGAAAAAAATGTTCTTTGCTTTTATTTTGGATTTAGACCTGGTAAAATGCCGCGCCGATTTTTACCTTTCTTGAATCCCATTTGCCAAAATAAATTGACATATTTTTGAATCTGCCAGCTAACAAATTTATTTATTACATTAGTCACAAGAAAATCAAAATCTATATTGAAGTCTGTGTTCAAGAATGGAATACCATATTACTACCAAATGAGCACCTTTTTTGCAACACATTCAACATCTCAATAGCCGTATTTTGTTATCTAAAGGGTCCGCCAAATAACTTTTTTTTTGAAAATCCTATGCAAATAAACTACTGAATATTTTCTCAAATTTCTTTTTTTATTTGAAAGTACAATCCTTCCGGTTAATAATGGAAAATAATTTCATTCAATTGGCTGCCTCGGCTGGCCATGCAGTAGCCTACACGATCGGTCCAATTTTTTAACACATTATCGATTGTGTGCAGCTGTATTTCACCAATGGCTTCACGAATATTGTCCTTTTAAGCGTCAATTGTCTCTGGATTGTCGGCGTAACACTTATCTTTTACGACACTCCACAAATAATAGTCCAACGGTGTCAAATCGCAGCTCCGAGGTGGCCAAACGACATCAGCTCTGCGGCTGATAATGCGATCTTCAAAAACAGGGCGCAAAACATCGAGTGTAGCTTCGGCTGTGTGGTACGTAGCGCGGTCCTGTTGAAACCAAATATTGCCAATATCCTCCTCTTCAATTTTTGTGAACAAAAATTCGTTCAACATGGCCCGATAACGATCGCCATTGACTGTAACGGCCACTCCTTGCTCATTTTCGAAGAAAAATGGCCCAATTATGCCTCTGGACCAAAATCCGCACCAAACAGTGACTCGTTTTGGGTGTATCGGCTTTTCAATGTATGCGTGCGGGTTTTCTGTGCCCCAAATGCGACAATTTTGCTTGTTTACATACCCGCCAAGATCAAAATGAGCTTCATTTTTGACTTTTTTGGCAAAATCGGCATCTTTTCTAAGTCGATCGCAGGCCCACTTAGCGAAGCGAAAACGCATTGGATGGTCAGTTGGCTTCAATTCCTGAACCAATTGGATTTTTGTATGGCGTCATACGAGTACCAAGGTCTTTATGCAAAATTCGTCTCAAGAATGTCTCCGAAATGTTCAATTGTTGAGAACGGCGGTGAATTGATGTTGATGGCGCTTCACGCACACTTTTTGCCACAGCAGCAATATTCTCGGGTGAGCGAATTTGTTTTTGGCTTTTCACGCTTTGGTTTATCGATGAGGATACCAGTTTCTTTCACTTTTTTCCACAAGATAACGAACATACGGAGCTGACGGTGCTTCTCTTCTTCCAAAATCCGTACGCACTTTTCGCACACATTCTGGAACATTACCATGATTTTCAAAGTAGTGTCGCAATATTTCCCAGCGTTGTTCAAGCGTATGCACAACCATATTCGTTCAGCGGAAATATAAAACTAATTATCTGTCAAATCAGACATGAGCTAAGGGTTACCATTCACGAAATAAGCACTAGTTAAAAAAAAAAGTTAGATGGCGGACCCTTTACTATGATCTGGAACAGGGTTAATTTTCAACACGTATTACAAGGATAACAAGTTATACTGCTTTCTATCTGGTATCGGGATCTATTTTGAAGTTCCAAAATTTAGTTTTAATTGTGACAGGTAGATGGCCACTTAGTTTTTTAAATGGTGTGAGAAGTTTAAAGAAACAACAACAAACAAGGAAATAAATAAATTCTACACGATGGCATAAAAATACATACTCGTAGTGGGGTCGATTAATATTGTACATAAGTCCATAACCTATAACTAACTTAACTAATCCATTAAAATAATATAATTTTTTTAATCTAATTTTTTTTGTAATTGATTTTGATGATGATTAGTATCTAATCATCAGTTTTTCTTTTAAACTTAATTCTAAGCGATTACGTGTTTTTTTATACAATAAGTTGTTCCGTAGAATGATAATTATTTTCATTTATTTCCATCGTTTGTCTAGTCATATTGTCTAGATTGATAATATCCATCTATAAATTAGTGCCAGAGTTAATGAAGAGAATTGGAAAAAAATGTCTATAATTCTCTAAGTGCATATTCTGGATTTGAACTGCTTAAACTGGATAAGAATCGATTAAGAAATCAGCTTAATCTGAATGAAAGTGAAAACAAATCGCGATATTGTATAAACAAAAAGCATCTAATGAGTGGGGCAGATTTGCGCTAGTTTTTACTTGCTCATAAGGCAGGTTATTAGTTCCGTGTAAACAAAACTTTCGAAGTTTTAACCAAAAATTTACATTTGCCATTATTTATTATAAAGAATTAGCATATGTATGCACACAACCGCGAAAACCTTAAAAGCTATAAAATTAACATTACCGTTAATCTGTATGTCCTGGGTTCATCCAGCTACAGTTCAAATGGACAGCAGATTTGCTATAAATTTCTCCGTTATCGTGTCCTTCTTGCTGCGTGATTTTGACATTCGATACTCCCTTTTTCACACCAAACCAAAAACGTAGTTTTACGAAACATTAACAAGTTTAATTTGACATTAGGTCTGATCCACACTCTGCCAAACGGAACAAATTGGCACCAAATTCAGCAAATTCCTGTTGCAGACTTACAAATTTGGTAGTTTTGGGCTGAAGAGAGCGCTATTTCCCCTTCTTGACAATTTTGTTGCCAATTTCTGCCCAATAAATTTTCGTGTTCACCAATTTTTGGGCAGAAAATTTACAATTGTCAGGTTGACATTTGTCATAAAGGAACAAAAAACGTTTCGTAGTTGTTGTGGAGAATAGACTTTTTTGGGCAGAAATTGGCGGCTTATAAAATTTTTAAGAGTGGGGATGAAATTCTCTCATTAAGAAATAATGTCCAAAAAAGTCTGGAACAGCTACAGCACAATTTTCTGCAAATTTTTAAACGTCAACAAAACAGTTTTTTTGATACAATTGTTTGCTTAAAATTCACATTTTTTCCTCTTTAAACCAATAATTTTGGATTTTAGTTGTTCTAAATTAATTTTCAACTAATCTTTTCCCACAACAACCACGAGATGTTTTTTCTTTATTTATAACAAATAAAATTGTAAATTTTCTGCCCATAAACTGCTGCCTACAAAAATGTATTGGGCAGAAATTGGCATGAAGGGGAAATATTTTACTCTTTCAAGAGCGCTCTCTTCTGCCCAAAACTCCAAAATTTTGTAAGTCTGGAACAGGATTTGGCAGAAATTGGTGCCAATTGTTAGAGTGTGGATGAGACCTAATATGACAAATAAATTAATTTATGGAATTTTCGATTGGCCGTCCGGAACTGTTCTGACCCCCACAAAATGACAGTTTTTATTTAACACAGATGCAAAAATATCAGTTTCAGTCTGGAGGCAAAACAAAATAGCTGCTGAAATTTCGCATTTTTGTATTGCTCATCTATGATCAGAATGCTAAATTGTCCATACGTTATAAGTGAAGTGATCCCAAACGGACTCCGATTGTCATTCGATATAAATGTCAAAGGGCTAATCGGAGGAATTATCGAATTCGTTGTTCCGAATGCCGGTTTTGTTTCGAATTAAAAATTGTACTGAATATGCCTAAGTCGTTACTTAAATTAATTGTTAGTGATTTCTTTAATTTAGTTCAGATCAATTATAAAACGTCATTTGTGATGAATAAAAAAAAACATTTGAACGAAATGTCAAAATGGACTAATGTTCGTTAATTCGTTCGGTCGATCTCATGTGAATAGTCCTTATTAGCGATATGGAGTTCAAATGTTGTATGTGTCCTTCAACAGAAGATGCTGGACTGAACGAATCAGTGAAATGTATTCGTAATCCAAATGATGGGTTTCTATTGTGCGTTGTCCTTATTGTTATAGTGATTGTGACGGACTCCACTTCAGTTTGCTCAAAGCTCAACACTCTTATGTCCTTTTTATTTGGCAATCCGGAATCCCTCTCCTATCCGGGATCACAACTGATCATTTTTTTTTGATTCTGATGATTCTGAATTTTAATGTTATTGTATAATGTGAAAATAATTGCATACGTGAAAATAATCAAAGTCAAAAATGACGTTTGTTGCAAAATTATGATACAAAAAATGACAACAGCCGAGTTTGGCGTTCAGGTATATGAATGTGTGAGTGATTCTGGTTTCGATTCTGATTTCAAATCCAGAAGCAAAATTCTCTTCTTTTAATAATCAGAACTGTCATTTTTCTCAAGTGAACACTTTTTCAATTATTTCGTTCAGTTTTCATTCAGGTTAAGTGACAGTGACTGTTACAGTAAAATCTCTTGCAGCCGGATAAAGATGGTGAACATATTTTCGACCATATAGTCGAATCAGTTAATGGAAAATAAACATAAAACAAAACAAAAAATACGTTCAAGTAAATGATAAACAAAATAAAATAAAAAAATATAAATTTGTTAACATCTTTGCTAGAGTTTTCGTGATTTTAGGCTCGTTTTTAAATTCAATTGCATATTTTTGTTTCCATTTTGTATGGAAGCATTAATTAATAATATATAATTCTTATAGTAAACACGTTTAGTTAAATGACGACAAAGCATTCATTAACAAAACTGCTCAGTTGGAACCATAATAATGTTTCCTATACTCTAGTTATTGGGCCCTATCGGGAATTTCGTTTCACACGGAATATTTTATTCCCTCGAAATTTTTCCTGCAATCCTGAATCCCCCACGTAACGAATTTCTCTCGAACATAAATTAGTATGAGATGACAGCAAAATTCCCAATGAAAGCTTATTCCCGATACCAACAAATTCCGAGGGATCATTCATGTTCCCGAAATTGGAATTGGAGAAAAATATTCAGGGAAATTTGTATTCATGATAACCCCCATTAATTCTGCGCGTTGCTTTTCGTCGCTTTTTTTTACCAAAACCTTGTAAGCAAGAGCACCCTGAGCAATCCGGGCGCCTAGTGCGAAATATTTTTCAGCGCCATTTCTTTCATATATACATATGTTGTTTGGTGAATTTAAATAAGACCTGACGAAATTAAGCCAAACAAAAAAATAAACGCCATATTTAAAACGATATAAAACAACCTTGCAGGTTCAGATTTGGGGGTTCCAAGGATTGTAAGTTTTTTAGTTTATTTAAGAACGCTTCCGCAGATTCCAAAGATTTTTTGGCTTTAATTCCAAATCAAACTAGGCTTTATTTCACTTTGAGTATGGAAATAAAACCTATTAGGCCTTATTTCTATTTTTAGAATATTGAATGTATATTTTCATCTCTGCCTATTTGGTATTTTGAAATTCGGAATTTTAAGAGTATTTGAGATTTCAGCATCCGGGATTTCGTACTCATTCAGTGAAAAAACCTTACTTCTTTGGATTTTTTTTAATGGAGGTCAGTAATTTGTCCCTATTGAAAAATTTAAACATTTTGTTAACGGATGTCATTAGCTAAAACCTAACTTATTTATAGTTCCCTTTGCTTGGCCATTCGATCGTCATTCATTCGCTGGTAGTGGATCTGTCTGGGTAATAGATCTGTTCGTAATTGGAGACTTCACTGTAGCTCATTCTGATTATTGCTGTAGTTAAATAACTCACGTATGGGGATTTCCCTTGGTAAATTCAGAATTTGATGTTTTTCGTGGCGAATAGAACGCGATTTTAATTGATTTTATTTTTATGAAAATGGTAGTTGTCAAGCTAAATGCTTCTAATTGTATTGGGGCTTAGTAGGATTAGTAAAAAGAGGAGTAGATTCACCGAAAAATATGGACTTCGAATTTGATTCAGAATAAAAATAAATAATTTTGTTTGTTTAATGGAAGGATTTAATTGTCAGAATCAATGTTTTGAAACATTTTTGTATAAGAAATGAAATGAAAAATGTAGGTAATTCTTGTATCTCATATTGGCCTTACTCACCCGATTAATTTTGACGTATATGAGTTCTATCTCTCTTTCTCTTTATACTTACGAGCAAAATGGCGAAATGAGGCAAGTTTCTTATGTCATATTCAACCAAAATAATCCCTCAGAGAGTTTTTGATCACCAACCGGTTCTCGCGTTTTATTCTACCAAATTTATCGATTTTTTACTTGCGATTATAGGTAATATAAGGCAAGTTATGCATTCGTCGCAAAAAAAAGTTTTACGATAACAATCAAACATGATATTACGATGTTAGCGAAGACGAAAAAAGATGGTCTAAAAATTCTGTCTGTCTGTATGTCTGACTGGTAGTCTGTCTGTATGTATGTAAAGACACCTACAGCCAAAATGTGTATGCCGAATTGCTTCAAACTTGGTATATAGAGTTTTTTTTAGGTACCTATAGTACATAGGGGAAATAGAATTTTTTTAACTCAAAAAATAACGGTACCTGCCATATAACCGTTACGTTAAAGCCTTTTTTTCTCGGAAACGGCTCTAACGATTTTGATTCAAAGTCAGATGACAAATCAGTGCAGCTTTTTAGGTTCGACCGATCATATGATTGAAAAAAAATTAAAAATGTCTAAAAACGGCAATTTCCATAGGACCGACTATCTCATAAATGGCTTAACAGATTCTTTCGAAATTTCACACATATGTACATATATATAGTTTAGGTTGCCCAATTTATACCAATAAGAAATCCAATTTTCAAAAAAGCTTATATTAGACCTTAAATTCACTCTAAATTTGTTTGTGTAATTTTTTGTTTGTATTGCATTTGTTGTTTGTATTGAATTTTTTATTTTTTTTATAACTTTGCACGCGCTCAAGGGATTATGAATACACTTTATATGTTTTTCTTAAAACAGCGCTGGCATCCGGTGAAAGAAGAGGAAGAAGGATAGGAGAGATGTGTGGTGCGATGTTCTGAGACTAGAGCTGGTTGTTGTCTCAGATTTATCTCCAGGGATGGCGGCTGATCTAATGCGGAGAGAATTACCGGGGCTAATTTATTTATGTCCCTTTTAATTCGCATTATTTTATTTAGTTCTTTGTCATATTTTATGGGTATGCTAGTTTACTCAATCGCATGTTGTTAGTGTTATGCCTAAACAGCATGTAATGAGCAAAGCAGCAACTTATTTTATGACAATTTTGAGAATTGTTTTTTAATGGAATATAAGAAGACATAGAAAACGGCAGGAATCGAACCTGCAACCACGAGGTTGACAGGCGAGCACACAACTATCGCACCACGGCCACCCCCATTTTAATATTAATATCAAAATGTCATTATTATTTAAATAGAGCTTACTGACGATGGAAGCACAGCTTCCGAAATGTACATATAAGCAAAAATAAATATTTTGTGTTTCAAGTTGTTAAAATACAATTTTTAATTTAGAATAAAAAACACGTTAAAAATCTCCACTATCAAATCAATTTTTTTTTCAAAAATTATGGTTTATGTATTTGCTGAGTACCTATGAATTGGGGTTTTTGAATTTTTTTTTTTAATTTTTTTTCAAAAAGTTTTATAAAAAAAAACTTTTTTTCTCAAAAACCGCTCCACATATATTTAAAATTTTTTTCTCATAAATTCAAATTTATTTAACAAATAAAATGGCTTACTTTTTTTGAGCTCAAATTAGTTTAAGTATTTATTTCAAAATTTTGAATTATTTTTTCTTTGATTAAGCCGATTTAATCTTTTGTTTTTAAGCTTATATTATATTTTTTATAGAAAAAAATCAAAGAACCTTTGTATGTATAAAAAAATAAAGTAAAAAACGACTTTAAAAATATATTTAGATTTTTAATAGAAATCGTTTGCATACGCTGTGATCGAACATAAGAGCAAGTTCGTGCGATCCAGTGGTGCATTTAATTTTTATCCGGGATCAATATCACAGATCTGAATCACACATAGGGATATTAACAAGTACTTTAAACACGCACTTACACACACACCAAAATTAAGCTAAGTTTCGTGAAACGTCAAACGCTTTTGTTTACGTTATACAATTTTTTCTTTTATAAATTGCGCTCTATTTGCCAAGAAAAATCCGCAAGCCCTGATCAAAATCCCCATTGGCAAATAGAAAACGACATTATACTTTATTAAATCTTAGTGGATTTTTTGACATTTTGTATTTCGGCACATGTTGATTCAAACAGTTTCTATGTTATGTAAACATGATTTTCCGAATCCGATGGAACTAGACGGATTGAACGTAAATACTTCAAATAAATCGGATGAGTGAAGCCATGCCCGTTAATTCGTCGTGTCGGTCGCTTTGTGAAACTAGTCATATCCTCTAAAATAACCCACAATAGAGCGCAAGGTCTATATTTACAAACGTCGATAACGATCAGATAAATGAAGTAAAGAAGAAGACCTACAATAAAATTTTCATTTTAAATTAATTTGTTGTTCATAATTAAGACATCAAACACACAATTAAAGAAGATGCCCATCCAGTAAGAGATAGAAACAGCATAGGCGTTTTAATCATTAAAGATTTTAAATGAAATTCTTACGCATCCAGCATGGACAAGTTGGAACTGCTTTGATTTTGTTAAGAATTTTATTTTTTGCAATAATCCAACAAAACATTAAGAGTTGATAATTAAAATTATTTTTAAAAAAAACATGCTGATTTATTACCTTTTGCAAACAGACGCCATTATGTTGGTATTAATTCCAATTGAAGATTTAACTTATTTAAGCAAAATGTGTATTTTTATTTTTTTTTATTAACAATAACATTTACAAGCACATGACTTCACACAGTTTAGATACATTTACCAAATTTGTATCTACTCTTATATAAGAATGTATCATTATTGCCAAATTAAAAGATGATTCGCTGATAAGTTCTCACTAAATATTATAAAATTGGTGATACAAAAAAAAAAGGTTTAATTTCATACGCGACACTTTAATCGATTTGTTTAAACAATGACAAATTTTACTTAATTTTCACAAAGATATGAGTCTATACACATATGTGTATCTAATATATTTTTGTAAACAAAACATAAAAAAAATGATAGCAGTACAATTTATATATCATTATCATGATGTGCGAAGTAATACAAACAACCGGCAAATAAGTGCATCAAAATACAACTTGAAATAAATAATCACCCATACCTTTACTCACCTGTGATTCCAACTTAAAGCAATCGTGTCGCCTTGGTTCTAGTTTAGTCCAGTTTATTCCACGTGAAATATACACTACACACTGATAGACTTGGCTTTGTGCGAGAGGTGTGTAAAAAAGCACACGTTTAATCAGAGATCTCGAACTCATTCATGCGGTGTCTTGTTTCTATCTCATCAGCTGCCTAGGTGGCTCACACTTAGCGGCTCAGCGTAGAAGCATTTTGTCTGGGATATTGCATGTAAGCCTCAAGTGTCTTCTTAAAACTCTGAGCTGGAATTTGTATGTAGAAACTGGTTGTTACCAGAATTTCCTATAGGCCTGCGGCAGACTTTTCAAAGAAGTAAAGATTGCATGGTAGATAAAATGAATAATTTGTTTTTGTTTATGTTTTCATTAAGACGGTAGATTCGTTATTCATATAAGGTCAATGGCTGGAGTAGTTTTTTTTTTATTAGATCTAATAACAAGCAGACTAGCTAAAATGGTTTTCTAGTTAACCTTGATAACTTGCAATAAAAAGCGATTCAATTTAAATAAATCCTTAAGTCATAATAGGAAAAAAGGTCATTGTCAATGAAAAGTTTTGACTCTTAAGTAGAGATAACTTCCTTAATAATATGTTTTAAAATATTTTTATAATTAGAAATATTTAACTTTCGGCATTATTTGCTTGTATTATGTTTATAGTATCGGTTGTCTTTGTTTAGATAGATAAATAGATGTATTTTATTTGATTATAAGCTTTGGTCTGTTTTTTTTTTTTACAATTTAGGCTGTTTATACAGGGTGTCCGGTAAACAATATAAAAAAAAACCAAAGGATAATGCTGAAATTTCGTATATCTCACCTTATGACTGCACTGAAACCGAATGGTACTCGAAATATGTGCATTTTTTCGTTCAGTGTATTTTTACTTGCGGTTATAGGTACTATGAGTTTTGAGATAACAATTAAACATTTCGATGATAGCGAAGACGCTAAAAATTCTGTCCGTCTGTATGTCTGTCTCTCAGTTTGTCAGTCTGTCAATCTGTCTGCTTGTATTTATAGACACCTACAGCACAAACTGGTGGGCCGAATTGCTTCAAACTTGGTATATAGAGTTTTTTAGGTATTGTACAATTTAAATATCTGGGATATGTACTAACATATAACTTAAATAGGCACGCTCATGCTAAAGAAAAAATAAAAGCTGCTAAATTTGCTTTAAACCGCATGTGGTCTAATTTTTTTTAGCAATATTTTTGTAGACTCGTTTCAAAATTCAAAGTATTCAATGCTACAGTGAATAGCTGCCTCTGCTATAGAAGCGTAGTATATAGGTATGAACAGCTAGAAGAACTAGAAAATGTTCAAAGATATTTTTTTAAACGAATCTTCCGGTTACCTAAGAACACCCCAAATTATGCCATCCATGTGGAGTCTGGCTTACCTCAAATATTTCTGAAAAACTTTAAGGCAAATGCGGATTACATTGTAAAGGTAATGAATAGATCAGACCAAAACCTCCAAAAACGGATCCTTAATATTTGTTTTAATAAAGTTTACAGTCCAGTAAAAAATTGGTACGATCTAGCTGTTACACACGACTTTCCGATCTCATTACGAACTGATAATAATGAAGAATTAAAATTGTCTTTATACGACTGCATAGCTTGTATAGATGAGACACTTTTCCAGAAATGTTTAGAACGTGGTTCTCATTCAGCTTTAAGGAGTGTTTATAGGCAATTAAGTTTTACTCTAGGCGAGGATAACTATCTTAGAAACGAGTTTTCAGTTTCAGAAATGAGCTTAATTTCAAAGCCAGAACTGAAATGCTAGATCTGAATTGTAGACCATATAGATCTGACTTAAATCATATCTGTTCTCTTTGCAACCTTGGTACGAATGAAAATATCTTACATTTTATAGCGTTTTGTCCAATTTTACAAGAGATCCGTAGACTTCATTTTTCCGCAAGTTTCCTTTCTTTAGAAGAATACATAAATATTTTGAATGGCGGCCGTGGTTGGAAGTCTCTTGTAGGATATGTTTCGCACGCAAACAAATATCGAGATGAGTATTTGAACATGTTTTGAAGAATAAAGTCACCACTACTATTTAAATAGGTATTTTAAAAACCGCATGTCCAAGATTATTTTCGTTTTAGCTAAACTAAAAGCCCTTTTTCACTTCTTTATATGTTTTTGTTTTGACTAAACTAAAAGTACAGATTAATTATTTTTTCTTTCTTTCTAACTTTTTATATACAAAACGGTTCTTAGCCTTAAATATATCTAAAATATTTAACCAAAATTAATTTATCTTTGTTTTGACTAAACTAAAAGTCACAGTTTGTTTATTTATTAATCCCAAATTAAATGTATGTGTATACAAATAACTTATAATTAACTTTAAATGAGCACAACTTTGTTAAATCAAACTCTCTTATTATATTTTAAATTTTTTTTATTGTATAAGTAATTTTTTTTTACGGCAGACGGCATATTTGCCATGCTTTGTAATTATTTCTTATATCTAAGATTGTATTTTATGATTTGAAAAATAAAGAAAGAATTGAATTGAATTGAATTGAATTGATAATATATAATTGGGGAAAGTAGGGGGTTTGCAGGGGGGCAGCATGTCCCCCTTATGCGCCGAGGTTTTAATACGCGATGTATAGTTAAATAAGATAAATTATTTGTCACTTTTTAAAAAAAGCTTTATTTTCCTACGATGGTCGATCGAAAACTCCAGACTTAATTCAAAAAAATGGAATACAAAAGTATCCACTCTCAAAAAGGTTGAAAGTTATCAACGCGAAAGATAAACATTCAATCGTAGGAATGTGATATTCCTGATGATCTCACAAACGGATATGTTTATATCTGGCGTTGGACTAAGCAACGTTCAATGATATTTTATGTCTATGTTATATTGTTTATGAGTTTGCTTAAGAGAGTTTGCTCTTTTATTATATTTTAAAATTTTTTATTGTATAAGTAATTTTTTTTACGGCAGACGGCATATTTACCATGCTTTGTAATTATTTCTTATATCTAAAATTGTATTTTATGATTTGAAAAATAAAGAAAGAATTGAATTGAATTGTATTTTACAGAGGGGAAATTGAATTTTTTTTGTTAGCTCCAAAAATAACTGTACCTGCCTATTTTTCTCGGAAACGGCTCTAACGATTTTGATAAAAAAAATCAGTGCGGCCGTTTTTTTTTGATTTCGACTATCTCATAAACGGCTCAACCGATTCTTTCGAAATTTCACACATATGTATGTATATTTGGTTTAGGTTGCCCAAATTATACCGCGTACGAATATTTTTAATTAATAATTTTTTTTGTATTTTTAAAATCATTTTTGAGAAATAAATTTAAAAAATTTATATTTCGAAAACTGCTCATTAATTTTTTTTCAAAAATTATATTTATATGATTTTCTGAATACCTATGAATTGGTGTTTTGAATTTTTTTAAAAATAATTTCAAAAAGTTAAAAAAAAAACTTTTTTTCTCAAAAACCGCTCCACAAATTTTTAAATTTTTTTTCCGTAAATTCAAATTTATCCAAGAAGTAATGACGTACTTTTTTTGAGCTCAAATTAGTTTAAGTAATTATTTCAGAATTTTGAATTATGTTTTCTTTAATTAAACCGATTTAATCTTTTGTTTTAAGATTTATATTATTAAATATTTAATATTGTCATACCAATTTATTTTAGAACAAAATTTTAAAAAAATTGTATATGTATATACCAAATTGAGTTAAAAATGACTTTAAAAAGATATTTAGATTTTTAATAGAAATCTTTTGCATACGATGTGATCGAACATTCGTGCGATCCAGTCGTACATTTTATTTTTACTTACTTTACGTTTTTGAATACCACGACTACAAATAGATGAAATCCATCGATTTTGTTTTGCAGCAATTTTGCACACTATCATTGCACAAAACGTAATCGGTAGAAAATGTTAATAGCTCTTGGACTTTTAATTGCCATATAGGTACTATAGGCCAAGTTTTGTATTTGGAAAAAAAATCGAAATCGAGATTTTAATCAAAGTTGACATTACGATGATAGAGAACACCAAAAAAAGTGAGTCCGGCAATTCCGTATGTCTGTCTGCCTGTCTGTAGAACGATCAACAGCCTAAACGGTTGAAACGATTTTCTTCAAACTTTGTGGTTAGGCGTTTTAGGTGATTGTCCAATATATATTTTTGAATCGTTGTTTTAGCCCCAAAACTAACGGTATTTGCCATTCAAATTTTTCTACCGCCTTAATTATCTCAAAAACGGTTTTAACGATTTTGATAAGAATTGGTGTGTGCACTAATATGAGTATGGTCTACATTTTGGCTAAAAATGGTACCTGCCATACAACCATTTTATCGATTTTCGACTTTCTCATAAACGGCTCAACAGATTTCGATCAAAATTTGTACACAGGATCTCCTTCAAATTCTAAATAATACTGCATTTCAAAATTTTCGAAATATAGTTTTTTTTTTGATTTTTGAAAAAAAAATATTTTTTTTTTTGAAAATTCAATATTTCGAAAACGGGGGAGCGACTTTTTCTGAAATTTTAGTTTTTAAGTTTATATTATTAAATACTGGCTGACCCGGCGAACTCTGTTCCGCCTTAGATTCAATAAATAAACAGATTTTAGATTTTATTAAGTTCCATTTTTTATTAGGAAATACTATACAAAAATTAAGTATTTTAATGATTCTTTATTGTTCATGCATTTTGGTACATAGGTTGCACTCTTCAGTTAAGTACCTTGTGATACACAACATAAGTTGTTTTATAATCAGACGCTAGAACAAATAACGCAGATGGTCTTCCGACCCGTGAACATGCCACATATAATTGACCAAAATTACAGAAATTATGAAGAACTGTAATCAATCCGCTCAATTTGTCTACAGGTGCTCGATCATTACAGATATTCAGCAATTGCTCAGAGAAATCTTCAGCAGATGTATTATTAAGCAATGCAACTCACATGTTGTCATCTGAAGTTTGTTCATATAGCGCCACAGATTTGATGATTTGAGGCTAGCGTTTACTTCGAGGGCAGCCGTTGGTCTTGGAATTACTGGCAGTGTTTGGCGAAAATTGCCAGACAGTAAAATCATTGCTCCTTCAAAACATCTCGAGTCATTGCGTAGATCTTTCAATGTTCAGTTAAGTGCTACTAATGCACATTTAGGCGCTATTGTGCATTCGTTCCAGATGATGATTTTCGATGCTGATGATAAAACTTTGGTCATTGCTGAGTTGTTTGCAATATAACTTGTTGGTTCTTCAATAGTTTGAAATTGTAACTGCAATTTTAATGCTAATTGAGCTGTACGGCATCCTTCTAACAATGTGGCTGCTATTCCAGAAGAATCAACTGCAACAGCATTGTTCGATCACGAACAGTGGCTAAAACTATGGACATAAGGAATGTCTCACCAGTTCCATCAGGGGCAGCCAGGAAATATAAACCAACATTTCCATCATCAATAGCCTTCATTAATGTATCACGAATTTGCTTTTTGGGGTCAACAGGGGTACGTTCGTTTGAACAACTAAATCTTAACCCTGGTGATCATATTCACGTTCCCGTTCCAATTCTCGATTAAATGCTTCATTCATTTCACGTTTTGGCGCTGGCATTCCTAACCTGACCAATAAACTACCGCACATGAGGTAACACATGTCTTCGATCAAGGTTAAAGCCCGATTATGTACCTCCTCATTCATCTCAAGATCGTGATTTCTGGAACTGACACGAATTTGATGTAAAAGATCTTCTCACATTTTATCCTTGTATTTGTGCCACATGTTAAAAATGGGTTCGATGGAAAGCATGATGATAACAAATAATGGGCGTATCTGACTTTGAGATGCAGAGATAATGGCTTCAGCTATTGTCGTATCCTAGTGGATATCGTTTTCTAGTAAATAGAGTAATTCACATGCAGTACGATATGTTGGAAATATTATACCATTAACAGTCTGTAGTGCCTCAAATGATGTTGGCCCGCGCACATTTACCAACATCAATCGCAAATAGAAGAATTCACTGATTATTAGTGATTATTGATTTCTGAAAAAAATTTATAATTATCAAAATTTCAACCATACGTAACCATAGACAAAATTACGTTTAGCTGTCATTTGCGCCTTGCTATTCCTTGTCAGATGCGTTTTTGTAATAACACGTTTTATAGTGACTTGCATTCTTTTTGACGTTTTATATCACATACCACGGGAACGCCGTCGATAAAAAGTATCCTATGTCCGTCTCCTGGTGATAAGCTACCTCCCCTCCAATTTTCAGCCAAATCGGCTTAGTCGTTCTTGAGTTATTAAAAGTGTAACTAACACGATATTTTTTTTTTGAAAAAATTTAAGAATTGTTATAGTGAAAAACGACTTTAAAAATACTTTTAGCAGTTTCCATTAAGAATCTTTTGCATATAATGTGATAGAACCTAGGAGCAAGTACGTGCGATCCAGTCGTGGATTTTATTTTACTTGCGATTATATTTCCTCTAAGGCATGTTATGTGTTCGTCAAAAAAAAAATTTTCTAGATGACAATCAAACATGACATTACGATAATAGCGAAGACAAAAAAGATGGTCTAAAAATTCTGTCCGTCTGTATGTCGTCTGTCAGCGTGTCTGTATGTATGTATAGACATCTACAGCCCAAACGGGTGGGCCGAATTGGTTCAAATTTGGTATATAGAGTTTTTTTTAGGTATTGTACAGAGGAGAAATTGAACATTTTTTTAAGCTCAATAAATAACGGTACCTGCCATATAACCGTTACGTTAAAGCCTATTTTTTTCGGAAACGGCTCTAACGATTTTGGTTAAAAAAAAATCAGTGCAGCTTTATAGGTACGACCGATCATATGATTGAAAAAAATTTTTTTTTTAAATGTCTAAAAACTGTACTTTCCATAGGACCGTTTTTTTTATGTCGACTATCTCATAAATGGATCAACCGATTCTTTCGAAATTTCACACTTATATAGGTTTAGGTTGCCCAATTTATACTGCGTACCAATATTTTTAATTAATATTTTTTTGTATTTTTGAAAGCATTTATTATAATAAAAATTATATTTTTAAACTGCACTTTATTTTTTTTTTTCAAAAAATATAGTTATAATTATTTGCTGAATAACTATGAATTGGCGTTTGTGAATTTTTTTCAACTTTTTTCAAAAAGTTTAAAAAAATAAAACTTTTTTTCTCAAAAACCGCTGCACAGATTTTTAGAATTTTTTCCTCAGACATTAAAATTTTTACAAGAAATAAAATGGCATAATTTTTTTGAGCTCAAAGTAGTTTAAGTATTTATTTCAGAATTTTGAATTATTTTTTCTTTGATTAAGCCGATTTAATCTTTCGTTTTTAAGTTTATATTATTAAATATTGAAGGTTGTCATACCAATTTTTTTTTTAGAAAAAAAAATTAAAGAAACTTTGTATATATAAAAAATAAAGTAAAAAACGACTTTAAGAATATATTTAGATTTTTAAGATCGCAAGTTCGTGCGATCCAGTCGTGCACTTTATTTTTAATTGAAAGAAAAAATTGAAAAAAATAAAAATGACAAAGTTCAAGCATAGGTGGTATAAAAAATTAAAGAAACTTTGTATATATAAAAAATAAAGTAAAAAACGACTTTAAGAATATATTTAGATTTTTAAGATCGCAAGTTCGTGCGATCCAGTCGTGCACTTTATTTTTAATTGAAAGAAAAAATTGAAAAAAATAAAAATGACAAAGTTCAAGCATAGGTGGTATAAAAAAATCGTATGAAAACCCTAGTGGTAAACTCTTTAAAAAATTGGAGCAACTAATGCAAATTTTAGAATGGTATCAAAGGACACGGTAGTGCTTGTGTCTGTTTTACTTGGAGCTAGGGCTGGCAACGAGACGAGAACAGTCGAGCCTTTTGTTAATCTCGTCTCGGTCTCTTCAAATCGAAAAATTTCAGTCTGGTCTCGGTTTCGGTCCTGGTCTCGCCTAACCAAGTCTCGTCTCGGTCTTGGTCTCACCTTTTTCTCGAGAAAATTTTAATGTGCAGTCTCGTTCTGGTTTCGGTCTTGATCTCATCCTTAGTCTTAGTTTCTTTCGTGTTTTTTGGTAGTAAAAAGATAAGAAGGTAGCACGCATTGTTCAGATTGCAAAGATGGAGTACACTATCTCAGCATTTTGTTGGTAAGAAAAATGGGTGACGTTTGGATTAAATCGGGGCACCTTCAATGTATTTTGACAGTTCATGGCTTGACAAGTAGGCACAAAACTATATTTTGACGTTTTAATAATATTTTTTTCTAAATGTCACCTAAAAGGCTTAAAATCAACTCTTTCGGACGCAAAAAATAAAATAATAAAAACTTCGAATTTCCTGAGGTAAAATTTGAATTTTGTAGAGGTGTTTTAATCCATTTAAATTGGAGACAGACTTTTTTTTTTTTAACTATATGCCTGTAAGACCTAAGGTGTTTTAAATGGAACCTGAATTGCACGGCACTAGTTTGGCACAGTGAATTTGAGAACAAGGTATTGACTGTCTCATTTTAATCCATGGCGGCATGCAATTAAAGTTGGAGGTATAGAAAATAATATGCTTAGCTTGGGGATCGAACCCACACGTCCTAGTTAGCAATCACGCACTTTATCCACTGCGCCATTGCCACCCATTGACTTCAATACATTTTGACAGTTCATGACTTGACAAGTAGGCAACATACTCTATTTTCATATTTGGATAATATTTTTTTTCGAAACGTCACCCAAAAGACCTTTAATCACCTTTTTTCGGAGAATTTTTTGAGTTAAGATTTGAATTTTTCCGCCGAGACCACCGATACCACCGAGACCAACGAGACTTTCGTCGGATTTCGGTACCAAAAATACGGTCTCGTCTCGGGTAATTTTAATGGAATCTCGGTCTCGTTCCCAGCCCTACTTGAAGCACTTCTGATTATCGTGGATTGATGAAATTTAGTACAGCGGTAGGGCTTAAAATGCAGGCAAATGCAAAAATTTTAAAATTTGAGTTAATACATTCAGGAGCGTGGCACCCGCCCCATTTACCTAAATGTAGACAACTTCTGATGGTCGTAGAATGATGAAATTTGGTAGAGTGATAGGACTTAGCATGCAAACAAGGGGAAAATTAAAAATTTGATATTTGACATTCAGTCGGCGTGGCAACCACTCATTTTCACATAAGTAATATTAAATATGTTGCGAGCTTTTCCGATTGGTTATGAAATTTGGTAGAACTGTCAGCTTGCAGGTGTATACAAAGAAAAAATATGAAAAAATATGAACTTTTTCATGCAAATGCGTTTCATCCACCATCTTATCAATTATTATGATTTCAATGGAGGACTTCTGACTTATGAAAATTGGTAGAGTGGTAGGACTTGTCGTAAATACAAAAGGCATACATTAAAAAAATTACGTTTCCTTATGAGAAGCCCTAATTGGGCGTTTATTCCACACACTTTTGCTGATAAAAAGAATCTTTGCAAAAGGTAGTGAAATCACACCAAAAACATAAATGTTAATAAAGTAGAGCCAAGTTCTTCTATATACAAACACATTTGCGTAACAAGTCAGCCGTAAAAAGTAGTGAGATCTAAAAATACGCCAAGTTCTATGTTAAATATCAAATATTTTAAGTAAAATTGATATGGAAGAACCTCAAAATTATCAGAAAACTGTTATTTGCTGACTTTACTTGTGTTGGTTTACTTGGCAAGTTTAAAAATTGAGTAATTAGGTAATAAAAGAAAACTTGTAAAGTAAACAAAACCAAAATACCTTGCCAGGCTTATTGGAGGAAATACCTGGAGAACTACGACAATCATATTGGCTTCAAAATGATGGATTCCCAGAACATTACGCTGTGCCTGTGCGGGATTATCTTAATGGTAGGGACCCATCAGGCGGACGGGCCTGAATCCATCAGATTGTTTTTATTGGGACTGCATACAAAAAACGTACCAATAAAGGTCCCTAGAAGAGCTTCGAAGGCGTTCTTAGACACCTGCTATGGAATTTACTAAGCTCAACTTAGGGACAGCATTAAGACAATCATTTATTAGGAGGTGCAGATATATGCATACGAATGGGTTGAATGCAATTTGAACATTGACAATTTAAATAAATAAGAACAACTAACAATTAACTAATGTTTTTGTTTTTGTTTTTAATTTATGGTCAGTTAAATTATTTTTTTTTACAACTTGTGCCTTGACTCAATGAAGAGTATTTTTAACAAAAATAAAATTATCCAATTCTTTAATTTTTACTCGTAATATTCAAAAACATAAAACATTTTAACGATTTATTTACTCGTATTAAATGTATTTAATTCGCATAATTTGTTTGCATATCAGCACAAATAATAACCTATTTGCTCTAGATACTGTAAAAAGTTATACCATTCTGAAATTTAGATTTGTTGCGCCAATTTTTTAAAGAGTTTGTCACTAGGGTTTCCGTATGATTTTTTAATACCACATATGCTTGAACTTTGTCATTTTTATTTTTTTCCAATTTTTTTCAATTAAAAACAAATTCAATTTTTTTTTACAAAAAGTAAGAAAAAATAAAATCTTCGACTGGATCGCACGAACTTGTTCTTGTAGCTAACAACTTTAATGTAGCTTTAACCATTCAGGTTTAGTTAGTTAGGTGTAGTTATCCTTTGCAGGATTCTTAGTATATTGCATTGTCGAATGGATGATTTAAGGAATAGTTACATAGGTACCTACCTACAATTGTATATTTAAATCAAAGTTGTGTATTTTAATTATGTAATAAGTTAGGAGAGATATATGTACCTACATACATAGATCAAACTTAGGTACATATGTAAATATGTACTTATGATAATGTAGGTAGCTACATATATGCACATAACTTTTTAATTTAAGTGCAATGTGCATACATAACGTTCATGCGATTTTTAGAGATACATATGTATACATAAATGTATGAGGGCCTATGTTGAATTTAGTATTCAGTGACGTACTCAAAAATACGTAAAAAGGTAATAATGATAAGGTAGAAATAAATGGATAATACACATAATTAAATGTTTTTATATTGCTTAGTCGTTATAGTTTGAGGAAAAACAAAGATGTCATTTGAATTCATGGATAAATAGGAATATATCAAAAAAAATTCAAAAATCGTTTGAGCGATTTTTTAATAAATTAATTTTTTATGTATAAAATTTTGAATACATTTTTGAAAAAAAATTGATACGCCATTTTGAAGATATTGTTAATGTACATATAAAATTCAAATTTAAAAAAAAATTCTGGGGCTGGTTTTTGAAAAACCTATTTTTCAAAAAAAAAAATTAATTTATTTTTTAAAAATCGAAAAACTTCTTTTTTTGAAAATTTGAGTACGCAATTTTATTGACAATTTTAGGGAGCATTTTATATAAAAAAATAATTTTTATTGGTTCATCCAATATTGAGAAAGTCGAAAATATGAAAAGTGCTTCTATCGGAAGTACCGTTAATAAGTACACAAACAAATATTTTTATACTTAAAAGTGAACTGTACTAATTTAAGAACACACACATTTTTTTAATAAAAATTCTTGGAGGCGTTTTCGAGAAATAATTTTTTCTTAACGGTTTTTTAACATTTGTATGGGAGGTACCGTTGTTTTTATTTTAGAAAAATAGTTTTATTTTTTAAATATTCAAGATAATGTCAAAAAACCACCAAATACGAAGTTTTGAAAAAATGAGTCGTTTTCGAAATTTTGAGTTTTCAAAAAATTCAAAAAAATTTTTAAATTGTGGTAGACAATCAACTACTGATATCCGTGTTTTCTCCGATAGTCAGGCGGCTATTAAATCTCTGAAATCGTCCTCTACAAATTCTATTACTGCTCTCAACTGCGGTTCATCTCTCATGAAGATGGCGCATCAGTTCAATATTCATCTATGTTGGGTGCCAGGGCACAGGGATATTCCAGGACATTGTAAGGCCGATGAACTTGCCAAAAATGGAACGACACTACCTTTATTACCTGAAAAGGCAAATATATGTTTACCCATCGCTACATGTAAGTTAATGCTGAAACAAGATGCTTTAGAAATGGCAAACCAAAGATGGATAAATACAACCACCTGTCTGACAACAAAACAGAACTGGTCAAAACTTGATCGGAAACGCTCCAAGTGTTTGATATCCTTAAGCAGATTGCACATCAGCTCAGTAATTGGTGTCATAACCGGATACTGCCTTATATGCAAGCACGCAACTAGGTTTGGCGTTTATTTAAACGATTTTTGCAAATGCTGCATGGACGAGGAGGAGGTGGAATCTGTTCCTCATCTTCTGTGTACATGTCCTGCTCTATCTCAAAGACGTAAACTCTATCTTGGAGACTTTTTCTTCGATGATCTAAGCGATCTAAGCAATATAGGCATCTATAGGCTCTTGCGCATCATTAGAAGCTCCAAATTTTTCAACGAATAGGAACCTTATCTGAGGATTCATGGGGTATCACAATAGACCAACTCTGGTCTAAGTGTGTCAGCTACAACGCTGACAGCCACTTCAACCTAACCTAACCTAACCTACTCTTTCCCTTAGTCAATGAACTACTTTTTCTTATAGAAATCGTTGGAGCCGTTTTTGAGGAAAATAAGATTTTTGTTTTTGGCCAAAAAAAAATGTATGGGAGCTACTGTTATTTGTCGTCTTAAGAAAAATGAAAAAAACGTGTGGGCATATTACCGAAAAAACAATATGTACCAAGTTTGAAGCAAATCCACCGAACCGTTTAGGCTGCAGACTCATGGACAGATGGAATTGGGGGACCCACTTTTTTGGTGTTCTCTATGATCGTAATATCATGTTTGATTGTTAGAAAAAAAAATTTACGAATACATAACTTGCCTTATAGTACCTATAATTGCAATTAAAAATATACACTGAACGAAAAAATGCACATATTTTGGGTACCCTTTGAAATAGCCCCTTTTTATTTCCGATTTCAGAGAAGTCAAAAGGTGGGCTATATGCCGCCCTCTCAGGATTGCCCATTGTTTACCGGAAACCCTGTATAAATACAAAAATAGATTTGTTTTGCTTGAATAAATTGAGAACTTAAGATGACTTAATATGAAACCTGTGCCATATTGCACCATCAACTTATCACTTATCTTTTAGCAATTTATCATAAAGTAAAGGGTTATCCATTTTGCGGTTTCGAAAGTATATGGCTGGAATTCGACATCTGTCAAACTAAGTTGTTAAACCAATTTTTTTTTTCAGTTGAAAGTCTGACATTTACGAAAATGGATCGCTAAACTATCGCACAACGCATAAAAATTGTTAAAACCTACTACAAAAATGGTGATTCTGCCACAGCCACATATCATGCTTTAAGAGGAGATTATGGTTTACATAATCGTCGAACTACGCAAGCAATTGGCAAAATTGTGAAGAAATTTGAAGAGACTGGATTGGTTACAGATATTGTAAGGCTTGTGTATCATCGTTTCGCTCGTACCATGAAAATATCGCTGCTGTAAGTGAAAGTGTTGCCGAAGACCCGAATGTGTCGATTCCTCGTCATTGTCAGGAATTAGGACTGTCTTACGGCACATTATGGCGTATTTTGCATTTGGATCTACACCTACATCCATATGAAGTCCAGCTCACACAACAACTGAAGCCAGCTGACCATTCACAACGTCGTAGATACATCGAATGGGTGCTTGAATAACAGGCGGTGGACGGCGTTTTTTCGAACAAAATTTTCTTCAGCGACAAAGCCCATTTCTCAGTCGGTGAGTATGTTAATAAACAAAATTGTCTCTTTGGTCCGGAGGTGTGATTGGACCTTACATCTTCGAAAACCACGATAGAACGACTGTCACCGTCATTTCGGAGCGTTATGGTCATATGATAACCGACTTTTTTTTGCCTGTTATTGAAGAATACGACTTGGAGAATATGTGGTTTCAACAAGACGGTGCCACATGCCACACCACTCGAGCGAATATGGCTTAAATGTAAGAGACATTTCCTGGCCGCGTATTTGCTCGTCGTGGCGATATCAACTGGCCACCAAGATCATGCGATTTGACACAGCTAGACTTTTTTTTGTGGGGCTACGCGAAAGACCGTGTTTATGCAGATAAACCTTTAACTCTTGAGCAGTTGAAAACCAACATTCGTCAAGTTATGGCTGAGATACCGCCAATATGTGTCAAAAAGTGGTCGAAAATTACATCAAAAGAATCGATGATTGCAACAATTCGCGTGGTGGTCATTTAAATGGTGTAGTGTTTCACACCTAATGCCAACGTTCAAACTTTATAATAAAAAAGAAATATTATGAAATAAAAAATATTTTATATGTGTTTTCACGGTTGCCACATTGGTCATTTATGACCAAATTTGGTCATTTTATTTTCACTTGGTCATTTTGTTATACATCTGGTCACTTTTTTGAAGCAGAAATAAGAAAACTCGACACATAATTTTCATGTTCTCTAAAATCAAGCGTATTTTTTTCATCGTCTGCGCGATGCATGTGTAAAATTGAACGCATTGTATTATCTATCTACAACCACTGAATAGACGAGGGCTGTATGCATTAATTTTGTTCATTTGAAAATTATTGACAGATGGAAAGTTTAAAATATTTTTGTGTTTAAACGTTTAAGTGTCTCCGTATATTTCGCTTGTTGGTTATTGTTAAAAACAAATCAAATGTATAGGTAAGTAATAAGATATACAACATTATTAAATCTTCCTTGTAAAATTAAAACAACATTATTAAAAGTTTATTATTGTGACTTCTCGTAAAAATCACGGAATTCCTCACAGAAGAAGATGAGCCCCAATCTTCCTTAGAGAACAGAGAAAATTATTTATCCGTTGTAGATGTTTTCAAATAAAGCTAAGGAGTTTCTTAAAAAATCAAACCTCATAAAACAAATGCTTGGCATTTTTTATTTAGTACTTTTTAAAATAACTGCTACTAAGATTTGATCTCAATAGCAATGATTTTAGAAATTTGTCTATAATAACATCTAAAAGTATCCTGTCGGATATCAAAGTTTCAATTTCGTCACTGAGTGATAGTTTTCCGTACTTGGTTAAGGGCGAACGTGAAGATGTAATAACGCAAGGGAAATTGATTCACATAATAATCTTAACGATAAAATGGGCATATGCGAATTTTGGGAAAAAGTCAGTTGGTTTAAAAATGGGTCTAACAATTTATCAAATAATGCAGAAATTTTGTCCCGAGTTCTTCGAGCTTATGTTATAACTATCAATTTAAAAAAAATCAATCTGGAATTGATTTGTTGCAACAGTATCATTTTCCTATTTAGATTCTCCTAGCTGTCTTCATACCTTACTTTTAACACACAAAACATTTGCAATCGGCGTTCCTTTAACTTATTTAATATTATATTATAAATAATAAAGACTGGACTGGTTTACAAAACAACATTTTTTTTGTTAACATTTTTTAAACACAATTAAAGTGAAACGAAAATTCAGCAAAAATCTGGTATTTTATTTTACAAATGTTTAATAGTTGTTTTGATAATTTTTCGTATCAATAAACTGACCATTATTTCCTACATGCTTCAAAATAAAAATAAAGAAATTTTATTAATTTGTTTTTTAAATACTTAGATTTACTAAGCAACTTTACTTTACTTTGTGTTTCTGTAATAATAAGGATTTATTTTCCGATCAACTTTTTCGTAAAAAAATTCTCTTTGGGCACTAAATCAAATATAAATCTCATTAAATTTCAAAAAGCTGACTTTGAAAATAAGATTCATTCAAGTTCATTTGTGCAATTGACTGAAAATGAATATTATTCGTTCGGATGTCAAAATATACAATAATCACTCGAATGAATATCTATTCTATCTAATTAGCTATTCATTTGAATTTCAATATTATTATGAATAAGGGGCGACCACATTGCCCTTAAAGTTTAAAGTAATTTAGTGAATTATTTGGTAGCTTTTTATTTATTTAATTATTGAAGTTATTTTCTAATCAACTTTTAATGGTAATAAATGAAAAAAAATATGGCTAACCTTAATTTTCTGTGTATTACACAGTTTTCAGATTTTAATTAATTTGGTCACCTTTAACTGGTTTTGGTCCTTTTTATTTTCAATTTTGGTCACAAATTTTATTTCCAGTTGGCAACCGTGTGTGTTTTATTTACGTTTACTTTTGAAACCGCAAAATGGATAACCCGTTAAAATAACAGAAGATTTGATAAGCATTAATTTGAGTTTGAAAATAAAAAGTAATGTTACGAACACAATGCAACGAAACTGTGCTCGGTCGGCCAACTTTGAACTTCTGTTAGCCGTTTTTTTGACATTTCAAAATCAATTGCACGATCAAGTCGAACTCTTTTCAATACCGGAAAAAATTCATCTGACATCAAATGGTTCATATGTGAGAAAGCTGTATAGCTGTAAGGTGGGCACGTAAAATATATGACAAGCGAGATTTTTTACACCTGTTCCAGCTAAGGCTTAAGCTGTAGCTACAATATTACATTGTGTTCAGGTAGTTAATCTGCAAGTACTATCATCTACACAGCACATTTTGATAGTCAGGAGCTGCACATGGCGATGGGCAAACTCGGGATCCCGATTAATCTGGATACAGTCATGTCGCATGATACAGAAATATAGTTTGCGAACTATTTCAAACAAGGTTTATGCAGAGAGATGCGATACCATTTAAATTTTTTAATCTCGTCGTTTTTAAAAGCATTGCGCGATAGACAGGCTTGGGTATGTCACATCGTCGGCCGCTCCCAATGAACCACCATACAACTTTTAATATACAGTACATTGCCAGTCCTGATGCTTTCTTTAAGATAAAAGCTGTACGATGCCTATGACCAAGTAAACATTGAACATACCTAATGATCTCTATAGTTTTGATTTCCGGCAATATTAATTTTTCGGATAGACATCATTGTGAATGAAGCCCTAATGTGTTAACACTTTTCCATACTTTTACCAAAATATTTTTCATTGCAACATTTTGAGGATCAATTAAATACGAGTGCACTTTCATTAAAAGTACACCTTTACGTATGTTCTCCACTTTTTTGCGGGATAAATCCGATTTTCAGCAGACGGCAACCAGTTTATCACCAAAGAAACGATTATTATGGGCCCTGGTTTCTACTCTACTTATTCTATCATATTTGTTTAACAACCACAAAAAAAATTAGATAATAATTTTATTTTTTTTTTTAATTGTTTCACTGCGAATTGCTTGACATAACTAGTTTTTTGTATGTTGTGACTTATTTTTAATTGGTGTCATCAATTTCTATGAATTTTATTTTTTGGTCAAAATATATTGATCTATTTATATTCGATCTTTTTTAGTGTTGATGCTTGTTTGAATAATGACCAAATGACTCTTGATGTGAACTTGATGTTAGCTGTTATATCGACGGGCGCGAAATTTCTGCTTCTAACTAAAGTGGATGAGTATTTTTTGGATTTTTCAAATAATCTTAAAGGTCAGTGTATTACGTTTGATTAATTTGAATTTGAATAAAACAATTTGATTATAAAATTGCTCCTAAAAATATGGTAATTGATGTTAATGGAGTTTATTCTCTATGAAAAACAATATTAGTTATTCAATTGAAAATTTTACTTTTAAAAGCCGATTTTATTCGATTTTTTTAATAATATTTTTCAAGCGCGTAACGAAGTGAAAACATAGTGATCAAATTGCACAACTAGGGCGCATATACTTAATTAAATATTTAAAACACAACCATGAACAAAATTTCAATGAAAGTCGTCTGTTCTTTTAATTCATTGTAGATTTTCCAACTTCTGAACTTGTTTTTTGTTGTTTTGTAAGAATGAATTACATACATATATGAACATAAAAATAACTCAGCATATAAACACTCTGTTTTAAGCAATCACTTCTTCCCTGTAAGTCTTAATTTTATTCTGAAAAAATAAATCATACTTTATTCTAGTCTGTTCTCAGTATCCAAGTTGTGTGTTTCGTTTCCTTTGAAGTCTTCTCATTAGTTTTTCATCAGGTTATGGGTCCAGATCCCGCAAAGAATTTTGTTTAGAAATTTAAATTTAAAAACTATTTAGAAACAAAACTGAACATGGCTTTAAATGTTTTACCTGTAAAAAAACTGAAGGCACGAGAAAATTTCGATGTGCGGAAAATTGCAGCCAAATCATATTTGGTAATTAAAGGACTATGACAATGTTTCGAGAAGGAATTAGAAGCCACAGCTACACCGGCAGAAATAGCAACTGATCTGAAAGCGAAGTCTGAATTAATTTTGTTGCTTGAAACACAAATTTATTCTTTCATAGCGGATTCTTCTTCAGCCTTACCAATGTGTTTGAATATACTGGTCTTTGTAGGAAGGTGGATTTGCTAAAACAACTCGTGCAATTAAAACTGAATGACTGTGATACCATGGAGGACTACATGAACAAGATCAATAAAGGTAAGAAAAGCAGGTCTGAAGATCGACGACGAAACTGTTGCTTCAATGATGTTGGCAGGTTTGCCTGACGATTTCAAAGCATGGCTGTTGAAAATTCATCAAAGGTGTTAACTAGTAATGCTGTGAAGACTCTTTTACTACAACAAGTAAACAATGCGAAGTCAACTGAAAGTGCCACGTTTGTTAAATCGAAATTCAAATCGCAAAAACAAAAGCCACAACAGAAATTTAGGTGCACAACTGCGGTGAAATTGGTCATTTCGCAAAACAATGTCGAAATAAAAAGAAAGTAAACAGTAAATCAAATGAGATCTCAATGTTTTCATATTTTTTTTTTAGCCAAAAGTGAAGTCCCAGAATATGTGTGGTATGTAGATTCAGGAGCATCGGCCCATATGACAATGTGCAAGTCATTCTTAAGTAATATATGATCACCAAAGCACAAGTTGCTAACAATGCAAAGTTAGCGGTCGAATGCATAGGTGATGTTAGCTTGTCTCTTGTGAATGGTAAGATGAAAAGAAGCCCTACAGTATACAATGTCCAATACGTTCCCAATTTATGCACAAATTTAATTTCCGTAAGCCAATTAGTCAAACATGGGAAAATTGTGCGTTTTGAAAAAAAATGTTGCAAAATTTTGAACGAACGTAAGGAGATTATATATAGCATCAGCATCCATGATAAGCAACATGTATAATTTAAATTGCACTATGCCTGAGCCATCACTTCTAAATAATTCTGTGGCTTTGGTGGCACAGAATGAAACAAATTTATGGCATCGTCGAATGGGTCACATCTGCTAAGACAATCTGATGAAATTGAAGTCAGCAGTAAGTGGGGTTTCTTTTGGTGGAAAAATGGATGACAAATGGGTTAAATGCGTCAAGGGGAAACAAACAAGAGAACATTTCTAGTCAAGTGGTACTCGGGCAAAATCTGTTTGAGAATTGATACATTCCGATGTTTGTGGACCAATGCCAGTGAAGTCGTGTTCAGAATATAGATTCTTTGTGACATTTGTTGACTACTTTAGCCTACAATTATTTCTTTACCCACTGAAGCAAAAGTCTGATGTTTTCGAGACTTTTTTAACGTTCAAGGCTCTTGTTGAAAATAATGTGAAAAGAAAATAAAAGTTTTTCGGACTGATAACGGCACGGAGTACTGAAATTTAAAGTTTCAACGATATTTATCCGAATGTGGCATTCAACACCAAAAATCAGCCCCGTATACCCCGCAAAAGAAAGGAGTTGCTGAAAGGATTATACGAAACATAATTGAAAGGTTGAGCTGCATGTTGTTGGATGCCAATCAAAACATTTTTGGGCTGAAGGGGCGTCTACAGCATCATATATTTTGAATCGCATTCCTGAAAGAACAAAATCACCTGAAGAACAAAAACACCTGAAGAATTATATTCAAAAGTAAAACCAGATTTGAAAATGATTCGGGTGTTTGGATGCAAGACTATGGTACATATACCATGTGAAAAACGCCAGAAGCTCGATGCAAAGTCAGCTGAATGCATTTTGTTTGCATACAGCACAGAATCGAAGGGTTACCGTCTTTACAACCTGAAAACGAAAAAAATTGTTGTGAGTCGCGATGTTGTTTTCTTTGAAAATTGCTTAAGTAAAAATGTGATTGAAAATAATCAAAATATGAATAGCCCTTTTGTTTCATTATTTGAAGAAGAAACTGCAACAAATGCCAATTCTGAGTGAAAGGTTAGTGAAGAATCCGAAGATATGAATGCTACCTCAATACCTGAAGTTGAAATTGAAGAAAACAGCAGCAGTTCTTATGAAACAGATGAAGGTGATAGTTCAATAGACCTTCAATTTCAACACGATACCGGAGATACAACAGGCATCGATGATAATATTATCGTAGAATATGCTGTCACTGTTCGTAAATCCAATAGAGTCCAAACCCAAATCCAAAATACCAGACAAGTTATTGTGTTAAATTTGAAAATAATGACCCTGAAACTGTTCAAGATGCTTTGTCACCTCCTGATGCACATTTGTGGCAAAAAGCAATGGACACAGAATTTGAATCGCTCAATTGGAATAGAACATGGGATTTGGTAGATCTACCCAAAGACAAACATCCTATTTAATGCAAATAGATCTTTAAAACGAAACGAGATGTAAATGGTAACATTTTAAGACAAGGCTCGATTGGTGGTAAAAGTTTGTTCCCAAAAAGAAGGTATCGACTAGCAAGAAACTTTTTTACCTGTAGCTAGATACTCGTCAATTCGTTTTTTGATCGCGATAGCTTCGAAATTCGATCTCAACATTCGTCAGATGGGTGCTGTTACTGCGTTTCTGAATAGAGAAATAAAAGAAAATATCTACATGGTACAACCAAAGAATTTTAGTGATGGATCCAATAAAGTATGAAAGCTAAACAAATCGTTATATGGTCTAAAACAGTCAAGTCGAGTATGGAATGAAAAATTGAATGATGTTTTACTGATGGCCGGTCTCGAGCGTTTGGATACTGATCAATGCATTTATTATAAAGTTACCCAGGGAAAGCCCACTGGACAGCCATTAAGAGAGTTTTTCGGTATTTGTAAGGGACAATCAATAAGAAACTTATCTACCATAGATAACCTACTCAAGTTCAAGGATTTTGTGATACGGACTTGGCAAGTAATGTCGAACAACGTAATTCAACAACAGGCTACGTTTTCACACTGCTAGGAGGTGTAATTTCTTGGTCATCAAAACGACAACCAACTATGGTTATGGTTGCTGCTATACAAGAATCAGTTTGGATCAAACGTTTAGAGACTGAAATGTTTGCGGATTGCTCTAAGGAAATTATTATTTTTTGTGACAACAAAAGTGCAATTCATCATGCGAAGAACAACGCATATTCTGCCAGAACTAAGCACGTCGAAACTAAAGCAAAATTTGTTCGTGAAAATATTGAAGATTGAATTATCAATTTTAAATATATTCCCAGCAATGATATGTTAGCCGACATTTTAGCAAAAGCTTTGCTATCTTCCAAACATACTATAGATGTCGAGAGATTAGGTTTAGTCATTTAAAATATTATTAATATTTTCATTCATTCAGGGAAAGTGTTGTTTTGTAAGAATGAATTATATACATATATGAACATAAAAAAAACTCAGCATATAAATACTCTGTTTTAAGCAAGCACTTCTTCTCTGTAAGTTTTAATTTTATTCTGAAAAAATAAATCATATTTTATTCACTTTAAGTTTTCTCATTAGTTTTTTATCAGTTGTAGTCCATACATACATCTGATTACTTCAATTAAATATACTACTTACTTGCTTAATGGATTCCCGAGACTCCAAAAAGGTTGCTTCCTGAGACACGACGTTCCTTCATGGTCCTCGATCCCCGGGACGCTGTATCAGTCATCCAGACCTACCGGTCGTTCGTTCTTCCTTGTGGTATCAAACAAAAGAGCTCTTATTCGAGTACATTCTTTCGCTCAATGTGGGCCAACCAATGTATTCAGTTTTGACTTTTCGACTGAATCCACATCTTGGTACAGCGTCGTACAGAAATGCTCTACGCACTATCGGTTCTAAAACGAGATTAAAGAAGTCACAAGATAGCGAATCTTGCATGCGACATTTTTTACTTGCGATATAAATAAATAATCTCACGCGTACGCCTCTATCCCCCCAGATACCTCAGGCGCTCAAGGGTCCATTTGCACTGATTATGACGGCAAATTCGGTTGCCAATCATATCAGCACTTAAAAATGAAATTCTAGATAGAAGTTGTTGTATTTTGCCAATGCAAGCCAACTTGTAATTATAGACTATGCGCGTATGGAAGAAGAAGGATTTCACAGACCTGAGCATTGGAAACGTTAACTTAATTAACTATTAATATGATAATATGACGGATAGTTTCTTTTCGATCAATTTTTGATAAATTATTAATTTCACCTGACCATATAGACTTATGTTATATGAATTTAAGAAGAAATTTAAAAAGAATGCTTTTAATTTTTCTTTTTTTCTTTTGTGACCTTTGGTCTAAATTATGCGTTTCGCCCAGGTACTACAGTTGGGCTCATCAGATGCTGTAGTACCCTTTTAAGACGCAAAATATTACTCGATGGCTACCGACACAAATAAAACTTACAGCTTTCAAACACTGTGAATTATATTTTTCTAGGGGAATTCGGTCGAATTCAGACACCTAGAAAATAATGCCCGTGGTCTAGCTTGTTTAATTTTAAGAAGAAAATTAAAAACAATACAAACGCATTTATTTGTGTCAGTAGTCATCGACTAATATTTTGCATCTTAGAAGGGTACTACAGCATGTAACTGATGAGCCTAACTGTAGTACCTGTGCTGTACACCAGTGGAAAGGTCTTTGAAATCCCTTTCGATGACTGGCAGCCGCAGATTTTTGCGGGGCTTGGTTGCGGAGATATCACCATCCGAAACAAGTCAAATGCAGTTGGGGGGAAAATCATGCGAATAACTTTGAATTGAAATATCTCAAGAACAAGATGTCACAGATACTTTTTGTCTTCATGTATCTATCGATGGGTTTAGGAAACATTGTTGAAAATGTAATTTTTTTCGGCAATGGGTTAGCCTTGATTTTTTCTAAAAAGTTGAAAAAAGTAAAGTCGTGAATTGTACAACAAGTTGTACACCAGTGGAAAGGTCTGTGAAATCCCTTTCGAGGACTGGCAGCCGCAGATTTTTGCGGAGCTTGGTTGCGGAGATATCACCATCAGAAACAAGTCAAATGCAGTTGGGTGGAAAATCATGCGAATAACTTTGAATTGAAATATCTCAAGAACCAGATGTCACAGATACTTTTGAAAATGTAATTTTTTTCGGCAAGAGGTTAGCCTTGATTTTTTTCTAAAGTGGTGAAACAAGTAAAGTCGTGAATTGTACAACAAGTTGTACACCTGTCTAAAGGTCTCTGAAATCCTTTCGGGGACTGGCAGCCGCAGATTTTTGCGGAGCTTGGTTGCGGAGATATCACCATCAGAAACAAGTCAAATGCAGTTGGGTGGAAAATCATGCGAATAACTTTGAATTGAAATATCTCAAGTACCAGATGTCACAGACACTTTTTGTCTTCAGCTGTGGATAGGTGTTGAATAGACATTTCTTTTGATGTAGCTATCGATGGGTTTTGAAAACATTGTTGAAAATGTAATTTTTTCGGCAAGGGGTTAGCCTTGATTTTTTTCTAAAATGTTGAAAAAAGTAAAGTCGTGAATTGTACAACAAGTTGTACAACAGTAGAAAGGTCTGTGAAATTCTTTCCGAGAACTGGTAGCCGCAGATTTTTGCGGGGTTTGGTTGCGGAGATATCACCATCCAAAACGAGTCAAATGCAGTTGGGTGGAAAATCATGCGAATAATTTTGAATTGAAATATCTCAGGAACCAGATGTCACAGATACGTTTTGTCTTCAGTTGTGGATAGGTATTGAAGAGACCTTTCTTTTGATGTATCTATCGATGGGTTCGGAAAACATTGTTGAAAATGTAATTTTACAATTCACGACTTTATTTTTTTCAACATTTTAGACAAAAATCAAGGCTAACCCATTGCCAAAAAAAATTACATTTTCAACAATGTTTCCCAAACCCATCGATAGATACATCAAAAGAAAGGTCTCTTCAATACCTATCCACAACTGAAGACAAAACGTATCTGTGACATCTGGTTCCTGAGATATTTCAATTCAAAATTATTCGCATGATTTTCCACCCAACTGCATTTGACTCGTTTTGGATGGTGATATCTCCGCAACCAAACACAGCAAAAATCTGCGGCTACCAGTTCTCGAAAGGGATTTCAAAGACCTTTGTACTTGTGTACAACTTGTTGTGCAATTCACGACTTTATTTTTTTCAACACTTTAGACAAAAATCAAGGCTAACCCCTTGCCGAAAAAAATTACATTTTCAACAATGTTTCCCAAACCCATCGATAGATACATCAAAAGAAAGGTCTGTTCAATACCTATCCACAACTGAAGACAAACCGTATCTGTGACATCTGGTTCCTGAGATATTTCAATTCAAAATTATTCGCATGATTTTCCACCCTACTACATTTGACTTGTTTTGGATGGTGATATTTCTGCAACAAAGCCCCGCAAAAATCTGCGGCTGCCAGTCCTCGAAAGGGATTTCACAGACCTTTCCACTTGTGTACAACTTGTTGTGCAATTCACGACCTTAATTTTTTCAACATTTTAGAAAAAAATCAAGGCTAACCCCTTGCCGAAAAAAATTACATTTTCAACAATGTTTTCCAAACCCATCGATAGATACATCAAAAGAAAGGTCTCTTCAATACCTATCCACAACTGAAGACAAAACGTATCTGTGACATCTGGTTCCTGAGATATTTCAATTCAAAATTATTCGCATGATTTTCCACCCAACTGCATTTGACTCGTTTTGGATGGTGATATCTCCGCAACCAAACACAGCAAAAATCTGCGGCTACCAGTTCTCGAAAGGGATTTCAAAGACCTTTGTACTTGTGTACAACTTGTTGTGCAATTCACGACTTTATTTTTTTCAACACTTTAGACAAAAATCAAGGCTAACCCCTTGCCGAAAAAAATTACATTTTCAACAATGTTTCCCAAACCCATCGATAGATACATCAAAAGAAAGGTCTGTTCAATACCTATCCACAACTGAAGACAAACCGTATCTGTGACATCTGGTTCCTGAGATATTTCAATTCAAAATTATTCGCATGATTTTCCACCCTACTACATTTGACTTGTTTTGGATGGTGATATTTCTGCAACAAAGCCCCGCAAAAATCTGCGGCTGCCAGTCCTCGAAAGGGATTTCACAGACCTTTCCACTGGTGTACAACTTGTTGTACAATTCACGACTTTATTTTTTTCAACATTTTAGACAAAAATCAAGGCTAACCCCTTGCCGAAAAAAATTACATTTTCAACAATGTTTTCCAAACCCATCGATAGATACATCAAAAGAAAGGTCTCTTCAATACCTATCCACAACTGAAGACAAAACGTATCTGTGACATCTGGTTCCTGAGATATTTCAATTCAAAATTATTCGCATGATTTTCCACCCAACTGCATTTGACTCGTTTTGGATGGTGATATCTCCGCAACCAAACACAGCAAAAATCTGCGGCTACCAGTTCTCGAAAGGGATTTCAAAGACCTTTGCACTTGTGTACAACTTGTTGTACAATTCACGACTTTAATTTTTTCAACATTTTAGAAAAAATCAAGGATAACCCCTTGCCGAAAAAAATTACATTTTCAACAATGTTTCCCAAACGCATCGATAGATACATCAAAAGAAAGGTCTCTTCAATACCTATCCACAACTGAAGACAAAACGTATCTGTGACATCTGGTTCCTGAGATATTTCAATTCAAAATTATTCGCATGATTTTCCACCCAACTGCATTTGACTCGTTTTGGATGGTGATATCTCCGCAACCAAACACAGCAAAAATCTGCGGCTACCAGTCCTCGAAAGGGATTTCACAGACCTTTCCACTTGTGTACAACTTGTTGTGCAATTCACGACCTTAATTTTTTCAACATTTTAGACAAAAATCAAGGCTAACCCCTTGCCGAAAAAAATTACATTTTCAACAATGTTTCCCAAACCCATCGATATATACATCAAAAGAAAGGTCTGTTCAATACCTATCCACAACTGAAGACAAACCGTATCTGTGACATCTGGTTCCTGAGATATTTCAATTCAAAATTATTCGCATGATTTTCCACCCTACTACATTTGACTTGTTTTGGATGGTGATATTTCTGCAACAAAGCCCCGCAAAAATCTGCGGCTGCCAGTCCTCGAAAGGGATTTCACAGACCTTTCCACTGGTGTACAACTTGTTGTACAATTCACGACTTTAATTTTTTCAACATTTTAGACAAAAATCAAGGCTAACCCCTTGCCGAAAAAAATTACATTTTCAGCAATGTTTCCCAAACCCATCGATAGATACATCAAAAGAAAGGTCTGTTCAATACCTATCTACCGCTGAAGGCAAAAAGTATCTGTGACATCTAGTTCATGAGATATTTCAATTCAAAATTATTCACATGGTTTTCCACCCAACTGCATTTGACTTGTTTTGGATGGTGATATTTCTGCAACAAAGCCCCGCAAAAATCTGCGGCTGCCAGTCCTCGAAAGGGATTTCACAGACCTTTCCACTGGTGTACAACTTGTTGTACAATTCACGACTTTATTTTTTTCAACATTTTAGACAAAAATCAAGGCTAACCCCTTGCCGAAAAAAATTACATTTTCAGCAATGTTTCCCAAACCCATCGATAGATACATCAAAAGAAAGGTCTGTTCAATACCTATCCACCGCTGAAGGCAAAAAGTATCTGTGACATCTATTTCATGAGATATTTCAATTCAAAATTATTCGCATGATTTTCCACCCTACTACATTTGACTTGATTTGGATGGTGATATTTCTGCAACAAAGCCCTGCAAAAATCTGCGGCTGCCAGTCCTCGAAAGGGATTTCACAGACCTTTCCACTGGTGTACAACTTGTTGTGCAATTCACGACCTTAATTTTTTCAACATTTTAGACAAAAATCAAGGCTAACCCCTTGCCGAAAAAAATTACATTTTCAACAATGTTTCCCAAACCCATCGATATATACATCAAAAGAAAGGTCTGTTCAATACCTATCCACAACTGAAGACAAACCGTATCTGTGACATCTGGTTCCTGAGATATTTCAATTCAAAATTATTCGCATGATTTTCCACCCTACTACATTTGACTTGTTTTGGATGGTGATATTTCTGCAACAAAGCCCCGCAAAAATCTGCGGCTGCCAGTCCTCGAAAGGGATTTCACAGACCTTTCCACTGGTGTACAACTTGTTGTACAATTCACGACTTTAATTTTTTCAACATTTTAGACAAAAATCAAGGCTAACCCCTTGCCGAAAAAAATTACATTTTCAACAATGTTTTCCAAACCCATCGATAGATACATCAAAAGAAAGGTCTCTTCAATACCTATCTACCGCTGAAGGCAAAAAGTATCTGTGACATCTAGTTCATGAGATATTTCAATTCAAAATTATTCACATGGTTTTCCACCCAACTGCATTTGACTTGTTTTGGATGGTGATATTTCTGCAACAAAGCCCCGCAAAAATCTGCGGCTGCCAGTCCTCGAAAGGGATTTCACAGACCTTTCCACTGGTGTACAACTTGTTGTACAATTCACGACTTTATTTTTTTCAACATTTTAGACAAAAATCAAGGCTAACCCCTTGCCGAAAAAAATTACATTTTCAACAATGTTTCCCAAACCCATCGATAGATACATCAAAAGAAAGGTCTGTTCAATACCTATCCACCGCTGAAGGCAAAAAGTATCTGTGACATCTCTTTCATGAGATATTTCAATTCAAAATTATTCGCATGATTTTCCACCCTACTACATTTGACTTGATTTGGATGGTGATATTTCTGCAACAAAGCCCCGCAAAAATCTGCGGCTGCCAGTCCTCGAAAGGGATTTCACAGACCTTTCCACTGGTGTACAACTTGTTGTGCAATTCACGACCTTAATTTTTTCAACATTTTAGAAAAAAATCAAGGCTAACCCCTTGCCGAAAAAAATTACATTTTCAACAATGTTTCCCAAACCCATCGATAGATACATCAAAAGAAAGGTCTGTTCAATACCTATCCACTGCTGAAGGCAAAAAGTGTCTGTGACATCTAGTTCTTGAGATATTTCAATTCAAAATTATTCACATGATTTTCCACCCAACTGCATTTGACTCGTTTTGGATGGTGATATCTCCGCAACCAAACCCCGCAAAAATCTGCGGCTACCAGTTCTCGAAAGGGATTTCACAGACCTTTGCACTTGTGTACAACTTGTTGTGCAATTCACGACCTTAATTTTTTCAACATTTTAGAAAAAAATCAAGGCTAACCCCTTGCCGAAAAAAATTACATTTTCAACAATGTTTTCCAAACCCATCGATAGATACATCAAAAGAAAGGTCTCTTCAATACCTATCCACAACTGAAGACAAAACGTATCTGTGACATCTGGTTCCTGAGATATTTCAATTCAAAATTATTCGCATGATTTTCCACCCAACTGCATTTGACTCGTTTTGGATGGTGATATCTCCGCAACCAAACACAGCAAAAATCTGCGGCTACCAGTCCTCGAAAGGGATTTCACAGACCTTTCCACTTGTGTACAACTTGTTGTGCAATTCACGACCTTAATTTTTTCAACATTTTAGAAAAAAATCAAGGCTAACCCCTTGCCGAAAAAAATTACATTTTCAACAATGTTTTCCAAACCCATCGATAGATACATCAAAAGAAAGGTCTCTTCAATACCTATCCACAACTGAAGACAAAACGTATCTGTGACATCTGGTTCCTGAGATACTCAATTCAAAATTATTCGCATGATTTTCCACCCTACTACATTTGACTTGTTTTGGATGGTGATATTTCTGCAACAAAGCCCCGCAAAAATCTGCGGCTGCCAGTCCTCGAAAGGGATTTCACAGACCTTTCCACTGGTGTACAACTTGTTGTACAATTCACGACTTTATTTTTTTCAACATTTTAGACAAAAATCAAGGCTAACCCCTTGCCGAAAAAAATTACATTTTCAACAATGTTTCCCAAACCCATCGATAGATACATCAAAAGAAAGGTTTCACAGACCTTTCCACTTGTGTACAACTTGTTGTACAATTCACGACTTTAATTTTTTCAACATTTTAGAAAAAAAACAAGGCTAACCCCTTGCCAAAAAAATTACATTTTCAACAATGTTTCCCAAACCCATCGACAGATACATCGAAAGAAAGGTCTGTTCAATACCTATCCACTGCTGAAGGCAAAAAGTATCTGTGACATCTGGTTCCTGAGATATTTCAATTCAAAATTATTCGCATGATTTTCCACACTACTACATTTGACTTGTTTTGGATGGTGATATTTCTGCAACAAAGCCCCGCAAAAATCTGCGGCTGCCAGTCCTCGAAAGGGATTTCACAGACCTTTCCACTGGTGTACAACTTGTTGTACAATTCACGACTTTAATTTTTTCAACATTTTAGAAAAAATCAAGGATAACCCCTTGCCGAAAAAAATTACATTTTCAACAATGTTTCCCAAACCCATCGATAGATACATCAAAAGAAAGGTCTGTTTAATACCTATCCACTGCTGAAGGCAAAAAGTATCTGTGACATCTATTTCATGAGATATTTCAATTCAAAATTATTCGCATGATTTTCCACCCTACTACATTTGACTTGATTTGGATGGTGATATTTCTGCAACAAAGCCCCGCAAAAATCTGCGGCTGCCAGTCCTCGAAAGGGATTTCACAGACCTTTCCACTGGTGTACAACTTGTTGTGCAATTCACGACCTTAATTTTTTCAACATTTTAGAAAAAAATCAAGGCTAACAACCCCTTGCCGAAAAAAATTACATTTTCAACAATGTTTCCCAAACCCATCGATAGATACATCAAAAGAAAGGTCTGTTCAATACCTATCCACTGCTGAAGGCAAAAAGTGTCTGTGACATCTAGTTCTTGAGATATTTCAATTCAAAATTATTCACATGATTTTCCACCCAACTGCATTTGACTCGTTTTGGATGGCGATATCTCCGCAACCAAACCCCGCAAAAATCTGCGGCTACCAGTTCTCGAAAGGGATTTCACAGACCTTTGCACTTGTGTACAACTTGTTGTGCAATTCACGACCTTAATTTTTTCAACATTTTAGAAAAAAATCAAGGCTAACCCCTTGCCGAAAAAAATTACATTTTCAACAATGTTTTCCAAACCCATCGATAGATACATCAAAAGAAAGGTCTCTTCAATACCTATCCACAACTGAAGACAAAACGTATCTGTGACATCTGGTTCCTGAGATATTTCAATTCAAAATTATTCGCATGATTTTCCACCCAACTGCATTTGACTCGTTTTGGATGGTGATATCTCCGCAACCAAACACAGCAAAAATCTGCGGCTACCAGTTCTCGAAAGGGATTTCAAAGACCTTTGCACTTGTGTACAACTTGTTGTGCAATTCACGACTTTATTTTTTTCAACACTTTAGACAAAAATCAAGGCTAACCCCTTGCCGAAAAAAATTACATTTTCAACAATGTTTCCCAAACCCATCGATAGATACATCAAAAGAAAGGTCTGTTCAATACCTATCCACAACTGAAGACAAAACGTATCTGTGACATCTGGTTCCTGAGATATTTCAATTCAAAATTATTCGCATGATTTTCCACCCTACTACATTTGACTTGTTTTGGATGGTGATATTTCTGCAACAAAGCCCTGCAAAAATCTGCGGCTGCCAGTCCTCGAAAGGGATTTCACAGACCTTTCCACTGGTGTACAACTTGTTGTACAATTCACGACTTTATTTTTTTCAACATTTTAGACAAAAATCAAGGCTAACCCCTTGCCGAAAAAAATTACATTTTCAGCAATGTTTCCCAAACCCATCGATAGATACATCAAAAGAAAGGTCTGTTCAATACCTATCCACCGCTGAAGGCAAAAAGTATCTGTGACATCTATTTCATGAGATATTTCAATTCAAAATTATTCGCATGATTTTCCACCCTACTACATTTGACTTGATTTGGATGGTGATATTTCTGCAACAAAGCCCCGCAAAAATCTGCGGCTGCCAGTCCTCGAAAGGGATTTCACAGACCTTTCCACTGGTGTACAACTTGTTGTGCAATTCACGACCTTAATTTTTTCAACATTTTAGAAAAAAATCAAGGCTAACCCCTTGCCGAAAAAAATTACATTTTCAACAATGTTTCCCAAACCCATCGATAGATACATCAAAAGAAAGGTCTGTTCAATACCTATCCACTGCTGAAGGCAAAAAGTGTCTGTGACATCTAGTTCTTGAGATATTTCAATTCAAAATTATTCACATGATTTTCCACCCAACTGCATTTGACTCGTTTTGGATGGTGATATCTCCGCAACCAAACCCCGCAAAAATCTGCGGCTACCAGTTCTCGAAAGGGATTTCACAGACCTTTGCACTTGTGTACAACTTGTTGTGCAATTCACGACCTTAATTTTTTCAACATTTTAGAAAAAAATCAAGGCTAACCCCTTGCCGAAAAAAATTACATTTTCAACAATGTTTTCCAAACCCATCGATAGATACATCAAAAGAAAGGTCTCTTCAATACCTATCCACAACTGAAGACAAAACGTATCTGTGACATCTGGTTCCTGAGATATTTCAATTCAAAATTATTCGCATGATTTTCCACCCAACTGCATTTGACTCGTTTTGGATGGTGATATCTCCGCAACCAAACACAGCAAAAATCTGCGGCTACCAGTCCTCGAAAATGATTTCACAGACCTTTCCACTTGTGTACAACTTGTTGTGCAATTCACGACCTTAATTTTTTCAACATTTTAGAAAAAAATCAAGGCTAACCCCTTGCCGAAAAAAATTACATTTTCAACAATGTTTTCCAAACCCATCGATAGATACATCAAAAGAAAGGTCTCTTCAATACCTATCCACAACTGAAGACAAAACGTATCTGTGACATCTGGTTCCTGAGATACTCAATTCAAAATTATTCGCATGATTTTCCACCCTACTACATTTGACTTGTTTTGGATGGTGATATTTCTGCAACAAAGCCCCGCAAAAATCTGCGGCTGCCAGTCCTCGAAAGGGATTTCACAAACCTTTCCACTGGTGTACAACTTGTTGTACAATTCACGACTTTATTTTTTTCAACATTTTAGACAAAAATCAAGGCTAACCCCTTGCCGAAAAAAATTACATTTTCAACAATGTTTCCCAAACCCATCGATAGATACATCAAAAGAAAGGTTTCACAGACCTTTCCACTTGTGTACAACTTGTTGTACAATTCACGACTTTAATTTTTTCAACATTTTAGAAAAAAAAACAAGGCTAACCCCTTGCCAAAAAAATTACATTTTCAACAATGTTTCCCAAACCCATCGACAGATACATCGAAAGAAAGGTCTGTTCAATACCTATCCACTGCTGAAGGCAAAAAGTATCTGTGACATCTGGTTCCTGAGATATTTCAATTCAAAATTATTCGCATGATTTTCCACCCTACTACATTTGACTTGATTTGGATGGTGATATTTCTGCAACAAAGCCCCGCAAAAATCTGCGGCTGCCAGTCCTCGAAAGGGATTTCACAGACCTTTCCACTGGTGTACAACTTGTTGTGCAATTCACGACCTTAATTTTTTCAACATTTAAAAAAAAAATCAAGGCTAACCCCTTGCCGAAAAAAATTACATTTTCAACAATGTTTCCCAAACCCATCGATAGATACATCAAAAGAAAGGTCTGTTCAATACCTATCCACTGCTGAAGGCAAAAAGTGTCTGTGACATCTAGTTCTTGAGATATTTCAATTCAAAATTATTCACATGATTTTCCACCCAACTGCATTTGACTCGTTTTGGATGGTGATATCTCCGCAACCAAACACAGCAAAAATCTGCGGCTACCAGTTCTCGAAAGGGATTTCAAAGACCTTTGCACTTGTGTACAACTTGTTGTGCAATTCACGACTTTATTTTTTTCAACACTTTAGACAAAAATCAAGGCTAACCCCTTGCCGAAAAAAATTACATTTTCAACAATGTTTCCCAAACCCATCGATAGATACATCAAAAGAAAGGTCTGTTCAATACCTATCCACAACTGAAGACAAACCGTATCTGTGACATCTGGTTCCTGAGATATTTCAATTCAAAATTATTCGCATGATTTTCCACCCTACTACATTTGACTTGTTTTGGATGGTGATATTTCTGCAACAAAGCCCCGCAAAAATCTGCGGCTGCCAGTCCTCGAAAGGGATTTCACAGACCTTTCCACTGGTGTACAACTTGTTGTACAATTCACGACTTTAATTTTTTCAACATTTTAGACAAAAATCAAGGCTAACCCCTTGCCGAAAAAAATTACATTTTCAGCAATGTTTCCCAAACCCATCGATAGATACATCAAAAGAAAGGTCTGTTCAATACCTATCCACCGCTGAAGGCAAAAAGTATCTGTGACATCTAGTTCATGAGATATTTCAATTCAAAATTATTCACATGGTTTTCCACCCAACTGCATTTGACTTGTTTTGGATGGTGATATTTCTGCAACAAAGCGCCGCAAAAATCTGCGGCTGCCAGTCCTCGAAAGGGATTTCACAGACCTTTCCACTGGTGTACAACTTGTTGTGCAATTCACGACCTTAATTTTTTCAACATTTAAAAAAAAAATCAAGGCTAACAACCCCTTGCCGAAAAAAATTACATTTTCAACAATGTTTCCCAAACCCATCGATAGATACATCAAAAGAAAGGTCTGTTCAATACCTATCCACAACTGAAGACAAAACGTATCTGTGACATCTGGTTCCTGAGATATTTCAATTCAAAATTATTCGCATGATTTTCCACCCAACTGCATTTGACTCGTTTTGGATGGTGATATCTCCGCAACCAAACACAGCAAAAATCTGCGGCTACCAGTTCTCGAAAGGGATTTCAAAGACCTTTGCACTTGTGTACAACTTGTTGTGCAATTCACGACTTTATTTTTTTCAACACTTTAGACAAAAATCAAGGCTAACCCCTTGCCGAAAAAAATTACATTTTCAACAATGTTTCCCAAACCCATCGATAGATACATCAAAAGAAAGGTCTGTTCAATACCTATCCACAACTGAAGACAAACCGTATCTGTGACATCTGGTTCCTGAGATATTTCAATTCAAAATTATTCGCATGATTTTCCACCCTACTACATTTGACTTGTTTTGGATGGTGATATTTCTGCAACAAAGCCCCGCAAAAATCTGCGGCTGCCAGTCCTCGAAAGGGATTTCACAGACCTTTCCACTGGTGTACAACTTGTTGTACAATTCACGACTTTAATTTTTTCAACATTTTAGACAAAAATCAAGGCTAACCCCTTGCCGAAAAAAATTACATTTTCAGCAATGTTTCCCAAACCCATCGATAGATACATCAAAAGAAAGGTCTGTTCAATACCTATCCACCGCTGAAGGCAAAAAGTATCTGTGACATCTAGTTCATGAGATATTTCAATTCAAAATTATTCACATGGTTTTCCACCCAACTGCATTTGACTTGTTTTGGATGGTGATATTTCTGCAACAAAGCCCCGCAAAAATCTGCGGCTGCCAGTCCTCGAAAGGGATTTCACAGACCTTTCCACTGGTGTACAACTTGTTGTACAATTCACGACTTTATTTTTTTCAACATTTTAGACAAAAATCAAGGCTAACCCCTTGCCGAAAAAAATTACATTTTCAACAATGTTTCCCAAACCCATCGATAGATACATCAAAAGAAAGGTTTCACAGACCTTTCCACTGGTGTACAACTTGTTGTACAATTCACGACTTTAATTTTTTCAACATTTTAGAAAAAAAACAAGGCTAACCCCTTGCCAAAAAAAATACATTTTCAACAATGTTTCCCAAACCCATCGACAGATACATCGAAAGAAAGGTCTGTTCAATACCTATCCACTGCTGAAGGCAAAAAGTATCTGTGACATCTGGTTCCTGAGATATTTCAATTCAAAATTATTCGCATGATTTTCCACACTACTACATTTGACTTGTTTTGGATGGTGATATTTCTGCAACAAAGCCCCGCAAAAATCTGCGGCTGCCAGTCCTCGAAAGGGATTTCACAGACCTTTCCACTGGTGTACAACTTGTTGTACAATTCACGACTTTAATTTTTTCAACATTTTAGAAAAAAATCAAGGCTAACCCCTTGCCGAAAAAAATTACATTTTCAACAATGTTTCCCAAACCCATCGATAGATACATCAAAAGAAAGGTCTCTTCAATACCTATCCACAACTGAAGACAAAACGTATCTGTGACATCTGGTTCCTGAGATATTTCAATTCAAAATTATTCGCATGATTTTCCACCCTACTACATTTGACTTGTTTTGGATGGTGATATTTCTGCAACAAAGCCCCGCAAAAATCTGCGGCTGCCAGTCCTCGAAAGGGATTTCACAGACCTTTCCACTGGTGTACAACTTGTTGTACAATTCACGACTTTATTTTTTTCAACATTTTAGACAAAAATCAAGGCTAACCCCTTGCCGAAAAAAATTACATTTTCAACAATGTTTCCCAAACCCATCGATAGATACATCAAAAGAAAGGTCTGTTCAATACCTATCCACTGCTGAAGGCAAAAAGTATCTGTGACATCTGGTTCCTGAGATATTTCAATTCAAAATTATTCGCATGATTTTCCACACTACTACATTTGACTTGTTTTGGATGGTGATATCTCCGCAACCAAACCCCGCAAAAATCTGCGGCTACCAGTTCTCGAAAGGGATTTCACAGACCTTTCCACTGGTGTACAACTTGTTGTACAATTCACGACTTTAATTTTTTCAACATTTTAGAAAAAAATCAAGGCTAACCCCTTGCCGAAAAAAATTACATTTTCAACAATGTTTCCCAAACCCATCGATAGATACATCAAAAGAAAGGTCTGTTCAATACCTATCCACTGCTGAAGGCAAAAAGTATCTGTGACATCTAGTTCATGAGATATTTCAATTCAAAATTATTCGCATGATTTTCCATCCTACTACATTTGACTTGTTTTGGATGGTGATATTTCTGCAACAAAGCCCCGCAAAAATCTGCGGCTGCCAGTCCTCGAAAGGGATTTCACAGACCTTTCCACTGGTGTACAACTTGTTGTACAATTCACGCCTTTAATTTTTTCAACATTTTAGAAAAAAATCAAGGCTAACCCCTTGCCGAAAAAAATTACATTTTCAACAATGTTTCCCAAACCCATCGATAGATACATCAAAAGAAAGGTCTGTTCAATACCTATCCACTGCTGAAGGCAAAAAGTATCTGTGACATCTAGTTCATGAGATATTTCAATTCAAAATTATTCGCATGATTTTCCATCCTACTACATTTGACTTGTTTTGGATGGTGATATTTCTGCAACAAAGCCCCGCAAAAATCTGCGGCTGCCAGTCTTCGAAAGGGATTTCACAGACCTTTCCACTGGTGTACAACTTGTTGTACAATTCACGACTTTAATTTTTTCAACATTTTAGACAAAAATCAAATCTAACCCTTGCCGAAAAAAATTACATTTTCAACAATGTTTCCCAAACCCATCGATAGATACATCAAAAGAAAGGTCTGTTCAATACCTATCCACAACTGAAGACAAAAAGTATCTGCGACATCTGGTTCCTGAGATATTTCAATTCAAAATTATTCGCATGATTTTCCACCCTACTACATTTGACTTGTTTTGGATGGTGATATTTCTGCAACAAAGCCCCGCAAAAATCTGCGGCTACCAGTTCTCGAAAGGGATTTCACAGACCTTTCCACTTGTGTACAACTTGTTGTGCAATTCACGACCTTAATTTTTTCAACATTTTAGAAAAAAATCAAGGCTAACCCCTTGCCGAAAAAAATTACATTTTCAACAATGTTTTCCAAACCCATCGATAGATACATCAAAAGAAAGGCCTCTTCAATACCTATCCACAACTGAAGACATAACGTATCTATGACATCTGGTCCCTGAGATATTTCAATTCAAAATTATTCGCATGATTTTCCACCCTACTACATTTGACTTGTTTTGGATGGTGATATTTCTGCAACAAAGCCCCGCAAAAATCTGCCGCTGCCAGTCCTCGAAAGGGATTTCACAGACCTTTCCACTGGTGTGCAACTTGTTGTACAATTCACGACTTTATTTTTTCCAACACTTTAGACAAAAATCAAGGCTAACCCCTTGCCGAAAAAAATTACATTTTCAACAATGTTTCCCAAACCCATCGATAGATACATCAAAAGAAAGGTCTGTTCAATACCTATCCACTGCTGAAGGCAAAAAGTATCTGTGACATTTAGTTCATGAGATATTTCAATTCAAAATTATTCACATGATTTTCCACCCAACTGCATTTGACTCGTTTTGGATGGTGATATCTCCGCAACCAAACCCCGCAAAAATCTGCGGCTGCCAGTTCTCGAAAGGGATTTCGCAGACCTTTCCACTTGTGTACAACTTGTTGTGCAATTCACGACCTTAATTTTTTCAACATTTTAGAAAAAAATCAAGGCTAACCCCTTGCCGAAAAAAATTACATTTTCAACAATGTTTCCCAAACCCATCTATAGATACATCAAAAGAAAGGTCTGTTCAATACCTATTCACAACTAAAGACAAAACGTATCTATGACATCTGGTTCCTGAGATATTTCAATTCAAAATTATTCGCATGATTTTCCACCCTACTACATTTGACTTGTTTTGGATGGTGATATTTCTGCAACAAAGCCCCGCAAAAATCTGCGGCTGCCAGTTCTCGAAAGGGATTTCACAGACCTTTCCACTTGTGTACAACTTGTTGTGCAATTCACGACCTTAATTTTTTCAACATTTTAGAAAAAAATCAAGGCTAACCCCTTGCCGAAAAAAATTACATTTTCAACAATGTTTTCCAAACCCATCGATAGATACATCAAAAGAAAGGTCTGTTCAATACCTATCCACTGCTGGAGGCAAAAAGTATCTGTGACATCTAGTTCATTAGATATTTCAATTCAAAATTATTCACATGATTTTCCACCCAACTGCATTTGACTCGTTTTGGATGGTGATATCTCCGCAACCAAACCCCGCAAAAATCTGCGGCTACTAGTTCTCGAAAGGGATTTCACAGACCTTTTCACTGGTGTACAACTTGTTGTACAATTCACGACTTTAATTTTTTCAACATTTTAGAAAAAAATCCCTTGCCGAAAAAAATTACATTTTTAACAATGTTTCCCAAACCCATCGATAGTTACATCAAAAGAAAGGTCTGTTCAATACCTATCCACTGCTGAAGGCAAAAAGTATCTGTGACATCTAGTTCATGAGATATTTCAATTCAAAATTATTCACATGATTTTCCACCCAACTGCATTTGACTCGTTTTGGATGGTGATATCTCCGCAACCAAACCCCGCAAAAATCTGCGGCTACCATTTCTCGAAAGGGATTTCACAGACCTTTCTACTTGTGTACAACTTGTTGTACAATTCACGACTTTAATTTTTTCAACATTTTAGAAAAAATCAAGGCTAACCCCTTGCCGAAAAAAATTACATTTTCAGCAATGTTTCCCAAACCCATCGATATATACATCAAAAGAAAGGTCTGTTCAATACCTATCCACTGTTGAAGGCAAAAAGTATTTGTGACATCTAGTTCTTGAGATATTTCAATTCAAAATTATTCACATGATTTTCCACCCAACTGCATTTGACTCGATTTGGATGGTCATATCTCCACAACCAAACCCCGCAAAAATCTGCGGCTACCAGTTCTCGAAAGGGATTTCACAGACCTTTCCACTGGTGTACAACTTGTTGTACAATTCACGACTTTAATTTTTTCAACATTTTAGACAAAAATAAAGGCTAACCCCTTGCCGAAAAAAATTACATTTTCAACAATGTTTCCCAAACCCATCGATAGATACATCAAAAGAAAGGTCTGTTCAATACCTATCCACTGCTGAAGGCAAAAAGTATCTGTGACATCTAGTTCATGAGACATTTCAATTCAAAATTATTCACATGATTTTCCACCCAACTGCATTTGACTCGTTTTGGATGGTGATATCTCCGCAACCAAACCCGCAAAAATCTGCGGCTACCATTTCTCGAAAGGGATTTCACAGACCTTTCTACTTGTGTACAACTTGTTGTGCAATTCACGACCTTAATTTTTTCAACATTTTAGAAAAAAATCAAGGCTAACCCCTTGCCGAAAAAAATTACATTTTCAACAATGTTTCCCAAACCCATCTATAGATACATCAAAAGAAAGGTCTGTTCAATACCTATCCACTCTTGAAGGCAAAAAGTATTTGTGACATCTAGTTCTTGAGATATTTCAATTCAAAATTATTCACATGATTTTCCACCCAACTGCATTTGACTTGTTTTGGATGGTCATATCTCCGCAACCAAACCCCGTAAAAATCTGCGGCTACCAGTTCTCGAAAGGGACTTCACAGACCTTTCCACTTGTGTACAACTTGTTGTGCAATTCACGACCTTAATTTTTTCAACATTTTAGAAAAAAATCAAGGTTTTCCAAACCCATCGATAGATACATCAAAAGAAAGGTCTCTTCAATACCTATCCACAACTGAAGAGAAAACGTATCTGTGACATCTGGTTCCTGAGATATTTCAATTCAAAATTATTCGCATGATTTTCCACCCTACTACATTTGACTTGTTTTGGATGGTGATATTTCTGCAACAAAGCCCCGCAAAAATCTGCGGCTACCAGTTCACAAAAGGGATTTCACAGACCTTTCCACTGGTGTTCAACTTGTTGTACAATTTACGACTTTAATTTTTTCAACATTTTAGAAAAAATCAAGGCTAACCCCTTGCCGAAAAAAATTACATTTTCAGCAATGTTTCCCAAACCCATCGATATATACATCAAAAGAAAGGTCTGTTCAATACCTATCCACTGCTGAAGGCAAGAAGTATCTGTGACATCTAGTTCATGAGATATTTCAATTCAAAATTATTCACATGATTTTCCACCCAACTGCATTTGACTCGTTTTGGATGGTGATATCTCCGCAACCAAACCCCGCAAAAATCTGCGGCTACTAGTTCTCGAAAGGGATTTCACAGACCTTTCCACTGGTGTACAACTTGTTGTACAATTCACGACTTTAATTTTTTCAACATTTTAGACAAAAATAAAGGCTAACCCCCTGCCGAAAAAAATTACATTTTCAACAATGTTTCCCAAACCAATCGATAGATACATCCAAAGAAAGGTCTGTTCAATACCTATCCACTGCTGAAGGCAAAAAGTATCTGTGACATCTAGTTCATGAGATATTTCAATTCAAAATTATTCACATGATTTTCCACCCAACTGCATTTGACTCGTTTTGGATGGTGATATCTCCGCAACCAAACCCGCAAAAATCTGCGGCTACCATTTCTCGAAAGGGATTTCACAGACCTTTCTACTTGTGTACAACTTGTTGTGCAATTCACGACCTTAATTTTTTCAACATTTTAGACAAAAATAAAGGCTAACCCCCTGCCGAAAAAAATTACATTTTCAACAATGTTTCCCAAACCAATCGATAGATACATCCAAAGAAAGGTCTGTTCAATACCTATCCACTGCTGAAGGCAAAAAGTATCTGTGACATCTAGTTCATGAGATATTTCAATTCAAAATTATTCGCATGATTTTCCACCCTACTACATTTGACTTGTTTTGGATGGTGATATTTCTGCAACAAAGCCCCGCAAAAATCTGCGGCTACCAGTTCTCGAAAGGGATTTCACAGACCTTTCCACTGGTATACAACTTGTTGTACAATTTACGACTTTAATTTTTTCAACATTTTAGAAAAAAATCAAGGCTAAGCCCTTGCCGAAAAAAATTACATTTTCAACAATGTTTTCCAAACCCATCGATAAATACATCAAAAGAAAGGTCTGTTCAATACCTATCTACTGCTGAAGGCAAAAAGTATCTGTGACATCTAGTTCATGAGATATTGCAATTCAAAATTATTCACATGATTTTCCACCCAACTGCATTTGACTCGTTTTGGATGGTGATATCTCCGCAACCAAACCCCGCAAAAATCTGCGGCTACCAGTTCTCGAAAGGGATTTCACAGACCTTTCCACTTGTGTACAACTTGTTGTGCAATTCACGACCTTAATTTTTTCAACATTTTAGAAAAAAATCAAGGCTAACAACCCCTTGCCGAAAAAAATTACATTTTCAACAATGTTTTCCAAACCCATCGATAGATACATCAAAAGAAAGGTCTGTTCAATACCTATCCACTGCTGAAGGCAAAAAGTATCTGTGACATCTAGTTCATGAGATATTTCAATTCAAAATTATTCACATGATTTTCCACCCAACTGCATTTGACTCGTTTTGGATGGTGATATCTCCGCAACCAAACCCGCAAAAATCTGCGGCTACCATTTCTCGAAAGGGATTTCACAGACCTTTCTACTTGTATACAACTTGTTGTGCAATTCACGACCTTAATTTTTTCAACATTTTAGAAAAAAATCAAGGCTAACCCCTTGCCGAAAAAAATTACATTTTCAACAATGTTTTCCAAACCCATCGATAGATACATCAAAAGAAAGGTCTGTTCAATACCTATCCACTGTTGAAGGCAAAAAGTATTTGTGACATCTGGTTCCTGAGATATTTCAATTCAAAATTATTCGCATGATTTTCCACCCTACTACATTTGACTTGTTTTGGATGGTGATATTTCTGCAACAAAGCCCCGCAAAAATCTGCGGCTACCAGTTCTCGAAAGGGATTTCACAGACCTTTCCACTGGTGTACAACTTGTTGTACAATTTACGACTTTAATTTTTTCAACATTTTAGAAAAAAATCAAGGCTAACCCCTTGCCGAAAAAAATTACATTTTCAGCAATGTTTCCCAAACCCATCGATAGATACATCAAAAGAAAGGTCTGTTCAATACCTATCCACTGTTGAAGGCAAAAAGTATTTGTGACATCTGGTTCCTGAGATATTTCAATTCAAAATTATTCGCATGATTTTCCACCCAACTGCATTTGACTCGTTTTGGATGGTGATATGTCCGCAACCAAACCCCGCAAAAATCTGCGGCTACCATTTCTCGAAAGGGATTTCACAGACCTTTCTACTTGTGTACAACTTGTTGTGCAATTCACGACCTTAATTTTATAAACATTTTAGAAAAAAATCAAGGCTAACCCTTTGCCGAAAAAAATTACATTTTCAACAATGTTTTCCAAACCCATCGATAGATACATCAAAAGAAAGGTCTGTTCAATACCTATCCACTGTTGAAGGCAAAAAGTATTTGTGACATCTAGTTCTTGAGATATTTCAATTCAAAATTATTCACATGATTTTCCACCCAACTGCATTTGACTTCTTTTGGATGGTCATATCTCCGCAACCAAACCCCGCAAAAATCTGCGGCTACCAGTTCTCGAAAGGGACTTCACAGACCTTTCCACTTGTGTACAACTTGTTGTGCAATTCACGACCTTAATTTTTTCAACATTTTAGAAAAAAATCAAGGCTAACCCCTTGCCGAAAAAAATTACATTTTCAGCAATGTTTCCCAAACCCATCGATAGATACATCAAAAGAAAGGTCTGTTCAATACCTATCCACTGTTGAAGGCAAAAAGTATTTGTGACATCTAGTTCTTGAGATATTTCAATTCAAAATTATTCACATGATTTTCCACCCAACTGCATTTGACTTCTTTTGGATGGTCATATCTCCGCAACCAAACCCCGCAAAAATCTGCGGCTACCAGTTCTCGAAAGGGACTTCACAGACCTTTCCACTTGTGTACAACTTGTTGTGCAATTCACGACCTTAATTTTTTCAACATTTTAGAAAAAAATCAAGGCTAACCCCTTGCCGAAAAAAATTACATTTTCAGCAATGTTTCCCAAACCCATCGATAGATACATCAAAAGAAAGGTCTGTTCAATACCTATCCACTGCTGAAGGCAAAAAGTATCTGTGACATCTAGTTCATGAGATATTTCAATTCAAAATTATTCACATGGTTTTGGAGGGTGATATCTCCGCAACCAAACCCCGCAAAAATCTGCGGCTACCATTTCTCGAAAGGGATTCCACAGACCTTTCTACTTGTGTACAACTTGTTGTGCAATTCACGATCTTAATTTATTCAACATTTTAGAAAAAAATCAAGGCTAATCCCTTGCCGAAAAAAATTACATTTTCAACAATGTTTTCCAAACCCATCGATAGATACATCAAAAGAAAGGTCTCTTCAATACCTATCCACAACTGAAGAGAAAACGTATCTGTGACATTTGGTTCCTGAGATATTTCAATTCAAAATTATTCGCATGATCTTCCACCCTACTACATTTGACTTGTTTTGGATGGTGATATTTCTGGAACAAAGCCCCGCAAAAATATGCGGCTGCCAGTCCTCGAAAGGGATTTCACAGACCTTTCCACTGGTGTACAACTTGTTGTACAATTCACGACTTTAATTTTTTCAACATTTTAGAAATAAATCAAGGCTAACCCCTTGCCAAAAAAAATTACATTTTCAACAATGTTTCCCAAACCCATCGATAGATACATCAAAAGAAAGGTCTGTTCAATACCTATCCACTGCTGAAGGCAAAAAGTATTTGTGACATATAGTTCTTCAGATATTTCAATTCAAAATTATTCACATGATTTTCCACCCAACTGCATTTGACTCGTTTTGGATGGTGATATCTCCGCAACCAAACCCCGCAAAAATCTGCGGCTACCAGTTCTCGAAAGGGATTTCACAGACCTTTCCACTGGTGTACAACTTGTTGTACAATTCACGACTTTAATTTTTTCAACATTTTAGAAAAAAATCAAGGCTAACCCCTTGCCGAAAAAAATTACATTTTCAGCAATGTTTCCCAAACCCATCGATAGATACATCAAAAGAAAGGTCTGTTCAATACCTATCCACTGCTGAAGGCAAAAAGTATCTGTGACATCTAGTTCATGAGATATTTCAATTCAAAATTATTCACATGATTTTCCACCCAACTGCATTTGACTCGTTTTGGATGGTGATATCTCCGCAACCAAACCCGCAAAAATCTGCGGCTACCATTTCTCGAAAGGGATTTCACAGACCTTTCTACTTGTGTACAACTTGTTGTGCAATTCACGACCTTAATTTTTTCAATATTTTAGAAAAAAATCAAGGCTAACCCCTTGCCGAAAAAAATTACATTTTCAACAATGTTTTCCAAACCCATCGATAGATACATCAAAAGAAAGGTCTCTTCAATACCTATCCACAACTGAAGAGAAAACATATCTGTGACATCTGGTTCCTGAGATATTTCAATTCAAAATTATTCGCATGATTTTCCACCCTACTACATTTGACTTGTTTTGGATGGTGATATCTCCGCAACCAAACCCCGCAAAAATCTGCGGCTACCATTTCTCGAAAGGGATTCCACAGACCTTTCTACTTGTGTACAACTTGTTGTGCAATTCACGATCTTAATTTATTCAACATTTTAGAAAAAAATCAAGGCTAATCCCTTGCCGAAAAAAATTACATTTTCAACAATGTTTTCCAAACCCATCGATAGATACATCAAAAGAAAGGTCTCTTCAATACCTATCCACAACTGAAGAGAAAACGTATCTGTGACATTTGGTTCCTGAGATATTTCAATTCAAAATTATTCGCATGATCTTCCACCCTACTACATTTGACTTGTTTTGGATGGTGATATTTCTGGAACAAAGCCCCGCAAAAATATGCGGCTGCCAGTCCTCGAAAGGGATTTCACAGACCTTTCCACTGGTGTACAACTTGTTGTACAATTCACGACTTTAATTTTTTCAACATTTTAGAAATAAATCAAGGCTAACCCCTTGCCAAAAAAAATTACATTTTCAACAATGTTTCCCAAACCCATCGATAGATACATCAAAAGAAAGGTCTGTTCAATACCTATCCACTGCTGAAGGCAAAAAGTATTTGTGACATATAGTTCTTCAGATATTTCAATTCAAAATTATTCACATGATTTTCCACCCAACTGCATTTGACTCGTTTTGGATGGTGATATCTCCGCAACCAAACCCCGCAAAAATCTGCGGCTACCAGTTCTCGAAAGGGATTTCACAGACCTTTCCACTGGTGTACAACTTGTTGTACAATTCACGACTTTAATTTTTTCAACATTTTAGAAAAAAATCAAGGCTAACCCCTTGCCGAAAAAAATTACATTTTCAGCAATGTTTCCCAAACCCATCGATAGATACATCAAAAGAAAGGTCTGTTCAATACCTATCCACTGCTGAAGGCAAAAAGTATCTGTGACATCTAGTTCATGAGATATTTCAATTCAAAATTATTCACATGATTTTCCACCCAACTGCATTTGACTCGTTTTGGATGGTGATATCTCCGCAACCAAACCCCGCAAAAATCTGCGGCTACCAGTTCTCGAAAGGGATTTCACAGACCTTTCCACTTGTGTACAACTTGTTGTGCAATTCACGACCTTAATTTTTTCAACATTTTAGAAAAAAATCAAGGCTAACAACCCCTTGCCGAAAAAAATTACATTTTCAACAATGTTTTCCAAACCCATCGATAGATACATCAAAAGAAAGGTCTATTCAATACCTATCCACTGCTGAAGGCAAAAAGTATCTGTGACATCTAGTTCATGAGATATTTCAATTCAAAATTATTCACATGATTTTCCACCCAACTGCATTTGACTCGTTTTGGATGGTGATATCTCCGCAACCAAACCCGCAAAAATCTGCGGCTACCATTTCTCGAAAGGGATTTCACAGACCTTTCTACTTGTATACAACTTGTTGTGCAATTCACGACCTTAATTTTTTCAACATTTTAGAAAAAAATCAAGGCTAACCCCTTGCCGAAAAAATTACATTTTCAACAATGTTTTCCAAACCCATCGATAGATACATCAAAAGAAAGGTCTGTTCAATACCTATCCACTGTTGAAGGCAAAAAGTATTTGTGACATCTGGTTCCTAGATATTTCAATTCAAAATTATTCGCATGATTTTCCACCCTACTACATTTGACTTGTTTTGGATGGTGATATTTCTGCAACAAAGCCCCGCAAAAATCTGCGGCTACCAGTTCTCGAAAGGGATTTCACAGACCTTTCCACTGGTGTACAACTTGTTGTACAATTTACGACTTTAATTTTTTCAACATTTTAGAAAAAAATCAAGGCTAACCCCTTGCCGAAAAAAATTATATTTTCAGCAAAGTTTCCCAAACCCATCGATAGATACATCAAAAGAAAGGTCTGTTCAATACCTATCCACTGTTGAAGGCAAAAAGTATTTGTGACATCTAGTTCTTGAGATATTTCAATTCAAAATTATTCACATGATTTTCCACCCAACTGCATTTGACTTCTTTTGGATGGTCATATCTCCGCAACCAAACCCCGCAAAAATCTGCGGCTACCAGTTCTCGAAAGGGACTTCACAGACCTTTCCACTTGTGTACAACTTGTTGTGCAATTCACGACCTTAATTTTTTCAACATTTTAGAAAAAAATCAAGGCTAACCCCTTGCCGAAAAAAATTACATTTTCAGCAATGTTTCCCAAACCCATCGATAGATACATCAAAAGAAAGGTCTGTTCAATACCTATCCACTGCTGAAGGCAAAAAGTATTTGTGACATCTAGTTCTTGAGATATTTCAATTCAAAATTATTCACATGATTTTCCACCCAACTGCATTTGACTTCTTTTGGATGGTCATATCTCCGCAACCAAACCCCGCAAAAATCTGCGGCTACCAGTTCTCGAAAGGGACTTCACAGACCTTTCCACTTGTGTACAACTTGTTGTGCAATTCACGACCTTAATTTATTCAACATTTTAGAAAAAAATCAAGGCTAACCCCTTGCCGAAAAAATTACATTTTCAACAATGTTTTCCAAACCCATCGATAGATACATCAAAAGAAAGGTCTGTTCAATACCTATCCACTGTTGAAGGCAAAAAGTATTTGTGACATCTGGTTCCTAGATATTTCAATTCAAAATTATTCGCATGATTTTCCACCCTACTACATTTGACTTGTTTTGGATGGTGATATTTCTGCAACAAAGCCCCGCAAAAATCTGCGGCTACCAGTTCTCGAAAGGGATTTCACAGACCTTTCCACTGGTGTACAACTTGTTGTACAATTTACGACTTTAATTTTTTCAACATTTTAGAAAAAAATCAAGGCTAACCCCTTGCCGAAAAAAATTATATTTTCAGCAAAGTTTCCCAAACCCATCGATAGATACATCAAAAGAAAGGTCTGTTCAATACCTATCCACTGTTGAAGGCAAAAAGTATTTGTGACATCTAGTTCTTGAGATATTTCAATTCAAAATTATTCACATGATTTTCCACCCAACTGCATTTGACTTCTTTTGGATGGTCATATCTCCGCAACCAAACCCCGCAAAAATCTGCGGCTACCAGTTCTCGAAAGGGACTTCACAGACCTTTCCACTTGTGTACAACTTGTTGTGCAATTCACGACCTTAATTTTTTCAACATTTTAGAAAAAAATCAAGGCTAACCCCTTGCCGAAAAAAATTATATTTTCAGCAAAGTTTCCCAAACCCATCGATAGATACATCAAAAGAAAGGTCTGTTCAATACCTATCCACTGTTGAAGGAAAAAAGTATTTGTGACATCTAGTTCTTGAGATATTTCAATTCAAAATTATTCACATGATTTTCCACCCAACTGCATTTGACTTCTTTTGGATGGTCATATCTCCGCAACCAAACCCCGCAAAAATCTGCGGCTACCAGTTCTCGAAAGGGACTTCACAGACCTTTCCACTTGTGTACAACTTGTTGTGCAATTCACGACCTTAATTTTTTCAACATTTTAGAAAAAAATCAAGGCTAACCCCTTGCCGAAAAAAATTACATTTTCAGCAATGTTTCCCAAACCCATCGATAGATACATCAAAAGAAAGGTCTGTTCAATACCTATCCACTGCTGAAGGCAAAAAGTATTTGTGACATCTAGTTCTTGAGATATTTCAATTCAAAATTATTCACATGATTTTCCACCCAACTGCATTTGACTTCTTTTGGATGGTCATATCTCCGCAACCAAACCCCGCAAAAATCTGCGGCTACCAGTTCTCGAAAGGGACTTCACAGACCTTTCCACTTGTGTACAACTTGTTGTGCAATTCACGACCTTAATTTTTTCAACATTTTAGAAAAAAATCAAGGCTAACCCCTTGCCGAAAAAAATTACATTTTCAGCAATGTTTCCCAAACCCATCGATAGATACATCAAAAGAAAGGTCTGTTCAATACCTATCCACTGCTGAAGGCAAAAAGTATCTGTGACATCTAGTTCATGAGATATTTCAATTCAAAATTATTCACATGATTTTCCACCCAACTGCATTTGACTCGTTTTGGATGGTGATATCTCCGCAACCAAACCCCGCAAAAATCTGCGGCTACCATTTCTCGAAAGGGATTTCACAGACCTTTCTACTTGTGTACAACTTGTTGTGCAATTCACGACTTTAATTTTTTCAACATTTTAGAAAAAAATCAAGGCTAACCCCTTGCCGAAAAAAATTATATTTTCAGCAAAGTTTCCCAAACCCATCGATAGATACATCAAAAGAAAGGTCTGTTCAATACCTATCCACTGTTGAAGGCAAAAAGTATTTGTGACATCTAGTTCTTGAGATATTTCAATTCAAAATTATTCACATGATTTTCCACCCAACTGCATTTGACTTCTTTTGGATGGTCATATCTCCGCAACCAAACCCCGCAAAAATCTGCGGCTACCAGTTCTCGAAAGGGACTTCACAGACCTTTCCACTTGTGTACAACTTGTTGTGCAATTCACGACCTTAATTTTTTCAACATTTTAGAAAAAAATCAAGGCTAACCCCTTGCCGAAAAAAATTACATTTTCAGCAATGTTTCCCAAACCCATCGATAGATACATCAAAAGAAAGGTCTGTTCAATACCTATCCACTGCTGAAGGCAAAAAGTATCTGTGACATCTAGTTCATGAGATATTGCAATTCAAAATTATTCACATGATTTTCCACCCAACTGCATTTGACTCGTTTTGGATGGTGATATCTCCGCAACCAAAAACCAGTTCTCGAAAGGGATTTCACAGACCTTTCCACTTGTGTACAACTTGTTGTGCAATTCACGACCTTAATTTTTTCAACATTTTAGAAAAAAATCAAGGCTAACCCCTAGCCGAAAAAAATTACATTTTCAACAATGTTTTCCAAACCCATCGATAGATACATCAAAAGAAAGGTCTCTTCAATACCTATCCACAACTGAAGAGAAAACGTATCTGTGACATCTGGTTCCTGAGATATTTCAATTCAAAATTATTCGCATGATTTTCCACCCTACTGCATTTGACTCGTTTTGGATGGTGATATCTCCGCAACCAAACCCCGCAAAAATCTGCGGCTACCAGTTCTCGAAAGGGATTTCACAGACCTTTCCACTTGTGTACAACTTGTTGTGCAATTCACGACCTTAATTTTTTCAACATCTTAGAAAAAAATCAAGGCAAAAAATTACATTTTCAACAATGTTTCCCAAACCCATCGATAGATACATCAAATGAAAGGTCTGTTCAATACCTATCCACAGCTGAAGACAAAAAGGATCTGTGACATCTGGTTCTTGAGATATTTCAATTCAAAATTATTCACATGATTTTCCACCCAACTGCATTTGACTCGTTTTGGATGGTGATATCTCCGCAACCAAACCCCGCAAAAATCTGCGGCTGCCAGTCCTCGAAAGGGATTTCACAGACCTTTCCACTGGTGTACAACTTGTTGTACAATTCACGACTTTAATTTTTTCAACATTTTAGAAAAAAATCAAGGCTAACCCCTTGCCGAAAAAAATTACATTTTCAACAATGTTTCCCAAACCCATCGATAGATACATCAAATGAAAGGTCTGTTCAATACCTATCCACAGCTGAAGACAAAAAGGATCTGTGACATCTGGTTCTTGAGATATTTCAATTCACAATTATTCGCATGATTTTCCACCCTACTGCATTTGACTCGTTTTGGATGGTGATATCTCCGCAACCAAACCCCGCAAAAATCTGCGGCTACCAGTTCTCGAAAGGGATTTCACAGACCTTTCCACTTGTGTACAACTTGTTGTGCAATTCACGACCTTAATTTTTTCAACATCTTAGAAAAAAATTAAGGCAAAAAATTACATTTTCAACAATGTTTCCCAAACCCATCGATAGATACATCAAATGAAAGGTCTGTTCAATACCTATCCACAGCTGAAGATAAAAAGGATCTGTGACATCTGGTTCTTGAGATATTTCAATTCAAAATTATTCACATGATTTTCCACCCAACTGCATTTGACTCGTTTTGGATGGTGATATCTCCGCAACCAAACCCCGCAAAAATCTGCGGCTGCCAGTCCTCGAAAGGGATTTCACAGACCTTTCCACTGGTGTACAACTTGTTGTACAATTCACGACTTTAATTTTTTCAACATTTTAGAAAAAAATCAAGGCTAACCCCTTGCCGAAAAAAATTACATTTTCAACAATGTTTCCCAAACCCATCGATATATACATCAAAAGAAACGTCTCTTCAATACCTATCCACAACTGAAGACAAAACGTATCTGTGACATCTGGTTCCTGAGATATTTCAATTCAAAATTATTCGCATGATTTTCCACCCTACTACATTTGACTTGTTTTGGATGGTGATATTTCTGCAACAAAGCCCCGCAAAAATCTGCGGCTGCCTGTCCTCGAAAGGGATTTCACAGACCTCTCCACAGGTGTACAACTTGTTGTACAATTCACGACTTTAATTTTTTCAACATTTTAGACAAAAATCAAGGCTAACCCCTTGGCGGAAAAAATCACATTTTCAACAATGTTTCCCAAACCCATCGATAGATACATCAAAAGAAAGGTCTGTTCAATACCTAAACACAGCTGAAGACAAAAAGGATCTGTGACATCTGGTTCTTGAGATATTTCAATTCAAAATTATTCACATGATTTTCCACCCAACTGCATTTGACTCGTTTTGCATGGTGATATCTCCGCAACCAAACCCCGCAAAAATCTGCGGCTACCAGTTCTCGAAAGGGATGTCACAGACCTTTTCACTTGTGTACAACTTGTTGTGCAATTCACGACCTTAATTTTTTCAACATTTTAGAAAAAAATCAAGGCTAACCCCTTGACGAAAAAAATTACATTTTCAGCAATGTTTCCCAAACCCATCGATAGATACATCGAAAGAAAGGTCTGTTCAATACCTATCCACTGCTGAAGGCAAAAAGTATCTGTGACATCTAGTTCATGAGATATTTCAATTAAAAATTATTCACATGATTTTCCACCCAACTGCATTTGACTCGTTTTGGATGGTGATATCTCCGCAACCAAACCCCGCAAAAATCTGCGGCTACCAGTTCTCGAAAGGGGCTTCACAGACCTTTCCACTGGTGTACAACTTGTTGTACAATTCACGACTTTAATTTTTTCAACATTTTAGACAAAAATCAAGGCTAACCCCTTGCCGAAAAAAATTACATTTTTAACAATGTTTCCCAAACCCACCTATAGATACATCAAAAGAAAGGTCTTTTCAAGACCTATCCACAACTGAAGGCAAAAAGTATCTGTGACATCTAGTTCATGAGATATTTCAATTCAAAATTATTCACATGATTTTCCACCCAACTGCATTTGACTCGCTTTGGATGGTGATATCTCCGCAACCAAACCCCGCAAAAATCTGCGGCTACCAGTTCTCGAAAGGGATGTCACAGACCTTTCCACTTGTGTACAACTTGTTGTGCAATTCACGACCTTAATTTTTTCAACATTTTAGAAAAAAATCAAGGCTAACCCCGTGCCGAAAAAAAATTACATTTTCAACAATGTTTCCCAAACCCATCGATAGATACATCAAAAGAAAGGTCTGTTCAATACCTATCCACAGCTGAAGACAAAAAGGATCTTTGACATCTGGTTCTTGAGATATTTCAATTCAGAATTATTCACAAGATTTTCCACCCAACTGCATTTGACTCGTTTTGGATGGTGATATCTCCGCAACCAAACCCCGCAAAAATCTGCGGCTACCAGTTCTCGAAAGGGATTTCACAGACCTTTCTACTTGTGTACAACTTGTTGTGCAATTCACGACCTTAATTTTTTCAACATTTTAGAAAAAAATCAAGGCTAACCCCTTGCCGAAAAAAATTACATTTTCAGCAATGTTTCCCAAACCCATCGATAGATACATCAAAAGAAAGGTCTCTTCAATACCTATCCACAACTTAAGACAAAACGTATCTGTGACATCTGGTTCCTGAGATATTTCAATTCACAATTATTCGCATGATTTTCCACCCTACTACATTTGACTTGTTTTGGATGGTGATATTTCTGCAACAAAGCCCTGCAAAAATCTGCGGCTGCCAGTCCTCGAAAGGGATTTCACAGACCTTTCCACTGGTGTACAACTTGTTGTACAATTCACGACTTTAATTTTTTCAACATTTTAGACAAAAATCAAGGCTAACCCCTTGCCGAAAAAAATTACATTTTCAACAATGTTTCCCAAACCCATCGATAGATACATCGAAAGAAAGGTCTCTTCAATACCTATCCACAGCTAAAGACAAAAAGGATCTGTGACATCTGGTTCTTGAGATATTTCAATTCAAAATTATTCACATGATTTTCCACCCAACTGCATTTGACTCGTTTTGGATGGTGATATCTCCGCAACCAAACCCCACACAAATCTGCTGCTACCAGTTCTCGAAAGGGATTTCACAGACCCGCAACTTTCCACTTGTGTACAACTTGTTGTGCAATTCACGACTTTAATTTTTTCAACATTTTAGAAAAAAATCAAGGCTAACCCCGTGCCGAAAAAAAATTACATTTTCAACAATGTTTCCCAAACCCATCGATAGATACATCAAAAGAAAGGTCTGTTCAATACCTATCCACAGCTGAAGACAAAAAGGATCTTTGACATCTGGTTCTTGAGATATTTCAATTCAGAATTATTCACAAGATTTTCCACCCAACTGCATTTGACTCGTTTTGGATGGTGATATCTCCGCAACCAAACCCCGCAAAAATCTGCGGCTACCAGTTCTCGAAAGGGATTTCACAGACCTTTCCACTTGTGTACAACTTGTTGTGCAATTCACGACCTTAATTTTTTCAACATTTTAGAAAAAAATCAAGGCTAACCCCTTGCCGAAAAAAATTACATTTTCAGGAATGTTTCCCAAACCCATCTCTACATACATCAAAAGAAAGGTCTCTTCAATACCTATCCACAGCTGAAGACAAAGAGGATCTGTGACATCTGGTTCTTGAGATATTTCAATTCAAAATTATTCACATGATTTTCCACCCAACTGCATTTGAATCGTTTTGGATGGTGATATCTCCGCAACCAAACCCCGCAAAAATCTGCGGCTACCAGTTCTCGAAAGGGATTTCACAGACCCGCAACTTTCCACTTGTGTACAACTTGTTGTGCAATTCACGACTTTAATTTTTTCAACATTTTAGAAAAAAATCAAGGCTAACCCCGTGCCGAAAAAAAATTACATTTTCAACAATGTTTCCCAAACTCATCGATAGATACATCAAAAGAAAGGTCTGTTCAATACCTATCCACAGCTGAAGACAAAAAGGATCTTTGACATCTGGTTCTTGAGATATTTCAATTCAGAATTATTCACAAGATTTTCCACCCAACTGCATTTGACTCGTTTTGGATGGTGATATCTCCGCAACCAAACCCCGCAAAAATCTGCGGCTACCAGTTCTCGAAAGGGATTTCACAGACCTTTCCACTTGTGTACAACTTGTTGTGCAATTCACGACCTTAATTTTTTCAACATTTTAGAAAAAAATCAAGGCTAACCCCTTGCCGAAAAAAATTACATTTTCAGCAATGTTTCCCAAACCCATCGATAGATACATCAAAAGAAAGGTCTCTTCAATACCTATCCACAACTTAAGACAAAACGTATCTGTGACATCTGGTTCCTGAGATATTTCAATTCAAAATTATTCACATGATTTTCCACCCAACTGCATTTGACTCGTTTTGGATGGTCATATCTCCGCAACCAAACCCCGCAAAAATCTGCGGCTACCAGTTCTCGAAAGGGACTTCACAGACCTTTCCACTGGTGTACAACTTGTTGTACAATTCACGACTTTAATTTGTTCAACATTTTAGACAAAAATCAAGGCTAACCCCTTGCCGAAAAAAATTACATTTTCAACAATGTTTCCCAAACCCGTCGATAGATACATCAAAAGAAAGGTCAGTTCAATACCTATCCACTGCTGAAGGCAAAAAGTATCTGTGACATCTAGTTCATGAGATATTTCAATTCAAAATTATTCACATGATTTTCCACCCAACTGCATTTGACTCGTTTTGGATGGTGATATCTCCGCAACCAAACCCCGCAAAAATCTGCGGCTGCTAGTCCTCGAAAGGGATTTCACAGACCTTTCCACTGGTGTACAACTTGTTGTACAATTCACGACTTTAATTTTTTCAACATTTTAGACAAAAATCAAGGCTAACCCCGTGCCGAAAAAAAATTACATTTTCAACAATGTTTCCCAAGCCCATCGATAGATACATCAAAAGAAAGGTCTGTTCAATACCTATGCACTTCTGAAGGCAAAAAGTATCTGTGACATCTAGTTCATGAGATATTTCAATTCAAAATTATTCGCATGATTTTCCACCCTACTACATTTGACCCGTTTTGGATGGTGATATCTCCGCAACCAAATCCCGCAAAAATCTGCGGCTACCAGTTCTCGAAAGGGATTTCACAGACCTTTGCACTTGTGTACAACTTGTTGTGCAATTCACGACTTTAATTTTTTCAACATTTTAGAAAAAAATCAAGGCTAACCCCTTGCCGAAAAAAAATTACATTTTCAACAATGTTTCCCAAACCCATCGATAGATACATCAAAAGAAAGGTCTGTTCAATACCTAAACACAGCTGAAGACAAAAAGGATCTGTGACATCTGGTTCCTGAGATATTTCAATTCAAAATTATTCGCATGATTTTCCACCCTACTACATTTGACTTATTTTGGATGGTGATATTTCTGCAACAAAGCCCCGCAAAAATCTGCGGCTGCCAGTCCTCGAAAGGGATTACACAGAACTTTCCACTGGTGTACAACTTGTTGTTCAATTCACGACTTTAATTTTTTCAACATTTTAGAAAAAAATCAAGGCTAACCCCGTGCCGAAAAAAAAATACATTTTCAACAATGTTTCCCAAACCCATCGATAGATACATCGAAAGAAAGGTCTGTTCAATACCTATCCACTGCTGAAGGCAAAAAGTATCTGTGACATCTAGTTCATGAGATATTTCAATTCAAAATTATTCACATGATTCTCCACCCAACTGCATTTGACTCGTTTTGGATGGTGATATCTCCGCAACCAAACCCCGCAAAAATCTGCGGCTACCAGTTCTCGAAAGGGACTTCACAGACCTTTCCACTGGTGTACAACTTGTTGTACAATTCACGACTTTAATTTTTTCAACATTTTAGAAAAAAATCAAGGCTAACCCCGTGCCGAAAAAAAATTACATTTTCAACAATGTTTCCCAAACCCATCGATAGATACATCAAAAGAAAGGTCTGTTCAATACCTATCCACAGCTGAAGACAAAAAGGATCTTTGACATCTGGTTCTTGAGATATTTCAATTCAAAATTATTCACAAGATTTTCCACCCAACTGCATTTGACTTATTTTGGATGGTGATATTTCTGCAACCAAACCCCGCAAAAATCTGCGGCTGCCAGTACTCGAAAGGGATTACACAGAACTTTCCACTGGTGTACAACTTGTTGTTCAATTCACGACTTAATTTTTTCAACATTTTAGAAAAAAATCAAGGCTAACCCCGTGCCGAAAAAAAAATACATTTTCAACAATGTTTCCCAAACCCATCGATAGATACATCGAAAGAAAGGTCTGTTCAATACCTATCCACTGCTGAAGGCAAAAAGTATCTGTGACATCTAGTTCATGAGATATTTCAATTCAAAATTATTCACATGATTTTCCACCCAACTGCATTTGACTCGTTTTGGATGGTGATATCTCCGCAACCAAACCCCGCAAAAATCTGCGGCTGCTAGTCCTCGAAAGGGATTTCACAGACCTTTCCACTGGTGTACAACTTGTTGTACAATTCACGACTTTAATTTTTTCAACATTTTAGACAAAAATCAAGGCTAACCCCGTGCCGAAAAAAAATTACATTTTCAACAATGTTTCCCAAACCCATCGATAGATACATCAAAAGAAAGGTCTGTTCAATACCTATGCACTTCTGAAGGCAAAAAGTATCTGTGACATCTAGTTCATGAGATATTTCAATTCAAAATTATTCGCATGATTTTCCACCCTACTACATTTGACCCGTTTTGGATGGTGATATCTCCGCAACCAAATCCCGCAAAAATCTGCGGCTACCAGTTCTCGAAAGGGATTTCACAGACCTTTGCACTTGTGTACAACTTGTTGTGCAATTCACGACTTTAATTTTTTCAACATTTTAGAAAAAAATCAAGGCTAACCCCGTGCCGAAAAAAAATTACATTTTCAACAATGTTTCCCAAACCCATCGATAGATACATAAAAAGAAAGGTCTGTTCAATACCTATCCACAGCTGAAGACAAAAAGTATCTGTGACATCTGGTTCTTGAGATATTTCAATTCAAAATTATTCACATGATTTTCCACCCAACTGCATTTGACTCGTTTTGGATGGTGATATCTCCGCAACCAAACCCCGCAAAAATCTGCGGCTACCAGTTCTCGAAAGGGATGTCACAGACCTTTCCACTTGTGTACAACTTGTTGTGCAATTCCCAACCTTAATTTTTTCAACATTTTAGAAAAAAATCAAGGCTAACCCCTTGCCGAAAAAAATTACATCTTCAGCAATGTTTCCCAAACCCATCGATAGATACATCGAAAGAAAGGTCTGTTCAATACCTATCCACTGCTGAAGGCAAAAAGTATCTGTGACATCTAGTTCATGAAATATTTCAATTCAAAATTATTCACATGATTTTCCACCCAACTGCATTTGACTCGTTTTGGATGGTGATATCTCCGCAACCAAACCCCGCAAAAATCTGCGGCTACCAGTTCTCGAAAGGGATTTCACAGACCTTTGCACTTGTGTACAACCTGTTGTGCAATTCACGACCTTAATTTTTTCAACATTTTAGAAAAAAATCGAGGCTAACCCCTTGCCGAAAAAAATTACATTTTCAACAATGTTTCCCAAACCCATCGATAGATACATCAAAAGAAAGGTCTGTTCAATACCTATCCACAGCTGAAGACAAAAAGGATCTGTGACATCTGGTTCTTGAGATATTCCAATTCAAAATTATTCACATGATTTTCCACCCAACTGCATTTGACTCGTTTTGGATGGTGATATTTCCCAACCAAACCCCGCAAAAATCTGCGACTACCAGTTCTCGAAAGGGATTTCACAGACCTTTCCACTTGTGTACAACTTGTTGTGCAATTCACGACCTTATTTTTTCAACATTTTAGAAAAAAATCAAGGCTAACCCCTTGCCGAAAAAAATTACATTTTCAACAATGTTTTCCAAACCCATCGATAGATACATCAAAAGAAAGGTCTCTTCAATTCCTATCCACAACTGAAGACAAAACGTATCTGTGACATCTGGTTCCTGAGATATTTCAATTCAAAATTATTCACATGATTTTCCACCCAACTGCATTTGACTTGTTTTGGATGGTGATATTTCTGCAACAAAGCCCCGCAAAAATCTGCGGCTGCCAGTGCTCGAAAGGGATTTCACAGACCTTTCCACTGGTGTACAACTTGTTGTACAATTCACGACTTTAATTTTTTCAACATTTTAGACAAAAATCAAGGGTAACCCCTTGCCGAAAAAAATTACATTTTCAACAATGTTTCCCAAACCCATCTATAGATACATCAAAAGAAAGGTCTGTTCAATACCTATCCACTGCTGAAGGCAAAAAGTATCTGCGACATCTAGTTCATGAGATATTTCAATTCAAAATTATTCACATGATTTTCCACCCAACTGCATTTGACTCGTTTTGGTTGGTGATATCTCCGCAACCAAACCCCGCAAAAATCTGCGGCTACCAGTTCTCGAAAGGGATTTCACAGACCTTTCCACTGGTGTACAACTTGTTGTACAATTCACGACTTTAATTTTTGCAACATTTTAGACAAAAATCAAGGCTAACCCCTTGCCGAAAAAAATTACATTTTCAACAATGTTTTCCAAACCCATCGATAGATACATCAAAAGAAAGGTCTGTTCAAAACCTATCCACAACTGAAGACAAAACGTGTCTGTGACATCTGGTTCCTGAGATATTTCAATTCAAAATTATTCGCTTGATTTTCCACCCTACTACATTTGACTTGTTTTGGATGGTGATATTTCTGCAACAAAGCCCCGCAAAAATCTGCGGCTGCCAGTCCTCGAAAGGGATTTCACAGACCTTTCCACTGGTGTATAACTTGTTGTGCAATTCACGACCTTAATTTTTTCAACATTTTAGAAAAAAATCAAGGCTAACCCCTTGCCGAAAAAAATTACATTTTCAACAATGTTTCCCAAACCCATCTATAGATACATCAAAAGAAAGGTCTGTTCAATACCTATCCACTGCTGAAGGCAAAAAGTATCTGCGACATCTAGTTCATGAGATATTTCAATTCAAAATTATTCACATGATTTTCCACCCAACTGCATTTGACTCGTTTTGGTTGGTGATATCTCCGCAACCAAACCCCGCAAAAATCTGCGGCTGCCAGTCCTCGAAAGGGATTTCACAGACCTTTGCACTTGTGTACAACTTGTTGTGCAATTCACGACCTTAATTTTTTCAACATTTAAAAAAAATCTAAGCTAACCCCTTGCCGAAAAAAATTACATTTTCAACAATGTTTTCCAAACCCATCGATAGATACATCAAAAGAAAGGTCTCTTCAATTCCTATCCACAACTGAAGACAAAACGTATCTGTGACATCTGGTTCCTGAGATATTTCAATTCAAAATTATTCACATGATTTTCCACCCAACTGCATTTGACTCGTTTTGGATGGTAAAATCTCCGCAACCAAACCTCGCAAAAATCTGCGGCTGCCAGTCCTCGAAAGGGATTTCACAGACCTTTGCACTTGTGTACAACTTGTTGTGCAATTCACGACCTTAATTTTTTCAACATTTTAGAAAAAAATCAAGGCTAACCCCTTGCCGAAAAAAAATTACATTTTCAACAATGTTTTCCAAACCCATCGATAGATACATCAAAAGAAAGGTCTCTTCAATACCTATCCACAGCTGAAGACAAAAAGGATCTGTGACATCTGGTTCTTGAGATATTTCAATTCAAAATTATTCACATGATTTTCCACCCTACTGCATTTGACTCGTTTTGAATGGTGATATCTCCGCAACCAAACCCCGAAAAAATCTGCGGCTACCAGTTCTCGAAAGGGATTTCACAGACCTTTCTACTTGTGTATAACTTGTTGTGCAATTCACGACCTTAATTTTTTCAACATTTTAGAAAAAAATCAAGGCTAACCCCTTGCCGAAAAAAATTACATTTTCAACAATGTTTCCCAAACCCATCGATAGATACATCAAAAGAAAGGTCTGTTCAATACCTATCCACAGCTGAAGACCAAAAAGGATCTGTGACATCTGGTTCTTGAGATATTTCAATTCAAAATTATTCACATGATTTTCCACCCAACTGCATTTGACTCGTTTTGGATGGTGATATCTCCGCAACCAAACCCCGAAAAAATCTGCGGCTACCAGTTCTCGAAAGGGATTTCTCAGACCTTTCTACTTGTGTATAACTTGTTGTGCAATTCACGACCTTAATTTTTTCAACATTTTAGAAAAAAATCAAGGCTAACCCCTTGCCGAAAAAAATTACATTTTCAACAATGTTTCCCAAACCCATCGATAGATACATCAAAAGAAAGGTCTGTTCAATACCTATCCACTGCTGAAGGCAAAAAGTATCTGTGACATCTAGTTCATGAGATATTTCAATTCAAAATTATTCGCATGATTTTCCACCCTACTACATTTGACTTGTTTTGGATGGTGATATTTCTGCAACAAAGCCCCGCAAAAATCTGCGGCTGTAAGTCCTCGAAAGGGATTTCACAGACCTTTCCACTGGTGTACAACTTGTTGTTCAATTCACGACTTTAATTTTTTCAACATTTTAGACAAAAATCAAGGCTAACCCCTTGCCGAAAAAAATTACATTTTCAACAATGTTTTCAAGCCCATCGATAGATACATCAAAAGAAAGGTCTCTTCAATTCCTATCCACAACTGAAGACAAAACTTATCTGTGACATCTGGTTCCTGAGATATTTCAATTCAAAATTATTCGCATGATTTTCTATCCTACTACATTTGACTTGTTTTGGATGGTGATATTTCTGCAACAAAGCCCCGCAAAAATCTGCGGCTGCCAGTCCTGGAAAGGGATTTCACAGACCTTTCCACTGGTGTACAACTTGTTGTACAATTCACGACTTTAATTTTTTCAACATTTTAGACAAAAATCAAGGCTAACCCCTTGCCGAAAAAAATTACATTTTCAGCAATGTTTCCCAAACCCATCGATAGATACATCAAAAGAAAGGTCTGTTCAATACCTATCCACAGATGAAGACAAAAAGGATCTATGACATCTGGTTCTTGAGATATTTCAATTCAAAATTATTCACATGATTTTCCACCCAACTGCATTTGACTCGTTTTGGATCGTGATATCTCCGCAACCAAACCCCGCAAAAATCTGCGGCTACCAGTCCTCGAAAGGGATTTCACAGACCTTTGCATTTGTGTACAACTTATTGTGCAGTTCACGACCTTAATTTTTTCAACATTTTAGAAAAAAATCAAGGCTAACCCCTTGCCGAAAAAAATTACATTTTCAGCAATGTTTCCCAAACCCATCGATAGATACATCAAAAGAAAGGTCTGTTCAATACCTATCCACAGATGAAGACAAAAAGGATCTATGACATCTGGTTCTTGAGATATTTCAATTCAAAATTATTCACATGATTTTCCACCCAACTGCATTTGACTCGTTTTGGATCGTGATATCTCCGCAACCAAACCCCGCAAAAATCTGCGGCTGCCAGTCCTCGAAAGGGATTTCACAGACCTTTGCATTTGTGTACAACTTATTGTGCAGTTCACGACCTTAATTTTTTCAACATTTTAGAAAAAAATCAAGGCTAACCCCTTGCCGAAAAAAATTACATTTTCAGCAATGTTTCCCAAACCCATCGATAGATACATCAAAAGAAAGGTCTGTTCAATACCTATCCACAGATGAAGACAAAAAGGATCTATGACATCTGGTTCTTGAGATATTTCAATTCAAAATTATTCACATGATTTTCCACCCAACTGCATTTGACTCGTTTTGGATCGTGATATCTCCGCAACCAAACCCCGCAAAAATCTGCGGCTACCAGTTCTCGAAAGGGTTTTCACAGACCTTTCCACTTGTGTACAACTTGTTGTGCAATTCACGACCTTAATTTTTTCAACATTTTAGAAAAAAATCAAGGCTAACCCCTTGCCGAAAAATATTACATTTTCAACAATGTTTTCCAAACCCATCTATAGAAACATCAAAAGAAAGGTCTGTTCAATACCTATCCACTGCTGAAGGCAAAAAGTATCTGTGACATCTAGTTCATGAGATATTTCAATTCAAAATTATTCACATGATTTTCCACCCAACTGCATTTGACTCGTTTTGGATGGTGACATCTCCGCAACCAAACCCCGCAAAAATCTGCGGCTACCAGTTCTCGAAAGGGACTTCACAGACCTTTCCACTGGTGTACAACTTGTTGTACAATTCACGACTTTAATTTTTTCAACATTCCCTTGCCGAAAAAAATTACATTTTCAACAATGTTTCCCAAACCCATCGATAGATACATCAAAAGAAAGGTCTGTTCAATACCTATCCACAACTGAAGACAAAAAGGATCTGTGACATCTGGTTCTTGAGATATTTCAATTCAAAATTATTCACATGATTTTCCATCCAACTGCATTTGACTCGCTTTGGATGGTGATATCTCCGCAACCAAAACCCGCAAAAATCTGCGGCTACCAGTTCTCGAAAGGGACCTCACAGACCTTTCCACTGGTGTACAACTTGTTGTACAATTCACGACTTTAATTTTTTCAACATTCCCTTGCCGAAAAAAATTACATTTTCAACAATGTTTCCCAAACCCATCGATACATACATCAATACCTATCCACTGCTGAAGGCAAAAATTATCTGTGACATCTAGTTCATGAGATATTTCAATTCAAAATTATTCACATGATTTTCCACCCAACTGCATTTGACTCGTTTTGGATGGTGATGTTTCCCAACCAAACCCCGAAAAAATCTGCGGCTACCAGTTCTCGAAAGGGATTTAGCAGACCTTTCCACTTCTGTACAACTTGTTGTGCAATTCACGACCTTAATTTTTTCAACATTTTAGAAAAAAATCAAGGCTAACCCCTTGCCGAAAAATATTACATTTTCAACAATGTTTCCCAAACCCATCGATAGATACATCAAAAGAAAGGTCTGTTCAATACCTATCCACAACTGAAGACAAAACGTATCTGTGACATCTGGTTCCTGAGATATTTCAATTCAAAATTATTCGCATGATTTTCCACCCTTCTACATTTGACTTGTTTTGGATGGTGATATTTCTGCAACAAAGCCCCGCAAAAATCTGCGGCTACCAGTTCTCGAAAGGGACTTCACAGACCTTTCCACTGGTGTACAACTTGTTGTACAATTCGCAACTTTAATTTTTTCAACATTCCCTTGCCGAAAAAAATTAAATTTTCAACAATGTTTCCCAAACCCATCTATAGATACATCAAAAGAAAGGTCTGTTCAATACCTATCCACTGCTGAAGGCAAAAAGTATCTGTGACATCTGGTTCCTGAGATATTTCAATTCAAAATTATTCGCATGATTTTCCACCCTACTACATTTGACTTGTTTTGGATGGTGATATTTCTGCAACAAAGCCCCGCAAAAATCTGCGGCTACCAGTTCTCGAAAGGGATTTCACAGACCTTTCCACTTCTGTACAACTTGTTGTGCAATTCACGACCTTAATTTTTTCAACATTTTAGAAAAAAATCAAGGCTAACCCCTTGCCGAAAAATATTACATTTTCAACAATGTTTCCCAAACACATCTATAGATACATCAAAAGAAAGGTCTGTTCAATACCTATCCACTGCTGAAGGCAAAAAGTATCTGTGACATCTAGTTCATGAGATATTTCAATTCAAAATTATTCACATGATTTTCCACCCAACTGCATTTGACTCGTTTTGGATGGTGATATCTCCGCAACCAAACCCCGCAAAAATCTGCGGCTACCAGTTCTCGAAAGGGACTTCACAGACCTTTCCACTGGTGTACAACTTGTTGTACAATTCGCGACTTTAATTTTTTCAACATTCCCTTGCCGAAAAAAATTAAATTTTCAACAATGTTTCCCAAACCCATCTATAGATACATCAAAAGAAAGGTCTGTTCAATACCTATCCACTGCTGAAGGCAAAAAGTATCTGTGACATCTGGTTCCTGAGATATTTCAATTCAAAATTATTCGCATGATTTTCCACCCTACTACATTTGACTTGTTTTGGATGGTGATATTTCTGCAGAAAAGCCCCGCAAAAATCTGCGGCTGCCAGTCCTCGAAAGGGATTTCACAGACCTTTCCACTGGTGTACAACTTGTTGTACAATTCACGACTTTATTTTTTCAACATTTTAGACAAAAATCAAGGCTAACCCCTTGCCGAAAAAAATTACATTTTCAACAATGTTTCCCAAACCCATCTATAGATACATCAAAAGAAAGGTCTGTTCAATACCTATCCACTGCTGAAGGCAAAAAGTATCTGTGACATCTGGTTCCTGAGATATTTCAATTCAAAATTATTCGCATGATTTTCCACCCTACTACATTTGACTTGTTTTGGATGGTGATATCTCCGCAACCAAACCTCGCAAAAATCTGCGGCTACCAGTTCTCGAAAGGGACTTCACAGACCTTTCCACTGGTGTACAACTTGTTGTACAATTCACGACTTTAATTTTTTCAACATTCCCTTGCCGAAAAAAATTACATTTTCAACAATGTTTCCCAAACCCATCTATAGATACATCAAAAGAAAGGTCTGTTCAATACCTATCCACTGCTGAAGGCAAAAAGTATCTGTGACATCTGGTTCCTGAGATATTTCAATTCAAAATTATTCGCATGATTTTCCACCCTACTACATTTGACTTGTTTTGGATGGTGATATTTCTGCAACAAAGCCCCGCAAAAATCTGCGGCTACCAGTTCTCGAAAGGGATTTCACAGAACTTTCCACTTGTGTACAACTTGTTGTGCAATTCACGACCTTAATTTTTTCAACATTTTAGACAAAAATCAAGGCTAACCCCTTGCCGAAAAAAATTACATTTTCAGCAATGTTTCCCAAACCCATCGATAGATACATCAAAAGAAAGGACTGTTCAATACCTATCCACAACTGAAGACAAAAAGGATGTGTGACATCTGGTTCTTGAGATATTTCAATTCAAAATTATTCACATGATTTTCCACCCAACTGCATTTGACTCGCTTTGGATGGTGATATCTCCGCAACCAAACCCCGCAAAAATCTGCGGCTACCAGTTCTCGAAAGGGACCTCACAGACCTTTCCACTTGTGTACAACTTGTTGTGCAATTCACGACCTTAATTTTTTCAACATTTTAGAAAAAAATCAAGGCATTTTCAACAATGTTTCCCAAACTAATCGATAGATAGATCAAAAGAAAGGTCTCTTCAATACCTATCCACAACTGAAGACAAAACGTATCTGTGACATCTGGTTCCTGAGATATTTCAATTCAAAATTATTCGCATGATTTTCCACCCTACTACATTTGACTTGTTATGGATGGTGATATTTCTGCAACAAAGCCCCGCAAAAATCTGCGGCTGCCAGTCCTCGAAAGGGATTTCACAGACGTTTGCACTGGTGTACAACTTGTTGTACAATTCACGACTTTAATTTTTTCAACATTTTAGACAAAAATCAAGGCTAACCCCTTGCCGAAAAAAATTACATTTTCAACAATGTTTCCCAAACCCATCGATAGATACATCAAAAGAAAGGTCTGTTCAATACCTATCCACTGCTGAAGGCAAAAAGTATCTGTGACATCTAGTTCATGAGATATTTCAATTCAAAATTATTCACATGATTTTCCACCCAACTGCATTTGACTCGTTTTGGATGGTGATATCTCCGCAACCAAACCCCGCAAAAATCTGCGGCTACCAGTTCTCGAAAGGGATTTCACAGACCTTTCCACTTGTGTACAACTTGTTGTGTAATTAACGACCTTAATTTTTTCAACATTTTAGACAAAAATCAAGGCTAACCCCTTGCCGAAAAAAATTACATTTTCAGCAATGTTTCCCAAACCCATCGATAGATACATCAATACCTATCCACTGCTGAAGGCAAAAATTATCTGTGACATCTAGTTCATGAGATATTTCAATTCAAAATTATTCACATGATTTTCCACCCAACTGCATTTGACTCGTTTTGGATGGTGATATCTCCACAACCAAACCCCGCAAAAATCTGCGGCTTCCAGTTCTCGAAAGGGATTTCACAGACCTTGCCACTTGTGTACAACTTGTTGTGCAATTCACGACCTTAATTTTTTCAACATTTTAGAAAAAAATCAAGGCTAACCCCTTGCTGAAAAAAATTACATTTTCAACAATGTTTCCCAAACCCATCTATAGATACATCAAAAGAAAGGTCAGTTCAATACCTATCCACAACTGAAGACAAAACGTATCTGTGACATCTGGTTCCTGAGATATTTCAATTCAAAATTATTCGCATGATTTTCCACCCTACTACATTTGACTTGTTTTGGATGGTGATATTTTTGCAGCAAAGCCCCGCAAAAATCTGCGGCTGCCAGTCCTCGAAAGGGATTTCACAGACCTTTCCACTGGTGTACAACTTGTTGTACAATTCACGACTTTATTTTTTCAACATTTTAGACAAAAATCAAGGCTAACCCCTTGCCGAAAAAAATTACATTTTCAACAATGTTTCCCAAACCCATCTATAGATACATCAAAAGAAAGGTCTGTTCAATACCTATCCACTGCTGAAGGCAAAAAGTATCTGTGACATCTGGTTCCTGAGATATTTCAATTCAAAATTATTCGCATGATTTTCCACCCTACTACATTTGACTTGTTTTGGATGGTGATATCTCCGCAACCAAACCTCGCAAAAATCTGCGGCTACCAGTTCTCGAAAGGGACTTCACAGACCTTTCCACTGGTGTACAACTTGTTGTACAATTCACGACTTTAATTTTTTCAACATTCCCTTGCCGAAAAAAATTACATTTTCAACAATGTTTCCCAAACCCATCTATAGATACATCAAAAGAAAGGTCTGTTCAATACCTATCCACTGCTGAAGGCAAAAAGTATCTGTGACATCTGGTTCCTGAGATATTTCAATTCAAAATTATTCGCATGATTTTCCACCCTACTACATTTGACTTGTTTTGGATGGTGATATTTCTGCAACAAAGCCCCGCAAAAATCTGCGGCTACCAGTTCTCGAAAGGGATTTCACAGAACTTTCCACTTGTGTACAACTTGTTGTGCAATTCACGACCTTAATTTTTTCAACATTTTAGACAAAAATCAAGGCTAACCCCTTGCCGAAAAAAATTACATTTTCAGCAATGTTTCCCAAACCCATCGATAGATACATCAAAAGAAAGGTCTGTTCAATACCTATCCACAGCTGAAGACAAAAAGGATCTGTGACATCTGGTTCTTTAGATATTTCAATTCAAAATTATTCACATGATTTTCCACCCAACTGCATTTGACTCGTTTTGGATGGTCATATCTCCGCAACAAAACCCCGCAAAAATTTGCGGCTACCAGTTCTCGAAAGGGACTTCACAGACCTTTCCACTGGTGTACAACTTGTTGTACAATTCACGACTTTAATTTTTTCAACATTTTAGAAAAAAATCAAGGCTAACCCCTTGCCAAAAAAAATTACATTTTCAACAATGTTTCCCAAACCCATCGATAGATACATCAAATGAAAGGTCTGTTCAATACCTATCCACAGCTGAAGACAAAAAGGATCTGTGACATCTGGTTCCTGAGATATTTCAATTCAAAATTATTCGCATGATTTTCCACCCTACTACATTTGACTTGTTTTGGATGGTGATATTTCTGCAACAAAGCCCCGCAAAAATCTGCGGCTGCCAGTCCTCGAAAGGGATTTCACAGACGTTTGCACTGGTGTACAACTTGTTGTACAATTCACGACTTTATTTTTTCAACATTTTAGACAAAAATCAAGGCTAACCCCTTGCCGAAAAAAATTACATTTTCAACAATGTTTCCCAAACCCATCTATAGATACATCAAATGAAAGGTCTGTTCAATACCTATCCACAGCTGAAGACAAAAAGGATCTGTGACATCTGGTTCCTGAGATATTTCAATTCAAAATTATTCGCATGATTTTCCACCCTACTACATTTGACTTGTTTTGGATGGTGATATTTCTGCAACAAAGCCCCGCAAAAATCTGCGGCTGCCAGTCCTCGAAAGGGATTTCACAGACGTTTGCACTGGTGTACAACTTGTTGTACAATTCACGACTTTATTTTTTCAACATTTTAGACAAAAATCAAGGCTAACCCCTTGCCGAAAAAAATTACATTTTCAACAATGTTTCCCAAACCCATCTATAGATACATCAAAAGAAAGGTCTGTTCAATACCTATCCACTGCTGAAGGCAAAAAGTATCTGTGACATCTAGTTCTTGAGATATTTCAATTCAAAATTATTCGCATGATTTTCCACCCTACTACATTTGACTTGTTTTGGATGGTGATATCTCCACAACCAAACCCCGCAAAAATCTGCGGCTACCAGTTCTCGAAAGGGATTTCACAGACCTTTCCACTTGTGTACAACTTGTTGTGTAATTAACGACCTTAATTTTTTCAACATTTTAGACAAAAATCAAGGCTAACCCCTTGCCGAAAAAAATTACATTTTCAGCAATGTTTCCCAAACCCATCGATAGATACATCAATACCTATCCACTGCTGAAGGCAAAAATTATCTGTGACATCTAGTTCATGAGATATTTCAATTCAAAATTATTCACATGATTTTCCACCCAACTGCATTTGACTCGTTTTGGATGGTGATATCTCCACAACCAAACCCCGCAAAAATCTGCGGCTTCCAGTTCTCGAAAGGGATTTCACAGACCTTGCCACTTGTGTACAACTTGTTGTGCAATTCACGACCTTAATTTTTTCAACATTTTAGAAAAAAATCAAGGCTAACCCCTTGCTGAAAAAAATTACATTTTCAACAATGTTTCCCAAACCCATCTATAGATACATCAAAAGAAAGGTCAGTTCAATACCTATCCACAACTGAAGACAAAACGTATCTGTGACATCTGGTTCCTGAGATATTTCAATTCAAAATTATTCGCATGATTTTCCACCCTACTACATTTGACTTGTTTTGGATGGTGATATCTCCGCAACCAAACCTCGCAAAAATCTGCGGCTACCAGTTCTCGAAAGGGACTTCACAGACCTTTCCACTGGTGTACAACTTGTTGTACAATTCACGACTTTAATTTTTTCAACATTCCCTTGCCGAAAAAAATTACATTTTCAACAATGTTTCCCAAACCCATCTATAGATACATCAAAAGAAAGGTCTGTTCAATACCTATCCACTGCTGAAGGCAAAAAGTATCTGTGACATCTGGTTCCTGAGATATTTCAATTCAAAATTATTCGCATGATTTTCCACCCTACTACATTTGACTTGTTTTGGATGGTGATATTTCTGCAACAAAGCCCCGCAAAAATCTGCGGCTACCAGTTCTCGAAAGGGATTTCACAGAACTTTCCACTTGTGTACAACTTGTTGTGCAATTCACGACCTTAATTTTTTCAACATTTTAGACAAAAATCAAGGCTAACCCCTTGCCGAAAAAAATTACATTTTCAGCAATGTTTCCCAAACCCATCGATAGATACATCAAAAGAAAGGTCTGTTCAATACCTATCCACAGCTGAAGACAAAAAGGATCTGTGACATCTGGTTCTTTAGATATTTCAATTCAAAATTATTCACATGATTTTCCACCCAACTGCATTTGACTCGTTTTGGATGGTCATATCTCCGCAACAAAACCCCGCAAAAATTTGCGGCTACCAGTTCTCGAAAGGGACTTCACAGACCTTTCCACTGGTGTACAACTTGTTGTACAATTCACGACTTTAATTTTTTCAACATTTTAGAAAAAAATCAAGGCTAACCCCTTGCCAAAAAAAATTACATTTTCAACAATGTTTCCCAAACCCATCGATAGATACATCAAATGAAAGGTCTGTTCAATACCTATCCACAGCTGAAGACAAAAAGGATCTGTGACATCTGGTTCCTGAGATATTTCAATTCAAAATTATTCGCATGATTTTCCACCCTACTACATTTGACTTGTTTTGGATGGTGATATTTCTGCAACAAAGCCCCGCAAAAATCTGCGGCTGCCAGTCCTCGAAAGGGATTTCACAGACGTTTGCACTGGTGTACAACTTGTTGTACAATTCACGACTTTAATTTTTTCAACATTTTAGACAAAAATCAAGGCTAACCCCTTGCCGAAAAAAATTACATTTTCAACAATGTTTCCCAAACCCATCGATAGATACATCAAAAGAAAGGTCTGTTCAATACCTATCCACTGCTGAAGGCAAAAAGTATCTGTGACATCTAGTTCATGAGATATTTCAATTCAAAATTATTCACATGATTTTCCACCCAACTGCATTTGACTCGTTTTGGATGGTGATATCTCCGCAACCAAACCCCGCAAAAATCTGCGGCAACCAGTTCTCGAAGGGGACTTCACAGACCTTTCCACTGAAGTACAACTTGTTGTAAAATTCACGACTTTAATTTTTTCACCATTTTAGAAAAAAATCAAGGCTAACCCCTTGCCGAAAAAAATTACATTTTCAACAATGTTTTCCAAACCCATCGATAGATACATCAAAAGAAAAGTCTCTTCAATACCTATCCACAACTGAAGACAAAACGTATCTGTGACATCTGGTTCCTGAGATATTTCAATTCAAAATTATTCGCATGATTTTCCACCCTACTACATTTGACTCGCTTTGGATGGTGATATCTCCGCAACCAAACCCCGCAAAAATCTGCGGCTACCAGTTCTCGAAAGGGATTTCACAGACCTTTCCACTTGTGTGCAATTCACGACCTTAATTTTTTCAACATTTTAGAAAAAAATCAAGGCTAACCCCTTGCCGAAAAAAATTACATTTTCAACAATGTTTCCCAAACCCATCTATAAATACATCAAAAGAAAGGTCTGTTCAATACCTATCCACTGCTGAAGGCAAAAAGTATCTGTGACATCTAGTTCATGAGATATTTCAATTCAAAATTATTCACATGATTTTCCACCCAACTGCATTTGACTCGTTTTGGATGGTGATATCTCCGCAACAAAACCCCGCAAAAATCTGCGGCTACCAGTTCTCGAAAGGGATTTCACAGACCTTTCCACTTGTGTACAATTTGTTGTGCAATTCACGACCTTAATTTTTTCAACATTTTAGAAAAAATTCAAGTCTAACCCCTTGCCGAAAAAAATTACGTTTTCAACAATGTTTTCCAAACCCATCGATAGATACATCAAAAGAAAGGTCTGTTCAATACCTACCCACTGTTGAAAAAAATTACATTTTCAACAATATTTTCCAAACCCAGCGATAGATACATCAAAAGAAAGGTCTGTTCAATACCTATCCACTGCTGAAGGCAAAAAGTATCTGTGACATCTAGTTCATGAGATATTTCAATTCAAAATTATTCACATGATTTTCCACCCAACTGCATTTGACTCGCTTTGGATGGTGATATCTCCGCAACCAAACCCCGCAAAAATCTGCGGCTACGAGTTCTCGAAAGGGATTTCACAGACCCTCCCACTGGTGTACAACTTGTTGTACAATTCACGACTTTAATTTTTTCAACATTTTAGACAAAAATCAAGGCTAACCCCTCGCCGAAAAAAATTACATTTTCAACAATGTTTTCCAAACCCATCGATAGATACATCAAAAGAAAGGTCTGTTCAATACCTATCCACTGCTAAAGGCAAAAAGTATCTGTGACATCTAGTTCATGAGATATTTCAATTCAAAATTATTCACATGATTTTCCACCCAACTGCATTTGACTCGTTTTGGATGGTGATATCTCCGCAACCAAACCCCGCAAAAATCTGCGGCTGCCAGTCCTCGAAAGGGATTTCACAGACCTTTCCACTGGTGTACAACTTGTTGTACAATTCACGACTTTAATTTTTTCAACATTTTAGAAATAAAATCAAGGCTAACCCCTTGCCGAAAAAAAATACATTTTCAGCAATGTTTTCCAAACCCATCGATAGATACATAAAAAGAAAGGTCTCTTCAATACCTATCCACAACTGAAGACAAAACGTATCTGTGACATCTGGTTCCTAAGATATTTCAATTCAAAATTATTCGCATGATTTTCCACCCTACTACATTTGACTTGTTTTGGATGGTGATATTTCTGCAACAAAGCCCCGCAAAAATCTGCGGCTGCCAGTCCTCGATAGGGATTTCACAGATCTTTCCACTGGTGTACAACTTGTTGTACAATTCACGACTTTAATTTTTTCAACATTTTAGAAAAAAATCAAGGCTAACCCCTTGCCGAAAAAAATTACATTTTCAGCAATGTTTCCTAAACCCATCGATAGATACATCAAAAGAAAGGTCTGTTCAATACCTATCCACTGCTGAAGGCAAAAAGTATCTGTGACATCTAGTTCATGAGATATTTCAATTCAAAATTATTCACATGATTTTCCACCCAACTGCATTTGACTCGTTTTGGATGGTGATATCTCCGCAACAAAACCCGCAAAAATCTGCGGCTACCAGTTCTCGAAAGGGATTTCACAGACCTTTCCACTTGTGTACAATTTGTTGTGCAATTCACGACCTTAATTTTTTCAACATTTTAGAAAAAAATCAAGGCTAACCCCTTGCCGAAAAAAATTACGTTTTCAACAATGTTTTCCAAACCCAGCGATAGATACATCAAAAGAAAGGTCTGTTCAATACCTATCAACAGCTGAAGACAAAAAGGATCTGTGAGATCTGATTCTTGAGATATTTCAATTCAAAATTATTCACATGATTATCCACCCAACTGCATTTGAATCGTTTTGGATGGTGATATCTCCGCAACCAAACCCCGCAAAAATCTGCGGCTAGCAGTTCTCGAAAGGGATTTCACAGACCTTTCCACTTGTGTACAAGTTGTTGTGCAATTAACGACCTTAATTTTTTCAACATTTTAGACAAAAATCAAGGCTAACCCCTTGCCGAAAAAAATTACATTTTCAACAATGTTTCCCAAACCCATCGATAGATACATCAAAAGAAAGACCTGTTCCATACCTATCCACTGCTGAAGGCAAAAAGTATCTGTGACATCTAGTTCATGAGATATTTCAATTCAAAATTATTCACATGATTTTCCACCCAACTGCATTTGACTCCTTTTGGATGGTGATATCTCCGTAACCAAACCCCGCAAAAATCTGCGGCTGCCAGTCCTCGGAAGGGATTTCACAGACCTTTCCACTGGTGTACAACTTGTTGTACAATTCACGACTTTAATTTTTTCAACATTTTAGACAAAAATCAAAGCTAACCCCTTGCCGAAAAAAATTACATTTTCAACAATGTTTCCCAAACCCATCGATAGATACATCAAAAGAAAGGTCTGTTCAATACCTATCCACTGCTGAAGGCAAAAAGTATCTGTGACATCTAGTTCATGAGATATTTCAATTCAAAATTATTCACATGATTTTCCACCCAACTGCATTTGACTCGTTTTGGATGGTGATATCTCCGCAACCAAACCGCGCAAAAATTTGCGGCTACCAGTTCTTGAAAGGGATTTCACAGACCTTTCCACTTGTGTACAACTTGTTGTGCAATTCGCGACCTTAATTTTTTCAACATTTTAGACAAAAATCAAGGCTAACCCCTTGCCGAAAAAAATTACATTTTCAGCAATGTTTCCCAAACCCATCGATGGATACATCAGAAGAAAGGTCTGTCCAATACCTATTCACTGCTGAAGGCAAAAAGTATCTGTGACATCTAGTTCATGAGATATTTCAATTCAAAATTATTCATATGATTTTCCACCCAACTGCATTTTACTCGTTTTGGATGGTGATATCTCCGCAACCAAACCCCGCAAAAATCTGCGTCTACCAGTTCTCGAAAGGGATTTCACAGACCTTTCTACTTGTGTACAACTTGTTGTGCAATTCACGACCTTAACTTTTTCAACATTTTAGAAAAAAATCAAGGCTAACCCCTTGCTGAAAAAAATTACATTTTCAGCAATGTTTCCCAAACCCATCAATAGATACATCAAAAGAAAGGTCTGTTCAATACCTATCCACTGCTGAAGGCAAAAATTATCTGTGACATCTAGTTCATGAGATATTTCAATTCAAAATTATTCACATGATTTTCCACCCAACTGCATTTGACCCGTTTTGGATGGTAATATCTCCGCAACCAAACCCCGCAAAAATCTGCGGCTACCAGTTCTCGAAAGGGATTTCACAGACCTTTCCACTGGTGTACAACTTGTTGTACAATTCACGACTTTAATTTTTTCAACATTTTAGAAAAAAATCAAGGCTAAACCCTTGCCGAAAAAAATTACATTTTCAGCAATGTTTCCCAAACCCATCGATAGATACATCAAAAGAAAGGTCTCTTCAATACCTATCCACAACTGAAGACAAAACGTATCTGTGACATCTGGTACCTGAGATATTTCAATTCAAAATTATTCGCATGATTTTCCACCCTACTACATTTGACTTGTTTTGGATGGTGATATTTCTGCAACAAAGCCCCGCAAAAATCTGCGGCTGCCAGTTCTCGAAAGGGATTTCACAGACCTTTCCACTGGTGTACAACTTGTTGTACAATTCACGACTTTAATTTTTTCAACATTTTAGAAAAAAATCAAGGCTAACCCCTATCCACAGCTGAAGACAAATAGGATCTGTGAAATCTGGTTCTTGAGATATTTCAATTCAAAATTATTCACATGATTTTCCACCCAACTGCATTTGACTCGTTTTGGATGGTGATATCTCCGCAACCAAACCCCGCAAAAATCTGTGGCTACCAGTTCTCGAAAGGGACTTCACAGACCTTTCCACTTGTGTACAACTTGTTGTGCAATTCACGACCTTAATTTTTTCAACATTTTAGAAAAAAATCAAGGCTAACCCCTTGCCAAAAAAAATTACATTTTCAACAATGTGTTCCAAACCCATCGATATATACATCAAAAGAAAGGTCTCTTCAATACCTATCCACTGCTGATGGCAAAAAGTATCTGTGACATCTAGTTCATGAAATATTTCAATTCAAAATTATTCACATGATTTTCCACCCAACTGCATTTGACTCGTTTTGGATGGTGATATCTCCGCAACCAAACCGCGCAAAAATTTGCGGCTACCAGTTCTCGAAAGGGATTTCACAGACCTTTCCACTTGTGTACAACTTGTTGTGCAATTCGCGACCTTAATTTTTTCAACATTTTAGACAAAAATCAAGGCTAACCCCTTGCCGAAAAAAATTACATTTTCAGCAATGTTTCCCAAACCCATCGATGGATACATCAAAAGAAAGGTCTGTCCAATACCTATTCACTGCTGAAGGCAAAAATTATCTGTGACATCTAGTTCATGAGATATTTCAATTCAAAATTATTCACATGATTTTCCACCCAACTGCATTTGACCCGTTTTGGATGGTAATATCTCCGCAACCAAACCCCGCAAAAATCTGCGGCTACCAGTTCTCGAAAGGGATTTCACAGACCTTTCCACTGGTGTACAACTTGTTGTACAATTCACGACTTTAATTTTTTCAACATTTTAGAAAAAAATCAAGGCTAAACCCTTGCCGAAAAAAATTACATTTTCAGCAATGTTTCCCAAACCCATCGATAGATACATCAAAAGAAAGGTCTGTTCAATACCTATCCACAGCTGAAGACAAAAAGGATCTGTGACATCTGGTTCTTTAGATATTTCAATTCAAAATTATTCACATGATTTTCCACCCAACTGCATTTGACTCGTTTTGGATGGTGATATCTCCGCAACCAAACCCCGCAAAAATCTGCGGCTACCAGTTCTCGAAAGGGATTTCACAGACCTTTCCACTTGTGTAAAACTTGTTGTGCAATTCACGACCTTAATTTTTTCAACATTTTAGAAAAAAATCAAGGCTAACCCCTTGCCGAAAATAATTACATTTTCAGCAATGTTTCCCAAACCCATCGATAGATACATCAAAAGAAAGGTCTCTTCAATACCTATCCACAACTGAAGACAAAACGTATCTGTGACATCTGGTACCTGAGATATTTCAATTCAAAATTATTCGCATGATTTTCCACCCTACTACATTTGACTTGTTTTGGATGGTGATATTTCTGCAACAAAGCCCCGCAAAAATCTGCGGCTGCCAGTTCTCGAAAGGGATTTCACAGACCTTTCCACTGGTGTACAACTTGTTGTACAATTCACGACTTTAATTTTTTCAACATTTTATACAAAAATCAAGGCTAACCCCTTGCCGAAAAAAATTACATTTTCAGCAATGTTTCCCAAACCCATCGATAGATACATCAAAAGAAAGGTCTGTTCAATACCTATCCACAGCTGAAGACAAAAAGGATCTGTGACATCTGGTTCTTGAGATATTTCAATTCAAAATTATTCACATGATTTTCCACCCAACTGCATTTGACTCGTTTTGGATGGTGATATCTCCGCAACCAAACCCCGCAAAAATCTGCGGCTACCAGTTCTCGAAAGGGATTTCACAGACCTTTCCACTTGTGTAAAACTTGTTGTGCAATTCACGACCTTAATTTTTTCAACATTTTAGAAAAAAATCAAGGCTAACCCCTTGCCGAAAATAATTACATTTTCAGCAATGTTTCCCAAACCCATCGATAGATACATCAAAAGAAAGGTCTCTTCAATACCTATCCACAACTGAAGACAAAACGTATCTGTGACATCTGGTACCTGAGATATTTCAATTCAAAATTATTCGCATGATTTTCCACCCTACTACATTTGACTTGTTTTGGATGGTGATATTTCTGCAACAAAGCCCCGCAAAAATCTGCGGCTGCCAGTTCTCGAAAGGGATTTCACAGACCTTTCCACTGGTGTACAACTTGTTGTACAATTCACGACTTTAATTTTTTCAACATTTTATACAAAAATCAAGGCTGACCCCTTGCCGAAAAAAATTACATTTTCAACAATGTTTCCCAAACCCATCGATAGATACATCAAATGAAAGGTCTCTTCAATACCTATCCACAGCTGAAGACAAAAAGTATCTGTGGCATCTGGTTCTTGAGATATTTCAATTCAAAATTATTCACATGATTTTCCACCCAACTGCATTTGACTCGTTTTGGATGGTGATATCTCCGCAACCAAACCCCGCAAAAATCTGCGGCTACCAGTTCTCGAAAGGGATTTCACAGACCTTTACACTTTTGTACAACTTGTTGTGCAATTCACGACCTTAATTTTTTCAACATTTTAGACAAAAATCAAGGCTAACCGCTTGCCGAAAAAAATTACATTTTCAGCAATGTTTCCCAAACCCATCGATGAATACATCAAAAGAAAAGTCTGTTCAATACCTATCCACTGCTGAAGGCAAAAAGTATCTGTGACATCTAGTTCATGAGATATTTCAATTCAAAATTATTCACATGATTTTCCACCCAACTGCATTTGACTCGTTTTGGATGGTGATATCTCCGCAACCAAACCCCGCAAAAATCTGCGGCTACCAGTTCTCGAAAGGGATTTCACAGACCTTTCCACTGGTGTACAACTTGTTGTACAATTCACGACTTTAATTTTTTCAACATTTTAGAAAAAAATCAAGGCTAACCCCTATCCACAGCTGAAGACAAAAAGGATCTGTGAAATCTGGTTCTTGAGATATTTCAATTCAAAATTATTCACATGATTTTCCACCCAACTGCATTTGACTCGTTTTGGATGGTGATATCTCCGCAACCAAACCCCGCAAAAATCTGCGGCTACAAGTTCTCGAAAGGGATTTCACAGACCTTTCCACTTGTGTACAACTTGTTGTGCAATTCACGACCTTAATTTTTTCAACATTTTAGAAAAAAATCAAGGCTAACCCCTTGCCGAAAAAAATTACATTTTCAGCAATGTTTCCCAAACCCATCGATAGATACATCAAAAGAAAGGTCTGTTCAATACCTATCCACTGCTGAAGGCAAAAAGTATCTGTGACATCTAGTTCATGAGATATTTCAATTCAAAATTATTCGCATGATTTTCCACCCTACTACATTTGACTTGTTTTGGATGGTGATATTTCTGCAACAAAGCCCCGCAAAAATCTGCGGCTGCCAGTCCTCGAAAGGGATTTCACAGACCTTTCCAATTGTGTACAACTTGTTGTACAATTCACGACTTTAATTTTTTCAACATTTTAGAAAAAAATCAAGGCTAACCCCTATCCACAGCTGAAGACAAAAGGATCTGTGAAATCTGGTTCTTGAGATATTTCAATTCAAAATTATTCACATGATTTTCCACCCAACTGCATTTGTCTCGTTTTGGATGGTGATATCTCCGCAACCAAACCCCGCAAAAATCTGCGGCTACCAGTTCTCGAAAGGGATTTCACAGACCTTTCCACTTGTGTACAACTTGTTGTGCAATTCACGACCTTAATTTTTTCAACATTTTAAAAAATAATCAAGGCTAACCCATTGCCGAAAAAAATTACATTTTCAACAATGTTTTCCAAACCCATCGATAGATAGATCAAAAGAAAGGTCTCTTCAATACCTATCCACAACTGAAGACAAAACGTATCTGTGACATCTGGTTCCTGAGATATTTCAATTCAAAATTATTCGCATGATTTTCCACCCTATTACATTTGACTTGTTTTGGATGGTGATATTTCTGCAACAAAACCTCGCAAAAATCTGCGGCTGCCAGTCCTCGAAAGGGATTTCACAGACCTTTCCACTTGTGTACAACTTGTTGTGCAATTCACGACCTTAATTTTTTCAACATTTTAAAAAAAAATCAAGGCTAACCATTGCCGAAAAAAATTACATTTTCAACAATGTTTTCCAAACCCATCGATAGATACATCAAAAGAAAGGTCTGTTCAATACCTATCCACTGCTGAAGGCAAAAAGTATCTGTGACATATAGTTCATGAGATATTTCAATTCAAAATTATTCACATGTTTTTCCACCCAACTGCATTTGACTCGTTTTGGATGGTGATATCTCCGCAACCAAACCCCGCAAAAATCTGCGGCTACCAGTTCTCGAAAGGGATTTCACAGACCTTTCCACTTGTGTACAACTTGTTGTGCAATTCACGACCTTAATTTTTTCAACATTTAAAAAAAAAATCAAGGCTAACCATTGCCGAAAAAAATTACATTTTCAGCAATGTTTCCCAAACCCATCGATAGATACATCAAAAGAAAGGTCTGTTCAATACCTATCCACTGCTGAAGACAAAAAGGATCTGTGACATCTGGGTCTTGAGATATTTCAATTCAAAATTATTCACATGATTTATCTGCAACAAAGCCCCGCAAAAATCTGCGGCTGCCAGTCCTCGAAAGGGATTTCACAGACCTTTCCACTGGTGTACAACTTGTTGTACAATTCACGACTTTAATTTTTTCAACATTTTAGAAAAAAATCAAGGCTAACCCCTTGCCGAAAAAAATTACATTTTCAACAATGTTTCCCAAACCCATCGATAGATACATCAAAAGAAAGGTCTGTTCAATACCTATATACTGCTGAAGGCAAAAAGTATCTGTGACATCTAGTTCATGAGATATTTCAATTCAAAATTATTCACATGATTTTCCACCCAACTGCATTTGACTCGTTTTGGATGATGATATCTCCGCAACCAGCCCCGCAAAAATCTGCGGCTACCAGTTCTCGAAAGGGATTTCACAGACCTTTCCACTGGTGTACAACTTATTGTACAATTCACGACTTTAATTTTGTCAACATTTTAAAAAAAAATCAAGGCTAACCCATTGCCGAAAAAAATTACATTTTCAACAATGTTTTCCAAACCCATCGATAGATACATCAAAAGAAAGGTCTCTTCAATACCTATCCACAACTGAAGACAAAACGTATCTGTGACATCTGGTTCCTGAGATATTTCAATTCAAAATTATTCGCATGATTTTCCACCCTATTACATTTGACTTGTTTTGGATGGTGATATTTCTGCAACAAAGCCCCGCAAAAATCTGCGGCTACCAGTTCTCGAAAGGGATTTCACAGACCTTTCCACTTGTGTAAAACTTGTTGTGCAATTCACGACCTTAATTTTTTCAACATTTTAGAAAAAATCAAGGCTAACCCCTTGCCGAAAAAAATTACATTTTCAGCAATGTTTCCCAAACCCATCGATAGATACATCAAAAGAAAGGTCTCTTCAATACCTATCCACAGCTGAAGACAAAAAGGATCTGTGACATCTGGGTCTTGAGATATTTCAATTCAAAATTATTCACATGATTTATCTGCAACAAAGCCCCGCAAAAATCTGCGGCTGCCAGTCCTCGAAAGGGATTTCACAGACCTTTCCACTGGTGTACAACTTGTTGTACAATTCACGACTTTAATTTTTTCAACATTTTAGAAAAAAATCAAGGCTAACCCCTTGCCGAAAAAAATTACATTTTCAACAATATTTCCCAAACCCATCGATAGATACATCAAAAGAAAGGTCTGTTCAATACCTATCCACTGCTGACGGCAAAAAGTATCTGTGACATCTAGTTCATGAGATATTTCAATTCAAAATTATTCACATAATTTTCCCCCTTGCCGAAAAAAATTACATTTTCAACAATGTTTCCCAAACCCATCGATAGATACATCAAAAGAAAGGTCTGTTCAATACCTATCCACTGCTGACGGCAAAAAGTATCTGTGACATCTAGTTCATGAGATATTTCAATTCAAAATTATTCACATTATTTTCCACCCAACTGCATTTGACTCGTTTTGGATGGTGATATCTCCGCAACCAAACTGCGCAAAAATCTGCGGCTACCAGTTCTCGAAAGGGATTTCACAGACCTTTCCACTGGTGTACAACTTGTTGTGCAATTCACGACCTTAATTTTTTCAACATTTTAGACATAAATCAAGGCTAACCGCTTGCCGAAAAAAATTACATTTTCAGCAATGTTTCCCAAACCCATCGATGAATACATCAAAAGAAAAGTCTGTTCAATACCTATCCACTGCTGAAGGCAAAAAGTATCTGTGACATCTAGTTCATGAGATATTTCAATTCAAAATTATTCACATTATTTTCCACCCAACTGCATTTGACTCGTTTTGGATGGTGATATCTCCGCAACCAAACTGCGCAAAAATCTGCGGCTACCAGTTCTCGAAAGGGATTTCACAGACCTTTCCACTGGTGTACAACTTGTTGTACAATTCACGACTTTAATTTTTTCAACATTTTAGAAAAAATTCAAGGCTAACCCCTATCCACAGCTGAAGACAAAAATGATCTGTGAAATCTGGTTCTTGAGATATTTCAATTCAAAATTATTCACATGATTTTCCACCCAACTGCATTTGTCTCGTTTTGGATGGTGATATCTCCGCAACCAAATCCCGCAAAAATCTGCGGCTACAAGTTCTCGAAAGGGATTTCACAGACCTTTCCACTTGTGTACAACTTGTTGTGCAATTCACGACCTTGATTTTTTTCTAAAATGTTGAAAAAAATCAACCCCTTGCCGAAAAAAATTACATTTTCAGCAATGTTTCCCAAACCCATAGATAGATACATCAAAAGAAAGGTCTGTTCAATACCTATCCACTGCTGAAAGCAAAAAGTATCTGTGACATCTAGTTCATGAGATATTTCAATTCAAAATTATTCGCATGATTTTCCACCCTATTACATTTGACTTGTTTTGGATGGTGATATTTCTGCAACAAAGCCTCGCAAAAATCTGCGGCTGCCAGTCCTCGAAAGGGATTTCACAGACCTTTCCACTGGTGTACAACTTGTTGTACAATTCACGACTTTAATTTTGTCAACATTTTAGAAAAAAATCAAGGCTAAACCCTATCCACAGCTGAAGACAAAAGGATCTGTGAAATCTGGTTCTTGAGATATTTCAATTCAAAATTATTCACATGATTTTCCACCCAACTGCATTTGACTCGTTTTGGATGGTGATATCTCCGCAACCAAACCCCGCAAAAATCTGCGGCTACCAGTTCTCGAAAGGGATTTCACAGACCTTTCCACTTGTGTACAACTTGTTGTGCAATTCACGACCTTAATTTTTTCAACATTTAAAAAAAAAATCAAGGCTAACCATTGCCGAAAAAAATTACATTTTCAACAATGTTTTCCAAACCCATCGATAGATACATCAAAAGAAAGGTCTGTTCAATACCTATCCACTGCTGAAGGCAAAAAGTATCTGTGACATATAGTTCATGAGATATTTCAATTCAAAATTATTCACATGTTTTTCCACCCAACTGCATTTGACTCGTTTTGGATGGTGATATCTCCGCAACCAAACCCCGCAAAAATCTGCGGCTACCAGTTCTCGAAAGGGATTTCACAGACCTTTCCACTTGTGTACAACTTGTTGTGCAATTCACGACCTTAATTTTTTCAACATTTAAAAAAAAAATCAAGGCTAACCATTGCCGAAAAAAATTAAATTTTCAGCAATGTTTCCCAAACCCATCGATAGATACATCAAAAGAAAGGTCTGTTCAATACCTATCCACTGCTGAAGACAAAAAGGATCTGTGACATCTGGGTCTTGAGATATTTCAATTCAAAATTATTCACATGATTTATCTGCAACAAAGCCCCGCAAAAATCTGCGGCTGCCAGTCCTCGAAAGGGATTTCACAGACCTTTCCACTGGTGTACAACTTGTTGTACAATTCACGACTTTAATTTTTTCAACATTTTAGAAAAAAATCAAGGCTAACCCCTTGCCGAAAAAAATTACATTTTCAACAATGTTTCCCAAACCCATCGATAGATACATCAAAAGAAAGGTCTGTTCAATACCTATCCACTGCTGAAGGCAAAAAGTATCTGTGACATCTAGTTCATGAGATATTTCAATTCAAAATTATTCACATGATTTTCCACCCAACTGCATTTGACTCGTTTTGGATGGTGATATCTCCGCAACCAAACCCCGCAAAAATCTGCGGCTACCAGTTCTCGAAAGGGATTTCACAGACCTTTCCACTGGTGTACAACTTATTGTACAATTCACGACTTTAATTTTGTCAACATTTTAAAAAAAAATCAAGGCTAACCCATTGCCGAAAAAAATTACATTTTCAACAATGTTTTCCAAACCCATCGATAGATACATCAAAAGAAAGGTCTCTTCAATACCTATCCACAACTGAAGACAAAACGCATCTGTGACATCTGGTTCCTGAGATATTTCAATTCAAAATTATTCGCATGATTTTCCACCCTATTACATTTGACTTGTTTTGGATGGTGATATTTCTGCAACAAAGCCCCGCAAAAATCTGCGGCTGCCAGTCCTCGAAAGGGATTTCACAGACCTTTCCAATTGTGTACAACTTGTTGTACAATTCACGACTTTAATTTTTTCAACATTTTAGAAAAAAATCAAGGCTAACCCCTTGCCGAAAAAAATTACATTTTCAACAATGTTTCCCAAACCCATCGATAGATACATCAAAAGAAAGGTCTGTTCAATACCTAGCCACTGCTGAAGGCAAAAATTATCTGTGACATCTAGTTCATGAGATATTTCAATTCAAAATTATTCACATGACTTTCCACCCAACTGCATTTGACTCGTTTTGGATGGTGATATCTCCGCAACCAAACCCCGCAAAAATCTGCGGCTACCAGTTCTCGAAAGGGATTTCACAGACCTTTCCACTGGTGTACAACTTATTGTACAATTCACGACTTTAATTTTTTCAACATTTTAGAAAAAAATCAAGGCTAACCCCTTGCCGAAAAAAATTACATTTTCAACAATATTTCCCAAACCCATCGATAGATACATCAAAAGAAAGGTCTGTTCAATACCTATCCACTGCTGACGGCAAAAAGTATCTGTGACATCTAGTTCATGAGATATTTCAATTCAAAATTATTCACATGATTTTCCACCCAACTGCATTTGACTCGTTTTGGATGGTGATATCTCCACAACCAAACCCCACAAAAATCTGCGGCTACCAGTTCTCGAAAGGGATTTCACAGACCTTTCCACTTGTGTAAAACTTGTTGTGTAATTCACGACCTTAATTTTTTCAACATTTTAGAAAAAAATCAAGGCTAACCCCTTGCCGAAAAAAATTACATTTTCAGCAATGTTTCCCAAACCCATCGATAGATACATCAAAAGAAAGGTCTCTTCAATACCTATCCACAGCTGAAGACAAAAAGGATCTGTGACATCTGGGTCTTGAGATATCTCAATTCAAAATTATTCACATGATTTATCTGCAACAAAGCCCCGCAAAAATCTGTGGCTGCCAGTCCTCGAAAGGGATTTCACAGACCTTTCCACTGGTGTACAACTTGTTGTACAATTCACGACTTTAATTTTTTCAACATTTTAGAAAAAAATCAAGGCTAACCCCTTGCCGAAAAAAATTACATTTTCAACAATATTTCCCAAACCCATCGATAGATACATCAAAAGAAAGGTCTGTTCAATACCTATCCACTGCTGACGGCAAAAAGTATCTGTGACATCTAGTTCATGAGATATTTCAATTCAAAATTATTCACATGATTTTCCACCCAACTGCATTTGACTCGTTTTGGATGGTGATATCTCCACAACCAAACCCCGCAAAAATCTGCGGCTACCAGTTCTCGAAAGGGATTTCACAGACCTTTCCACTTGTGTAAAACTTGTTGTGCAATTACCGACCTTAATTTTTTCAACATTTTAGAAAAAAATCAAGGCTAACCCCTTGCCGAAAAAAATTACATTTTCAACAATGTTTTCCAAACCCATCGATAGATACATCAAAAGAAAGGTCTCTTCAATACCTATCCACAACTGAAGAAAAAACGTATCTGTGACATCTGGTTCCTGAGATATTTCAATTCAAAAATCTGCGGCTGCCAGTCCTCGAAAGGGATTTCACAGACCTTTCCACTGGTGTACAACTTGTTGTACAATTCACGACTTTAATTTTGTCAACATTTTAGAAAAAAATCAAGGCTAAACCCTATCCACAGCTGAAGACAAAAGGATCTGTGAAATCTGGTTCTTGAGATATTTCAATTCAAAATTATTCACATGATTTTCCACCCAACTGCATTTGACTCGTTTTGGATGGTGATATCTCCGCAACCAAACCCCGCAAAAATCTGCGGCTACCAGTTCTCGAAAGGGATTTCACAGACCTTTCCACTTGTGTACAACTTGTTGTGCAATTCACGACCTTAATTTTTTCAACATTTAAAAAAAAAATCAAGGCTAACCATTGCCGAAAAAAATTACATTTTCAACAATGTTTTCCAAACCCATCGATAGATACATCAAAAGAAAGGTCTGTTCAATACCTATCCACTGCTGAAGGCAAAAAGTATCTGTGACATATAGTTCATGAGATATTTCAATTCAAAATTATTCACATGTTTTTCCACCCAACTGCATTTGACTCGTTTTGGATGGTGATATCTCCGCAACCAAACCCCGCAAAAATCTGCGGCTACCAGTTCTCGAAAGGGATTTCACAGACCTTTCCACTTGTGTACAACTTGTTGTGCAATTCACGACCTTAATTTTTTCAACATTTAAAAAAAAAATCAAGGCTAACCATTGCCGAAAAAAATTAAATTTTCAGCAATGTTTCCCAAACCCATCGATAGATACATCAAAAGAAAGGTCTGTTCAATACCTATCCACTGCTGAAGACAAAAAGGATCTGTGACATCTGGGTCTTGAGATATTTCAATTCAAAATTATTCACATGATTTATCTGCAACAAAGCCCCGCAAAAATCTGCGGCTGCCAGTCCTCGAAAGGGATTTCACAGACCTTTCCACTGGTGTACAACTTGTTGTACAATTCACGACTTTAATTTTTTCAACATTTTAGAAAAAAATCAAGGCTAACCCCTTGCCGAAAAAAATTACATTTTCAACAATGTTTCCCAAACCCATCGATAGATACATCAAAAGAAAGGTCTGTTCAATACCTATCCACTGCTGAAGGCAAAAAGTATCTGTGACATCTAGTTCATGAGATATTTCAATTCAAAATTATTCACATGATTTTCCACCCAACTGCATTTGACTCGTTTTGGATGGTGATATCTCCGCAACCAAACCCCGCAAAAATCTGCGGCTACCAGTTCTCGAAAGGGATTTCACAGACCTTTCCACTGGTGTACAACTTATTGTACAATTCACGACTTTAATTTTGTCAACATTTTAAAAAAAAATCAAGGCTAACCCATTGCCGAAAAAAATTACATTTTCAACAATGTTTTCCAAACCCATCGATAGATACATCAAAAGAAAGGTCTCTTCAATACCTATCCACAACTGAAGACAAAACGCATCTGTGACATCTGGTTCCTGAGATATTTCAATTCAAAATTATTCGCATGATTTTCCACCCTATTACATTTGACTTGTTTTGGATGGTGATATTTCTGCAACAAAGCCCCGCAAAAATCTGCGGCTGCCAGTCCTCGAAAGGGATTTCACAGACCTTTCCAATTGTGTACAACTTGTTGTACAATTCACGACTTTAATTTTTTCAACATTTTAGAAAAAAATCAAGGCTAACCCCTTGCCGAAAAAAATTACATTTTCAACAATGTTTCCCAAACCCATCGATAGATACATCAAAAGAAAGGTCTGTTCAATACCTAGCCACTGCTGAAGGCAAAAATTATCTGTGACATCTAGTTCATGAGATATTTCAATTCAAAATTATTCACATGACTTTCCACCCAACTGCATTTGACTCGTTTTGGATGGTGATATCTCCGCAACCAAACCCCGCAAAAATCTGCGGCTACCAGTTCTCGAAAGGGATTTCACAGACCTTTCCACTGGTGTACAACTTATTGTACAATTCACGACTTTAATTTTTTCAACATTTTAGAAAAAAATCAAGGCTAACCCCTTGCCGAAAAAAATTACATTTTCAACAATATTTCCCAAACCCATCGATAGATACATCAAAAGAAAGGTCTGTTCAATACCTATCCACTGCTGACGGCAAAAAGTATCTGTGACATCTAGTTCATGAGATATTTCAATTCAAAATTATTCACATGATTTTCCACCCAACTGCATTTGACTCGTTTTGGATGGTGATATCTCCACAACCAAACCCCACAAAAATCTGCGGCTACCAGTTCTCGAAAGGGATTTCACAGACCTTTCCACTTGTGTAAAACTTGTTGTGTAATTCACGACCTTAATTTTTTCAACATTTTAGAAAAAAATCAAGGCTAACCCCTTGCCGAAAAAAATTACATTTTCAGCAATGTTTCCCAAACCCATCGATAGATACATCAAAAGAAAGGTCTCTTCAATACCTATCCACAGCTGAAGACAAAAAGGATCTGTGACATCTGGGTCTTGAGATATCTCAATTCAAAATTATTCACATGATTTATCTGCAACAAAGCCCCGCAAAAATCTGTGGCTGCCAGTCCTCGAAAGGGATTTCACAGACCTTTCCACTGGTGTACAACTTGTTGTACAATTCACGACTTTAATTTTTTCAACATTTTAGAAAAAAATCAAGGCTAACCCCTTGCCGAAAAAAATTACATTTTCAACAATATTTCCCAAACCCATCGATAGATACATCAAAAGAAAGGTCTGTTCAATACCTATCCACTGCTGACGGCAAAAAGTATCTGTGACATCTAGTTCATGAGATATTTCAATTCAAAATTATTCACATGATTTTCCACCCAACTGCATTTGACTCGTTTTGGATGGTGATATCTCCACAACCAAACCCCGCAAAAATCTGCGGCTACCAGTTCTCGAAAGGGATTTCACAGACCTTTCCACTTGTGTAAAACTTGTTGTGCAATTACCGACCTTAATTTTTTCAACATTTTAGAAAAAAATCAAGGCTAACCCCTTGCCGAAAAAAATTACATTTTCAACAATGTTTTCCAAACCCATCGATAGATACATCAAAAGAAAGGTCTCTTCAATACCTATCCACAACTGAAGAAAAAACGTATCTGTGACATCTGGTTCCTGAGATATTTCAATTCAAAATTATTCGCATGATTTTCCACCCTACTACATTTGACTTGTTTTGGATGGTGATATTTCTGCAACAAAGCCCCGCAAAAATCTGCGGCTGCCAGTCCTCGAAAGGGATTTCACAGACCTTTCCACTGGTGTACAACTTGTTGTACAATTCACGACTCTAATTTTTTCAACATTTTAGACAAAAATCAATGCTAATCCTTTGCCGAAAAAAATTACATTTTCAACAATGTTTCCCAAACCCATCGATAGATACATCAAAAGAAAGGTCTGTTCAATACCTATCCACTGCTGAAGGCAAAAAGTATCTGTGACATCTAGTTCTTGAGATATTTCAATTCAAAATTATTCACATGATTTTCCACCCAACTGCATTTGACTCGTTTTGGATGGTGATATCTCCGCAACCAAACCCCGCAAAAATCTGCGGCTACCAGTCCTCGAAAGGGATTTCACAGACCTTTGCACTTGTATACAACTTGTTGTGCAATTCACGACCTTAATTTTTTCAACATTTTAGAAAAAAATCAAGGCTAACCCATTGCCGAAAAAAATTACATTTTCAACAATGTTTTCCAAACCCATCGATAGATACATCAAAAGAAAGGTCTCTTCAATACCTATCCACAACTGAAGAAAAAACGTATCTGTGACATCTGGTTCCTGAGATATTTCAATTCAAAATTATTCGCATGATTTTCCACCCTACTACATTTGACTTGTTTTGGATGGTGATATTTCTGCAACAAAGCCCCGCAAAAATCTGCGGCTGCCAGTCCTCGAAAGGGATTTCACAGACCTCTCCACTTGTGTACAACTTGTTGTGCAATTCACGACCTTAATTTTTTCAACATTTTAGAAAAAAATCAAGGCTAACCCATTGCCGAAAAAAATTACATTTTCAAAAATGTTTTCCAAACCCATCGATAGATACATCAAAAGAAAGGTCTCTTCAATACCTATCCACAACTGAAGACAAAACGTATCTGTGACATCTGGTTCCTGAGATATTTCAATTCAAAATTATTCGCATGATTTTCCACCCTACTACATTTGACTTGTTTTGGATGGTGATATTTCTGCAACAAAGCCCCGCAAAAATCTGCGGCTGCCAGTCCTCGAAAGGGATTTCACAGACCTTTCCACTGGTGTACAACTTGTTGTAAAATTCACGACTTTAATTTTTTCAACATTTTAGACAAAAATCAAGGCTAACCCCTTGCCGAAAAAAATTACATTTTCAGCAATGTTTCCCAAACCCATCGATAGATACATCAAAAGAAAGGTCTGTTCAATACCTATCCACAGCTGAAGACAAAAAGGATCTGTGACATCTGGGTCTTGAGATATTTCAATTCAAAATTATTCACATAATTTTCCACCCAACTGCATTTGACTCGTTTTGGATGGTGATATCTCCGCAACCAAACCCCGCAAAAATCTGCGGCTACCAGTTCTCGAAAGGGATTTCACAGACCTTTCCACTGGTGTACAACTTATTGTACAATTCACGACTTTAATTTTGTCAACATTTTAAAAAAAAATCAAGGCTAACCCATTGCCGAAAAAAATTACATTTTCAACAATGTTTTCCAAACCCATCGATAGATACATCAAAAGAAAGGTCTCTTCAATACCTATCCACAACTGAAGACAAAACGTATCTGTGACATCTGGTTCCTGAGATATTTCAATTCAAAATTATTCGCATGATTTTCCACCCTATTACATTTGACTTGTTTTGGATGGTGATATTTCTGCAACAAAGCCCCGCAAAAATCTGCGGCTGCCAGTCCTCGAAAGGAATTTCACAGACCTTTCCAATTGTGTACAACTTGTTGTACAATTCACGACTTTAATTTTTTCAACATTTTAGAAAAAAATCAAGGCTAACCCCTTGCCGAAAAAAATTACATTTTCAACAATGTTTCCCAAACCCATCGATAGATACATCAAAAGAAAGGTCTGTTCAATACCTAGCCACTGCTGAAGGCAAAAATTATCTGTGACATCTAGTTCATGAGATATTTCAATTCAAAATTATTCACATGATTTTCCACCCAACTGCATTTGACTCGTTTTGGATGGTGATATCTCCGCAACCAAACCCCGCAAAAATCTGCGGCTACCATTTCTCGAAAGGGATTTCACAGACCTTTCCACTGGTGTACAACTTATTGTACAATTCACGACTTTAATTTTGTCAACATTTTAGAAAAAAATCAAGGCTAACCCCTTGCCGAAAAAAATTACATTTTCAGCAATGTTTCCCAAACCCATCGATAGATACATCAAAAGAAAGGTCTGTTCAATACCTATCCACAGCTGAAGACAAAAAGGATCTGTGACATCTGGGTCTTGAGATATTTCAATTCAAAATTATTCACGTGATTTATCTGCAACAAAGCCCCGCAAAAATCTGCGGCTGCCAGTCCTCGAAAGGGATTTCACAGACCTTTCCACTGGTGTACAACTTATTGTACAATTCACGACTTTAATTTTGTCAACATTTTAGAAAAAAATCAAGGCTAACCCCTTGCCGAAAAAAATTACATTTTCAGCAATGTTTCCCAAACCCATCGATAGATACATCAAAAGAAAGGTCTGTTCAATACCTATCCACTGCTGAAGGCAAAAAGTATCTGTGACATCTAGTTCTTGAGATATTTCAATTCAAAATTATTCACATGATTTTCCACCCAACTGCATTTGACTCGTTTTGGATGGTGATATCTCCGCAACCAAACCCCGCAAAAATCTGCGGCTACCAGTTCTCGAAAGGGATTTCACAGACCTTTGCACTTGTATACAACTTGTTGTGCAATTCACGACCTTAATTTTTTCAACATTTTAGAAAAAAATCAAGGCTAACCCATTGCCGAAAAAAATTACATTTTCAACAATGTTTCCCAAACCCATCGCTAGATACATCAAAAGAAAGGTCTCTTCAATACCTATCCACAACTGAAGACAAACCGTATCTCTGACATCTGGTTCCTGAGATATTTCAATTCAAAATTATTCGCATGATTTTCCACCCTACTACATTTGACTTGTTTTGGATGGTGATATTTCTGCAACAAAGCCCCGCAAAAATCTGCGGCTGCCAGTCCTCGAAAGGGATTTCACAGACCTTTCCACTGGTGTACAACTTGTTGTACAATTCACGACTTTAATTTTGTCAACATTTTAGAAAAAAATCAAGGCTAACCGCTATCCACAGCTGAAGACCAAAAGGATCTGTGAAATCTGGTTCTTGAGATATTTCAATTCAAAATTATTCACATGATTTTCCACCCAACTGCATTTGACTCGTTTTGGATGGTGATATCTCCGCAACCAAATCCCGCAAAAATCTGCGGCTTACAGTTCTCGAAAGGGATTTCACAGACCTCTCCACTTGTGTACAACTTGTTGTGCAATTCACGACCTTAATTTTTTCAACATTTTAGAAAAAAATCAAGGCTAACCCATTGCCGAAAAAAATTACATTTTCAACAATGTTTTCCAAACCCATCGATAGATACATCAAAAGAAAGGTCTCTTCAATACCTATCCACAACTGAAGACAAAACGTATCTGTGACATCTGGTTCCTGAGATATTTCAATTCAAAATTATTCGCATGATTTTCCACCCTACTACATTTGACTTGTTTTGGATGGTGATATTTCTGCAACAAAGCCCCGCAAAAATCTGCGGCTGCCAGTCCTCGAAAGGGATTTCACAGACCTTTTCACTGGTGTACAACTTGTTGTACAATTCACGACTTTAATTTTTTCAACATTTTAGAAAAAAATCAAGGCTAACCCCTATCCACAGCTGAAGACAAAAAGGATCTGTGACATCTGGTTCTTGAGACATTTCAATTCAAAATTATTCACATGATTTTCCACCCAACTGCATTTGACTCGTTTTGGATGGTGATATCTCCGCAACCAAACCCCGCAAAAATCTGCGGCTACCAGTTCTCGAAAGGGATTTCACAGACATTTCCACTTGTGTACAACTTGTTGTGCAATTCACGACCTTAATTTTTTCAACATTTTAGAAAAAAATCAAGGCTAACCCCTTGCCGAAAAAAATTACATTTTCAACAATGTTTTCCAAACCCATCGATAGATACATCAAAAGAAAGGTCTCTTCAATACCTATCCACAACTGAAGACAAAACGTATCTGTGACATCTGGTTCCTGAGATATTTCAATTCAAAATTATTCGCATGATTTTCCACCCTACTACATTTGACTTGTTTTGGATGGTGATATTTCTGCAACAAAGCCCCTCAAAAATCTGCGGCTGCCAGTCCTCGAAAGGGATTTCACAGACCTTTCCACTGGTGTACATCTTGTTGTACAATTCACGACTTTAATTTTTTCAACATTTTAGACAAAAATCAAGGCTAATCCCTTGCCGAAAAAATTACATTTTCAACAATGTTTCCCAAACCCATCGATAGATACATCAAAAGAAAGGTCTGTTCAATACCTATCCACTGCTGAAGGCAAAAAGTATCTGTGACATCTAGTTCATGAGATATTTCAATTCAAAATTATTCACATGATTTTCCACCCAACTGCATTTGACTCGTTTTGGATGGTGATATCTCCGCAACCAAACCCCGCAAAAATCTGCGCCTACCAGTTCTCGAAAGGGATTTCACAGACCTTTCCACTTGTGTACAACTTGTTGTGCAATTCACGACCTTAATTTTTTCAACATTTTAGAAAAAAAATCAAGGCTAACCCATTGCCGAAAAAAATTACATTTTCAACAATGTTTTCCAAACCCATCGATAGATACATCAAAAGAAAGGTCTCTTCAATACCTATCCACAACTGAAGACAAAACGTATCTGTGACATCTGGTTCCTGAGATATTTCAATTCAAAATTATTCACATGATTTTCCACCCAACTGTTTTGGATGGTGATATTTCTGCAACAAAGCCCCGCAAAAATATGCGGCTGCCAGTCCTCGAAAGGGATTTCACAGACCTTTCCACTGGTGTACATCTTGTTGTACAATTCACGACTTTAATTTTTTCAACATTTTAGACAAAAATCAAGGCTAATCCCTTGCCGAAAAAATTACATTTTCAACAATGTTTCCCAAACCCATCGATAGATACATCAAAAGAAAGGTCTGTTCAATACCTATCCACTGCTGAAGGCAAAAAGTATCTGTGACATCTAGTTCTTGAGATATTTCAATTCAAAATTTATCACATGATTTTCCACCCAACTGCATTTGACTCGTTTTGGATGGTGATATTTCTGCAACAAAGCCCCGCAAAAATCTGCGGCTGCCAGTCCTCGAAAGGGATTTCACAGACCTTTCCACTGGTGTACAACTTGTTGTACAATTCACGGCTTTAATTTTTTCAACATTTTAGAATAAAATCAAGGCTAACCCCTTGCCGAAAAAAATTACATTTTCAACAATGTTTCCCAAACCCATCGATAGATACATCAAAAGAAAGGTCTGTTCAATACCTATCCACTGCTGAAGGCAAAAAGTATCTGTGACATCTAGTTCATGAGATATTTCAATTCAAAATTATTCACATGATTTTCCACCCAACTGCATTTGACTCGTTTTGGATGGTGATATCTCCGCAACCAAAGCCCGCAAAAATCTGCGGCTGCCAGTCCTCGAAAGGGATTTCACAGACCTTTCCACTGGTGTACAACTTGTTGTACAGTACAATTCACGACTTTAATTTTGTCAACATTTTAGAAAAAAATCAAGGCTAACCCCTATCCACAGCTGAAGACCAAAAGGATCTGTGAAATCTGGTTCTTGAGATATTTCAATTCAAAATTATTCACATGATTTTCCACCCAACTGCATTTGACTCGTTTTGGATGGTGATATCTCCGCAACCAAACCCCGCAAAAATCTGCGGCTACCAGTTCTCGAAAGGGATTTCACAGACCTTTGCACTTGTGTGCAACTTGTTGTGCAATTCACGACCTTAATTTCTTCAACATTTTAGAAAAAAATCAAGGCTAACCCCTTGCCGAAAAAAATTACATTTTCAACAATGTTTTCCAAACCCATCGATAGATACATCAAAAGAAAGGTCTCTTCAATACCTATCCACAACTGAAGACAAAACGTATCTGTGACATCTGGTTCCTGAGATATTTCAATTCAAAATTATTCGCATGATTTTCCACCGTACTACATTTGACTTGTTTTGGATGGTGATATTTCTGCAACAAAGCCCCGCAAAAATCTGCGGCTGCCAGTCCTCGAAAGGGATTTCACAGACCTTTCCACTGGTGTACAACTTGTTGTACAATTCACGACTTTAATTTTTTCAACATTTTAGAAAAAAATCAAGGCTAACCCCTATCCACAGCTGAAGACAAAAAGGATCTGTGAAATCTGGTTCTTGAGATATTTCAATGCAAAATTATTCACATGATTTTCCACCCAACTGCACTTGACTCGTTTTGGATGGTGATATCTCCGTAACCAAACCCCGCAAAAATCTGCGGCTACCAGTTCTCGAAAGGGATTTCACAGACCTTTCCACTTGTGTACAACTTGTTGTGCAATTCACGACCTTAATTTTTTCAACATTTTAGAAAAAAATCAAGGCTAACCCCTTGAAATTACATTTTCAACAATGTTTTCCAAACCCATCGATAGATACATCAAAAGAAAGGTCTCTTCAATACCTATCCACAACTGAAGAAAAAACGTATCTGTGACATCTGGTTCCTGAGATATTTCAATTCAAAATTATTCGCATGATTTTCCACCCTACTACATTTGACTTGTTTTGGATGGTGATATTTCTGCAACAAAGCCCCGCAAAAATCTGCGGCTACCAGTCCTCGAAAGGGATTTCACAGACCTTTCCACTGGTGTACAACTTGTTGTACAATTCACGACTCTAATTTTTTCAACATTTTAGACAAAAATCAAGGCTAATCCCTTGCCGAAAAAAATTACATTTTCAACAATGTTTCCCAAACCCATCGATAGATACATCAAAAGAAAGGTCTGTTCAATACCTATCCACTGCTGAAGGCAAAAAGTATCTGTGACATCTAGTTCTTGAGATATTTCAATTAAAAATTATTCACATGATTTTCCACCCAACTGCATTTGACTCGTTTTGGATGGTGATATCTCCGCAACCAAACCCCGCAAAAATCTGCGGCTACCAGTTCTCGAAAGGGATTTCACAGACCTTTCCACTTGTGTACAACTTGTTGTACAATTCACGGCTTTAATTTTTTCAACATTTTAGAATAAAATCAAGGCTAACCCCTTGCCGAAAAAAATTACATTTTCAACAATGTTTCCCAAACCCATCGATAGATACATCAAAAGAAAGGTCTGTTCAATACCTATCCACTGCTGAAGGCAAAAAGTATCTGTGACATCTAGTTCATGAGATATTTCAATTCAAAATTATTCACATGATTTTCCACCCAACTGCATTTGACTCGTTTTGGATGGTGATATCTCCGCAACCAAAGCCCGCAAAAATCTGCGGCTGCCAGTCCTCGAAAGGGATTTCACAGACCTTTCCACTGGTGTACAACTTGTTGTACAGTACAATTCACGACTTTAATTTTGTCAACATTTTAGAAAAAAATCAAGGCTAACCCCTATCCACAGCTGAAGACCAAAAGGATCTGTGAAATCTGGTTCTTGAGATATTTCAATTCAAAATTATTCACATGATTTTCCACCCAACTGCATTTGACTCGTTTTGGATGGTGATATCTCCGCAACCAAACCCCGCAAAAATCTGCGGCTACCAGTTCTCGAAAGGGATTTCACAGACCTTTGCACTTGTGTGCAACTTGTTGTGCAATTCACGACCTTAATTTCTTCAACATTTTAGAAAAAAATCAAGGCTAACCCCTTGCCGAAAAAAATTACATTTTCAACAATGTTTTCCAAACCCATCGATAGATACATCAAAAGAAAGGTCTCTTCAATACCTATCCACAACTGAAGACAAAACGTATCTGTGACATCTGGTTCCTGAGATATTTCAATTCAAAATTATTCGCATGATTTTCCACCGTACTACATTTGACTTGTTTTGGATGGTGATATTTCTGCAACAAAGCCCCGCAAAAATCTGCGGCTGCCAGTCCTCGAAAGGGATTTCACAGACCTTTCCACTGGTGTACAACTTGTTGTACAATTCACGACTTTAATTTTTTCAACATTTTAGAAAAAAATCAAGGCTAACCCCTATCCACAGCTGAAGACAAAAAGGATCTGTGAAATCTGGTTCTTGAGATATTTCAATGCAAAATTATTCACATGATTTTCCACCCAACTGCACTTGACTCGTTTTGGATGGTGATATCTCCGTAACCAAACCCCGCAAAAATCTGCGGCTACCAGTTCTCGAAAGGGATTTCACAGACCTTTCCACTTGTGTACAACTTGTTGTGCAATTCACGACCTTAATTTTTTCAACATTTTAGAAAAAAATCAAGGCTAACCCCTTGAAATTACATTTTCAACAATGTTTTCCAAACCCATCGATAGATACATCAAAAGAAAGGTCTCTTCAATACCTATCCACAACTGAAGAAAAAACGTATCTGTGACATCTGGTTCCTGAGATATTTCAATTCAAAATTATTCGCATGATTTTCCACCCTACTACATTTGACTTGTTTTGGATGGTGATATTTCTGCAACAAAGCCCCGCAAAAATCTGCGGCTACCAGTCCTCGAAAGGGATTTCACAGACCTTTCCACTGGTGTACAACTTGTTGTACAATTCACGACTCTAATTTTTTCAACATTTTAGACAAAAATCAAGGCTAATCCCTTGCCGAAAAAAATTACATTACATTTTGATACATCAAAAGAAAGGTCTGTTCAATACCTATCCACTGCTGAAGGCAAAAAGTATCTGTGACATCTAGTTCTTGAGATATTTCAATTCAAAATTATTCACATGATTTTCCACCCAACTGCATTTGACTCGTTTTGGATGGTGATATCTCCGCAACCAAACCCCGCAAAAATCTGCGGCTACCAGTTCTCGAAAGGGATTTCACAGACCTTTCCACTTGTGTACAACTTCTTGTGCAATTCACGACCTTAATTTTTTCAACATTTTAGAAAAAAATCAAGGCTAACCCCTTGAAATTACATTTTCAACAATGTTTTCCAAACCCATCGATAGATACATCAAAAGAAAGGTCTCTTCAATACCTATCCACAACTGAAGAAAAAACGTATCTGTGACATCTGGTTCCTGAGATATTTCAATTCAAAATTATTCGCATGATTTTCCACCCTACTACATTTGACTTGTTTTGGATGGTGATATTTCTGCAACAAAGCCCCGCAAAAATCTGCGGCTACCAGTCCTCGAAAGGGATTTCACAGACCTTTCCACTTGTGTACAACTTGTTGTGCAATTCACGACCTTAATTTTTTCAACATTTTAGAAAAAAATCAAGGCTAACCCCTTGAAATTACATTTTCAACAATGTTTTCCAAACCCATCGATAGATACATCAAAAGAAAGGTCTCTTCAATACCTATCCACAACTGAAGAAAAAACGTATCTGTGACATCTGGTTCCTGAGATATTTCAATTCAAAATTATTCGCATGATTTTCCACCGTACTACATTTGACTTGTTTTGGATGGTGATATTTCTGCAACAAAGCCCCGCAAAAATCTGCGGCTGCCAGTCCTCGAAAGGGATTTCACAGACCTTTCCACTTGTGTACAACTTGTTGTGCAATTCACGACCTTAATTTTTTCAACATTTTAGAAAAAAATCAAGGTTAACCCCTATCCACAGCTGAAGACAAAAAGGATCTGTGAAATCTGGTTCTTGAGATATTTCAATTCAAAATTATTCACATGATTTTCCACCCAACTGCATTTGACTCGTTTTGGATGGTGATATCTCCGCAACCAAACCCCGCAAAAATCTGCGCCTACCAGTTCTCGAAAGGGATTTCACAGACCTTTCCACTGGTGTACAACTTGTTGTACAATTCACGGCTTTAATTTTTTCAACATTTTAGAATAAAATCAAGGCTAACCCCTTGCCGAAAAAAATTACATTTTCAACAATGTTTCCCAAACCCATCGATAGATACATCAAAAGAAAGGTCTGTTCAATACCTATCCACTGCTGAAGGCAAAAAGTATCTGTGACATCTAGTTCATGAGATATTTCAATTCAAAATTATTCACATGATTTTCCACCCAACTGCATTTGACTCGTTTTGGATGGTGATATCTCCGCAACCAAACCCCGCAAAAATCTGCGGCTGCCAGTCCTCGAAAGGGATTTCACAGACCTTTGCACTGCTGTACAACTTGTTGTACAATTCACGACTTTAATTTTTTCAACATTTTAGACAAAAATCAAGGCTAACCCCTTGCCGAAAAAAAAATTACATTACAACAGAAAGGTCTGTTCAATACCTATCCACTACTGAAGGCAAAAAGTATCTGTGACATCTAGTTCTTGAGATATTTCAATTCAAAATTATTCACATGATTTTCCACCCAACTGCATTTGACTCGTTTTAGATAGTGATATTTCCGCAACCAAACCCCGCAAAAATCTGCGGCAACCAGTTCTCGAAAGGGATTTCACAGACCTTTCCACTGGTGTGCAACTTGTTGTACAATTCACGACTTTAATTTTTTCAACATTTTAGAAAAAATCAAGGCTAACCCCTTGCCGAAAAAAATTACATTTTCAGCAATATTTCCCAAACCCATCGATAGATACATCAAAAGAAAGGTCTACTCAATACATATCCACAACTGAAGACAAAACGTATCAGTGACATCTGGTTCCTGAGATATTTCAATTCAAAATTATTCGCATGATTTTCCACCCTACTGCATTTGACTTGTTTTGGATGGTGATATTTCTGCAACAAAGCCCCGCAAAAATCTGCGGCTGCCAGTCCTCGAAAGGGATTTCACAGACCTTTCCACTGGTGTACAACTTGTTGTACAATTCACGACTTTAATTTGTTCAACATTTTAGAAAAAAAATCAAGGCTAACCCCTTGCCGAAAAAAATTACATTTTCAACAATGTTTCCCAAACCCATCGATAGATACATCAAAAGAAAGGTCTGTTCAATACCTATCCACAGCTGAAGACAAAAAGGATCTGTGACATCTGGTTCTTGAGATATTTCAATTCAAAATTATTCACATGATTTTCCACCCTACTACATTTGACTTGTTTTGGATGGTGATATTTCTGCAACAAAGCCCCGCAAAAATCTGCGACTGCCAGTCCTCGAAAGGGATTTCACAGACCTTTCCACTGGTGTACATTTTGTTGTACAATTCACGACTTTAATTTTTTCAACATTTTAGACAAAAATCAAGGCTAAACCCCTTCCCGAAAAAAATTACATTTTCAGCAATGTTTTCCAAACCCATCGATAGATACATCAAAAGAAAGGTCTCTTCAATACCTATCCACAACTGAAGACAAAACGTATCTGTGACATCTGGTTCCTGAGATATTTCAATTCAAAATTATTCACATGATTTTCCACCCTACTACATTTGACTTGTTTTGGATGGTGATATTACTGCAACAAAGCCCCGCAAAAATCTGCGGCTGCCAGTTCTCGAAAGGGATTTCACAGACCTTTGCACTTGTGTACAACTTGTTGTGCAATTCACGACCTTAATTTTTTTAACATTTTAGAAAAAAATCAAGGCTAACCCCTTGCCGAAAAAAATTACATTTTCAACAATGTTTTCCAAACCCATCGATAGATACATCCAAAGAAAGGTCTCTTCAATACCTATCCACAACTGAAGACAAAACGTATCTGTGACATCTGGTTCCTGAGATATTCCAATTCAAAATTATTCGCATGATTTTCCACCCTACTACATTTGACTTGTTTTCGATGGTGATATTTCTGCAACAAAGCCCCGCAAAAATCTGCGGCTGCCAGTCCTCCAAAGGGATTTCACATACCTTTCCACTGGTGTACAACTTGTTGTACAATTCACGACTTTAATTTTTTCAACATTTTAGAAAAAAATCAAGGCTAACCCCTTGCCGAAAAAAATTACATTTTCAACAATGTTTTCCAAACCCATCGATAGATACATCAAAAGAAAGGTCTGTTCAATACCTATCCACTGCTGAAGGCAAAAAGTATCTGTGACATCTAGTTCATGAGATATTTCAATTCAAAATTATTCACATGATTTTCCACCCAACTGCATTTGACTCGTTTTGGATGGTGATATCTCCGCAACCAAACCCCGCAAAAATCTGTGGCTACCAGTTCTCGAAAGGGATTTCACAGACCTTTCTACTTGTGTACAACTTGTTGTGCAATTCACGACCTTAATTTTTTCAACATTTTGGAAAAAAATTAAGGCTAACCCCTTGCCGAAAAAAATTACATTTTCAGCAATGTTTCCCAAACCCATTGATAGATACATCAAAAGAAAGGTCTGTTCAATACCTATCCACAGCTGAAGACAAAACGGATCTGTGACATCTGGTTCTTGAGATATTTCAATTCAAAATTATTCACATGATTTTCCACCCAACTGCATTTGACTCGTTTTGGATGGTGATATCTCCGCAACCAAACCCCGCAAAAATCTGCGGCTACCAGTTCTCGAAAGGGATTTCACAGACCTTTCCACTTGTGTACAACCTGTTGTGCAATTCACGACCTTAATTTTTTCAACATTTTAGAAAAAAATCAAGGCTAACAACGCCTTGCCGAAAAAAATTACATTTTCAACAATGTTTCCCAAACCCATCGATAGATACACCAAAAGAAAGGTCTGTTCAATACCTATCCACTGCTGAAGGCAAAAAGTATCTGTGACATTTAGATCTTGAGATATTTCAATTCAAAATTATTCACATGATTTTCCACCCAACTGCATTTGACTCGTTTTGGATGGTGATATCTCCGCAACCAAACCCCGCAAAAATCTGCTGCTACCAGTTCTCGAAAGGGATTTCACAGACCTTTGGACTTGTGTACAACTTGTTGTGCAATTCACGACCTTAATTTTTTCAACATTTTAGAAAAAAATCAAGGCTAACCCCTTGCCGAAAAAAATTACATTTTCAACAATGTTTTCCAAACCCATCGATAGATACATCAAAAGAAAGGTCTCTTCAATACCTATCCACAACTTAAGACAAAACGTATCTGTGACATCTGGTTCCTGAGATATTCCAATTCAAAATTATTCGCATGATTTTCCACCCTACTACATTTGACTTGTTTTCGATGGTGATATTTCTGCAACAAAGCCCCGCAAAAATCTGCGGCTGCCAGTCCTCGAAAGGGATTTCACATACCTTTCCACTGGTGTACAACTTGTGGTACAATTCACGACTTTAATTTTTTCAACATTTTAGACAAAAATCAAGGCTAACCCCTTGCCGAAAAAAATTACATTTTCAACAATGTTTCCCAAACCCATCGATAGATACATCAAAAGAAAGGTCTGTTCAATACCTATCCACTGCTGAAGGCAAAAAGTATCTGTGACATCTAGTTCTTGAGATATTTCAATTCAAAATTATTCACATGATTTTCCACCCAACTGCATTTGACTCGTTTTGGATGGTGATATCTCCGCAACCAAACCCCGCAAAAATCTGCGGCTACCAGTTCTCGAAAGGGATTTCACAGACCTTTGCACTTGTGTACAACTTGTTGTGCAATTCACGACCTTAATTTTTTCAACATTTTAGAAAAAAATCAAGGCTAACCCCTTGCCGAAAAAAATTACATTTTCAACAATGTTTCCCAAACCCATCGATATATACATAAAAAGAAAGGTCTCTTCAATACCTATCCACAACTGAAGACAAAACGTATCTGTGACATCTAGTTCCTGAGATATTTCAATTCAAAATTATTCGCATGATTTTCCACCCTACTACATGTGACTTGTTTTGGATGGTGATATTTCTGCAACAAAGCCCCGCAAAAATCTGCGGCTGCCAGTCCTCGAAAGGGATTTCACAGACCTTTCCACTGGTGTACAACTTGTTGTACAATTCACGACTTTAATTTTTTCAACATTTTAGACAAAAATCAAGGCTAACCCCTTGCCGAAAAAAATTACATTTTCAACAATGTTTTCCAAACCCATCCATAGATACATCAAAAGAAAGGTCTGTTCAATACCTATCCACAGCTGAAGACGAAAAGGATCTGTGACATCTGGTTCTTGAGGTATTTCAATTCAAAATTATTCACATGATTTTCCACCCAACTGCATTTGACTCGTTTTGGATGGCGATATCTCCGCAACCAAACCCCGCAAAAATCTGCGGCTGCCAGTTCTCGAAAGGGATTTCACAGACCTTTCCACTTGTGTAAAACTTGTTGTGCAATTCACGACCTTAATATTTTCAACATTTTAGAAAAAAATCAAGGCTAACCCCTTGCCGAAAAAAATTACATTTTGAACAATGTTTTCCAAACCCATCGATAGATACATCAAAAGAAAGGTCTCTTCAATACCTATCCACAACTGAAGACAAAACGTATCTGTGACATCTGGTTCTTGAGATATTTTAATTCAAAATTATTCGCATGATTTTCCACCCTACTACATTTGACTTGTTTTGGATGTTGATATTTCTGCAACAAAGCCCCGCAAAAATCTGCGGCTGCCAGTCCTCGAAAGGGATTTCACAGACCTTTCCACTGGTGACAACTTGTTGTACAATTCACGACTTTAATTTTTTCAGCATTTTAGACAAAAATCAAGGCTAACCCCTTGCCGAAAAAAATTACATTTTCAACAATGTTTCCCAAACCCATCGATAGATACATCAAAAGAAAGGTCTGTTCAATACCTATCCACAGCTGAAGACAAAACGGATCTGTGACATCTGGTTCTTGAGATATTTCAATTCAAAATTATTCACATGATTTTCCACCCAACTGCATTTGACTCGTTTTGGATGGTGATATCTTCGCAACCAAACCCCGCAAAAATCTGCGGCTACCAGTTATCGAAAGGGATTTCACAGACCTTTCCACTTGTGTGCAACCTGTTGTGCAATTCACGACCTTAATTTTTTCAACATTTTAGAAAAAAATCAAGGCTAACAACGCCTTGCCGAAAAAAATTACATTTTCAACAATGTTTTCCAAACCCATCGATAGATACATCAAAAGAAAGGTCTCTTCAATACCTATCCACAACTGAAGACAAAACGTATCTGTGACATCTGGTTCCTGAGATATTTTAATTCAAAATTATTCGCATGATTTTCCACCCTACTACATTTGACTTGTTTTGGATGGTGATATTTCTGCAACAAAGCCCCGCAAAAATCTGCGGCTGCCAGTCCTCGAAAGGGATTTCACAGACCTTTCCACTGGTGTACAACTTGTTGTACAATTCACGACTTTAATTTTTTCAACATTTTAGACAAAAATCAAGGCTAACCCCTTGCCGAAAAAAATTACATTTTCAACAATGTTTTCCAAACCCATCGATAGATACATCAAAAGAAAGGTCTCTTCAATACCTATCCACAACTGAAGACAAAACGTATCTGTGACATCTGGTTCCTGAGATATTCCAATTCAAAATTATTCGCATGATTTTCCACCCAACTGCATTTGACTCGTTTTGGATGGCGATATCTCCGCAACCAAACCCCGCAAAAATCTGCGGCTACCAGTTCTCGAAAGGGATTTCACAGACCTTTGCACTTGTGTACAACTTGTTGTGCAATTCACGACCTTAATTTTTTCAACATTTTAGAAAAAAATCAAGGCTAACCCCTTGCCGAAAAAAATTACATTTTCAACAATGTTTTCCAAACCCATCGATAGATACATAAAAAGAAAGGCCTCTTCAATACCTATCCACAACTGAAGACAAAACGTATCTGTGACATCTAGTTCTTGAGATATTTCAATTCAAAATTATTCGCATGATTTTCCATCCTACTACATGTGACTTGTTTTGGATGGTGATATTTCTGCAACAAAGCCCCGCAAAAATCTGCGGCTGCCAGTCCTCGAAAGGGATTTCACAGACCTTTCCACTTGTGTACAACTTGTTGTGCAATTCTCGACCTTAATTTTTTCAAAATTTTAGAAAAAAATCAAGGCTAACCCCTTGCCGAAAAAAATTACATTTTGAACAATGTTTTCCAAACCCATCGATAGATACATCAAAAGAAAGGTCTCTTCAATACCTATCCACTGCTGTAGGCAAAAAGTATCTGTGACATCTAGTTCTTGAGATATTTAAATTCAAATTTATTCACATGATTTTCCACCCAACTGCATTTGACTCGTTGAGGATGGTGATATCTCCGCAACCAAACCCCGCAAAAATCTGCGGCTACCAGTGCTCGAAAGGGATTTCACAGACCTTTCCACTTGTGTACAACTTGTTGTGCAATTCTCGACCTTAATTTTTTCAAAATTTTAGAAAAAAATCAAGGCTAACCCCTTGCCGAAAAAAATTACATTTTGAACAATGTTTTCCAAACCCATCGATAGATACATCAAAAGAAAGGTCTCTTCAATACCTATCCACAACTGAAGACAAAACGTATCTGTGACATCTGGTTCTTGAGATATTTAAATTCAAAATTATTCGCATGATTTTCCACCCAACTGCATTTGACTCGTTGAGGATGGTGATATCTCCGCAACCAAACCCCTCAAAAATCTGCGGCTACCAGTCCTCGAAAGGGATTTCACAGACCTATGCACTGGTGACAACTTGTTGTACAATTCACGACTTTAATTTTTTCAACATTTTAGACAAAAATCAAGGCTAACCCCTTGCCGAAAAAAATTACATTTTCAACAATGTTTCCCAAACCCATCGATAGATACATCAAAAGAAAGGTCTGTTCAATACCTATCCACTGCTGAAGGCAAAAAGTATCTGTGACATCTAGTTCATGAGATATTTCAATTCAAAATTATTCACATGATTTTCCACCCAACTGCATTTGACTCGTTTTGGATGGCGATATCTCCGCAACCAAACCCCGAAAAAATCTGCGGCTACCAGTTCTCGAAAGGGATTTCACAGACCTTTCCACTTGTGTACAACTTGTTGTGCAATTCACGACCTTAATTTTTCAACATTTTAGAAAAAAATCAAGGCTAACCTCTTGCCGAAAAAAATTACATTTTCAACAATGTTTCCCAAGCCCATCGATAGATCCATCAAAAGAAAGGTCTGTTCAATACCTATCCACTGCTGAAGGCAAAAAGTATCTGTGACATCTAGTTCTTGAGATATTTCAATTCAAAGTTATTCACATGATTTTCCACCCAACTACATTTGACTTGTTTTGGATGGTGATATTTCTGCAACAAAGCCCCGCAAAAATCTGCGGCTGCCAGTCCTCGAAAGGGATTTCACAGACCTTTCCATTGGTGTACAACTTGTTGTGCAATTCACGACCTTAATTTTTTCAACATTTTAGAAAAAAATCAAGGCTAACCCCTTGCCGAAAAAAATTACATTTTCAACAATGTTTTCCAAACCCATCGATAGATACATCAAAAGAAAGGTCTTTTCAATACCTATCCACTGCTGAAGGCAAAAAGTATCTGTGACATCTAGTTCTTGAGATATTTCAATTCAAAATTATTCACATGATTTTCCACCCAACTGCATTTGACTCGTTGAGGATGGTGATATCTCCGCAACCAAACCCCGCAAAAATCTGCGGCTACCAGTTCTCGAAAGGGATTTCACAGACCTTTGCACTTGTGTACAACTTGTTGTGCAATTCACGACCTTAATTTTTTCAACATTTTAGAAAAAAATCAAGGCTAACCTCTTGCCGAAAAAAATTACATTTTCAACAATGTTTCCCAAACCCATCGATAGATCCATCAAAAGAAAGGTCTGTTCAATACCTATCCACTGCTGAAGACAAAAAGGATCTGTGACAACTGGTTCTTGAGATATTTCAATTCAAAATTATTCACATGATTTTCCACCCAACTGCATTTGACTCGTTTTGGATGGTGATATCTCCGCAACCAAACCCCGCAAAAATCTGCGGCTACCAGTTCTCGAAAGGGATTTCACAGACCTTTGCACTTGTGTACAACTTGTTGTGCAATTCACGACCTTAATATTTTCAACATTTTAGAAAAAAATCAAGGCTAAACCCCTTGCCCAAAAAAAATTACATTTTCAACAATGTTTCCCAAACCCATCGATAGATACATCAAAAGAAAGGTCTGTTCAATACCTATCCACTGCTGAAGACAAAAAGGATCTGTGACAACTGGTTCTTGAGATATTTCAATTCAAAATTATTCACATGATTTTCCACCCTACTACATTTGACTTGTTTTGGATGGTGATATTTCTGCAACAAAGCCCCGCAAAAATCTGTGGCTGCCAGTCCTCGAAAGGTATTTCACAGACCTTTGCACTTGTGTACAACTTGTTGTGCAATTCACGACCTTAATATTTTCAACATTTTAGAAAAAAATCAAGGCTAAACCCCTTGCCCAAAAAAAATTACATTTTCAACAATGTTTCCCAAACCCATCGATAGATACATCAAAAGAAAGGTCTGTTCAATACCTATCCACTGCTGAAGGCAAAAAGTATCTGTGACATCTAGTTCTTGAGATATTTCAATTCAAAGTTATTCACATGATTTTCCACCCAACTGCATTTGACTCGTTTTGGATGGCGATATCTCCGCAACCAAACCCCGAAAAAATCTGCGGCTACCAGTTCTCGAAAGGGATTTCACAGACCTTTCCACTTGTGTACAACTTGTTGTGCAATTCACGACCTTAATTTTTTCAACATTTTAGAAAAAAATCAAGGCTAACCCCTTGCCGAAAAAAATTACATTTTCAACAATGTTTTCCAAACCCATCGATAGATACATCAAAAGAAAGGTCTCTTCAATACCTATCCACAACTGAAGACAAAACGTATCTGTGACATCTGGTTCCTGAGATATTTCAATTCAAAATTATTCGCATGATTTTCCACCCTACTACATTTGACTTGTTTTGGATGGTGATATTTCTGCAACAAAGCCCCGCAAAAATCTGCGGCTGCCAGTCCTCGAAAGGGATTTCACAGACCTTTCCACTGGTGTACAACTTGTTGTACAATTCACGACTTTAATTTTTTCAACATTTTAGACAAAAATCAAGGCTAACCCCTTGCCGAAAAAAATTACATTTTCAACAATGTTTCCCAAACCCATCGATAGATACATCAAAAGAAAGGTCTGTTCAATACCTATCCACTGCTGAAGGCAAAAAGTATCTGTGACATCTAGTTCATGAGATATTTCAATTCAAAATTATTCACATGATTTTCCACCCAACTGCATTTGACTCGTTTTGGATGGTGATATCTCCGCAACCAAACCCCGCAAAAATCTGCGGCTACCAGTTCTCGAAAGGGATTTCACAGACCTTTCCACTTGTGTACAACTTGTTGTGCAATTCACGACCTTAATTTTTTCAACATTTTAGAAAAAAATTAAGGCTAACCCCTTGCCGAAAAAAATTACATTTTCAACAATGTTTCCCAAACCCATCGATAGATACATCAAAAGAAAGGTCTGTTCAATACCTATCCACTGCTGAAGGCAAAAAGTATCTGTGACATCTAGTTCTTGAGATATTTCAATTCAAAATTATTCACATGATTTTCCACCCAACTGCATTTGACTCGTTGAGGATGGTGATATCTCCGCAACCAAACCCCGCAAAAATCTGCGGCTACCAGTTCTCGAAAGGGATTTCACAGACCTTTGCACTTGTGTACAACTTGTTGTGCAATTCACGACCTTAATTTTTCAACATTTTAGAAAAAAATCAAGGCTAACCTCTTGCCGAAAAAAATTACATTTTCAACAATGTTTCCCAAGCCCATCGATAGATCCATCAAAAGAAAGGTCTGTTCAATACCTATCCACTGCTGAAGGCAAAAAGTATCTGTGACATCTAGTTCTTGAGATATTTCAATTCAAAGTTATTCACATGATTTTCCACCCAACTGCATTTGACTCGTTTTGGATGGTGATATCTCCGCTACCAAACCCCGCAAAAATCTGCCGCTACCAGTTCTCGAAAGGGATTTCACAGACCTTTGCACTTGTGTACAACTTGTTGTGCAATTCACGGCCTTAATTTTTTCAACATTTTAGAAAAAAATCAAGGCTAACCCCTTGCCGAAAAAAATTACATTTTCAACAATGCTTTCCAAACCCATCGATAGATACACCAAAAGAAAGGTCTGTTCAATACCTATCCACTGCTGAAGGCAAAAAGTATCTGTGACATCTAGTTCTTGAGATATTTCAATTCAAAGTTATTCACATGATTTTCCACCCAACTGCATTTGACTCGTTTTGGATGGTGATATCTCCGCTACCAAACCCCGCAAAAATCTGCCGCTACCAGTTCTCGAAAGGGATTTCACAGACCTTTGCACTTGTGTACAACTTGTTGTGCAATTCACGGCCTTAATTTTTTCAACATTTTAGAAAAAAATCAAGGCTAACCCCTTGCCGAAAAAAATTACATTTTCAACAATGCTTTCCAAACCCATCGATAGATACACCAAAAGAAAGGTCTCTTCAATGCATATCCACAACTGAAGATAAAACGTATCTGTGACATCTGGTTCCTGAGATATTTCAATTCAAAATTATTCGCATGATTTTCCACCCTACTACATTTGACTTGTTTTGGATGGTGATATTTCTGCAACAAAGCCCCGCAAAAATCTGCGGCTGCCAGTCCTCGAAAGGGATTTCACAGACCTTTCCATTGGTGTACAACTTGTTGTGCAATTCACGACCTTAATTTTTTCAACATTTTAGAAAAAAATCAAGGCTAACCCCTTGCCGAAAAAAATTACATTTTCAACAATGTTTTCCAAACCCATCGATAGATACATCAAAAGAAAGGTCTGTTCAATACCTATCCACTGCTGAAGGCAAAAAGTATCTGTGACATCTAGTTCTTGAGATATTTCAATTCAAAATTATTCACATGATTTTCCACCCAACTGCATTTGACTCGTTGAGGATGGTGATATCTCCGCAACCAAACCCCGCAAAAATCTGCGGCTACCAGTTCTCGAAAGGGATTTCACAGACCTTTGCACTTGTGTACAACTTGTTGTGCAATTCACGACCTTAATTTTTTCAACATTTTAGAAAAAAATCAAGGCTAACCTCTTGCCGAAAAAAATTACATTTTCAACAATGTTTCCCAAACCCATCGATAGATCCATCAAAAGAAAGGTCTGTTCAATACCTATCCACTGCTGAAGACAAAAAGGATCTGTGACAACTGGTTCTTGAGATATTTCAATTCAAAATTATTCACATGATTTTCCACCCAACTGCATTTGACTCGTTTTGGATGGTAATATCTCCGCAACCAAACCCCGCAAAAATCTGCGGCTACCAGTTCTCGAAAGCGATTTCACAGACCTTTGCACTTGTGTACAACTTGTTGTGCAATTCACGACCTTAATATTTTCAACATTTTAGAAAAAAATCAAGGCTAAACCCCTTGCCGAAAAAAATTACATTTTCAACAATGCTTTCCAAACCCATCGATAGATACACCAAAAGAAAGGTCTCTTCAATGCATATCCACAACTGAAGATAAAACGTATCTGTGACATCTGGTTCCTGAGATATTTCAATTCAAAATTATTCGCATGATTTTCCACCCTACTACATTTGACTTGTTTTGGATGGTGATATTTCTGCAACAAAGCCCCGCAAAAATCTGCGGCTGCCAGTCCTCGAAAGGGATTTCACAGACCTTTCCATTGGTGTACAACTTGTTGTGCAATTCACGACCTTAATTTTTTCAACATTTTAGAAAAAAATCAAGGCTAACCCCTTGCCGAAAAAAATTACATTTTCAACAATGTTTTCCAAACCCATCGATAGATACATCAAAAGAAAGGTCTGTTCAATACCTATCCACTGCTGAAGGCAAAAAGTATCTGTGACATCTAGTTCTTGAGATATTTCAATTCAAAATTATTCACATGATTTTCCACCCAACTGCATTTGACTCGTTGAGGATGGTGATATCTCCGCAACCAAACCCCGCAAAAATCTGCGGCTACCAGTTCTCGAAAGGGATTTCACAGACCTTTGCACTTGTGTACAAATTGTTGTGCAATTCACGACCTTAATTTTTTCAACATTTTAGAAAAAAATCAAGGCTAACCTCTTGCCGAAAAAAATTACATTTTCAACAATGTTTCCCAAACCCATCGATAGATCCATCAAAAGAAAGGTCTGTTCAATACCTATCCACTGCTGAAGACAAAAAGGATCTGTGACAACTGGTTCTTGAGATATTTCAATTCAAAATTATTCACATGATTTTCCACCCAACTGCATTTGACTCGTTTTGGATGGTGATATCTCCGCAACCAAACCCCGCAAAAATCTGCGGCTACCAGTTCTCGAAAGGGATTTCACAGACCTTTGCACTTGTGTACAACTTGTTGTGCAATTCACGACCTTAATATTTTCAACATTTTAGAAAAAAATCAAGGCTAAACCCCTTGCCCAAAAAAAATTACATTTTCAACAATGTTTCCCAAACCCATCGATAGATACATCAAAAGAAAGGTCTGTTCAATACCTATCCACTGCTGAAGACAAAAAGGATCTGTGACAACTGGTTCTTGAGATATTTCAATTCAAAATTATTCACATGATTTTCCACCCTACTACATTTGACTTGTTTTGGATGGTGATATTTCTGCAACAAAGCCCCGCAAAAATCTGTGGCTGCCAGTCCTCGAAAGGTATTTCACAGACCTTTGCACTTGTGTACAACTTGTTGTGCAATTCACGACCTTAATATTTTCAACATTTTAGAAAAAAATCAAGGCTAAACCCCTTGCCCAAAAAAAATTACATTTTCAACAATGTTTCCCAAACCCATCGATAGATACATCAAAAGAAAGGTCTGTTCAATACCTATCCACTGCTGAAGGCAAAAAGTATCTGTGACATCTAGTTCTTGAGATATTTCAATTCAAAGTTATTCACATGATTTTCCACCCAACTGCATTTGACTCGTTTTGGATGGTGATATCTCCGCTACCAAACCCCGCAAAAATCTGCGGCTACCAGTTCTCGAAAGGGATTTCACAGACCTTTGCACTTGTGTACAACTTGTTGTGCAATTCACGACCTTAATTTTTTCAACATTTTAGAAAAAAATCAAGGCTAACCCCTTGCCGAAAAAAATTACATTTTCAACAATGTTTCCCAAACCCATCGATAGATCCATCAAAAGAAAGGTCTGTTCAATATCTATCCACTGCTGAAGACAAAAAGGATCTGTGACAACTGGTTCTTGAGATATTTCAATTCAAAATTATTCACATGATTTTCCACCCAACTGCATTTGACTCGTTTTGGATGGTGATATCTCCGCAACCAAACCCCGCAAAAATCTGCGGCTACCAGTTCTCGAAAGGGATTTCACAGACCTTTGCACTTGTGTACAACTTGTTGTGCAATTCACGACCTTAATTTTTTCAACATTTTAGAAAAAAATCAAGGCTAACCCCTTGCCGAAAAAAATTACATTTTCAACAATGTTTTCCAAACAACCCATCGATAGATACATCAAAAGAAAGGTCTCTTCAATACCTATCCACAACTGAAGACAAAACGTATCTGTGACATCTGGTTCCTGAGATATTTCAATTCAAAATTATTCGCATGATTTTCCACCCTACTACATTTGACTTGTTTTGGATGGTGATATTTCTGCAACAAAGCCCCGCAAAAATCTGCGGCTGCCAGTCCTCGAAAGGGATTTCACAGACCTTTCCACTGGTGTACAACTTGTTGTACAATTCACGACTTTAATTTTTTCAACATTTTAGACAAAAATCAAGGCTAACCCCTTGCCGAAAAAAATTACATTTTCAGCAATGTATCCGAAACCCATCGATAGATACATCAAAGGAAAGGTCTGTTCAATACCTATCCACAGCTGAAGACAAAAAGGATCTGTGACATCTGGTTCTTGCGATATTTCAATTCAAAATTATTCACATGATTTTCCACCCAACTGCATTTGACTCGTTTTGGATGGTGATATCTCCGCAACCAAACCCCGCAAAAATCTGCGGCTACCAGTTCTCGAAAGGGATTTCACAGACCTTTCCACTTGTGTACAACTTGTTGTGCAATTCACGACCTTAATTTTTTCAAAATTTTAGAAAAAAATCAAGGCTAACCCCTTGCCGAAAAAAATTACATTTTCAACAATGTTTCCCAAACCCATCGATAGATACATCAAAAGAAAGGTCTGTTCAATACCTATCCACTGCTGAAGGCAAAAAGTATCTGTGACATCTAGTTCTTGAGATATTTCAATTCAAAATTATTCACATGATTTTCCACCCAACTGCATTTGACTCGTTGAGGATGGTGATATCTCCGCAACCAAACCCCGCAAAAATCTGCGGCTACCAGTTCTCGAAAGGGATTTCACAGACCTTTGCACTTGTGTACAACTTGTTGTGCAATTCACGACCTTAATTTTTTCAACATTTTAGAAAAAAATCAAGGCTAACCTCTTGCCGAAAAAAATTACATTTTCAACAATGTTTCCCAAACCCATCGATAGATCCATCAAAAGAAAGGTCTGTTCAATACCTATCCACTGCTGAAGACAAAAAGGATCTGTGACAACTGGTTCTTGAGATATTTCAATTAAAAATTATTCACATGATTTTCCACCCAACTGCATTTGACTCGTTTTGGATGGTGATATCTCCGCAACCAAACCCCGCAAAAATCTGCGGCTACCAGTTCTCGAAAGGGATTTCACAGACCTTTCCACTTGTGTACAACTTGTTGTGCAATTCACGACCTTAATTTTTTCAACATTTTAGAAAAAAATCAAGGCTAACCCCTTGCCGAAAAAAATTACATTTTCAACAATGTTTTCCAAACCCATCGATAGATACATCAAAAGAAAGGTCTCTTCACTACCTATCCACAACTAAAGACAAAACGTATCTGTGACATCTGGTTCTTGAGATATTTCAATTCAAAATTATTCACATGATTTTCCACCCAAATGCATTTGACTTGTTTTGGATGGTGATATTTCTGCAACAAAGCCCCGCAAAAATCTGCGGCTGCCAGTCCTCGAAAGGGATTTCACAGACCTTTCCACTTGTGTACAACTTGTTGTGCAATTCACGACCTTAATTTTTTCAACATTTTAGACAAAAATCAAGGCTAACCCCTTGCCGAAAAAAATTACATTTTCAGCAATGTTTCCCAAACCCATCGATAGATACATCAAAAGAAAGGTCTGTTCAATACCTATCCACTGCTGAAGGCAAAAAGTATCTGTGACATCTAGTTCTTGAGATATTTCAATTCAAAATTATTCACATGATTTTCCACCCAACTGCATTTGACTCGTTTTGGATGGTGATATCTCCGCAACCAAACCCCGCAAAAATCTGCGGCTACCAGTTCTCGAAAGGGATTTCGCAGACCTTTGCACTTGTGTACAACTTGTTGTGCAATTCATGACCTTAATTTTTTCAACATTTTAGAAAAAAATCAAGGCTAACCCATTGCCGAAAAAAATTACATTTTCAACAATGTTTTCCAAACCCATCGATAGATACATCAAAAGAAAGGTCTCTTCAATACCTATCCACAACTGAAGACAAAACGTATCTGTGACATCTGGTTCCTGAGATATTTCAATTCAAAATTATTCACATGATTTTACACCCAACTGCATTTGACTCGTTTTGGATGGTGATATCTCCGCAACCAAACCCCGCAAAAATCTGCGGCTACCAGTTCTCGAAAGGGATTTCACAGACCTTTGCACTTGTGTGCAACTTGTTGTGCAATTCACGACCTTAATTTTTTCAACATTTTAGAAAAAAATCAAGGCTAACCCCTTGCCGAAAAAAATTACATTTTCAACAATGTTTTCCAAACCCATCGATAGATACATCAAAAGAAAGGTCTCTTCAATACCTATCCACAACTGAAGACAAAACGTATCTGTGACATCTGGTTCCTGAGATATTTCAATTCAAAATTATTCACATGATTTTACACCCAACTGTTTTGGATGGTGATATTTCTGCAACAAAGCCCCGCAAAAATCTGCGGCTGCCAGTCCTCGAAAGGGATTTAACAGACCTTTCCATTGGTGTACAACTTGTTGTACAATTCACGACTTTAATTTTTTCAACATTTTAGAAAAAAATCAAGGCTAACCCCTTGCCGAAAAAAATTACATTTTCAACAATGTTTTCCAAACCCATCGATAGATACATCAAAAGAAAGGTCTCTTCAATACCTATCCACAACTGAAGACAAAACGTATCTGTGACATCTGGTTCCTGAGATATTTCAATTCAAAATTATTCACATGATTTTCCACCCAACTGTTTTGGATGGTGATATTTCTGCAACAAAGCCCCGCAAAAATATGCGGCTGCCAGTCCTCGAAAGGGATTTTACAGACCTTTCCACTGGTGTACAACTTGTTGTACAATTCACGACTTTAATTTTTTCAACATTTTAGAAAAAAATCAAGGCTAACCCCTTGCCGAAAAAAATTACATTTTCAACAATGTTTCCCAAACCCATCGATAGATACATCAAAAGAAAGGTATGTTCAATACCTATCCACAGCTGAAGACAAAAAGGATCTGTGACATCTGGTTCTTGAGATATTTCAATTCAAAATTATTCACATGATTTTCCACCCAACTGCATTTGACTTGTTTTGGATGGTGATATTTCTGCAACAAAGCCCCGCAAAAATCTGCGGCTGCCAGTCCTCGAAAGGGATTTAACAGACCTTTCCATTGGTGTACAACTTGTTGTACAATTCACGACTTTAATTTTTTCAACATTTTAGAAAAAAATCAAGGCTAACCCCTTGCCGAAAAAAATTACATTTTCAGCAATGTTTCCCAAACCCATCGATAGATACATCAAAAGAAAGGTCTGTTCAATACCTATCCACAACTGAAGACAAAACGTATCTGTGACATCTGGTTCCTGAGATATTTCAATTCAAAATTATTCACATGATTTTACACCCAACTGCATTTGACTCGTTTTGGATGGTGATATCTCCGCAACCAAACCCCGCAAAAATCTGCGGCTACCAGTTCTCGAAAGGGATTTCACAGACCTTTGCACTTGTGTGCAACTTGTTGTGCAATTCACGACCTTAATTTTTTCAACATTTTAGAAAAAAATCAAGGCTAACCCCTTGCCGAAAAAAATTACATTTTCAACAATGTTTTCCAAACCCATCGATAGATACATCAAAAGAAAGGTCTCTTCAATACCTATCCACAGCTGAAGACAAAAAGGATCTGTGACATCTGGTTCTTGAGATATTTCAATTCAAAATTATTCACATGATTTTCCACCCAAATGCATTTGACTTGTTTTGGATGGTGATATTTCTGCAACAAAGCCCCGCAAAAATCTGCGGCTGCCAGTCCTCGAAAGGGATTTAACAGACCTTTCCATTGGTGTACAACTTGTTGTACAATTCACGACTTTAATTTTTTCAACATTTTAGAAAAAAATCAAGGCTAACCCCTTGCCGAAAAAAACTACATTTTCAACAATGTTTCCCAAACCCTTCGATAGATACATCAAAAGAAAGGTCTGTTCAATACCTATCCACAGCTGAAGACAAAAAGGATCTGTGACATCTGGTTCTTGAGATATTTCAATTCAAAATTATTCACATGATTTTCCACCCAAATGCATTTGACTTGTTTTGGATGGTGATATTTCTGCAACAAAGCCCCGCAAAAATCTGCGGCTGCCAGTCCTCGAAAGGGATTTAACAGACCTTTCCATTGGTGTACAACTTGTTGTACAATTCACGACTTAAATTTTTTCAACATCTTAGAAAAAAATCAAGGCTAACCCCTTGCCGAAAAAAATTACATTTTCAACAATGTTTCCCAAACCCTTCGATAGATACATCAAAAGAAAGGTCTGTTCAATACCTATCCACAGCTGAAGACAAAAAGGATCTGTGACATCTGGTTCTTGAGATATTTCAATTCAAAATTATTCACATGATTTTCCACCCAAATGCATTTGACTCGTTTTGGATGGTGATATTTCTGCAACAAAGCCCCGCAAAAATCTGCGGCTGCCAGTTATCGATAGGGATTTCACAGACCTTTCCACTGGTGTACAACTTGTTGTACAATTCACGACTTTAATTTTTTCAACATTTTAGAAAAAAATCAAGGCTAACCCCTTGCCGAAAAAAATTACATTTTCAGCAATGTTTCCCAAGCCCATCGATAGATACATCAAAAGAAAGGTCTGTTCAATACCTATCCACAACTGAAGACAAAACGTATCTGTGACATCTGGTTCCTGAGATATTTCAATTCAAAATTATTCACATGATTTTACACCCAACTGCATTTGACTCGTTTTGGATGGTGATATCTCCGCAACCAAACCCCGCAAAAATCTGCGGCTACCAGTTCTCGAAAGCGATTTCACAGACCTTTGCACTTGTGTACAACTTGTTGTGCACATCACGACCTTAATTTTTTCAACATTTTAGAAAAAAATCAAGGCTAACCCCTTGCCGAAAAAAATTACATTTTCAACAATGTTTTCCAAACCCATCGATAGATACATCAAAAGAAAGGTCTCTTCAATACCTATCCACAACTGAAGACAAAACGTATCTGTGACATCTGGTTCCTGAGATATTTCAATTCAAAATTATTCACATGATTTTCCACCCAACTGTTTTGGATTGTGATATTTCTGCAACAAAGCCCCGCAAAAATCTGCGGCTGCCAGTCCTCGAAAGGGATTTAACAGACCTTTCCATTGGTGTACAACTTGTTGTACAATTCACGACTTTAATTTTTTCAACATTTTAGAAAAAAATCAAGGCTAACCCCTTGCCGAAAAAAATTACATTTTCAGCAATGTTTCCCAAACCCATCGATAGATACATCAAAAGAAAGGTCTGTTCAATACCTATCCACAACTGAAGACAAAACGTATCTGTGACATCTGGTTCCTGAGATATTTCAATTCAAAATTATTCACATGATTTTACACCCAACTGCATTTGACTCGTTTTGGATGGTGATATCTCCGCAACCAAACCCCGCAAAAATCTGCGGCTACCAGTTCTCGAAAGGGATTTCACAGACCTTTGCACTTGTGTGCAACTTGTTGTGCAATTCACGACCTTAATTTTTTCAACATTTTAGAAAAAAATCAAGGCTAACCCCTTGCCGAAAAAAATTACATTTTCAACAATGTTTCCCAAACCCTTCGATAGATACATCAAAAGAAAGGTCTGTTCAATACCTATCCACAGCTGAAGACAAAAAGGATCTGTGACATCTGGTTCTTGAGATATTTCAATTCAAAATTATTCACATGATTTTCCACCCAAATGCATTTGACTTGTTTTGGATGGTGATATTTCTGCAACAAAGCCCCGCAAAAATCTGCGGCTGCCAGTTATCGATAGGGATTTCACAGACCTTTCCACTGGTGTACAACTTGGTGCACAATTCACGACTTTAATTTTTTCAACATTTTAGAAAAAAATCAAGGCTAACCCCTTGCCGAAAAAAATTACATTTTCAACAATGTTTCCCAAACCCTTCGATAGATACATCAAAAGAAAGGTCTGTTCAATACCTATCCACAGCTGAAGACAAAAAGGATCTGTGACATCTGGTTCTTGAGATATTTCAATTCAAAATTATTCACATGATTTTGCACCCAACTGCATTTGACTTGTTTTGGATGGTGATATTTCTGCAACAAAGCCCCGCAAAAATCTGCGGCTGCCAGTCCTCGAAAGGGATTTAACAGACCTTTCCATTGGTGTACAACTTGTTGTACAATTCACGACTTTAATTTTTTCAACATTTTAGAAAAAAATCAAGGCTAACCCCTTGCCGAAAAAAATTACATTTTCAGCAATGTTTCCCAAACCCATCGATAGATACATCAAAAGAAAGGTCTGTTCAATACCTATCCACAACTGAAGACAAAACGTATCTGTGACATCTGGTTCCTGAGATATTTCAATTCAAAATTATTCACATGATTTTACACCCAACTGCATTTGACTCGTTTTGGATGGTGATATCTCCGCAACCAAACCCCGCAAAAATCTGCGGCTACCAGTTCTCGAAAGGGATTTCACAGACCTTTGCACTTGTGTGCAACTTGTTGTGCAATTCACGACCTTAATTTTTTCAACATTTTAGAAAAAAATCAAGGCTAACCCCTTGCCGAAAAAAATTACATTTTCAACAATGTTTCCCAAACCCTTCGATAGATACATCAAAAGAAAGGTCTGTTCAATACCTATCCACTGCTGAGGGCAAAAAGTATATGTGACATCTAGTTCATGAGATATTTGAATTCAAAATTATTCACATGATTTTCCACCCAACTGCATTTGACTCGTTTTGGATGGTGATATCTCCGCAACCAAACCCCGCAAAAATCTGCGGCTACCAGTTCTCGAAAGGGATTTCACAGACCTTTCCACTTGTGTACAACCTCTTGTGCAATTCACGACCTTAATCTTTTCAACATTTTAGAAAAAAATGAAGGCTAACCCCTTGCCGAAAAAAATTACATTTTCAACAATGTTTCCCAAACCCATCGATAGATACATCAAAAGAAAGGTCTGTTCAATACCTATCCACAGCTGAAGACAAAAAGGATCTGTGACATCTGGTTCTTTAGATATTTCAATTCAAAATTATTCACATGATTTTCCACCCAAATGCATTTGACTTGTTTTGGATGGTGATATTTCTGCAACAAAGCCGCGCAAAAATCTGCGGCTGCCAGTCCTCGAAAGGGATTTCACAGACCTTTGCACTTGTGTGCAACTTGTTGTGCAATTCACGACCTTAATTTTTTCAACATTTTAGAAAAAAATCAAGGCTAACCCCTTGCCGAAAAAAATTACATTTTCAACAATGTTTTCCAAACCCATCGATAGATACATCAAAAGAAAGGTCTCTTCAATACCTATCCACAGCTGAAGACAAAAAGGATCTGTGACATCTGGTTCTTGAGATATTTCAATTCAAAATTATTCACATGATTTTCCACCCAAATGCATTTGACTTGTTTTGGATGGTGATATTTCTGCAACAAAGCCCCGCAAAAATCTGCGGCTGCCAGTCCTCGAAAGGGATTTAACAGACCTTTCCATTGGTGTACAACTTGTTGTACAATTCACGACTTTAATTTTTTCAACATTTTAGAAAAAAATCAAGGCTAACCCCTTGCCGAAAAAAATTACATTTTCAGCAATGTTTCCCAAACCCATCGATAGATACATCAAAAGAAAGGTCTGTTCAATACCTATCCACAACTGAAGACAAAACGTATCTGTGACATCTGGTTCCTGAGATATTTCAATTCAAAATTATTCACATGATTTTACACCCAACTGCATTTGACTCGTTTTGGATGGTGATATCTCCGCAACCAAACCCCGCAAAAATCTGCGGCTACCAGTTCTCGAAAGGGATTTCACAGACCTTTGCACTTGTGTGCAACTTGTTGTGCAATTCACGACCTTAATTTTTTCAACATTTTAGAAAAAAATCAAGGCTAACCCCTTGCCGAAAAAAATTACATTTTCAACAATGTTTCCCAAACCCTTCGATAGATACATCAAAAGAAAGGTCTGTTCAATACCTATCCACAGCTGAAGACAAAAAGGATCTGTGACATCTGGTTCTTGAGATATTTCAATTTAAAATTATTCACATGATTTTCCACCCAAATGCATTTGACTTGTTTTGGATGGTGATATTTCTGCAACAAAGCCCCGCAAAAATCTGCGGCTGCCAGTTATCGATAGGGATTTCACAGACCTTTCCACTGGTGTACAACTTGTTGTACAATTCACGACTTTAATTTTTTCAACATTTTAGAAAAAAATCAAGGCTAACCCCTTGCCGAAAAAAATTACATTTTCAACAATGTTTCCCAAACCCTTCGATAGATACATCAAAAGAAAGGTCTGTTCAATACCTATCCACAGCTGAAGACAAAAAGGATCTGTGACATCTGGTTCTTGAGATATTTCAATTCAAAATTATTCACATGATTTTGCACCCAACTGCATTTGACTCGTTTTGGATGGTGATATCTCCGCAACCAAACCCCGCAAAAATCTGCGGCTACCAGTTCTCGAAAGGGATTTCACAGACCTTTGCACTTGTGTGCAACTTGTTGTGCAATTCACGACCTTAATTTTTTCAACATTTTAGAAAAAAATCAAGGCTAACCCCTTGCCGAAAAAAATTACATTTTCAACAATGTTTCCCAAACCCTTCGATAGATACATCAAAAGAAAGGTCTGTTCAATACCTATCCACTGCTGAGGGCAAAAAGTATATGTGACATCTAGTTCATGAGATATTTGAATTCAAAATTATTCACATGATTTTCCACCCAACTGCATTTGACTCGTTTTGGATGGTGATATCTCCGCAACCAAACCCCGCAAAAATCTGCGGCTACCAGTTCTCGAAAGGGATTTCACAGACCTTTCCACTTGTGTACAACCTCTTGTGCAATTCACGACCTTAATTTTTTCAACATTTTAGAAAAAAATGAAGGCTAACCCCTTGCCGAAAAAAATTACATTTTCAACAATGTTTCCCAAACCCATCGATAGATACATCAAAAGAAAGGTCTGTTCAATACATATCCACAGCTTAAGACAAAAAGGATCTGTGACATCTGGTTCTTGAGATATTTCAATTCAAAATTATTCACATGATTTTCCACCCAACTGTATTTGACTTGTTTTGGATGGTGATATTTCTGCAACAAAGCCGCGCAAAAATCTGCGGCTGCCAGTCCTCGAAAGGGATTTCACAGACCTTTCCACTGGTGTACAACTTGTTGTACAATTCACGACTTTAATTTTTTCAACATTTTAGAAAAAAATTCAAGGCTAACCCCTTGCCGAAAAAAATTACATTTTCAACAATGTTTCCCAAACCCTTCGATAGATACATCAAAAGAAAGGTCTGTTCAATACCTATCCACTGCTGAAGGCAAAAAGTATATGTGACATCTGGTTCATGAGATATTTCAATTCAAAATTATTCACATGATTTTCCACCCAACTGCATTTGACTCGTTTTGGATGGTGATATCTCCGCAACCAAACCACGCAAAAATCCACGGCTGCCAGTCCTCGAAAGGGATTTCACAGACCTTTCCACTGGTGTACAACTTGTTGTACAATTCACGACTTTAATTTTTTCAACATTTTAGAAAAAAATGAAGGCTAACCCCTTGCCGAAAAAAATTACATTTTCAACAACGTTTCCCAAACCCATCGATAGATACATCAAAAGAAAGGTCTGTTAAATACATATCCACAGCTTAAGACAAAAAGGATCTGTGACATCTGGTTCTTGAGATATTTCAATTCAAAATTATTCACATGATTTTCCACCCAACTGCATTTGATTTGTTTTGGATGGTGGTATTTCTGCAACAAAGCCCCGCAAAAATCTGCGGCTGCCAGTCCTCGAAAGGGATTTCACAGACCTTTCCACTGGCGTACAACTTGTTGTACAATTCACGACTTTAATTTTTTCAACATTTTAGACAAAAATCAAGGCTAACCCCTTGCCGGAAAAAATTACATTTTCAACAATGTTTCCCAAACCCATCGATAGATACATCAAAAGAAAGGTCTCTTCAATACCTATCCACTGCTGAAGGCAAAAAGTATCTGTGACATCTAGTTCATGAGATATTTCAATTCAAAATTATTCACATGATTTTCCACCCAACTGCATTTGACTCGTTTTGGATGGTGATATCTCCGCAACCAAACCCCGCACAAATCCACGGCTGCCAGTCCTCGAAAGGGATTTCACAGACCTTTCCACTGGTATACAACTTGTTGTACAATTCACGACTTTAATTTTTTCAACATTTTAGAAAAAAATCAAGGCTAACCCCTTGCCGAAAAAAATTACATTTTCAACAATGTTTCCCAAACCCATCGATAGATACATCAAAAGAAAGGTCTGTTCAATACCTATCCACAGCTGAAGACAAAAAGGATCTGTGACGTCTGGTTCTTGAGATATTTCAATTCAAAATTATTCACATGATTTTCCACCCAACTGCATTTGACTCGTTTTGGATGGTGATATCTCCGCAACCAAACCCCGCAAAAATCTGCGGCTACCAGTTCTCGAAAGGGATTTCCCAGACCTTTCCACTTGTGTACAACTTGTTGTGCAATTCACGACCTTAATTTTTTCAACATTTTAGAAAAAAATCAAGGCTAACCCCTTGCCGAAAAAAATTACATTTTCAACAATGTTTCCCAAACCCTTCGATAGATACATCAAAAGAAAGGTCTGTTCAATACCTATCCACTGCTGAGGGCAAAAAGTATATGTGACATCTAGTTCATGAGATATTTGAATTCAAAATTATTCACATGATTTTCCACCCAACTGCATTTGACTCGTTTTGGATGGTGATATCTCCGCAACCAAACCCCGCAAAAATCTGCGGCTACCAGTTCTCGAAAGGGATTTCACAGACCTTTCCACTGGTGTACAACTTGTTCTACAATTCACGACTTTAATTTTTTCAACATTTTAGAAAAAAATGAAGGCTAACCCCTTGCCGAAAAAAATTACATTTTCAACAACGTTTCCCAAACCCATCGATAGATACATCAAAAGAAAGGTCTGTTAAATACATATCCACAGCTTAAGACAAAAAGGATCTGTGACATCTGGTTCTTGAGATATTTCAATTCAAAATTATTCACATGATTTTCCACCCAACTGCATTTGATTTGTTTTGGATGGTGGTATTTCTGCAACAAAGCCCCGCAAAAATCTGCGGCTGCCAGTCCTCGAAAGGGATTTCACAGACCTTTCCACTGGCGTACAACTTGTTGTACAATTCACGACTTTAATTTTTTCAACATTTTAGACAAAAATCAAGGCTAACCCCTTGCCGGAAAAAATTACATTTTCAACAATGTTTCCCAAACCCATCGATAGATACATCAAAAGAAAGGTCTCTTCAATACCTATCCACTGCTGAAGGCAAAAAGTATCTGTGACATCTAGTTCATGAGATATTTCAATTCAAAATTATTCACATGATTTTCCACCCAACTGCATTTGACTCGTTTTGGATGGTGATATCTCCGCAACCAAACCCCGCACAAATCCACGGCTGCCAGTCCTCGAAAGGGATTTCACAGACCTTTCCACTGGTATACAACTTGTTGTACAATTCACGACTTTAATTTTTTCAACATTTTAGAAAAAAATCAAGGCTAACCCCTTGCCGAAAAAAATTACATTTTCAACAATGTTTCCCAAACCCATCGATAGATACATCAAAAGAAAGGTCTGTTCAATACCTATCCACAGCTGAAGACAAAAAGGATCTGTGACGTCTGGTTCTTGAGATATTTCAATTCAAAATTATTCACATGATTTTCCACCCAACTGCATTTGACTCGTTTTGGATGGTGATATCTCCGCAACCAAACCCCGCAAAAATCTGCGGCTACCAGTTCTCGAAAGGGATTTCCCAGACCTTTCCACTTGTGTACAACTTGTTGTGCAATTCACGACCTTAATTTTTTCAACATTTTAGAAAAAAATCAAGGCTAACCCCTTGCCGAAAAAAATTACATTTTCAACAATGTTTTCGAAACCCATCGATATATACATCAAAAGAAAGGTCTCTTCAATACCTATCCACAACTGAATACAAAACGTATCTGTGACATCTGGTTCCTGAGATATTTCAATTCAAAATTATTCGCATGATTTTCCACCCTACTACATTTGACTCGTTTTGGATGGTGATATCTCCGCAACCAAACACCGCAAAAATCTGCGGCTACCAGTTCTCGAAAGGGATTTCACAGACCTTTGCACTTGCGTGCAACTTGTTGTGCAATTCACGACCTTAATTTTTTCAACATTTTAGAAAAAAATCAAGGCTAACCCCTTGCCGAAAAAAATTACATTTTCAACAATGTTTTCCAAACCCATCGATAGATACATCAAAAGAAAGGTCTCTTCAATACCTATCCACAACTGAAGACAAAACGTATCTGTGACATCTGGTTCCTGAGATATTTCAATTCAAAATTATTCACATGATTTTACACCCAACTGTTTTGGATGGTGATATTTCTGCAACAAAGCCCCGCAAAAATCTGCGGCTGCCAGTCCTCGAAAGGGATTTAACAGACCTTTCCATTGGTGTACAACTTGTTGTACAATTCACGACTTTAATTTTTTCAACATTTTAGAAAAAAATCAAGGCTAACCCCTTGCCGAAAAAAATTACATTTTCAGCAATATTTCCCAAACCCATCGATAGATACATCAAAAGAAAGGTCTGTTCAATACCTATCCACAACTGAAGACAAAACGTATCTGTGACATCTGGTTCCTGAGATATTTCAATTCAAAATTATTCGCATGATTTTCCACCCTACTACATTTGACTTGTTTTGGATGGTGATATTTCTGCAACAAAGCGCCGCAAAAATCTGCGGCTGCCAGTCCTCGAAAGGGATTTCACAGACCTTTGCACTTGTGTACAACTTGTTGTGCAATTCACGACCTTAATTTTTTCAACATTTTAGAAAAAAATCAAGGCTAACCCCTTGCCGAAAAAAATTACATTTTCAACAATGTTTTCCAAACCCATCGATAGATACATCAGAAGAAAGGTCTCTTCAATACCTATCCACAACTGAAGACAAAACGTATCTGTGACATCTGGTTCCTGAGATATTTCAATTCAAAATTATTCACATGATTTTACACCCAACTGCATTTGACTCGTTTTGGATGGTGATATCTCCGCAACCAAACCCCGCAAAAATCTGCGGCTACCAGTTCTCGAAAGGGATTTCACAGACCTTTGCACTTGTGTACAACTTGTTGTGCAATTCACGACCTTAATTTTTTCAACATTTTAGAAAAAAATCAAGGCTAACCCCTTGCCGAAAAAAATTACATTTTCAACAATGTTTTCCAAACCCATCGATAGATACATCAAAAGAAAGGTCTCTTCAATACCTATCCACAACTGGAGACAAAACGTATCTGTGACATCTGGTTCCTGAGATACTTCAATTCAAAATTATTCAAATGATTTTCCACCCAACTGTTTTGGATGGTGATATTTCTGCAACAAAGCCCCGCAAAAATATGCGGCTGCCAGTCCTCGAAAGGGATTTTACAGACCTTTCCACTGGTGTACAACTTGTTGTACAATTCACGACTTTAATTTTTTCAACATTTTAGAAAAAAATCAAGGCTAACCCCTTGCCGAAAAAAATTACATTTTCAACAATGTTTCCCAAGCCCATCGATAGATACATCAAAAGAAAGGTATGTTCAATACCTATCCACAGCTGAAGACAAAAAGGATCTGTGACATCTGGTTCTTGAGATATTTCAATTCAAAATTATTCACATGATTTTCCACCCAACTGCATTTGACTTGTTTTGGATGGTGATATTTCTGCAACAAAGCCCCGCAAAAATCTGCGGCTGCCAGTCCTCGAAAGGGATTTAACAGACCTTTCCATTGGTGTACAACTTGTTGTACAATTCACGACTTTAATTTTTTCAACATTTTAGAAAAAAATCAAGGCTAACCCTTTGCCGAAAAAAATTACATTTTCAGCAATGTTTCCCAAACCCATCGATAGATACATCAAAAGAAAGGTCTGTTCAATACCTATCCACAACTGAAGACAAAACGTATCTGTGACATCTGGTTCCTGAGATATTTCAATTCAAAATTATTCACATGATTTTACACCCAACTGCATTTGACTCGTTTTGGATGGTGATATCTCCGCAACCAAACCCCGCAAAAATCTGCGGCTACCAGTTCTCGAAAGGGATTTCACAGACCTTTGCACTTGTGTGCAACTTGTTGTGCAATTCACGACCTTAATTTTTTCAACATTTTAGAAAAAAATCAAGGCTAACCCCTTGCCGAAAAAAATTACATTTTCAACAATGTTTTCCAAACCCATCGATAGATACATCAAAAGAAAAGTCTCTTCAATACCTATCCACAGCTGAAGACAAAAAGGATCTGTGACATCTGGTTCTTGAGATATTTCAATTCAAAATTATTCACATGATTTTCCACCCAACTGCATTTGACTTGTTTTGGATGGTGATATTTCTGCAACAAAGCCCCGCAAAAATCTGCGGCTGCCAGTCCTCGAAAGGGATTTAACAGACCTTTCCATTGGTGTACAACTTGTTGTACAATTCACGACTTTAATTTTTTCAACATTTTAGAAAAAAATCAAGGCTAACCCCTTGCCGAAAAAAATTACATTTTCAGCAATGTTTCCAAAACCCATCGATAGATACATCAAAAGAAAGGTCTGTTCAATACCTATCCACAACTGAAGACAAAACGTATCTGTGACATCTGGTTCCTGAGATATTTCAATTCAAAATTATTCACATGATTTTACACCCAACTGCATTTGACTCGTTTTGGATGGTGATATCTCCGCAACCAAACCCCGCAAAAATCTGCGGCTACCAGTTCTCGAAAGGGATTTCACAGACCTTTGCACTTGTGTGCAACTTGTTGTGCAATTCACGACCTTAATTTTTTCAACATTTTAGAAAAAAATCAAGGCTAACCCCTTGCCGAAAAAAATTACATTTTCAACAATGTTTCCCAAACCCTTCGATAGATACATCAAAAGAAAGGTCTGTTCAATACCTATCCACAGCTGAAGACAAAAAGGATCTGTGACATCTGGTTCTTGAGATATTTCAATTCAAAATTATTCACATGATTTTCCACCCAAATGCATTTGACTTGTTTTGGATGGTGATATTTCTGCAACAAAGCCCCGCAAAAATCTGCGGCTGCCAGTCCTCGAAAGGGATTTAACAGACCTTTCCATTGGTGTACAACTTGTTGTACAATTCACGACTTTAATTTTTTCAACATTTTAGAAAAAAATCAAGGCTAACCCCTTGCCGAAAAAAATTACATTTTCAGCAATGTTTCCCAAACCCATCGATAGATACATCAAAAGAAAGGTCTGTTCAATACCTATCCACAACTGAAGACAAAACGTATCTGTGACATCTGGTTCCTGAGATATTTCAATTCAAAATTATTCACATGATTTTACACCCAACTGCATTTGACTCGTTTTGGATGGTGATATCTCCGCAACCAAACCCCGCAAAAATTAACCCCTTGCCGAAAAAAATTACATTTTCAACAATGTTTCCCAAACCCTTCGATAGATACATCAAAAGAAAGGTCTGTTCAATACCTATCCACTGCTGAGGGCAAAAAGTATATGTGACATCTAGTTCATGAGATATTTGAATTCAAAATTATTCACATGATTTTCCACCCAACTGCATTTGACTCGTTTTGGATGGTGATATCTCCGCAACCAAACCCCGCAAAAATCTGCGGCTACCAGTTCTCGAAAGGGATTTCACAGACCTTTCCACTTGTGTACAACCTCTTGTGCAATTCACGACCTTAATTTTTTCAACATTTTAGAAAAAAATGAAGGCTAACCCCTTGCCGAAAAAAATTACATTTTCAACAATGTTTCCCAAACCCATCGATAGATACATCAAAAGAAAGGTCTGTTCAATACATATCCACAGCTTAAGACAAAAAGGATCTGTGACATCTGGTTCTTGAGATATTTCAATTCAAAATTATTCACATGATTTTCCACCCAACTGCATTTGACTTGTTTTGGATGGTGATATTTCTGCAACAAAGCCGCGCAAAAATCTGCGGCTGCCAGTCCTCGAAAGGGATTTCACAGACCTTTCCACTGGTGTACAACTTGTTGTACAATTCACGACTTTAATTTTTTCAACATTTTAGAAAAAAATCAAGGCTAACCCCTTGCCGAAAAAAATTACATTTTCAACAATGTTTCCCAAACTCATCGATAGATACATCAAAAGAAAGGTCTGTTCAATACCTATCCACAACTGAAGACAAAACGTATCTGTGACATCTGGTTCCTGAGATATTTCAATTCAAAATTATTCACATGATTTTCCACCCAACTGCATTTGACTTGTTTTGGATGGTGATATTTCTGCAACAAAGCCGCGCAAAAATCTGCGGCTGCCAGTCCTCGAAAGGGATTTCACAGACCTTTCCACTGGTGTACAACTTGTTGTACAATTCACGACTTTAATTTTTTCAACATTTTAGAAAAAAATGAAGGCTAACCCCTTGCCGAAAAAAATTACATTTTCAACAACGTTTCCCAAACCCATCGATAGATACATCAAAAGAAAGGTCTGTTAAATACATATCCACAGCTTAAGACAAAAAGGATCTGTGACATCTGGTTCTTGAGATATTTCAATTCAAAATTATTCACATGATTTTCCACCCAACTGCATTTGATTTGTTTTGGATGGTGGTATTTCTGCAACAAAGCCCCGCAAAAATCTGCGGCTGCCAGTCCTCGAAAGGGATTTCACAGACCTTTCCACTGGCGTACAACTTGTTGTACAATTCACGACTTTAATTTTTTCAACATTTTAGACAAAAATCAAGGCTAACCCCTTGCCGGAAAAAATTACATTTTCAACAATGTTTCCCAAACCCATCGATAGATACATCAAAAGAAAGGTCTCTTCAATACCTATCCACTGCTGAAGGCAAAAAGTATCTGTGACATCTAGTTCATGAGATATTTCAATTCAAAATTATTCACATGATTTTCCACCCAACTGCATTTGACTCGTTTTGGATGGTGATATCTCCGCAACCAAACCCCGCAAAAATCTGCGGCTACCAGTTCTCGAAAGGGATTTCACAGACCTTTCCACTTGTGTACAACTTGTTGTGCAATTCACGACCTTAATTTTTTCAACATTTTAGAAAAAAATCAAGGCTAACCCCTTGCCGAAAAAAATTACATTTTCAACAATGTTTTCGAAACCCATCGATATATACATCAAAAGAAAGGTCTCTTCAATACCTATCCACAACTGAATACAAAACGTATCTGTGACATCTGGTTCCTGAGATATTTCAATTCAAAATTATTCGCATGATTTTCCACCCTACTACATTTGACTCGTTTTGGATGGTGATATCTCCGCAACCAAACCCCGCAAAAATCTGCGGCTACCAGTTCTCGAAAGGGATTTCACAGACCTTTCCACTTGTGTACAACTTGTTGTACAATTCACGACCTTAATTTTTTCAACATTTTAGAAAAAAATCAAGGCTAACCCCTTGCCGAAAAAAATTACATTTTCAACAATGTTTCCCAAACCCATCAATAGATACATCAAAAGAAAGGTCTGTTCAATACCTATTCACTGCTGAAGGCAAAAAGTATATGTGACATCTAGTTCATGAGATATTTCAATTCAAAATTATTCACATGATTTTCCACCCAACTGCATTTGACTCGTTTTGGATGGTGATATCTCCGCAACCAAACCCCTTAAAAATCTGCGGCTACCAGTTCTCGAAAGGGATTTCACAGACCTTTGCACTTGTGTACAACTTGTTGTGCAATTCACGACCTTAATTTTTTCAACATTTTAGAAAAAAATCAAGGCTAACCCCTTGCCGAAAAAAATTACATTTTCAACAATGTTTCCCAAACCCATAGATAGATACATCAAAAGAAAGGTCTGTTCAATACCTATCCACTGCTGAAGGCAAAAAGTATCTGTGACATCTAGTTCTTGAGATATTTCAATTCAAAATTATTCACATGATTTTCCACCCAACTGCATTTGACTCGTTTTGGATGGTGATATCTCCGCAACCAAACCCCGCAAAAATCTGCGGCTACCAGTTCTCGAAAGGGATTTCACAGACCTTTGCACTTGTGTACAACTTGTTGAGCAATTCACGACCTTAATTTTTTCAACATTTTAGAAAAAAATCAAGGCTAACCCCTTGCCGAAAAAAATTACATTTTCAACAGTTTTCCAAACCCATCGATAGATACATCAAAAGAAAGGTCCCTTCAATACCTATCCACAACTGAAGACAAAAAGGATATGTGACATTTGGTTCTTGAGATATTTCAATTCAAAGTTATTCACATGATTTTCCACCCAACTGCATTTGACTCGTTTTGGATGGTGATATCTCCGCAACCAAACCCCGCAAAAATCTGCGGCTGCCAGTCCTCGAAAAGGAATTCACAGACCTTTCCACTGGTGTACAACTTGTTGTACAATTCACGACTTTAATTTTTTCAACATTTTAGAAAAAAATCAAGGTTAACCCCTTGCCGAAAAAAATTACATTTTCAACAATGTTTCCCAAACCCATCGATAGATACATCAAAAGAAAGGTCTGTTCAATACCTATTCACTGCTGAAGGCAAAAAGTATATGTGACATCTAGTTCATGAGATATTTCAATTCAAAATTATTCACATGATTTTCCACCCAACTGCATTTGACTCGTTTTGGATGGTGATATCTCCGCAACCAAACCCCGCAAAAATCTGCGGCTACCAGTTCTCGAAAGGGATTTCACAGACCTTTGCACTTGTGTACAACTTGTTGAGCAATTCACGACCTTAATTTTTTCAACATTTTAGAAAAAAATCAAGGATAACCCCTTGCCGAAAAAAATTACATTTTCAACAATGTTTTCCAAACCCATCGATAGATACATCAAAAGAAAGGTCCCTTCAATACCTATCCACAACTGAAAACAAAACGTATCTGTGACATCTGGTTCCTGAGATATTTCAATTCAAAATTATTCACATGATTTTCCACCCAACTGCATTTGACTTGTTTTGGATGGTGATATTTCTGCAACAAAGCCCCGCAAAAATCTGCGGCTGCCAGTCCTCGAAAGGGATTTCACAGACCTTTCCACTGGTGTACAACTTGTTGTACAATTCACGACTTTAATTTTTTCAACATTTTAGACAAAAATCAAGGCTAACCCCTTGCCGAAAAAAATTACATTTTCAACAATGTTTCCCAAACCTATCGATAGATACATCAAAAGAAAGGTCTGTTCAATACCTATCCACTGCTGAAGGCAAAAAGTATCTGTGACATCTAGTTCTTGAGATATTTCAATTCAAAATTATTCACATGATTTTCCACCCAACTGCATTTGACTCGTTTTGGATGGTGATATCTCCGCAACCAAACCCCGCAAAGATCTGCGGCTACCAGTTCTCGAAAGGAATTTCACAGACCTTTGCACTTGTGTACAACTTGTTGAGCAATTCACGACCTTAATTTTTTCAACATTTTAGAAAAAAATCAAGGCTAACCCCTTGCCGAAAAAAATTACGTTTTCAACAATGTTTTCCAAACCCATCGATAGATACATCAAAAGAAAGGTCCCTTCAATACCTATCCACAACTAAAGACAAAAAGGATATGTGACATCTGGTTCTTGAGATATTTCAATTCAAAGTTATTCACATGATTTTCCACCCAACTGCATTTGACTCGTTTTGGAGTTTGAAATCTCCGCAACCAAACCCCGCAAAAATCTGCGGCTGCCAGTCCTCGAAAAGGAATTCACAGACCTTTCCACTGGTGTACAACTTGTTGTACAATTCACGACTTTAATTTTTTCAACATTTTAGAAAAAAATCAAGGCTAACCCCTTGCCGAAAAAAATTACATTTTCAACAATGTTTCCCAAATCCATCGATAGATACATCAAAAGAAAGGTCTGTTCAATACCTATTCACTGCTGAAGGCAAAAAGTATATGTGACATCCAGTTCATGAGATATTTCAATTCAAAATTATTCACATGATTTTCCACCCAACTGCATTTGACTCGTTTTGGATGGTGATATCTCGACAACCAAACCCCGCAAAAATCTGCGGCTACCAGTTCTCGAAAGGGATTTCACAGACCTTTCCACTGGTGTACAACTTGTTGTGTAATTCACGACCTTAATTTTTTCAGCATTTTAGAAAAAAATCAAGGCTAACCCCTTGCCGAAAAAAATTACATTTTCAACAATGTTTTCCAAACCCATCGATAGATACATCAAAAGAAAGGTCTCTTCAATACCTATCCGCAACTGAAGACAAAACGTATCTGTGACATCTGGTTCCTGAGATATTTCAATTCAAAATTATTCACATGATTTTCCACCCAACTGCATTTGACTCGTTTTGGATGGTGATATCTCCGCAACCAAACCCCGCAAAAATCTGCGGCTACCAGTTCTCGAAAGGGATTTCACAGACCTTTGCACTTGTGTACAACTTGTTGAGCAATTCACGACCTTAATTTTTTCAACATTTTAGAAAAAAATCAAGGCTAACCCCTTGCCGAAAAAATTACATTTTCAACAATGTTTTCCAAACCCATCGATAGATACATCAAAAGAAAGGTCCCTTCAATACCTATCCACAACTAAAGACAAAAAGGATATGTGACATCTGGTTCTTGAGATATTTCAATTCAAAGTTATTCACATGATTTTCCACCCAACTGCATTTGACTCGTTTTGGATGGTGATATCTCCGCAACCAAAGCCCGCAAAAATCTGCGGCTGCCAGTCCTCGAAAAGGAATTCACAGACCTTTCCACTGGTGTACAACTTGTTGTACAATTCACGACTTTAATTTTTTCAACATTTTAGAAAAAAATCAAGGCTAACCCCTTGCCGAAAAAAATTACATTTTCAACAATGTTTCCCAAATCCATCGATAGATACATCAAAAGAAAGGTCTGTTCAATACCTATTCACTGCTGAAGGCAAAAAGTATATGTGACATCCAGTTCATGAGATATTTCAATTCAAAATTATTCACATGATTTTCCACCCAACTGCATTTTACTCGTTTTGGATGGTGATATCTCCGCAACCAAACCCCGCAAAAATCTGCGGCTACCAGTTCTCGAAAGGGATTTCACAGACCTTTGCACTTGTGTACAACTTGTTGAGCAATTCACGACCTTAATTTTTTCAACATTTTAGAAAAAAAATCAAGGCTAACCCCTTGCCGAAAACAATTACATTTTCAACAATGTTTTCCAAACCCATCGATAGATACATCAAAAGAAAGGTCCCTTCAATACCTATCCACAACTGAAGACAAAACGTATCTGTGACATCTGGTTCCTGAGATATTTCAATTCAAAATTATTCACATGATTTTCCACCCAACTGCATTTTACTCGTTTTGGATGGTGATATCTCCGCAACCAAACCCCGCAAAAATCTGTGGCTGCCAGTCCTCGAAAGGGAATTCACAGACCTTTCCACTGGTGTACAACTTGTTGTACAATTCACGACTTTAATTTTTTCAACATTTTAGACAAAAATCAAGGCTAACCCCTTGCCGAAAAAAATTACATTTTCAACAATGTTTCCCAAACCCATCGATAGATACATCAAAAGAAAGGTCTGTTCAATACCTATCCATTGCTGAAGGCAAAAAGTATCTGTGACGTCTGGTTTGAGATATTTCAATTCAAAATTATTCACATGATTTTCCACCCAACTGCATTTGACTCGTTTTGGATGGTGATATCTCGACAACCAAACCCCGCAAAAATCTGCGGTACCAGTTCTCGAAAGGGATTTCACAGACCTTTCCACTGGTGTACAACTTGTTGTGTAATTCACGACCTTAATTTTTTCAGCATTTTAGAAAAAAATCAAGGCTAACCCCTTGCCGAAAAAAATTACATTTTCAACAATGTTTTCCAAACCCATCGATAGATACATCAAAAGAAAGGTCTCTTCAATACCTATCCGCAACTGAAGACAAAACGTATCTGTGACATCTGGTTCCTGAGATATTTCAATTCAAAATTATTCGCATGATTTTCCACCCTACTACATTTGATTTGTTTTGGATGGTGATATTTCTGCAACCAAACCCCGCAAAAATCTGCGGCTACCAGTTCTCGAAAGGGATTTCACAGACCTTTGCACTTGTGTACAACTTGTTGTACAATTCACGACCTTAATTTTTTCAACATTTTAGAAAAAAATCAAGGCTAACCCCTTGCCGAAAAAAATTACATTTTCAACAATGTTTTCCAAACCCATCGATAGATACATCAAAAGAAAGGTCTTTTCAATACCTATTCACTGCTGAAGGCAAAAAGTATATGTGACATCCAGTTCATGAGATATTTCAATTCAAAATTATTCACATGATTTTCCACCCAACCATATTTTTCCTTTTTTTATGGTGATATCTCCGCAACCAAACCCCGCAAAAATCTGCGGCTGCCAGTCCTCGAAAGGGAATTCACAGACCTTTCCACTGGTGTACAACTTGTTGTACAATTCACGACTTTAATTTTTTCAACATTTTAGAAAAAAATCAAGGCTAACCCCTTGCCGAAAAAAATTACATTTTCAACAATGTTTCCCAAACCCATCGATAGATACATCAAAAGAAAGGTCTGTTCAATACCTATTCACTGCTGAAGGCAAAAAGTATATGTGACATCCAGTTCATGAGATATTTCAATTCAAAATTATTCACATGATTTTCCACCCAACTGCATTTGACTCGTTTTGGATGGTGATATCTCCGCAACCAAACCCCGCAAAAATCTGCGGCTACCAGTTCTCGAAAGGGATTTCACAGACCTTTGCACTTGTGTACAACTTGTTGAGCAATTCACGACCTTAATTTTTTCAACATTTTAGAAAAAAATCAAGGCTAACCCCTTGCCGAAAAAATTACATTTTCAACAATGTTTTCCAAACCCATCGATAGATACATCAAAAGAAAGGTCCCTTCAATACCTATCCACAACTGAAGACAAAACGTATCTGTGACATCTGGTTCCTGAGATATTTCAATTCAAAATTATTCACATGATTTTCCACCCAACTGCATTTGACTTGTTTTGGATGGTGATATTTCTGCAACAAAGCCCCGCAAAAATCTGCGGCTGCCAGTCCTCGAAAGGGATTTCACAGACCTTTCCACTGGTGTACAACTTGTTGTACAATTCACGACTTTAATTTTTTCAACATTTTAGACAAAAATCAAGGCTAACCCCTTGCCGAAAAAAATTACATTTTCAACAATGTTTCCCAAACCCATCGATAGATACATCAAAAGAAAGGTCTGTTCAATACCTATCCATTGCTGAAGGCAAAAAGTATCTGTGACATCTAGTTCTTGAGATATTTCAATTCAAAATTATTCACATGATTTTCCACCCAACTGCATTTGACTCGTTTTGGATGGTGATATCTCCGCAACCAAACCCCGCAAAAATCTGCGGCTGCCAGTCCTGGAAAAGGAATTCACAGACCTTTGCACTGGTGTACAACTTGTTGTACAATTCACGACTTTAATTTTTTCAACATTTTAGAAAAAAATCAAGGCTAACCCCTTGCCGAAAAAAATTACATTTCCAACAATGTTTCCCAAACCCATCGATAGATACATCAAAAGAAAGGTCTGTTCAATACCTATTCACTGCTGAAGGCAAAAAGTATATGTGACATCCAGTTCATGAGATATTTCAATTCAAAATTATTCACATGATTTTCCACCCAACCATATTTTTCCTTTTTTGATGGTGATATCTCCGCAACCAAACCCCGCAAAAATCTGCGGCTGCCAGTCCTCGAAAGGGAATTCACAGACCTTTCCACTGGTGTACAACTTGTTGTACAATTCACGACTTTAATTTTTTCAACATTTTAGAAAAAAATCAAGGCTAACCCCTTGCCGAAAAAAATTACATTTTCAACAATGTTTCCCAAACCCATCGATAGATACATCAAAAGAAAGGTCTGTTCAATACCTATTCACTGCTGAAGGCAAAAAGTATATGTGACATCCAGTTCATGAGATATTTCAATTCAAAATTATTCACATGATTTTCCACCCAACTGCATTTGACTCGTTTTGGATGGTGATATCTCCGCAACCACACCCCGCAAAAATCTGCGGCTACCAGTTCTCGAAAGGGATTTCACAGACCTTTGCACTTGTGTACAACTTGTTGAGCAATTCACGACCTTAATTTTTTCAACATTTTAGAAAAAAATCAAGGCTAACCCCTTGCCGAAAAAAATTACATTTTCAACAATGTTTCCCAAACCCATCGATAGATACATCAAAAGAAAGGTCTGTTCAATACCTATTCACTGCTGAAGGCAAAAAGTATATGTGACATCCAGTTCATGAGATATTTCAATTCAAAATTATTCACATGATTTTCCACCCAACTGCATTTGACTCGTTTTGGATGGTGATATCTCCGCAACCAAACCCCGCAAAAATCTGCGGCTACCAGTTCTCGAAAGGGATTTCACAGACCTTTGCACTTGTGTACAACTTGTTGAGCAATTCACGACCTTAATTTTTTCAACATTTTAGAAAAAAATCAAGGCTAACCCCTTGCCAAAAAAATTACATTTTCAACAATGTTTTCCAAACCCATCGATAGATACATCAAAAGAAAGGTCCCTTCAATACCTATCCACAACTGAAGACAAAACGTATCTGTGACATCTGGTTCCTGAGATATTTCAATTCAAAATTATTCACATGATTTTCCACCCAACTGCATTTGACTTGTTTTGGATGGTGATATTTCTGCAACAAAGCCCCGCAAAAATCTGCGGCTGCCAGTCCTCGAAAGGGATTTCACAGACCTTTCCACTGGTGTACAACTTGTTGTACAATTCACGACTTTAATTTTTTCAACATTTTAGACAAAAATCAAGGCTAACCCCTTGCCGAAAAAAATTACATTTTCAACAATGTTTCCCAAACCCAGCGATAGATACATCAAAAGAAAGGTCTGTTCAATACCTATCCATTGCTGAAGGCAAAAAGTATCTGTGACATCTAGTTCTTGAGATATTTCAATTCAAAATTATTCACATGATTTTCCACCCAACTGCATTTGACTCGTTTTGGATGGTGATATCTCCGCAACCAAACCCCGCAAAAATCTGCGGCTGCCAGTCCTCGAAAGGGAATTCACAGACCTTTCCACTGGTGTACAACTTGTTGTACAATTCACGACTTTAATTTTTTCAACATTTTAGAAAAAAATCAAGGCTAACCCCTTGCCGAAAAAAATTACATTTTCAACAATGTTTCCCAAACCCATCGATAGATACATCAAAAGAAATGTCTGTTCAATACCTATTCACTGCTGAAGGCAAAAAGTATATGTGACATCCAGTTCATGAGATATTTCAATTCAAAATTATTCACATGATTTTCCACCCCACTGCATTTGACTCGTTTTGGATGGTGATATCTCCGCAACCAAACCCCGCAAAAATCTGCGGCTACCAGTTCTCGAAAGGGATTTCACAGACCTTTGTACATGTGTACAACTTGTTGAGCAATTCACGACCTTAATTTTTTCAACATTTTAGAAAAAAATCAAGGCTAACCCCTTGCCGAAAAAAATTACATTTTCAACAATGTTTCCCAAACCCATCGATAGATACATCAAAAGAAAGGTCTGTTCAATACCTATTCACTGCTGAAGGCAAAAAGTATATGTGACATCCAGTTCATGAGATATCTCAATTCAAAATTATTCACATGATTTTCCACCCAACTGCATTTGGCTCGTTTTGGATGGTGATATCTCCGCAACCAAACCCCGCAAAAATCTGCGGCTACCAGTTCTCGAAAGGGATTTCACAGACCTTTGCACTTGTGTACAACTTGTTGAGCAATTCACGACCTTAATTTTTTCAACATTTTAGAAAAAAATCAAGGCTAACCCCTTGCCGAAAAAATTACATTTTCAACAATGTTTTCCAAACCCATCGATAGATACATCAAAAGAAAGGTCCCTTCAATACCTATCCACAACTGAAGACAAAACGTATCTGTGACATCTGGTTCCTGAGATATTTCAATTCAAAATTATTCACATGATTTTCCACCCAACTGCATTTGACTTGTTTTGGATGGTGATATTTCTGCAACAAAGCCCCGCAAAAATCTGCGGCTGCCAGTCCTCGAAAGGGATTTCACAGACCTTTCCACTGGTGTACAACTTGTTGTACAATTCACGACTTTAATTTTTTCAACATTTTAGAAAAAAATCAAGGCTAACCCCTTGCCGAAAAAATTACATTTTCAACAATGTTTTCCAAACCCATCGATAGATACATCAAAAGAAAGGTCTGTTCAATACCTATCCATTGCTGAAGGCAAAAAGTATCTGTGACATCTAGTTCTTGAGATATTTCAATTCAAAATTATTCACATGATTTTCCACCCAACTGCATTTGACTCGTTTTGGATGGTGATATCTCCGCAACCAAACCCCGCAAAAATCTGCGGCTGCCAGTCCTCGAAAGGGAATTCACAGACCTTTCCACTGGTGTACAACTTGTTGTACAATTCACGACTTTAATTTTTTCAACATTTTAGAAAAAAATCAAGGCTAACCCCTTGCCGAAAAAAATTACATTTTCAACAATGTTTCCCAAACCCATCGATAGATACATCAAAAGAAAGGTCTGTTCAATACCTATTCACTGCTGAAGGCAAAAAGTATATGTGACATCCAGTTCATGAGATATTTCAATTCAAAATTATTCACATGATTTTCCACCCAACTGCATTTGACTCGTTTTGGATGGTGATATCTCCGCAACCAAACCCCGCAAAAATCTGCGGCTACGAGTTCTCGAAAGGGATTTCACAGACCTTTGTACTTGTGTACAACTTGTTGAGCAATTCACGACCTTAATTTTTTCAACATTTTAGAAAAAAATCAAGGCTAACCCCTTGCCGAAAAAAATTACATTTTCAACAATGTTTCCCAAACCCATCGATAGATACATCAAAAGAAAGGTCTGTTCAATACCTATTCACTGCTGAAGGCAAAATGTATATGTGACATCCAGTTCATGAGATATTTCAATTCAAAATTATTCACATGATTTTCCACCCAACTGCATTTGACTCGTTTTGGATGGTGATATCTCCGCAACCAAACCCCGCAAAAATCTGCGGCTACCAGTTCTCGAAAGGGATTTCACAGACCTTTGCACTTGTGTACAACTTGTTGAGCAATTCACGACCTTAATTTTTTCAACATTTTAGAAAAAAATCAAGGCTAACCCCTTGCCGAAAAAATTACATTTTCAACAATGTTTTCCAAACCCATCGATAGATACATCAAAAGAAAGGTCCCTTCAATACCTATCCACAACTGAAGACAAAACGTATCTGTGACATCTGGTTCCTGAGATATTTCAATTCAAAATTATTCACATGATTTTCCACCCAACTGCATTTGACTTGTTTTGGATGGTGATATTTCTGCAACAAAGCCCCGCAAAAATCTGCGGCTGCCAGTCCTCGAAAGGGATTTCACAGACTTTTCCACTGGTGTACAACTTGTTGAACAATTCACGACTTTAATTTTTTCAACATTTTAGAAAAAAATCAAGGCTAACCCCTTGCCGAAAAAAATTACATTTTCAACAATGTTTCCCAAACCCATCGATAGATACATCAAAAGAAAGGTCTGTTCAATACCTATTCACTGCTGAAGGCAAAAAGTATATGTGACATCCAGTTCATGAGATATTTCAATTCAAAATTATTCACATGATTTTCCACCCAACTGCATTTGAGTCGTTTTGGATGGTGATATCTCCGCAACCAAACCCCGCAAAAATCTGCGGCTACCAGTTCTCGAAAGGGATTTCACAGACCTTTGCACTTGTGTACAACTTGTTGAGCAATTCACGACCTTAATTTCTTCAACATTTTAGAAAAAAATCAAGGCTAACCCCTTGCCGAAAAAAATTACATTTTCAACAATGTTTTCCAAACCCATCGATAGATACATCAAAAGAAAGGTCCCTTCAATACCTATCCACAACTGAAGACAAAACGTATCTGTGACATCTGGTTCCTGAGATATTTCAATTCAAAATTATTCACATGATTTTCCACCCAACTGCATTTGACTTGTTTTGGATGGTGATATCTCGACAACCAAACCCCGCAAAAATCTGCGGCTACCAGTTCTCGAAAGGGATTTCACAGACCTTTCCACTGGTGTACAACTTGTTGTACAATTCACGACTTTAATTTTTTCAACATTTTAGACAAAAATCAAGGCTAACCCCTTGCCGAAAAAAATTACATTTTCAACAATGTTTCCCAAACCCATCGATAGATACATCAAAAGAAAGGTCTGTTCAATACCTATCCACAGCTGAAGACAAAAAGGATCTGTGACATCTGGTTCTTGAGATATTTCAATTCAAAATTATTCACATGGTTTTCCACCCAACTGCATTTGACTCGTTTTGGATGGTGATATCTCCGCAACCAAACCCCGCAAAAATCTGCGGCTACCAGTTCTCGAAAGGGATTTCACAGACCTTTCCACTGGTGTACAACTTGTTGTACAATTCACGACTTTAATTTTTTCAACATTTTAGACAAAAATCAAGGCTAACCCCTTGCCGAAAAAAATTACATTTTCAACAATGTTTTCCAAGCCCATCGATAGATACATCAAAAGAAAGTACTCTTCAATACCTATCCACAACTGAAGACAAAACGTATCTGTGACATCTGGTTCCTGAGATATTTCAATTCAAAATTATTCGCATGATTTTCCACCCTACTACATTTGACTTGTTTTGGATGGTGATATTTCTGCAACAAAGCCCCGCAAAAATCTGCGGCTGCCAGTCCTCGGAAGGGATTTCACAGACCTTTCCACTGGTGTACAACTTGTTGTACAATTCACGACTTTAATTTTTTTAACATTTTAGACAAAAATCAAGGCTAACCCCTTGCCGAAAAAAATTACATTTTCAACAATGTTTTCCAAACCCATCGATAGATACATCAAAAGAAAGTACTCTTCAATACCTATCCACAACTGAAGACAAAACGTATCTGTGACATCTGGTTCCTGAGATATTTCAATTCAAAATTATTCGCATGATTTTCCACCCTACTACATTTGACTTGTTTTGGATGGTGATATTTCTGCAACAAAGCCCCGCAAAAATCTGCGGCTGCCAGTCCTCGAAGGGGATTTCACAGACCTTTCCACTGGTGTACAACTTGTTGTACAATTCACGACTTTAATTTTTTCAACATTTTAGACAAAAATCAAGGCTAACCCCTTGCCGAAAAAAATTACATTTTCAACAATGTAATTCACATGATTTTCCACCCAACTGCATTTGAATTGTTTTGGATGGTGATATTTCTGCAACAAAGCCCCGCAAAAATCTGCGGCTGCCAGTCCTCGAAAGGGATTTCACAGACCTTTCCACTGGTGTACAACTTGTTGTACAATTCACGACTTTAATTTTTTCAACATTTTAGACAAAAATCAAGGCTAACCCCTTGCCGAAAAAAATTACATATTCAACAATGTTTACCAAACCCATCTATATATATATCAAAAGAAAGGTCTGTTCAATACCTATCCACAACTGAAGACAAAACGTATCTGTGACATCTGGTTCCTGAGATATTTCAATTCAAAATTATTCGCATGATTTTCCACCCTACTACATTTGACTTGTTTGGATGGTGATATCTCCGCAACCAAACCCCGCAAAAATCTGCGGCTACCAGTTCTCGAAAGGGATTTCACAGACCTTTGCTCTTGTGTACAACTTGTTGTGCAATTCACTACCTTAATTTTTTCAACATTTTAGAAAAAAATCAAGGCTAACCCCTTGCCGAAAAAAATTACATTTTCAACAATGTTTTCCAAACCCATCGATAGATACGTCAAAAGAAATGTCTCTTCAATACCTATCTACAACTGAAGACGAAACGTATCTGTGACATCCGGTTCATGAGATATTTCAATTCAAAATTATTCAAATGATTTTCCACCCAACTGCACTTGACTCGTTTTGGATGGTGATATCTCCGCAACCAAACCCCGCAAAAATCTGCGGCTGCCAGTCCTCGAAAGGGATTTCACAGACCTTTCCACTGGTGTACAACTTGTTGTACAATTCACGACTTTAATTTTTTCAACATTTTAGACAAAAATCAAGGCTAACCCCTTGCCGAAAAAAATTACATTTTCAACAATGTTTCCCAAACCCATCGATAGATACATCAAAAGAAAGGTCTGTTCAATATCTATCCACTGCTGAAGGCAAAAATATCTGTGACATCTAGTTCATGAGATATTTCAATTCAAAATTATTCACATGATTTTCCACCCAACTGCATTTGACTCGTTTTGGATGGTGATATCTCCACAACCAAACCCCGCAAAAATCTGCGGCTACCAGTTCTCGAAAGGGATTTCACAGACCTTTGCACTTGTGTACAACTTGTTGTGCAATTCACGACCTTAATTTTTTCAACATTTTAGAAAAAAATCAAGGCTAACCCCTTGCCGAAAAAAATTACATTTTCAACAATGTTTCCCAAACCCATCTATATATACATCAAAAGAAAGGTCTGTTCAATACCTATCCACAGCTGAAGACAAAAAGGATCTGTGACATCTGGTTCTTGAGATATTTCAATTCAAAATTATTCACATGGTTTTCCACCCAACTGCATTTGACTCGTTTTGGATGGTGATATCTCCGCAACCAAACCCCGAAAAAATCTGCGGCTACCAGTTCTCGAAAGGGATTTCACAGACCTTTCCACTGGTGTACAACTTGTTGTACAATTCACGACTTTAATTTTTTCAACATTTTAGACAAAAATCAAGGCTAACCCCTTGCCGAAAAAAATTACATTTTCAACAATGTTTTCCAAACCCATCGATAGATACATCAAAAGAAAGTACTCTTCAATACCTATCCACAACTGAAGACAAAACGTATCTGTGACATCTGGTTCCTGAGATATTTCAATTCAAAATTATTCGCATGATTTTCCACCCTACTACATTTGACTTGTTTTGGATGGTGATATTTCTGCAACAAAGCCCCGCAAAAATCTGCGGCTGCCAGTCCTCGAAGGGGATTTCACAGACCTTTCCACTGGTGTACAACTTGTTGTACAATTCACGACTTTAATTTTTTCAACATTTTAGACAAAAATCAAGGCTAACCCTTTGCCGAAAAAAATTACATTTTCAACAATGTTTTCCAAACCCATCGATAGATACATCAAAAGAAAGTACTCTTCAATACCTATCCACAACTGAAGACAAAACGTATCTGTGACATCTGGTTCCTGAGATATTTCAATTCAAAATTATTCGCATGATTTTCCACCCTACTACATTTGACTTGTTTTGGATGGTGATATTTCTGCAACAAAGCCCCGCAAAAATCTGCGGCTGCCAGTCCTCGGAAGGGATTTCACAGACCTTTCCACTGGTGTACAACTTGTTGTACAATTCACGACTTTAATTTTTTTAACATTTTAGACAAAAATCAAGGCTAACCCCTTGCCGAAAAAAATTACATTTTCAACAATGTTTTCCAAACCCATCGATAGATACATCAAAAGAAAGTACTCTTCAATACCTATCCACAACTGAAGACAAAACGTATCTGTGACATCTGGTTCCTGAGATATTTCAATTCAAAATTATTCGCATGATTTTCCACCCTACTACATTTGACTTGTTTTGGATGGTGATATTTCTGCAACAAAGCCCCGCAAAAATCTGCGGCTGCCAGTCCTCGAAGGGGATTTCACAGACCTTTCCACTGGTGTACAACTTGTTGTACAATTCACGACTTTAATTTTTTCAACATTTTAGACAAAAATCAAGGCTAACCCCTTGCCGAAAAAAATTACATTTTCAACAATGTTATTCACATGATTTTCCACCCAACTGCATTTGAATTGTTTTGGATGGTGATATTTCTGCAACAAAGCCCCGCAAAAATCTGCGGCTGCCAGTCCTCGAAAGGGATTTCACAGACCTTTCCACTGGTGTACAACTTGTTGTACAATTCACGACTTTAATTTTTTCAACATTTTAGACAAAAATCAAGGCTAACCCCTTGCCGAAAAAAATTACATTTTCAACAATGTTTCCCAAACCCATCTATATATACATCAAAAGAAAGGTCTGTTCAATACCTATCCACAGCTGAAGACAAAAAGGATCTGTGACATCTGGTTCTTGAGATATTTCAATTCAAAATTATTCACATGGTTTTCCACCCAACTGCATTTGACTCGTTTTGGATGGTGATATCTCCGCAACCAAACCCCGCAAAAATCTGCGGCTACCAGTTCTCGAAAGGGATTTCACAGACCTTTCCACTGGTGTACAACTTGTTGTACAATTCACGACTTTAATTTTTTCAACATTTTAGACAAAAATCAAGGCTAACCCCTTGCCGAAAAAAATTACATTTTCAACAATGTTTTCCAAACCCATCGATAGATACATCAAAAGAAAGTACTCTTCAATACCTATCCACAACTGAAGACAAAACGTATCTGTGACATCTGGTTCCTGAGATATTTCAATTCAAAATTATTCGCATGATTTTCCACCCTACTACATTTGACTTGTTTTGGATGGTGATATTTCTGCAACAAAGCCCCGCAAAAATCTGCGGCTGCCAGTCCTCGAAGGGGATTTCACAGACCTTTCCACTGGTGTACAACTTGTTGTACAATTCACGACTTTAATTTTTTCAACATTTTAGACAAAAATCAAGGCTAACCCTTTGCCGAAAAAAATTACATTTTCAACAATGTTTCCAAACCCATCGATAGATACATCAAAAGAAAGTACTCTTCAATACCTATCCACAACTGAAGACAAAACGTATCTGTGACATCTGGTTCCTGAGATATTTCAATTCAAAATTATTCGCATGATTTTCCACCCTACTACATTTGACTTGTTTTGGATGGTGATATTTCTGCAACAAAGCCCCGCAAAAATCTGCGGCTGCCAGTCCTCGGAAGGGATTTCACAGACCTTTCCACTGGTGTACAACTTGTTGTACAATTCACGACTTTAATTTTTTTAACATTTTAGACAAAAATCAAGGCTAACCCCTTGCCGAAAAAAATTACATTTTCAACAATGTTTTCCAAACCCATCGATAGATACATCAAAAGAAAGTACTCTTCAATACCTATCCACAACTGAAGACAAAACGTATCTGTGACATCTGGTTCCTGAGATATTTCAATTCAAAATTATTCGCATGATTTTCCACCCTACTACATTTGACTTGTTTTGGATGGTGATATTTCTGCAACAAAGCCCCGCAAAAATCTGCGGCTGCCAGTCCTCGAAGGGGATTTCACAGACCTTTCCACTGGTGTACAACTTGTTGTACAATTCACGACTTTAATTTTTTCAACATTTTAGACAAAAATCAAGGCTAACCCCTTGCCGAAAAAAACTACATTTTCAACAATGTTATTCACATGATTTTCCACCCAACTGCATTTGAATTGTTTTGGATGGTGATATTTCTGCAACAAAGCCCCGCAAAAATCTGCGGCTGCCAGTCCTCGAAAGGGATTTCACAGACCTTTCCACTGGTGTACAACTTGTTGTACAATTCACGACTTTAATTTTTTCAACATTTTAGACAAAAATCAAGGCTAACCCCTTGCCGAAAAAAATTACATATTCAACAATGTTTACCAAACCCATCTATATATATATCAAAAGAAAGGTCTGTTCAATACCTATCCACAACTGAAGACAAAACGTATCTGTGACATCTGGTTCCTGAGATATTTCAATTCAAAATTATTCGCATGATTTTCCACCCTACTACATTTGACTTGTTTGGATGGTGATATCTCCGCAACCAAACCCCGCAAAAATCTGCGGCTACCAGTTCTCGAAAGGGATTTCACAGACCTTTCCACTGGTGTACAACTTGTTGTACAATTCACGACTTTAATTTTTTCAACATTTTAGACAAAAATCAAGGCTAACCCCTTGCCTTTCCACCCTACTACATTTGACTCGTTTTGGATGGTGATATCTCCACAACCAAACCCCGCAAAAATCTGCGGCTAACAGTTCTCGAAAGGGATTTCACAGACCTTTGCTCTTGTGTACAACTTGTTGTGCAATTCACTACCTTAATTTTTTCAACATTTTAGAAAAAAATCAAGGCTAACCCCTTGCCGAAAAAAATTACATTTTCAACAATGTTTTCCAAACCCATCGATAGATACGTCAAAAGAAAGGTCTCTTCAATACCTATCTACAACTGAAGACGAAACGTATCTGTGACATCCGGTTCCTGAGATATTTCAATTCAAAATTATTCGCATGATTTTCCACCCTACTACATTTGACTTGTTTTGGATGGTGATATTTCTGCAACAAAGCCCCGCAAAAATCTGAGGCTGCCAGTCCTCGAAAGCGATTTCACAGACCTTTCCACTTGTGTACAACTTGTTGTACAATTCACGACTTTAATTTTTTCAACATTTTAGACACAAATCAAGGCTAACCCCTTGCCGAAAAAAATTACATTTTCAACAATGTTTCCCAAACCCATCGATAGATACATCAAAAGAAAGGTCTGTTCAATACCTATCCACTGCTGAAGGCAAAACGTACCTGTGACATCTAGTTCTTGAGATATTTCAATTCAAAATTATTCAAATGATTTTCTACCCAACTGCACTTGACTCGTTTTGGATGGTGATATCTCCGCAACCAAACCCCGCAAAAATCTGCGGCTGCCAGTCCTCTAAAGGGATTTCACAGACCTTTCCACTGGTGTACAACTTGTTGTACAATTCACGACTTTAATTTTTTCAACATTTTAGACACAAATCAAGGCTAACCCCTTGCCGAAAAAAATTACATTTTCAACAATGTTTCCCAAACCCATCGATAGATACATCAAAAGAAAGGTCTGTTCAATACCTATCCACTGCTGAAGGCAAAAATATCTGTGACATCTAGTTCATGAGATATTTCAATTCAAAATTATTCACATGATTTTCCACCCAACTGCATTTGACTCGTTTTGGATGGTGATATCTCCACAACCAAACCCCGCAAAAATCTGCGGCTACCAGTTCTCGAAAGGGATTTCACAGACCTTTGCACTTGTGTACAACTTGTTGTGCAATTCACGACCTTAATTTTTTCAACATTTTAGACAAAAATAAAGGCTAACCCCTTGCCGAAAAAAATTACATTTTCAACAATGTTTCCCAAACCCATCTATAGATACATCAAAAGAAAGGTCTGTTCAATACCTATCCACTGCTGAAGGCAAAAAGTATCTGTGACATCTAGTTCATGAGATATTTCAGTTCAAAATTATTCACATGATTTTCCACCCAACTGCATTTGACTCGTTTTGGATGGTGATATCTCCGCAACCAAACCCCGCAAAAATCTGCGGCTACCAGTTCTCGAAAGCGATTTCACAGACCTTTCCACTTGTGTACAACTTGTTGTACAATTCACGACCTTAATTTTTTCAACATTTTAGACAAAAATAAAGGCTAACCCCTTGCCGACAAAAAATTCATTTTCAACAATGTTTTCCAAACCCATCGATAGACACATCAAAAGAAAGGTCTCTTCAATACCTATCCACAACTGAAGACAAAACGTATCTGTGACATCTGGTTCCTGAGATATTTCAATTCAAAATTATTCGCATGATTTTCCACCCTACTACATTTGACTCGTTTTGGATGGTGATATCTCCACAACCAAACCCCGCAAAAATCTGCGGCTACCAGTTCTCGAAAGGGATTTCACAGACCTTTGCACTTGTGTACAACTTGTTGTGCAATTCACGACCTTAATTTTTTCAACATTTTAGACAAAAATCAAGGCTAACCCCTTGCCGAAAAAAATTACATTTTCAACAATGTTTCCCAAACCCATCGATAGATACATCAAAAGAAAGGTCTCTTCACTACTTATCCACAACTGAAGACAAAATGTATCTGTGACATCTGGTTCCTGAGATATTTCAATTCAAAATTATTCGCATGATTTTCCACCCTACTACATTTGACTGTTTTGGATGGTGATATTTCTGCAACAAAGCCCCGCAAAAATCTGCGGCTGCCAGTCCTCGAAAGGGATTTCACAGACGTTTCCACTGGTGTGCAACTTGTTGTACAATTCACGACTTTAATTTTTTCAACATTTTAGACAAAAATAAAGGCTAACCCCTTGCCGAAAAAAATTACATTTTCAACACTGTTTCCCAAACCCATCTATAGATACATCAAAAGAAAGGTCTGTTCAATACCTATCCACTGCTGAAGGCAAAAATATCTGTGACATCTAGTTCATGAGATATTTCAATTCAAAATTATTCACATGATTTTCCACCCAACTGCATTTGACTCGTTTTGGATGGTGATATCTCCACAACCAAACCCCGCAAAAATCTGCGGCTACCAGTTCTCGAAAGGGATTTCACAGACCTTTGCACTTGTGTACAACTTGTTGTGCAATTCACGACCTTAATTTTTTCAACATTTTAGACAAAAATAAAGGCTAACCCCTTGCCGACAAAAAATTCATTTTCAACAATGTTTTCCAAACCCATCGATAGACACATCAAAAGAAAGGTCTCTTCAATACCTATCCACAACTGAAGACAAAACGTATCTGTGACATCTGGTTCCTGAGATATTTCAATTCAAAATTATTCGCATGATTTTCCACCCTACTACATTTGACTTGTTTTGGATGGTGATATTTCTGCATCAAAGCCCCGCAAAAATCTGCGGCTGCCAGTCCTCGAAAGGGATTTCACAGACGTTTCCACTGGTGTGCAACTTGTTGTACAATTCACGACTTTAATTTTTTCAACATTTTAGACAAAAATCAAAGCTAACCCCTTGCCGAAAAAAATTACATTTTCAACAACGTTTCCCAAACCCATCTATAGATACATCAAAAGAAAGGTCTGTTCAATACCAATCCACTGCTGAAGGCAAAAAGTATCTGTGACATCTAGTTCATGAGATATTTCAATTCAAAATTATTCACATGATTTTCCACCCAACTGCATTTGACTCGTTTTGGATGGTGATATCTCCGCAACCAAACCCCGCAAAAATCTGCCTCTACCAGTTCTCGAAAGGGATTTCACAGACCTTTGCACTTGTGTACAACTTGTTGTGCAATTCACGACCTTAATTTTTTCAACATTTTAGAAAAAAATCAAGGCTAACCCCTTGCCGAAAAAAATTACATTTTCAACAATGTTTTCCAAACCCATCGATAGATACATCAAAAGAAAGGTCTCTTCAATACCTATCCACAACTGAAGACAAAACGTATCTGTGACATCTGGTTCCTGAGATATTTCAATTCAAAATTATTCGCATGATTTTCCACCCTACTACATTTGACTTGTTTTGGATGGTGATATTCCTGCAACAAAGCCCCGCAAAAATCTGAGGCTGCCAGTCCTCGAAAATGATTTCACAGACCCTTCCACTGGTGTACAACTTGTTGTACAATTCACGACTTTAATTTTTTCAACATTTTAGACAAAAATAAAGGCTAACCCCTTGCCGAAAAAAATTACATTTTCAACACTGTTTCCCAAACCCATCTATAGATACATCAAAAGAAAGGTCTGTTCAATACCTATCCACTGCTGAAGGCAAAAAGTATCTGTGACATCTAGTTCATGAGATATTTCAATTCAAAATTATTCACATGATTTTCTACCCAACTGCATTTGACTCGTTTTGGATGGTGATATCTCCGCAACCAAACCCCGCAAAAATCTGCCTCTACCAGTTTTTGAAAGGGATTTCACAGACCTTTGCACTTGTGTACAACTTGTTGTGCAATTCACGACCTTAATTTTTTCAACATTTTAGAAAAAAATCAAGGCTAACCCCTTGCCGAAAAAAATTACATTTTCAGCAATGTTTCCCAAACCCATCGATAGATACATCAAAAGAAAGGTCTGTTCAATACCTATCCACAGCTGAAGACAAAAAGGATCTGTGACATCTGGTTCTTGAGATATTTCAATTCAAAATTATTCACATGATTTTCCACCCAACTGCATTTGACTCGTTTTGGATGGTGATATCTCCGCAACCAAACCCCGCAAAAAACTGCGGCTACCAGTTCTCGAAAGGGATTTCACAGACCTTTCCACTTGTGTACAACTTGTTGTGCAATTCACGACCTTAATTTTTTCAACATCTTAGACAAAAATAAAGGCTAACCCCTTGCCGACAAAAATTACATTTTCAACAATGTTTTCCAAACCCATCGATAGACACATCAAAAGAAAGGTCTCTTCAATACCTATCCACAACTGAAGACAAAACGTATCTGTGACATCTGGTTCCTGAGATATTTCAATTCAAAATTATTCGCATGATTTTCCACCCTACTACATTTGACTTGTTTTGGATGGTGATATTTCTGCAACAAAGCCCCGCAAAAATCTGCGGCTGCCAGTCCTCGAAAGGGATTTCACAGACGTTTCCACTGGTGTGCAACTTGTTGTACAATTCACGACTTTAATTTTTTCAACATTTTAGACAAAAATCAAGGCTAACCCCTTGCCGAAAAAAATTACATTTTCAACAACGTTTCCCAAACCCATCTATAGATACATCAAAAGAAAGGTCTGTTCAATACCAATCCACTGCTGAAGGCAAAAAGTATCTGTGACATCTAGTTCATGAGATATTTCAATTCAAAATTATTCACATGATTTTCCACCCAACTGCATTTGACTCGTTTTGGATGGTGATATCTCCGCAACCAAACCCCGCAAAAATCTGCCTCTACCAGTTCTCGAAAGGGATTTCACAGACCTTTGCGCTTGTGTACAACTTGTTGTGCAATTCACGACCTTAATTTTTTCAACATTTTAGAAAAAAATCAAGGCTAACCCCTTGCCGAAAAAAATTACATTTTCAACAATGTTTTCCAAACCCATCGATAGATACATCAAAAGAAAGGTCTCTTCAATACCTATCCACAACTGAAGACAAAACGTATCTGTGACATCTGGTTCCTGAGATATTTCAATTCAAAATTATTCGCATGATTTTCCACCCTACTACATTTGACTTGTTTTGGATGGTGATATTTCTGCAACAAAGCCCCGCAAAAATCTGAGGCTGCCAGTCCTCGAAAGGGATTTCACAGACCTTTCCACTGGTGTACAACTTGTTGTACAATTCACGACTTTAATTTTTTCAACATTTTAGACAAAAATAAAGGCTAACCCCTTGCCGAAAAAAATCACATTTTCAACACTGTTTTCCAAACCCATCTATAGATACATCAAAAGAAAGGTCTGTTCAATACCTATCCACTGCTGAAGGCAAAAAGTATCTGTGACATCTAGTTCATGAGATATTTCAATTCAAAATTATTCACATGATTTTCTACCCAACTGCATTTGACTCGTTTTGGATGGTGATATCTCCGCAACCAAACCCCGCAAAAATCTGCCTCTACCAGTTCTCGAAAGGGATTTCACAGACCTTTGCACTTGTGTACAACTTGTTGTGCAATTCACGACCTTAATTTTTTCAACATTTTAGAAAAAAATCAAGGCTAACCCCTTGCCGAAAAAAATTACATTTTCAACAACGTTTCCCAAACCCATCTATAGATACATCAAAAGAAAGGTCTGTTCAATACCAATCCACTGCTGAAGGCAAAAAGTATCTGTGACATCTAGTTCATGAGATATTTCAATTCAAAATTATTCACATGATTTTCCACCCAACTGCATTTGACTCGTTTTGGATGGTGATATCTCCGCAACCAAACCCCGCAAAAATCTGCGGCTACCAGTTCTCGAAAGGGATTTCACAGACCTTTCCACTTGTGTACAACTTGTTGTGCAATTCACGACCTTAATTTTTTCAACATTTTAGAAAAAAATCAAGGCTAACCCCTTGCCGAAAAAAATTACATTTTCAGCAATGTTTCCCAAACCCATCGATAGATACATCAAAAGAAAGGTCTGTTCAATACCTATCCACAGCTGAAGACAAAAAGGATCTGTGACATCTGGTTCTTGAGATATTTCAATTCAAAATTATTCACATGATTTTCCACCCAACTGCATTTGACTCGTTTTGGATGGTGATATCTCCGCAACCAAACACCGCAAAAATCTGCCTCTACCAGTTCTCGAAAGGGATTTCACAGACCTTTGCACTTGTGTACAACTTGTTGTGCAATTCACGACCTTAATTTTTTCAACATTTTAGAAAAAAATCAAGGCTAACCCCTTGCCGACAAAAATTACATTTTCAACAATGTTTTCCAAACCCATCGATAGACACATCAAAAGAAAGGTCTCTTCAATACCTATCCACAACTGAAGACAAAACGTATCTGTGACATCTGGTTCCTGAGATATTTCAATTCAAAATTATTCGCATGATTTTCCACCCTACTACATTTGACTTGTTTTGGATGGTGATATTTCTGCAACAAAGCCCCGCAAAAATCTGAGGCTGCCAGTTCTCGAAAGGGATTTCACAAGACCTTTTCACTTGTGTACAACTTGTTGTGCAATTCACGACCTTAATTTTTACAACATTTTAGACAAAAATCAAGGCTAACCCCTTGCCGAAAAAAATTACATTTTCAACTATGTTTCCCAAACCCATCGATAGATACATCAAAAGAAAGGTCTGTTCAATACCTATCCACAGCTGAAGACAAAAAGGATCTGTGACATCTGGTTCTTGAGATATTTCAATTCAAAATTATTCACATGATTTTCCACCCAACTGCATTTGACTCGTTTTGGATGGTGATATCTCCGCAACCAAACCCCGCAAACATCTGCGGCTACCAGTTCTCGAAAGGGATTTCACAGACCTTTCCACTTGTATAAAACTTGTTGTGCAATTCACGACCTTAATTTTTTCAACATTTTAGAAAAAAATCAAGGCTAACCCCTTGCCGAAAAAAATTACATTTTCAGCAATGTTTCCCAAACCCATCGATAGATACATCAAAAGAAAGGTCTGTTCAATACCTATCCACAGCTGAAGACAAAAAGGATCTGTGACATCTGGTTCTTGAGATATTTCAATTCAAAATTATTCACATGATTTTCCACCCAACTGCATTTGACTCGTTTTGGATGGTGATATTTCTGCAACAAAGCCCCGCAAAAATCTGCGGCTGCCAGTCCTCGAAAGGGATTTCACAGACGTTTCCACTGGTGTACAACTTGTTGTACAATTCACGACTTTAATTTTTTCAACATTTTAGTCAAAAATCAAGGCTAACCCCTTGCCGAAAAAAATTACATTTTCAACAATGTTTTCCAAACCCATCTATAGATACATCAAAAGAAAGGCCTGTTCAATACCTATCCACTGCTGAAGGCAAAAAGTATCTGTGACATCTAGTTCATGAGATATTTCAATTCAAAATTATTCACATGATTTTCCACCCAACTGCATTTGACTCGTTTTGGATGGTGATATCTCCGCAACCAAACCCCGCAAAAATCTGCGGCTACCAGTTCTCGAAAGGGATTTCACAGACCTTTCCACTTGTTTACAACTTGTTGTGCAATTCACGACCTTAATTTTTTCAACATTTTAGAAAAAAATCAAGGCTAACCCCTTGCCGAAAAAAATTACATTTTCAGCAATGTTTCCCAAACCCATCGATAGATACATCAAAAGAAAGGTCTGTTCAATACCTATCCACAGCTGAAGACAAAAAGGATCTGTGACATCTGGTTCTTGAGATATTTCAATTCAAAATTATTCACATGATTTTCCACCCAACTGCATTTGACTTGTTTTGGATGGTGATATTTCTGCAACAAAGCCCCGCAAAAATCTGCGGCTGCCAGTCCTCGAAAGGGATTTCACTGACGTTTCCACTGGTGTGCAACTTGTTGTACAATTCACGACTTTAATTTTTTCAACATTTTAGACAAAAATAAAGGCTAACCCCTTGCCGAAAAAAATTACATTTTCAACACTGTTTCCCAAACCCATCTATAGATACATCAAAAGAAAGGTCTGTTCAATACCTATCCACTGCTGAAGGCAAAAATATCTGTGACATCTAGTTCATGAGATATTTCAATTCAAAATTATTCACATGATTTTCCACCCAACTGCATTTGACTCGTTTTGGATGGTGATATCTCCACAACCAAACCCCGCAAAAATCTGCGGCTACCAGTTCTCGAAAGGGATTTCACAGACCTTTCCACTGGTGTACAACTTGTTGTACAATTCACGACTTTAATTTTTTCAACATTTTAGACAAAAATCAAGGCTAACCCCTTGCCGAAAAAAATTACATTTTCAACAACGTTTCCCAAACCCATCTATAGATACATCAAAAGAAAGGTCTGTTCAATACCAATCCACTGCTGAAGGCAAAAAGTATCTGTGACATCTAGTTCATGAGATATTTCAATTCAAAATTATTCACATGATTTTCCACCCAACTGCATTTGACTCGTTTTGGATGTTGATATCTCCGCAACCAAACCCCGCAAAAATCTGCCTCTACCAGTTCTCGAAAGGGATTTCACAGACCTTTGCACTTGTGTACAACTTGTTGTGCAATTCACGACCTTAATTTTTTCAACATTTTAGAAGAAAATCAAGGCTAACCCCTTGCCGAAAAAAATTACATTTTCAACAATGTTTTCCAAACCCATCGATAGATACATCAAAAGAAAGGTCTCTTCAATACCTATCCACAACTGAAGACAAAACGTATCTGTGACATCTGGTTCCTGAGATATTTCAATTCAAAATTATTCGCATGATTTTCCACCCTACTACATTTGACTTGTTTTGGATGGTGATATTTCTGCAACAAAGCCCCGCAAAAATCTGAGGCTGCCAGTCCTCGAAACGGATTTCACAGACCTTTCCACTGGTGTACAACTTGTTGTACAATTCACGACTTTAATTTTTTCAACATTTTAGACAAAAATCAAGGCTAACCCCTTGCCGAAAAAAATTACATTTTCAACAATGTTTCCCAAACCCATCTATAGATACATCAAAAGAAAGGTCTGTTCAATACCTATCCACTGCTGAAGGCAAAAAGTATCTGTGACATCTGGTTCCTGAGATATTTCAATTCAAAATTATTCGCATGATTTTCCACCCTACTACATTTGACTTGTTTTGGATGGTGATATTTCTGCAACAAAGCCCCGCAAAAATCTGCGGCTGCCAGTCCTCGAAAGGGATTTCACAGACGTTTCCACTGGTGTACAACTTGTTGTACAATTCACGACTTTAATTTTTTCAACATTTTAGTCAAAAATCAAGTCTAACCCCTTGCCGAAAAAAATTACATTTTCAACAATGTTTTCCAAACCCATCGATATATACATCAAAAGAAAGGTCTCTTCAATACCTATCCACAACTGAAGACAAAACGTATCTGTGACATCTGGTTCCTGAGATATTTCAATTCAAAATTATTCGCATGATTTTCCACCCTACTACATTTGACTTGTTTTGGATGGTGATATTTCTGCAACAAAGCCCCGCAAAAATCTGAGGCTGCCAGTCCTCGAAAGGGATTTCACAGACCTTTCCACTGGTGTACAACTTGTTGTACAATTCACGACTTTAATTTTTTCAACATTTTAGACAAAAATAAAGGCTAACCCCTTGCCGAAAAAAATCACATTTTCAACACTGTTTTCCAAACCCATCTATAGATACATCAAAAGAAAGGTCTGTTCAATACCTATCCACTGCTGAAGGCAAAAAGTATCTGTGACATCTAGTTCATGAGATATTTCAATTCAAAATTATTCACATGATTTTCTACCCAACTGCATTTGACTCGTTTTGGATGGTGATATCTCCGCAACCAAACCCCGCAAAAATCTGCCTCTACCAGTTCTCGAAAGGGATTTCACAGACCTTTGCACTTGTGTACAACTTGTTGTGCAATTCACGACCTTAATTTTTTCAACATTTTAGAAAAAAATCAAGGCTAACCCCTTGCCGAAAAAAATTACATTTTCAACAACGTTTCCCAAACCCATCTATAGATACATCAAAAGAAAGGTCTGTTCAATACCAATCCACTGCTGAAGGCAAAAAGTATCTGTGACATCTAGTTCATGAGATATTTCAATTCAAAATTATTCACATGATTTTCCACCCAACTGCATTTGACTCGTTTTGGATGGTGATATCTCCGCAACCAAACCCCGCAAAAATCTGCGGCTACCAGTTCTCGAAAGGGATTTCACAGACCTTTCCACTTGTGTACAACTTGTTGTGCAATTCACGACCTTAATTTTTTCAACATTTTAGAAAAAAATCAAGGCTAACCCCTTGCCGAAAAAAATTACATTTTCAGCAATGTTTCCCAAACCCATCGATAGATACATCAAAAGAAAGGTCTGTTCAATACCTATCCACAGCTGAAGACAAAAAGGATCTGTGACATCTGGTTCTTGAGATATTTCAATTCAAAATTATTCACATGATTTTCCACCCAACTGCATTTGACTCGTTTTGGATGGTGATATCTCCGCAACCAAACACCGCAAAAATCTGCCTCTACCAGTTCTCGAAAGGGATTTCACAGACCTTTGCACTTGTGTACAACTTGTTGTGCAATTCACGACCTTAATTTTTTCAACATTTTAGAAAAAAATCAAGGCTAACCCCTTGCCGACAAAAATTACATTTTCAACAATGTTTTCCAAACCCATCGATAGACACATCAAAAGAAAGGTCTCTTCAATACCTATCCACAACTGAAGACAAAACGTATCTGTGACATCTGGTTCCTGAGATATTTCAATTCAAAATTATTCGCATGATTTTCCACCCTACTACATTTGACTTGTTTTGGATGGTGATATTTCTGCAACAAAGCCCCGCAAAAATCTGAGGCTGCCAGTTCTCGAAAGGGATTTCACAAGACCTTTTCACTTGTGTACAACTTGTTGTGCAATTCACGACCTTAATTTTTACAACATTTTAGACAAAAATCAAGGCTAACCCCTTGCCGAAAAAAATTACATTTTCAACTATGTTTCCCAAACCCATCGATAGATACATCAAAAGAAAGGTCTGTTCAATACCTATCCACAGCTGAAGACAAAAAGGATCTGTGACATCTGGTTCTTGAGATATTTCAATTCAAAATTATTCACATGATTTTCCACCCAACTGCATTTGACTCGTTTTGGATGGTGATATCTCCGCAACCAAACCCCGCAAACATCTGCGGCTACCAGTTCTCGAAAGGGATTTCACAGACCTTTCCACTTGTATAAAACTTGTTGTGCAATTCACGACCTTAATTTTTTCAACATTTTAGAAAAAAATCAAGGCTAACCCCTTGCCGAAAAAAATTACATTTTCAGCAATGTTTCCCAAACCCATCGATAGATACATCAAAAGAAAGGTCTGTTCAATACCTATCCACAGCTGAAGACAAAAAGGATCTGTGACATCTGGTTCTTGAGATATTTCAATTCAAAATTATTCACATGATTTTCCACCCAACTGCATTTGACTCGTTTTGGATGGTGATATTTCTGCAACAAAGCCCCGCAAAAATCTGCGGCTGCCAGTCCTCGAAAGGGATTTCACAGACGTTTCCACTGGTGTACAACTTGTTGTACAATTCACGACTTTAATTTTTTCAACATTTTAGTCAAAAATCAAGGCTAACCCCTTGCCGAAAAAAATTACATTTTCAACAATGTTTTCCAAACCCATCTATAGATACATCAAAAGAAAGGCCTGTTCAATACCTATCCACTGCTGAAGGCAAAAAGTATCTGTGACATCTAGTTCATGAGATATTTCAATTCAAAATTATTCACATGATTTTCCACCCAACTGCATTTGACTCGTTTTGGATGGTGATATCTCCGCAACCAAACCCCGCAAAAATCTGCGGCTACCAGTTCTCGAAAGGGATTTCACAGACCTTTCCACTTGTTTACAACTTGTTGTGCAATTCACGACCTTAATTTTTTCAACATTTTAGAAAAAAATCAAGGCTAACCCCTTGCCGAAAAAAATTACATTTTCAGCAATGTTTCCCAAACCCATCGATAGATACATCAAAAGAAAGGTCTGTTCAATACCTATCCACAGCTGAAGACAAAAAGGATCTGTGACATCTGGTTCTTGAGATATTTCAATTCAAAATTATTCACATGATTTTCCACCCAACTGCATTTGACTTGTTTTGGATGGTGATATTTCTGCAACAAAGCCCCGCAAAAATCTGCGGCTGCCAGTCCTCGAAAGGGATTTCACTGACGTTTCCACTGGTGTGCAACTTGTTGTACAATTCACGACTTTAATTTTTTCAACATTTTAGACAAAAATAAAGGCTAACCCCTTGCCGAAAAAAATTACATTTTCAACACTGTTTCCCAAACCCATCTATAGATACATCAAAAGAAAGGTCTGTTCAATACCTATCCACTGCTGAAGGCAAAAATATCTGTGACATCTAGTTCATGAGATATTTCAATTCAAAATTATTCACATGATTTTCCACCCAACTGCATTTGACTCGTTTTGGATGGTGATATCTCCACAACCAAACCCCGCAAAAATCTGCGGCTACCAGTTCTCGAAAGGGATTTCACAGACCTTTCCACTGGTGTACAACTTGTTGTACAATTCACGACTTTAATTTTTTCAACATTTTAGACAAAAATCAAGGCTAACCCCTTGCCGAAAAAAATTACATTTTCAACAACGTTTCCCAAACCCATCTATAGATACATCAAAAGAAAGGTCTGTTCAATACCAATCCACTGCTGAAGGCAAAAAGTATCTGTGACATCTAGTTCATGAGATATTTCAATTCAAAATTATTCACATGATTTTCCACCCAACTGCATTTGACTCGTTTTGGATGTTGATATCTCCGCAACCAAACCCCGCAAAAATCTGCCTCTACCAGTTCTCGAAAGGGATTTCACAGACCTTTGCACTTGTGTACAACTTGTTGTGCAATTCACGACCTTAATTTTTTCAACATTTTAGAAGAAAATCAAGGCTAACCCCTTGCCGAAAAAAATTACATTTTCAACAATGTTTTCCAAACCCATCGATAGATACATCAAAAGAAAGGTCTCTTCAATACCTATCCACAACTGAAGACAAAACGTATCTGTGACATCTGGTTCCTGAGATATTTCAATTCAAAATTATTCGCATGATTTTCCACCCTACTACATTTGACTTGTTTTGGATGGTGATATTTCTGCAACAAAGCCCCGCAAAAATCTGAGGCTGCCAGTCCTCGAAACGGATTTCACAGACCTTTCCACTGGTGTACAACTTGTTGTACAATTCACGACTTTAATTTTTTCAACATTTTAGACAAAAATCAAGGCTAACCCCTTGCCGAAAAAAATTACATTTTCAACAATGTTTCCCAAACCCATCTATAGATACATCAAAAGAAAGGTCTGTTCAATACCTATCCACTGCTGAAGGCAAAAAGTATCTGTGACATCTGGTTCCTGAGATATTTCAATTCAAAATTATTCGCATGATTTTCCACCCTACTACATTTGACTTGTTTTGGATGGTGATATTTCTGCAACAAAGCCCCGCAAAAATCTGCGGCTGCCAGTCCTCGAAAGGGATTTCACAGACGTTTCCACTGGTGTACAACTTGTTGTACAATTCACGACTTTAATTTTTTCAACATTTTAGTCAAAAATCAAGTCTAACCCCTTGCCGAAAAAAATTACATTTTCAACAATGTTTTCCAAACCCATCGATATATACATCAAAAGAAAGGTCTCTTCAATACCTATCCACAACTGAAGACAAAACGTATCTGTGACATCTGGTGCCTGAGATATTTCAACTCAAAATTATTCGCATGATTTTCCACCCTACTACATTTGACTTGTTATGGATGGTGATATTTCTGCAACAAAGCCCCGCAAAAATCTGAGGCTGCCAGTCCTCGAAAGGGATTTCACAGACCTTTCCACTTGTGTACAACCTGTTGTGCAATTCACGACCTTAATTTTTTCAACATTTTAGAAAAAAATCAAGGCTAACCCCTTGCCGAAAAAAATTACATTTTCAACAATATTTTCCAAACCCAGCGATAAATACATCAAAAGAAAGGTCTGTTCAATACCTATCCACAACTGAAGACAAAAAGTGTCTGTGACATCTGGTTCTTGAGATATTTCAATTCAAAATTATTCACATGATTTTCCACCCAACTGCATTTGACTCGTTTTGGATGGTGATATCTCCACAACCAAACTCCGCAAAAATCTGCGGCTACCAGTTCTCGAAAGGGATTTTACAGACCTTTGCACTTGTGTACAACTTGTTGTGCAATTCACGACCTTAATTTTTTCAACATTTTAGAAAAAAATCAAGGCTAACCCCTTGCCGAAAAAAATTACATTTTCAACAATATTTTCCAAACCCAGCGATAGATACATCAAAAGAAAGGTCTGTTCAATACCTATCCACTGCTGAAGGCAAAAAGTATCTGTGACATCTACTTCATGAGATATTTCAATTCAAAATTATTCACATGATTTTCCACCCAACTGCATTTGACTCGTTTTGGATGGTGATAACTCCGCAACCAAACCCCGCAAAAATCTGCGGCTACCAGTTCTCGAAAGGGATTTCACAGACCTTTCCACTGGTGTACAACTTGTTGTACAATTCACGACTTTAATTTTTTCAACATTTTAGACAAAAATAAAGGCTAACCCCTTGCCGAAAAAAATTACATTTTCAACACTGTTTCCCAAACCCATCTATAGATACATCAAAAGAAAGGTCTGTTCAATACCTATCCACTGCTGAAGGCAAAAATATCTGTGACATCTAGTTCATGAGATATTTCAATTCAAAATTATTCACATGATTTTCCACCCAACTGCATTTGACTCGTTTTGGATGGTGATATCTCCACAACCAAATCCCGCAAAAATCTGCGGCTACCAGTTCTCGAAAGGGATTTCACAGACCTTTCCACTGGTGTACAACTTGTTGTACAATTCACGACTTTAATTTTTTCAACATTTTAGACAAAAATCAAGGCTAACCCCTTGCCGAAAAAAATTACATTTTCAACAACGTTTCCCAAACCCATCTATAGATACATCAAAAGAAAGGTCTGTTCAATACCAATCCACTGCTGAAGGCAAAAAGTATCTGTGACATCTAGTTCATGAGATATTTCAATTCAAAATTATTCACATGATTTTCCACCCAACTGCATTTGACTCGTTTTGGATGGTGATATCTCCGCAACCAAACACCGCAAAAATCTGCCTCTACCAGTTCTCGAAAGGGATTTCACAGACCTTTGCACTTGTGTACAACTTGTTGTGCAATTCACGACCTTAATTTTTTCAACATTTTAGAAAAAAATCAAGGCTAACCCCTTGCCGAAAAAAATTACATTTTCAACAATGTTTCCCAAACCCATCGATAGATACATCAAAAGAAAGGTCTCTTCAATACCTATCCACAACTGAAGACAAAACGTATCTGTGACATCTGGTTCCTGAGATATTTCAATTCAAAATTATTCGCATGATTTTCCACCCTACTACATTTGACTTGTTTTGGATGGTGATATTTCTGCAACAAAGCCCCGCAAAAATCTGAGGCTGCCAGTCCTCGAAAGGGATTTCACAGACCTTTCCACTGGTGTACAACTTGTTGTACAATTCACGACTTTAATTTTTTCAACATTTTAGACAAAAATCAAGGCTAACCCCTTGCCGAAAAAAATTACATTTTCAACAATGTTTCCCAAACCCATCTATAGATACATCAAAAGAAAGGTCTGTTCAATACCTATCCACTGCTGAAGGCAAAAAGTATCTGTGACATCTGGTTCCTGAGATATTTCAATTCAAAATTATTCGCATGATTTTCCACCCTACTACATTTGACTTGTTATGGATGGTGATATTTCTGCAACAAAGCCCCGCAAAAATCTGAGGCTGCCAGTCCTCGAAAGGGATTTCACAGACCTTTCCACTGGTGTACAACTTGTTGTACAATTCACGACTTTAATTTTTTCAACATTTTAGACAAAAATCAAGGCTAACCCCTTGCCGAAAAAAATTACATTTTCAACAATGTTTCCCAAACCCATCTATAGATACATCAAAAGAAAGGTCTCTTCAATACCTATCCACAACTGAAGACAAAACGTATCTGTGACATCTGGTTCTTGAGATATTTCAATTCAAAATTATTCGCATGATTTTCCACCCTACTACATTTGACTTGTTTTGGATGGTGATATTTCTGCAACAAAGCCCCGCAAAAATCTGAGGCTGCCAGTCCTCGAAAGGGATTTCACAGACCTTTCCACTGGTGTACAACTTGTTGTACAATTCACGACTTTAATTTTTTCAACATTTTAGACAAAAATCAAGGCTAACCCCTTGCCGAAAAAAATTACATTTTCAACAATGTTTCCCAAACCCATCTATAGATACATCAAAAGAAAGGTCTGTTCAATACCTATCCACTGCTGAAGGCAAAAAGTATCTGTGACATCTGGTTCCTGAGATATTTCAATTCAAAATTATTCGCATGATTTTCCACCCTACTACATTTGACTTGTTATGGATGGTGATATTTCTGCAACAAAGCCCCGCAAAAATCTGAGGCTGCCAGTCCTCGAAAGGGATTTCACAGACCTTTCCACTTGTGTACAACCTGTTGTGCAATTCACGACCTTAATTTTTTCAACATTTTAGAAAAAAATCAAGGCTAACCCCTTGCCGAAAAAAATTACATTTTCAACAATATTTTCCAAACCCAGCGATAAATACATCAAAAGAAAGGTCTGTTCAATACCTATCCACAACTGAAGACAAAAAGTGTCTGTGACATCTGGTTCTTGAGATATTTCAATTCAAAATTATTCACATGATTTTCCACCCAACTGCATTTGACTCGTTTTGGATGGTGATATCTCCACAACCAAACTCCGCAAAAATCTGCGGCTACCAGTTCTCGAAAGGGATTTTACAGACCTTTGCACTTGTGTACAACTTGTTGTGTAATTCATGACCTTAATTTTTTCAACATTTTAGAAAAAAATCAAGGCTAACCCCTTGCCGAAAAAAATTACATTTTCAACAATATTTTCCAAACCCAGCGATAGATACATCAAAAGAAAGGTCTGTTCAATACCTATCCACTGCTGAAGGCAAAAAGTATCTGTGACATCTACTTCATGAGATATTTCAATTCAAAATTATTCACATGATTTTCCACCCAACTGCATTTGACTCGTTTTGGATGGTGATAACTCCGCAACCAAACCCCGCAAAAATCTGCGGCTACCAGTTCTCGAAAGGGATTTTACAGACCTTTGCACTTGTGTACAACTTGTTGTGCAATTCACGACCTTAATTTTTTCAACATTTTAGACAAAAATCAAGGCTAACCCCTTGCCGAAAAAAATTACATTTTCAACAATGTTTCCCAAACCCATCTATAGATACATCAAAAGAAAGGTCTGTTCAATACCTATCCACTGCTGAAGGCAAAAAGTATCTGTGACATCTGGTTCCTGAGATATTTCAATTCAAAATTATTCGCATGATTTTCCACCCTACTACATTTGACTTGTTTTGGATGGTGATATTTCTGCAACAAAGCCCCGCAAAAATCTGCGGCTGCCAGTCCTCGAAACGGATTTCACAGACCTTTCCACTGGTGTACAACTTGTTGTACAATTCACGACTTTAATTTTTTCAACATTTTAGACAAAAATCAAGGCTAACCCCTTGCCAAATAAAATTACATTTTCAACAACGTTTCCCAAACCCATCTATAGATACATCAAAAGAAAGGTCTGTTCAATACCAATCCACTGCTGAAGGCAAAAAGTATCTGTGACATCTAGTTCATGAGATATTTCAATTCAAAATTATTCACATGATTTTCCACCCAACTGCATTTGACTCGTTTTGGATGGTGATATCTCCGCAACCAAACCCCGCAAAAATCTGCCTCTACCAGTTCTCGAAAGGGATTTCACAGACCTTTGCACTTGTGTACAACTTGTTGTGCAATTCACGACCTTAATTTTTTCAACATTTTAGAAAAAAATCAAGGCTAACCCCTTGCCGAAAAAAATTACATTTTCAACAATGTTTTCCAAACCCATCGATAGATACATCAAAAGAAAGGTCTCTTCAATACCTATCCACAACTGAAGACAAAACGTATCTGTGACATCTGGTTCCTGAGATATTTCAATTCAAAATTATTCGCATGATTTTCCACCCTACTACATTTGACTTGTTTTGGATGGTGATATTTCTGCAACAAAGCCCCGCAAAAATCTGGGGCTGCCAGTCCTCGAAAGGGATTTCACAGACCTTTCCACTGGTGTACAACTTGTTGTACAATTCACGACCTTAATTTTTTCAACATTTTAGACAAAAATCAAGGCTAACCCCTTGCCGAAAAAAATTACATTTTCAACAATGTTTTCCAAACCCATCGATAGATACATCAAAAGAAAGGTCTCTTCAATACCTATCCACTGCTGAAGGCAAAAAGTATCTGTGACATCTAGTTCTTGAGATATTTCAATTCAAAATTATTCACATGATTTTCCACCCAACTGCATTTGACTTGTTTTGGATGGTGATATTTCTGCAACAAAGCCCCGCAAAAATCTGAGGCTGCCAGTCCTCGAAAGGGATTTCACAGACCTTTCCACTTGTGTACAACCTGCTGTGCAATTCACGACCTTAATTTTTTCAACATTTTAGAAAAAAATCAAGGCTAACCCCTTGCCGAAAAAAATTACATTTTCAACAATGTTTCCCAAACCCATCTATAGATACATCAAAAGAAAGGTCTGTTCAATACCTATCCACTGCTGAAGGCAAAAAGTATCTGTGACATCTGGTTCCTGAGATATTTCAATTCAAAATTATTCGCATGATTTTCCACCCTACTACATTTGACTTGTTTTGGATGGTGATATTTCTGCAACAAAGCCCCGCAAAAATCTGCGGCTGCCAGTCCTCGAAAGGGATTTCACAGACGTTTCCACTGGTGTACAACTTGTTGTACAATTCACGACTTTAATTTTTTCAACATTTTAGTCAAAAATCAAGGCTAACCCCTTGCTGAAAAAAATTACATTTTCAACAATGTTTTCCAAACCCATCGATATATACATCAAAAGAAAGGTCTCTTCAATACCTATCCACAACTGAAGACAAAACGTATCTGTGACATCTGGTGCCTGAGATATTTCAATTCAAAATTATTCGCATGATTTTCCACCCTACTACATTTGACTTGTTATGGATGGTGATATTTCTGCAACAAAGCCCCGCAAAAATCTGAGGCTGCCAGTCCTCGCAAGGGATTTCACAGACCTTTCCACTTGTGTACAACCTGTTGTGCAATTCACGACCTTAATTTTTTCAACATTTTAGAAAAAAATCAAGGCTAACCCCTTGCCGAAAAAAATTACATTTTCAACAATATTTTCCAAACCCAGCGATAAATACATCAAAAGAAAGGTCTGTTCAATACCTATCCACAACTGAAGACAAAAAGTGTCTGTGACATCTGGTTCTTGAGATATTTCAATTCAAAATTATTCACATGATTTTCCACCCAACTGCATTTGACTCGTTTTGGATGGTGATATCTCCACAACCAAACTCCGCAAAAATCTGCGGCTACCAGTTCTCGAAAGGGATTTTACAGACCTTTGCACTTGTGTACAACTTGTTGTGCAATTCACGACCTTAATTTTTTCAACATTTTAGAAAAAAATCAAGGCTAACCCCTTGCCGAAAAAATTACATTTTCAACAATATTTTCCAAACCCAGCGATAGATACATCAAAAGAAAGGTCTCTTCAATACCTATCCACAACTGAAGACAAAACGTATCTGTGACATCTGGTTCCTGAGATATTTCAATTCAAAATTATTCGCATGATTTTCCACCCTACTACATTTGACTTGTTTTGGATGGTGATATTTCTGCAACAAAGCCCCGCAAAAATCTGCGGCTGCCAGTCCTCGAAAGGGATTTCACAGACCTTTCCACTGGTGTACATCTTGTTGTACAATTCACGACTTTAATTTTTTCAACATTTTAGACAAAAATCAAGGCTAATCCCTTGCCGAAAAAATTACATTTTCAACAATGTTTCCCAAACCCATCGATAGATACATCAAAAGAAAGGTCTGTTCAATACCTATCCACTGCTGAAGGCAAAAAGTATCTGTGACATCTAGTTCATGAGATATTTCAATTCAAAATTATTCACATGATTTTCCACCCAACTGCATTTGACTCGTTTTAGATGGTGATATCTCCGCAACCAAACCCCGCAAAAATCTGCGCCTACCAGTTCTCGAAAGGGATTTCACAGACCTTTCCACTTGTGTACAACTTGTTGTGCAATTCACGACCTTAATTTTTTCAACATTTTAGAAAAAAATCAAGGCTAACCCCTATCCACAGCTGAAGACAAAAAGGATCTGTGAAATCTGGTTCTTGAGATATTTCAATTCAAAATTATTCACATGATTTTCCACCCAACTGCATTTGACTCGTTTTGGATGGTGATATCTCCGCAACCAAATCCCGCAAAAATCTGCGGCTACCAGTTCTCGAAAGGGATTTCACAGACCTCTCCACTTGTGTACAACTTGTTGTGCAATTCACGACCTTAATTTTTTCAACATTTTAGAAAAAAATCAAGGCTAACCCATTGCCGAAAAAAATTACATTTTCAACAATGTTTTCGAAACCCATCGATAGATACATCAAAAGAAAGGTCTCTTCAATACCTATCCACAACTGAAGACAAAACGTATCTGTGACATCTGGTTCCTGAGATATTTCAATTCAAAATTATTCACATGATTTTCCACCCAACTGCATTTGACTCGTTTTGGATGGTGATATCTCCGCAACCAAACCCCGCAAAAATCTGCGGCTACCAGTTCTCGAAAGGGATTTCACAGACCTTTCCACTTGTGTACAACTTGTTGTGCAATTCACGACCGTAATTTTTTCAACATTTTAGAAAAAAATCAAGGCTAACCCCTTGCCGAAAAAAATTACATTTTCAACAATGTTTCCCAAACCCATCGATAGATACATCAAAAGAAAGGTCTGTTCAATACCTATCCACTGCTGAAGGCAAAAAGTATCTGCGACATCTAGTTCATGAGATATTTCAATTCAAAATTATTCACATGATTTTCCACCCAACTGCATTTGACTCGTTTTGGATGGTGATATCTCCGCAACCAAACCCCGCAAAAATCTGCGGCTACCAATTCTCGAAAGGGATTTCACAGACCTTTCCACTGGTGTACAACTTGTTGTACAATTCACGACTTTAATTTTTTCAACATTTTAGACAAAAATCAAGGCTAACCCCTTGCCGAAAAAAATTACATTTTCAACAACGTTTCCCAAACCCATCTATAGGTACATCAAAAGAAAGGTCTGTTCAATACCAATCCACTGCTGAAGGCAAAAAGTATCTGTGACATCTAGTTCATGAGATATTTCAATTCAAAATTATTCACATGATTTTCCACCCAACTGCATTTGACTTGTTTTGGATGGTGATATTTCTGCAACAAAGCCCCGCAAAAATCTGCGGCTGCCAGTCCTCGAAAGGGATTTCACAGACCTTTCCACTGGTGTACAACTTGTTGTACAATTCACGACTTTAATTTTTTCAACATTTTAGAAAAAAATCAAGGCTAACCCCTATCCATAGCTGAAGACAAAAAGGATCTGTGAAATCTGGTTCTTGAGATATTTCAATGCAAAATTATTCACATGATTTTCCACCCAACTGCACTTGACTCGTTTTGGATGGTGATATCTCCGTAACCAAACCCCGCAAAAATCTGCGGCTACCAGTTCTCGAAAGGGATTTCACAGACCTTTCCACTTGTGTACAACTTGTTGTGCAATTCACGACCTTAATTTTTTCAACATTTTAGAAAAAAATCAAGGCTAACCCCTTGAAATTACATTTTAAACAATGTTTTCCAAACCCATCGATAGATACATCAAAAGAAAGGTCTCTTCAATACCTATCCACAACTGAAGAAAAAACGTATCTGTGACATCTGGTTCCTGAGATATTTCAATTCAAAATTATTCGCATGATTTTCCACCCTACTACATTTGACTCGTTTTGGATGGTGATATTTCTGCAACAAAGCCCCGCAAAAATCTGCGGCTACCAGTTCTCGAAAGGGATTTCACAGACCTTTGCACTTGTGTGCAACTTGTTGTGCAATTCACGACCTTAATTTCTTCAACATTTTAGAAAAAAATCAAGGCTAACCCCTTGCCGAAAAAAATTACATCTTCAACAATGTTTTCCAAACCCATCGATAGATACATCAAAAGAAAGGTCTGTTCAATACCTATCCACTGCTGAAGGCAAAAAGTATCTGTGACATCTAGTTCTTGAGATATTTCAATTCAAAATTATTCACATGATTTTCCACCCAACTGCATTTGACTCGTTTTGGATGGTGATATCTCCGCAACCAAACCCCGCAAAAATCTGCGGCTACCAGTTCTCGAAAGGGATTTCACAGACCTTTGCACTTGTGTGCAACTTGTTGTGCAATTCACGACCTTAATTTCTTCAACATTTTAGAAAAAAATCAAGGCTAACCCCTTGCCGAAAAAAATTACATCTTCAACAATGTTTTCCAAACCCATCGATAGATACATCAAAAGAAAGGTCTCTTCAATACCTATCCACAACTGAAGACAAAACGTATCTGTGACATCTGGTTCCTGAGATATTTCAATTCAAAATTATTCGCATGATTTTCCACCGTACTACATTTGACTTGTTTTGGATGGTGATATTTCTGCAACAAAGCCCCGCAAAAATCTGCGGCTGCCAGTCCTCGAAAGGGATTTCACAGACCTTTCCACTTGTGTACAACTTGTTGTGCAATTCACGACCTTAATTTTTTCAACATTTTAGAAAAAAATCAAGGTTAACCCCTATCCACAGCTGAAGACAAAAAGGATCTGTGAAATCTGGTTCTTGAGATATTTCAATTCAAAATTATTCACATGATTTTCCACCCAACTGCATTTGACTCGTTTTGGATGGTGATATCTCCGCAACCAAACCCCGCAAAAATCTGCGCCTACCAGTTCTCGAAAGGGATTTCACAGACCTTTCCACTTGTGTACAACTTGTTGTGCAATTCACGACCTTAATTTTTTCAACATTTTAGAAAAAAATCAAGGCTAACCCCTTGCCGAAAAAAATTACATTTTCAACAATGTTTTCCAAACCCATCGATAGATACATCAAAAGAAAGGTCTGTTCAATACCTATCCACTGCTGAAGGCAAAAAGTATCTGTGACATCTAGTTCTTGAGATATTTCAATTCAAAATTATTCACATGATTTTCCACCCAACTGCATTTGACTCGTTTTGGATGGTGATATTTCTGCAACAAAGCCCCGCAAAAATCTGCGGCTGCCAGTCCTCGAAAGGGATTTCACAGACCTTTCCACTTGTGTACAACTTGTTGTGCAATTCACGACCGTAATTTTTTCAACATTTTAGAAAAAAATCAAGGCTAACCCCTTGCCGAAAAAAATTACATTTTCAACAATGTTTCCCAAACCCATCGATAGATACATCAAAAGAAAGGTCTGTTCAATACCTATCCACTGCTGAAGGCAAAAAGTATCTGCGACATCTAGTTCATGAGATATTTCAATTCAAAATTATTCACATGATTTTCCACCCAACTGCATTTGACTTGTTTTGGATGGTGATATTTCTGCAACAAAGCCCCTCAAAAATCTGCGGCTGCCAGTCCTCGAAAGGGATTTCACAGACCTTTCCACTGGTGTACATCTTGTTGTACAATTCACGACTTTAATTTTTTCAACATTTTAGACAAAAATCAAAGCTAATCCCTTGCCGAAAAAATTACATTTTCAACAATGTTTCCCAAACCCATCGATAGATACATCAAAAGAAAGGTCTGTTCAATACCTATCCACTGCTGAAGGCAAAAAGTATCTGTGACATCTAGTTCTTGAGATATTTCAAATCAAAATTATTCACATGATTTTCCACCCAACTGCATTTGACTCGTTTTGGATGGTGATATTTCTGCAACAAAGCCCCGCAAAAATCTGCGGCTGCCAGTCCTCGAAAGGGATTTTACAGACCTTTCCACTGGTGTACAACTTGTTGTACAATTCACGGCTTTAATTTTTTCAACATTTTAGAATAAAATCAAGGCTAACCCCTTGCCGAAAAAAATTACATTTTCAACAATGTTTCCCAAACCCATCGATAGATACATCAAAAGAAAGGTCTGTTCAATACCTATCCACTGCTGAAGGCAAAAAGTATCTGTGACATCTAGTTCATGAGATATTTCAATTCAAAATTATTCACATGATTTTCCACCCAACTGCATTTGACTCGTTTTGGATGGTGATATCTCCGCAACCAAACTCCGCAAAAATCTGCGGCTGCCAGTCCTCGAAAGGGATTTCACAGACCTTTGCACTGGTGTACAACTTGTTGTACAATTCACGACTTTAATTTTTTCAACATTTTAGACAAAAATCAAGGCTAACCCCTTGCCGAAAAAAAATTACATTACAACAGAAAGGTCTGTTCAATACCTATCCACAGCTGAAGACAAAAAGGATCTGTGACATCTGGTTCTTGAGATATTTCGATTCAAAATTATTCACATGATTTTCCACCCAACTGCATTTGACTCGTTTTGGATGGTGATATCTCCGCAACCAAACCCCGCAAAAATCTGCGGCTACCAGTTCTCGAAAGGGATTTCACAGACCTTTCCGCTTGTGTACAACTTGTTGTGCAAATCACGACCTTAATTTTTTCAACATTTTAGAAAAAAATCAAGGCTAACGCCTTGCCGAAAAAAATTACATTTTCAACAATGTTTTCCAAACCCATCGATAGATACATCAAAAGAAAGGTCTCTTCAATACCTATCAACAACTGAAGACAAAACGTATCTATGACATCTGGTTCCTGAGATATTTCAATTCAAAATTATTCGCATGATTTTCCACCTTACTGCATTTTACTCGTTTTGGATGGTGATATCTCCGCAACCAAACCCCGCAAAAATCTGCGGCTACCAGTTCTCGAAGGGAACTTCACAGACCTTTCCACTGAAGTACAACTTGTTGTAAAATTCACGACTTTAATTTTTTCAACATTTTAGAAAAAAGTCAAGGCTAACCCCTTGCCGAAAAAAAATAATATTTTCAGCAATGTTTCCCAAACCCATCGATAGATACATCAAAAGAAAGGTCTTATCAATGCCTATCCACAGCTGAAGACAAATAGGATCTGTGACATCTAGTTCCTGAGATATTTCAATTCAAAATTATTCGCATGATTTTCCACCCTACTACATTTGACTTGTTTTGGATGGTGATATTTCTGCAACAAAGCCCCGCAAAAATCTGCGGCTGCCAGTCCTCGAAAGGGATTTCACAGACCTTTCCACTGGTGTACAACTTGTTGTACAATTCACGACTTTAATTTTTTCAACATTTTAGACAAAAATCAAGGCTAACCCCTTGCCGAAAAAAATTACATTTTCAACAATGTTTCCCAAACCCATCGATAGATACATCAAAAGAAAGGTCTGTTCAATACCTATCCACAGCTGAAGACAAAAAGGATCTGTGACATCTGGTTCTTGAGATATTTCAATTCAAAATTATTCACATGATTTTCCACCCTACTACATTTGACTTGTTTTGGATGGTGATATTTCTGCAACAAAGCCCCGCAAAAATCTGCGGCTGCCAGTCCTCGAAAGGGATTTCACAGACCTTTCCACTGGTGTACAACTTGTTGTACAATTCACGACTTTAATTTTTTCAACATTTTAGACAAAAATCAAGGCTAACCCCTTGCCGAAAAAAATTACATTTTCAACAATGTTTTCCAAACCCATCGATAGATACATCCAAAGAAAGGTCTCTTCAATACCTATCCACAACTGAAGACAAAACGTATCTGTGACATCTGGTTCCTGAGATATTTCAATTCAAAATTATTCGCATGATTTTTCACCCTACTACATTTGACTTGTTTTCGATGGTGATATTTCTGCAACAAAGCCCCGCAAAAATCTGCGGCTGGCAGTCCTCCAAAGGGATTTCACATACCTTTCCACTGGTGTACAACTTGTTGTACAATTCACGACTTTAATTTTTTCAACATTTTAGAAAAAAATCAAGGCTAACTCCTTGCCGAAAAAAATTACATTTTCAGCAATGTTTCCCAAACCCATCGATAGATACATCAAAAGAAAGGTCTGTTCAATACCTATCAACTGCTGAAGGCAAAAAGTATCTGTGACATCTAGTTCATGAGATATTTCAATTCAAAATTATTCACATGATTTTCCACCCAACTGCATTTGACTGGTTTTGGATGGTGATATCTCCGCAACCAAACCCCGCAAAAATCTGCGGCTACCAGTTCTCGAAAGGGATTTCGCAGACCTTTCTACTTGTGTACAACTTGTTGTGCAATTCACGACCTTAATTTTTTCAACATTTTGGAAAAAAATTAAGGCTAACCCCTTGCCGAAAAAAATTACATTTTCAGCAATGTTTCCCAAACCCATCGATAGATACATCAAAAGAAAGGTCTGTTCAATACCTATCCACAGCTGAAGACAAAACGGATCTGTGACATCTGGTTCTTGAGATATTTCAATTCAAAATTATTCACATGATTTTCCACCCAACTGCATTTGACTCGTTTTGGATGGTGATATCTCCGCAACCAAACCCCGCAAAAATCTGCGGCTACCAGTTCTCGAAAGGGATTTCACAGACCTTTCCACTTGTGTACAACCTGTTGTGCAATTCACGACCTTAATTTTTTCAACATTTTAGAAAAAAATCAAGGCTAACAACGCCTTGCCGAAAAAAATTACATTTTCAACAATGTTTCCCAAACCCATCGATAGATACACCAAAAGAAAGGTCTGTTCAATACCTATCCACTGCTGAAGGCAAAAAGTATCTGTGACATTTAGATCTTGAGATATTTCAATTCAAAATTATTCACATGATTTTCCACCCAACTGCATTTGACTCGTTTTGGATGGTGATATCTCCGCAACCAAACCCCGCAAAAATCTGCTGCTACCAGTTCTCGAAAGGGATTTCACAGACCTTTGCACTTGTGTACAACTTGTTGTGCAATTCACGACCTTAATTTTTTCAACATTTTAGAAAAAAATCAAGGCTAACCCCTTGCCGAAAAAAATTACATTTTCAACAATGTTTTCCAAACCCATCGATAGATACATCCAAAGAAAGGTCTCTTCAATACCTATCCACAACTGAAGACAAAACGTATCTGTGACATCTGGTTCCTGAGATATTTCAATTCAAAATTATTCGCATGATTTTTCACCCTACTACATTTGACTTGTTTTCGATGGTGATATTTCTGCAACAAAGCCCCGCAAAAATCTGCGGCTGCCAGTCCTCCAAAGGGATTTCACATACCTTTCCACTGGTGTACAACTTGTTGTACAATTCACGACTTTAATTTTTTCAACATTTTAGAAAAAAATCAAGGCTAACTCCTTGCCGAAAAAAATTACATTTTCAGCAATGTTTCCCAAACCCATCGATAGATACATCAAAAGAAAGGTCTGTTCAATACCTATCAACTGCTGAAGGCAAAAAGTATCTGTGACATCTAGTTCATGAGATATTTCAATTCAAAATTATTCACATGATTTTCCACCCAACTGCATTTGACTGGTTTTGGATGGTAATATCTCCGCAACCAAACCCCGCAAAAATCTGCGGCTACCAGTTCTCGAAAGGGATTTCGCAGACCTTTCTACTTGTGTACAACTTGTTGTGCAATTCACGACCTTAATTTTTTCAACATTTTGGAAAAAAATTAAGGCTAACCCCTTGCCGAAAAAAATTACATTTTCAGCAATGTTTCCCAAACCCATCGATAGATACATCAAAAGAAAGGTCTGTTCAATACCTATCCACAGCTGAAGACAAAACGGATCTGTGACATCTGGTTCTTGAGATATTTCAATTCAAAATTATTCACATGATTTTCCACCCAACTGCATTTGACTCGTTTTGGATGGTGATATCTCCGCAACCAAACCCCGCAAAAATCTGCGGCTACCAGTTCTCGAAAGGGATTTCACAGACCTTTCCACTTGTGTACAACCTGTTGTGCAATTCACGACCTTAATTTTTTCAACATTTTAGAAAAAAATCAAGGCTAACAACGCCTTGCCGAAAAAAATTACATTTTCAACAATGTTTCCCAAACCCATCGATAGATACACCAAAAGAAAGGTCTGTTCAATACCTATCCACTGCTGAAGGCAAAAAGTATCTGTGACATTTAGATCTTGAGATATTTCAATTCAAAATTATTCACATGATTTTCCGACCAACTGCATTTGACTCGTTTTGGATGGTGATATCTCCGCAACCAAACCCCGCAAAAATCTGCTGCTACCAGTTCTCGAAAGGGATTTCACAGACCTTTGCACTTGTGTACAACTTGTTGTGCAATTCACGACCTTAATTTTTTCAACATTTTAGAAAAAAATCAAGGCTAACCCCTTGCCGAAAAAAATTACATTTTCAACAATGTTTTCCAAACCCATCGATAGATACATCAAAAGAAAGGTCTCTTCAATACCTATCCACAACTTAAGACAAAACGTATCTGTGACATCTGGTTCCTGCGATATTCCAATTCAAAATTATTCGCATGATTTTCCACCCTACTACATTTGACTTGTTTTCGATGGTGATATTTCTGCAACAAAGCCCCGCAAAAATCTGCGGCTGCCAGTCCTCGAAAGGGATTTCACATACCTTTCCACTGGTGTACAACTTGTTGTACAATTCACGACTTTAATTTTTTCAACATTTTAGACAAAAATCAAGGCTAACCCCTTGCCGAAAAAAATTACATTTTCAACAATGTTTCCCAAACCCATCGATAGATACATCAAAAGAAAGGTCTGTTCAATACCTATCCACTGCTGAAGGCAAAAAGTATCTGTGACATCTAGTTCTTGAGATATTTCAATTCAAAATTATTCACATGATTTTCCACCCAACTGCATTTGACTCGTTTTGGATGGTGATATCTCCGCAACCAAACCCCGCAAAAATCTGCGGCTACCAGTTCTCGAAAGGGATTTCACAGACCTTTGCACTTGTGTACAACTTGTTGTGCAATTCACGACCTTAATTTTTTCAACATTTTAGAAAAAAATCAAGGCTAACCCCTTGCCGAAAAAAATTACATTTTCAACAATGTTTCCCAAACCCATCGATATATACATAAAAAGAAAGGTCTCTTCAATACCTATCCACAACTGAAGACAAAACGTATCTGTGACATCTAGTTCCTGAGATATTTCAATTCAAAATTATTCGCATGATTTTCCACCCTACTACATGTGACTTGTTTTGGATGGTGATATTTCTGCAACAAAGCCCCGCAAAAATCTGCGGCTGCCAGTCCTCGAAAGGGATTTCACATACCTTTCCACTGGTGTACAACTTGTTGTACAATTCACGACTTTAATTTTTTCAACATTTTAGACAAAAATCAAGGCTAACCCCTTGCCGAAAAAAATTACATTTTCAACAATGTTTCCCAAACCCATCGATAGATACATCAAAAGAAAGGTCTGTTCAATACCTATCCACTGCTGAAGGCAAAAAGTATCTGTGACATCTAGTTCCTGAGATATTTCAATTCAAAATTATTCGCATGATTTTCCACCCTACTACATGTGACTTGTTTTGGATGGTGATATTTCTGCAACAAAGCCCCGCAAAAATCTGCGGCTGCCAGTCCTCGAAAGGGATTTCACAGACCTTTGCACTTGTGTACAACTTGTTGTGCAATTCACGACCTTAATTTTTTCAACATTTTAGAAAAAAATCAAGGCTAACCCCTTGCCGAAAAAAATTACATTTTCAACAATGTTTTCCAAACCCATCGATAGATACATCAAAAGAAAGGTCTCTTCAATACCTATCCACAACTTAAGACAAAACGTATCTGTGACATCTGGTTCCTGAGATATTCCAATTCAAAATTATTCGCATGATTTTCCACCCTACTACATTTGACTTGTTTTCGATGGTGATATTTCTGCAACAAAGCCCCGCAAAAATCTGCGGCTGCCAGTCCTCGAAAGGGATTTCACATACCTTTCCACTTGTGTACAACTTGTTGTACAATTCACGACTTTAATTTTTTCAACATTTTAGACAAAAATCAAGGCTAACCCCTTGCCGAAAAAAATTACATTTTCAACAATGTTTCCCAAACCCATCGATAGATACATCAAAAGAAAGGTCTGTTCAATACCTATCCACTGCTGAAGGCAAAAAGTATCTGTGACATCTAGTTCTTGAGATATTTCAATTCAAAATTATTCACATGATTTTCCACCCAACTGCATTTGACTCGTTTTGGATGGTGATATCTCCGCAACCAAACCCCGCAAAAATCTGCGGCTACCAGTTCTCGAAAGGGATTTCACAGACCTTTGCACTTGTGTACAACTTGTTGTGCAATTCACGACCTTAATTTTTTCAACATTTTAGAAAAAAATCAAGGCTAACCCCTTGCCGAAAAAAATTACATTTTCAACAATGTTTCCCAAACCCATCGATATATACATAAAAAGAAAGGTCTCTTCAATACCTATCCACAACTGAAGACAAAACGTATCTGTGACATCTAGTTCCTGAGATATTTCAATTCAAAATTATTCGCATGATTTTCCACCCTACTACATGTGACTCGTTTTGGATGGTGATATCTCCGCAACCAAACCCCGCAAAAATCTGCGGCTACCAGTTCTCGAAAGGGATTTCACAGACCTTTGCACTTGTGTACAACTTGTTGTGCAATTCACGACCTTAATTTTTTCAACATTTTAGAAAAAAATCAAGGCTAACGCCTTGCCGAAAAAAATTACATTTTCAACAATGTTTTCCAAACCCATCCATAGATACATCAAAAGAAAGGTCTGTTCAATACCTATCCACAGCTGAAGACGAAAAGGATCTGTGACATCTGGTTCTTGAGGTATTTCAATTCAAAATTATTCACATGATTTTCCACCCAACTGCATTTGACTCGTTTTGGATGGCGATATCTCCGCAACCAAACCCCGCAAAAATCTGCGGCTGCCAGTTCTCGAAAGGGATTTCACAGACCTTTCCACTTGTGTAAAACTTGTTGTGCAATTCACGACCTTAATATTTTCAACATTTTAGAAAAAAATCAAGGCTAACCCCTTGCCGAAAAAAATTACATTTTGAACAATGTTTTCCAAACCCATCGATAGATACATCAAAAGAAAGGTCTCTTCAATACCTATCCACAACTGAAGACAAAACGTATCTGTGACATCTGGTTCTTGAGATATTTTGATATTTTAATTCAAAATTATTCGCATGATTTTCCACCCTACTACATTTGACTTGTTTTGGATGGTGATATTTCTGCAACAAAGCCCCGCAAAAATCTGCGGCTGCCAGTGCTCGAAAGGGATATCACAGACCTTTCCACTTGTGTACAACTTGTTGTGCAATTCTCGACCTTAATTTTTTCAAAATTTTAGAAAAAAATCAAGGCTAACCCCTTGCCGAAAAAAATTACATTTTGAACAATGTTTTCCAAACCCATCGATAGATACATCAAAAGAAAGGTCTCTTCAATACCTATCCACTGCTGTAGGCAAAAAGTATCTGTGACATCTAGTTCTTGAGATATTTAAATTCAAATTTATTCACATGATTTTCCACCCAACTGCATTTGACTCGTTGAGGATGGTGATATCTCCGCAACCAAACCCCGCAAAAATCTGCGGCTACCAGTGCTCGAAAGGGATATCACAGACCTTTCCACTTGTGTACAACTTGTTGTGCAATTCTCGACCTTAATTTTTTCAAAATTTTAGAAAAAATCAAGGCTAACCCCTTGCCGAAAAAAATTACATTTTGAACAATGTTTTCCAAACCCATCGATAGATACATCAAAAAAAAGGTCTCTTCAATACCTATCCACAACTGAAGACAAAACGTATCTGTGACATCTGGTTCTTGAGATATTTAAATTCAAAATTATTCGCATGATTTTCCACCCTACTACATTTGACTTGTTTTGGATGTTGATATTTCTGCAACAAAACCCCGCAAAAATCTGCGGCTGCCAGTCCTCGAAAGGGATATCACAGACCTTTCCACTTGTGTACAACTTGTTGTGCAATTCTCGACCTTAATTTTTTCAAAATTTTAGAAAAAATCAAGGCTAACCCCTTGCCGAAAAAAATTACATTTTCAGCAATGTTTCCCAAACCCATCGATAGATACATCAAAAGAAAGGTCTGTTCAATACCTATCCACAGCTGAAGACAAAACGGATCTGTGACATCTGGTTCTTGAGATATTTCAATTCAAAATTATTCACATGATTTTCCACCCAACTGCATTTGACTCGTTTTGGATGGTGATATCTCCGCAACCAAACCCCGCAAAAATCTGCGGCTACCAGTTCTCGAAAGGGATTTCACAGACCTTTCCACTTGTGTACAACCTGTTGTGCAATTCACGACCTTAATTTTTTCAACATTTTAGAAAAAAATCAAGGCTAACAACGCCTTGCCGAAAAAAATTACATTTTCAACAATGTTTCCCAAACCCATCGATAGATACACCAAAAGAAAGGTCTGTTCAATACCTATCCACTGCTGAAGGCAAAAAGTATCTGTGACATTTAGATCTTGAGATATTTCAATTCAAAATTATTCACATGATTTTCCACCCAACTGCATTTGACTCGTTTTGGATGGTGATATCTCCGCAACCAAACCCCGCAAAAATCTGCTGCTACCAGTTCTCGAAAGGGATTTCACAGACCTTTGCACTTGTGTACAACTTGTTGTGCAATTCACGACCTTAATTTTTTCAACATTTTAGAAAAAAATCAAGGCTAACCCCTTGCCGAAAAAAATTACATTTTCAACAATGTTTTCCAAACCCATCGATAGATACATCCAAAGAAAGGTCTCTTCAATACCTATCCACAACTGAAGACAAAACGTATCTGTGACATCTGGTTCCTGAGATATTTCAATTCAAAATTATTCGCATGATTTTTCACCCTACTACATTTGACTTGTTTTCGATGGTGATATTTCTGCAACAAAGCCCCGCAAAAATCTGCGGCTGCCAGTCCTCCAAAGGGATTTCACATACCTTTCCACTGGTGTACAACTTGTTGTACAATTCACGACTTTAATTTTTTCAACATTTTAGAAAAAAATCAAGGCTAACTCCTTGCCGAAAAAAATTACATTTTCAGCAATGTTTCCCAAACCCATCGATAGATACATCAAAAGAAAGGTCTGTTCAATACCTATCAACTGCTGAAGGCAAAAAGTATCTGTGACATCTAGTTCATGAGATATTTCAATTCAAAATTATTCACATGATTTTCCACCCAACTGCATTTGACTGGTTTTGGATGGTAATATCTCCGCAACCAAACCCCGCAAAAATCTGCGGCTACCAGTTCTCGAAAGGGATTTCGCAGACCTTTCTACTTGTGTACAACTTGTTGTGCAATTCACGACCTTAATTTTTTCAACATTTTGGAAAAAAATTAAGGCTAACCCCTTGCCGAAAAAAATTACATTTTCAGCAATGTTTCCCAAACCCATCGATAGATACATCAAAAGAAAGGTCTGTTCAATACCTATCCACAGCTGAAGACAAAACGGATCTGTGACATCTGGTTCTTGAGATATTTCAATTCAAAATTATTCACATGATTTTCCACCCAACTGCATTTGACTCGTTTTGGATGGTGATATCTCCGCAACCAAACCCCGCAAAAATCTGCGGCTACCAGTTCTCGAAAGGGATTTCACAGACCTTTCCACTTGTGTACAACCTGTTGTGCAATTCACGACCTTAATTTTTTCAACATTTTAGAAAAAAATCAAGGCTAACAACGCCTTGCCGAAAAAAATTACATTTTCAACAATGTTTCCCAAACCCATCGATAGATACACCAAAAGAAAGGTCTGTTCAATACCTATCCACTGCTGAAGGCAAAAAGTATCTGTGACATTTAGATCTTGAGATATTTCAATTCAAAATTATTCACATGATTTTCCACCCAACTGCATTTGACTCGTTTTGGATGGTGATATCTCCGCAACCAAACCCCGCAAAAATCTGCTGCTACCAGTTCTCGAAAGGGATTTCACAGACCTTTGCACTTGTGTACAACTTGTTGTGCAATTCACGACCTTAATTTTTTCAACATTTTAGAAAAAAATCAAGGCTAACCCCTTGCCGAAAAAAATTACATTTTCAACAATGTTTTCCAAACCCATCGATAGATACATCAAAAGAAAGGTCTCTTCAATACCTATCCACAACTTAAGACAAAACGTATCTGTGACATCTGGTTCCTGCGATATTCCAATTCAAAATTATTCGCATGATTTTCCACCCTACTACATTTGACTTGTTTTCGATGGTGATATTTCTGCAACAAAGCCCCGCAAAAATCTGCGGCTGCCAGTCCTCGAAAGGGATTTCACATACCTTTCCACTGGTGTACAACTTGTTGTACAATTCACGACTTTAATTTTTTCAACATTTTAGACAAAAATCAAGGCTAACCCCTTGCCGAAAAAAATTACATTTTCAACAATGTTTCCCAAACCCATCGATAGATACATCAAAAGAAAGGTCTGTTCAATACCTATCCACTGCTGAAGGCAAAAAGTATCTGTGACATCTAGTTCTTGAGATATTTCAATTCAAAATTATTCACATGATTTTCCACCCAACTGCATTTGACTCGTTTTGGATGGTGATATCTCCGCAACCAAACCCCGCAAAAATCTGCGGCTACCAGTTCTCGAAAGGGATTTCACAGACCTTTGCACTTGTGTACAACTTGTTGTGCAATTCACGACCTTAATTTTTTCAACATTTTAGAAAAAAATCAAGGCTAACCCCTTGCCGAAAAAAATTACATTTTCAACAATGTTTCCCAAACCCATCGATATATACATAAAAAGAAAGGTCTCTTCAATACCTATCCACAACTGAAGACAAAACGTATCTGTGACATCTAGTTCCTGAGATATTTCAATTCAAAATTATTCGCATGATTTTCCACCCTACTACATGTGACTTGTTTTGGATGGTGATATTTCTGCAACAAAGCCCCGCAAAAATCTGCGGCTGCCAGTCCTCGAAAGGGATTTCACATACCTTTCCACTGGTGTACAACTTGTTGTACAATTCACGACTTTAATTTTTTCAACATTTTAGACAAAAATCAAGGCTAACCCCATGCCGAAAAAAATTACATTTTCAACAATGTTTCCCAAACCCATCGATAGATACATCAAAAGAAAGGTCTGTTCAATACCTATCCACTGCTGAAGGCAAAAAGTATCTGTGACATCTAGTTCCTGAGATATTTCAATTCAAAATTATTCGCATGATTTTCCACCCTACTACATGTGACTTGTTTTGGATGGTGATATTTCTGCAACAAAGCCCCGCAAAAATCTGCGGCTGCCAGTCCTCGAAAGGGATTTCACAGACCTTTGCACTTGTGTACAACTTGTTGTGCAATTCACGACCTTAATTTTTTCAACATTTTAGAAAAAAATCAAGGCTAACCCCTTGCCGAAAAAAATTACATTTTCAACAATGTTTTCCAAACCCATCGATAGATACATCAGAAGAAAGGTCTCTTCAATACCTATCCACAACTTAAGACAAAACGTATCTGTGACATCTGGTTCCTGAGATATTCCAATTCAAAATTATTCGCATGATTTTCCACCCTACTACATTTGACTTGTTTTCGATGGTGATATTTCTGCAACAAAGCCCCGCAAAAATCTGCGGCTGCCAGTCCTCGAAAGGGATTTCACATACCTTTCCACTGGTGTACAACTTGTTGTACAATTCACGACTTTAATTTTTTCAACATTTTAGACAAAAATCAAGGCTAACCCCTTGCCGAAAAAAATTACATTTTCAACAATGTTTCCCAAACCCATCGATAGATACATCAAAAGAAAGGTCTGTTCAATACCTATCCACTGCTGAAGGCAAAAAGTATCTGTGACATCTAGTTCTTGAGATATTTCAATTCAAAATTATTCACATGATTTTCCACCCAACTGCATTTGACTCGTTTTGGATGGTGATATCTCCGCAACCAAACCCCGCAAAAATCTGCGGCCACCAGTTCTCGAAAGGGATTTCACAGACCTTTGCACTTGTGTACAACTTGTTGTGCAATTCACGACCTTAATTTTTTCAACATTTTAGAAAAAAATCAAGGCTAACCCCTTGCCGAAAAAAATTACATTTTCAACAATGTTTCCCAAACCCATCGATATATACATAAAAAGAAAGGTCTCTTCAATACCTATCCACAACTGAAGACAAAACGTATCTGTGACATCTAGTTCCTGAGATATTTCAATTCAAAATTATTCGCATGATTTTCCACCCTACTACATGTGACTCGTTTTGGATGGTGATATCTCCGCAACCAAACCCCGCAAAAATCTGCGGCTGTCAGTTCTCGAAAGGGATTTCACAGACCTTTGCACTTGTGTACAACTTGTTGTGCAATTCACGACCTTAATTTTTTCAACATTTTAGAAAAAAATCAAGGCTAACGCCTTGCCGAAAAAAATTACATTTTCAACAATGTTTTCCAAACCCATCCATAGATACATCAAAAGAAAGGTCTGTTCAATACCTATCCACAGCTGAAGACGAAAAGGATCTGTGACATCTGGTTCTTGAGGTATTTCAATTCAAAATTATTCACATGATTTTCCACCCAACTGCATTTGACTCGTTTTGGATGGCGATATCTCCGCAACCAAACCCCGCAAAAATCTGCGGCTGCCAGTTCTCGAAAGGGATTTCACAGACCTTTCCACTTGTGTAAAACTTGTTGTGCAATTCACGACCTTAATATTTTCAACATTTTAGAAAAAAATCAAGGCTAACCCCTTGCCGAAAAAAATTACATTTTGAACAATGTTTTCCAAACCCATCGATAGATACATCAAAAGAAAGGTCTCTTCAATACCTATCCACAACTGAAGACAAAACGTATCTGTGACATCTGGTTCTTGAGATATTTTGATATTTTAATTCAAAATTATTCGCATGATTTTCCACCCTACTACATTTGACTTGTTTTGGATGGTGATATTTCTGCAACAAAGCCCCGCAAAAATCTGCGGCTGCCAGTCCTCGAAAGGGATTTCACAGACCTTTCCACTTGTGTACAACTTGTTGTGCAATTCTCGACCTTAATTTTTTCAAAATTTTAGAAAAAAATCAAGGCTAACCCCTTGCCGAAAAAAATTACATTTTGAACAATGTTTTCCAAACCCATCGATAGATACATCAAAAGAAAGGTCTCTTCAATACCTATCCACAACTGAAGACAAAACGTATCTGTGACATCTGGTTCTTGAGATATTTAAATTCAAAATTATTCGCATGATTTTCCACCCTACTACATTTGACTTGTTTTGGATGTTGATATTTCTGCAACAAAACCCCGCAAAAATCTGCGGCTGCCAGTCCTCGAAAGGGATTTCACAGACCTTTCCACTGGTGACAACTTGTTGTACAATTCACGACTTTAATTTTTTCAACATTTTAGACAAAAATCAAGGCTAACCCCTTGCCGAAAAAAATTACATTTTCAACAATGTTCCCAAACCCATCGATAGATACATTAAAAGAAAGGTCTGTTCAATACCTATCCACTGCTGAAGGCAAAACGTATCTGTGACATCTGGTTCCTGAGATATTTCAATTCAAAATTATTCGCATGATTTTCCACCCTACTACATTTGACTTGTTTTGGATGGTGATATTTCTGCAACAAAGCCCCGCAAAAATCTGCGACTGCCAGTCCTCGAAAGGGATTTCACAGACCTTTCCACTGGTGTACAACTTGTTGTACAATTCACGACTTTAATTTTTTCAACATTTTAGACAAAAATCAAGGCTAACCCCTTGCCGAAAAAAATTACATTTTCAACAATGTTTCCCAAACCCATCGATAGATACATCAAAAGAAAGGTCTGTTCAATACCTATCCACTGCTGAAGGCAAAAAGTATCTGTGACATCTGGTTCTTGAGATATTTTGATATTTCAATTCAAAATTATTCGCATGATTTTCCACCCTACTACATGTGACTCGTTTTGGATGGTGATATCTCCGCAACCAAACCCCGCAAAAATCTGCGGCTACCAGTTCTCGAAAGGGATTTCACAGACCTTTGCACTTGTGTACAACTTGTTGTGCAATTCACGACCTTAATTTTTTCAACATTTTAGAAAAAAATCAAGGCTAACGCCTTGCCGAAAAAAATTACATTTTCAACAATGTTTTCCAAACCCATCCATAGATACATCAAAAGAAAGGTCTGTTCAATACCTATCCACAGCTGAAGACGAAAAGGATCTGTGACATCTGGTTCTTGAGGTATTTCAATTCAAAATTATTCACATGATTTTCCACCCAACTGCATTTGACTCGTTTTGGATGGCGATATCTCCGCAACCAAACCCCGCAAAAATCTGCGGCTGCCAGTTCTCGAAAGGGATTTCACAGACCTTTCCACTTGTGTAAAACTTGTTGTGCAATTCACGACCTTAATATTTTCAACATTTTAGAAAAAAATCAAGGCTAACCCCTTGCCGAAAAAAATTACATTTTGAACAATGTTTTCCAAACCCATCGATAGATACATCAAAAGAAAGGTCTCTTCAATACCTATCCACAACTGAAGACAAAACGTATCTGTGACATCTGGTTCTTGAGATATTTTGATATTTTAATTCAAAATTATTCGCATGATTTTCCACCCTACTACATTTGACTTGTTTTGGATGGTGATATTTCTGCAACAAAGCCCCGCAAAAATCTGCGGCTGCCAGTCCTCGAAAGGGATTTCACAGACCTTTCCACTTGTGTACAACTTGTTGTGCAATTCTCGACCTTAATTTTTTCAAAATTTTAGAAAAAAATCAAGGCTAACCCCTTGCCGAAAAAAATTACATTTTGAACAATGTTTTCCAAACCCATCGATAGATACATCAAAAGAAAGGTCTCTTCAATACCTATCCACTGCTGTAGGCAAAAAGTATCTGTGACATCTAGTTCTTGAGATATTTAAATTCAAATTTATTCACATGATTTTCCACCCAACTGCATTTGACTCGTTGAGGATGGTGATATCTCCGCAACCAAACCCCGCAAAAATCTGCGGCTACCAGTGCTCGAAAGGGATATCACAGACCTTTCCACTTGTGTACAACTTGTTGTGCAATTCTCGACCTTAATTTTTTCAAAATTTTAGAAAAAAATCAAGGCTAACCCCTTGCCGAAAAAAATTACATTTTGAACAATGTTTTCCAAACCCATCGATAGATACATCAAAAAAAAGGTCTCTTCAATACCTATCCACAACTGAAGACAAAACGTATCTGTGACATCTGGTTCTTGAGATATTTAAATTCAAAATTATTCGCATGATTTTCCACCCTACTACATTTGACTTGTTTTGGATGTTGATATTTCTGCAACAAAACCCCGCAAAAATCTGCGGCTGCCAGTCCTCGAAAGGGATTTCACAGACCTTTCCACTGGTGACAACTTGTTGTACAATTCACGACTTTAATTTTTTCAACATTTTAGACAAAAATCAAGGCTAACCCCTTGCCGAAAAAAATTACATTTTCAACAATGTTCCCAAACCCATCGATAGATACATTAAAAGAAAGGTCTGTTCAATACCTATCCACTGCTGAAGGCAAAAAGTATCTGTGACATCTAGTTCATGAGATATTTCAATTCAAAATTATTCACATGATTTTCCACCCAACTGCATTTGACTCGTTTTCTGCGGCTACCAGTTCTCGAAAGGGATTTCACAGACCTTTCCACTTGTGTACAACTTGTTGTGCAATTCAGGACCTTAATTTTTTCAACATTTTAGAAAAAAATTAAGGCTAACCCCTTGCCGAAAAAAATTACATTTTCAACAATGTTTCCCAAACCCATCGATAGATACATCAAAAGAAAGGTCTGTTCAATACCTATCCACTGCTGAAGGCAAAAAGTATCTGTGACATCTAGTTCTTGAGATATTTCAATTCAAAATTATTCACATGATTTTCCACCCAACTGCATTTGACTCGTTGAGGATGGTGATATCTCCGCAACCAAACCCCGCAAAAATCTGCGGCTACCAGTTCTCGAAAGGGATTTCACAGACCTTTGCACTTGTGTACAACTTGTTGTGCAATTCACGACCTTAATTTTTCAACATTTTAGAAAAAAATCAAGGCTAACCTCTTGCCGAAAAAAATTACATTTTCAACAATGTTTCCCAAGCCCATCGATAGATCCATCAAAAGAAAGGTCTGTTCAATACCTATCCACTGCTGAAGGAAAAAAGTATCTGTGACATCTAGTTCTTGAGATATTTCAATTCAAAGTTATTCACATGATTTTCCACCCAACTGCATTTGACTCGTTTTGGATGGTGATATCTCCGCTACCAAACCCCGCAAAAATCTGCCGCTACCAGTTCTCGAAAGGGATTTCACAGACCTTTGTACTTGTGTACAACTTGTTGTGCAATTCACGGCCTTAATTTTTTCAACATTTTAGAAAAAAATCAAGGCTAACCCCTTGCCGAAAAAAATTACATTTTCAACAATGCTTTCCAAACCCATCGATAGATACACCAAAAGAAAGGTCTCTTCAATGCATATCCACAACTGAAGATAAAACGTATCTGTGACATCTGGTTCCTGAGATATTTCAATTCAAAATTATTCGCATGATTTTCCACCCTACTACATTTGACTTGTTTTGGATGGTGATATTTCTGCAACAAAGCCCCGCAAAAATCTGCGGCTGCCAGTCCTCGAAAGGGATTTCACAGACCTTTCCATTGGTGTACAACTTGTTGTGCAATTCACGACCTTAATTTTTTCAACATTTTAGAAAAAAATCAAGGCTAACCCCTTGCCGAAAAAAATTACATTTTCAACAATGTTTTCCAAACCCATCGATAGATACATCAAAAGAAAGGTCTCTTCAATACCTATCCACAACTGAAGACAAAACGTATCTGTGACATCTGGTTCCTGAGATATTTCAATTCAAAATTATTCGCATGATTTTCCACCCTACTACATTTGACTTGTTTTGGATGGTGATATTTCTGCAACAAAGCCCCGCAAAAATCTGTGGCTGCCAGTCCTCGAAAGGTATTTCACAGGCCTTTGCACTTGTGTACAACTTGTTGTGCAATTCACGACCTTAATATTTTCAACATTTTAGAAAAAAATCAAGGCTAAACCCCTTGCCGAAAAAAAATACATTTTCAACAATGTTTCCCAAACCCATCGATAGATCCATCAAAAGAAAGGTCTGTTCAATACCTATCCACTGCTGAAGACAAAAAGGATCTGTGACAACTGGTTCTTGAGATATTTCAATTCAAAATTATTCACATGATTTTCCACCCTACTACATTTGACTTGTTTTGGATGGTGATATTTCTGCAACAAAGCCCCGCAAAAATCTGTGGCTGCCAGTCCTCGAAAGGTATTTCACAGGCCTTTGCACTTGTGTACAACTTGTTGTGCAATTCACGACCTTAATATTTTCAACATTTTAAAAAAAAATCAAGGCTAAACCCCTTGCCGAAAAAAATTACATTTTCAACAATGTTTCCCAAACCCATCGATAGATACATCAAAAGAAAGGTCTGTTCAATACCTATCCACTGCTGAAGGCAAAAAGTATCTGTGACGTCTAGTTCTTGAGATATTTCAATTCAAAGTTATTCACATGATTTTCCACCCAACTGCATTTGACTCGTTTTGGATGGTGATATCTCCGCTACCAAACCCCGCAAAAATCTGCGGCTACCAGTTCTCGAAAGGGATTTCACAGACCTTTGCACTTGTGTACAACTTGTTGTGCAATTCACGACCTTAATTTTTTCAACATTTTAGAAAAAAATCAAGGCTAACCCCTTGCCGAAAAAAATTACATTTTCAACAATGTTTCCCAAACCCATCGATAGATACATCAAAAGAAAGGTCTGTTCAATACCTATCCACTGCTGAAGGCAAAAAGTATCTGTGACATCTAGTTCTTGAGATATTTCAATTCAAAATTATTCACATGATTTTCCACCCAACTGCATTTGACTCGTTGAGGATGGTGATATCTCCGCAACCAAACCCCGCAAAAATCTGCGGCTACCAGTTCTCGAAAGGGATTTCACAGACCTTTGCACTTGTGTACAACTTGTTGTGCAATTCACGACCTTAATTTTTTCAACATTTTAGAAAAAAATCAAGGCTAACCTCTTGCCGAAAAAAATTACATTTTCAACAATGTTTCCCAAACCCATCGATAGATCCATCAAAAGAAAGGTCTGTTCAATACCTATCCACTGCTGAAGACAAAAAGGATCTGTGACAACTGGTTCTTGAGATATTTCAATTCAAAATTATTCACATGATTTTCCACCCAACTGCATTTGACTCGTTTTGGATGGTGATATCTCCGCAACCAAACCCCGCAAAAATCTGCGGCTACCAGTTCTCGAAAGGGATTTCACAGACCTTTGCACTTGTGTACAACTTGTTGTGCAATTCACGACCTTAATTTTTTCAACATTTTAGAAAAAAATCAAGGCTAACCCCTTGCCGAAAAAAATTACATTTTCAACAATGTTTTCCAAACAACCCATCGATAGATACATCAAAAGAAAGGTCTCTTCAATACCTATCCACAACTGAAGACAAAACGTATCTGTGACATCTGGTTCCTGAGATATTTCAATTCAAAATTATTCGCATGATTTTCCACCCTACTACATTTGACTTGTTTTGGATGGTGATATCTCCGCTACCAAACCCCGCAAAAATCTGCCGCTACCAGTTCTCGAAAGGGATTTCACAGACCTTTGCACTTGTGTACAACTTGTTGTGCAATTCACGGCCTTAATTTTTTCAACATTTTAGAAAAAAATCAAGGCTAACCCCTTGCCGAAAAAAATTACATTTTCAACAATGCTTTCCAAACCCATCGATAGATACACCAAAAGAAAGGTCTCTTCAATGCATATCCACAACTGAAGATAAAACGTATCTGTGACATCTGGTTCCTGAGATATTTCAATTCAAAATTATTCGCATGATTTTCCACCCTACTACATTTGACTTGTTTTGGATGGTGATATTTCTGCAACAAAGCCCCGCAAAAATCTGTGGCTGCCAGTCCTCGAAAGGTATTTCACAGACCTTTGCACTTGTGTACAACTTGTTGTGCAATTCACGACCTTAATATTTTCAACATTTTAGAAAAAAATCAAGGCTAAACCCTTGCCGAAAAAAATTACATTTTCAACAATGTTTTCCAAACAACCCATCGATAGATACATCGAAAGAAAGGTCTGTTCAATACCTATCCACTGCTGAAGGCAAAAAGTATCTGTGACATCTAGTTCATGAGATATTTCAATTCAAAATTATTCACATGATTTTCCACCCAACTGCATTTGACTCGTTTTGGATGGTGATATCTCCGCAACCAAACCCCGCAAAAATCTGCGGCTGCTAGTCCTCGAAAGGGATTTCACAGACCTTTCCACTGGTGTACAACTTGTTGTACAATTCACGACTTTAATTTTTTCAACATTTTAGACAAAAATCAAGGCTAACCCCTTGCCGAAAAAAATTACATTTTCAACAATGTTTCCCAAACCCATCGATAGATACATCAAAAGAAAGGTCTGTTCAATACCTATCCACTGCTGAAGGCAAAAAGTATCTGTGACATCTAGTTCTTGAGATATTTCAATTCAAAGTTATTCACATGATTTTCCACCCAACTGCATTTGACTCGTTTTGGATGGTGATATCTCCGCTACCAAACCCCGCAAAAATCTGCGGCTACCAGTTCTCGAAAGGGATTTCACAGACCTTTGCACTTGTGTACAACTTGTTGTGCAATTCACGACCTTAATTTTTTCAACATTTTAGAAAAAAATCAAGGCTAACCCCTTGCCGAAAAAAATTACATTTTCAACAATGTTTCCCAAACCCATCGATAGATACATCAAAAGAAAGGTCTGTTCAATACCTATCCACTGCTGAAGGCAAAAAGTATCTGTGACATCTAGTTCTTGAGATATTTCAATTCAAAATTATTCACATGATTTTCCACCCAACTGCATTTGACTCGTTGAGGATGGTGATATCTCCGCAACCAAACCCCGCAAAAATCTGCGGCTACCAGTTCTCGAAAGGGATTTCACAGACCTTTGCACTTGTGTACAACTTGTTGTGCAATTCACGACCTTAATTTTTTCAACATTTTAGAAAAAAATCAAGGCTAACCTCTTGCCGAAAAAAATTACATTTTCAACAATGTTTCCCAAACCCATCGATAGATCCATCAAAAGAAAGGTCTGTTCAATACCTATCCACTGCTGAAGACAAAAAGGATCTGTGACAACTGGTTCTTGAGATATTTCAATTCAAAATTATTCACATGATTTTCCACCCAACTGCATTTGATTCGTTTTGGATGGTGATATCTCCGCAACCAAACCCCGCAAAAATCTGCGGCTACCAGTTCTCGAAAGGGATTTCACAGACCTTTGCACTTGTGTACAACTTGTTGTGCAATTCACGACCTTAATTTTTTCAACATTTTAGAAAAAAATCAAGGCTAACCCCTTGCCGAAAAAAATTACATTTTCAACAATGTTTTCCAAACAACCCATCGATAGATACATCAAAAGAAAGGTCTCTTCAATACCTATCCACAACTGAAGACAAAACGTATCTGTGACATCTGGTTCCTGAGATATTTCAATTCAAAATTATTCGCATGATTTTCCACCCTACTACATTTGACTTGTTTTGGATGGTGATATTTCTGCAACAAAGCCCCGCAAAAATCTGCGGCTGCCAGTCCTCGAAAGGGATTTCACAGACCTTTCCACTGGTGTACAACTTGTTGTACAATTCACGACTTTAATTTTTTCAACATTTTAGACAAAAATCAAGGCTAACCCCTTGCCGAAAAAAATTACATTTTCAACAATGTTTCCCAAACCCATCGATAGATACATCAAAAGAAAGGTCTCTTCACTACCTATCCACAACTAAAGACAAAACGTATCTGTGACATCTGGTTCCTGAGATATTTCAATTCAAAATTATTCGCATGATTTTCCACCCTACTACATTTGACTTGTTTTGGATGGTGATATTTCTGCAACAAAGCCCCGCAAAAATCTGCGGCTGCCAGTCCTCGAAAGGGATTTCACAGACCTTTCCACTGGTGTACAACTTGTTGTAAAATTCACGACTTTAATTTTTTCAACATTTTAGACAAAAATCAAGGCTAACCCCTTGCCGAAAAAAATTACATTTTCAGCAATGTATCCGAAACCCATCGATAGATACATCAAAGGAAAGGTCTGTTCAATACCTATCCACAGCTGAAGACAAAAAGGATCTGTGACATCTGGTTCTTGCGATATTTCAATTCAAAATTATTCACATGATTTTCCACCCAACTGCATTTGACTCGTTTTGGATGGTGATATCTCCGCAACCAAACCCCGCAAAAATCTGCGGCTACCAGTTCTCGAAAGGGATTTCACAGACCTTTCCACTTGTGTACAACTTGTTGTGCAATTCACGACCTTAATTTTTTCAAAATTTTAGAAAAAAATCAAGGCTAACCCCTTGCCGAAAAAAATTACATTTTCAACAATGTTTCCCAAACCCATCGATAGATACATCAAAAGAAAGGTCTGTTCAATACCTATCCACTGCTGAAGGCAAAAAGTATCTGTGACATCTAGTTCTTGAGATATTTCAATTCAAAATTATTCACATGATTTTCCACCCAACTGCATTTGACTCGTTGAGGATGGTGATATCTCCGCAACCAAACCCCGCAAAAATCTGCGGCTACCAGTTCTCGAAAGGGATTTCACAGACCTTTCCACTTGTGTACAACTTGTTGTGCAATTCACGACCTTAATTTTTTCAACATTTTAGAAAAAAATCAAGGCTAACCTCTTGCCGAAAAAAATTACATTTTCAACAATGTTTCCCAAACCCATCGATAGATCCATCAAAAGAAAGGTCTGTTCAATACCTATCCACTGCTGAAGACAAAAAGGATCTGTGACAACTGGTTCTTGAGATATTTCAATTAAAAATTATTCACATGATTTTCCACCCAACTGCATTTGACTCGTTTTGGATGGTGATATCTCCGCAACCAAACCCCGCAAAAATCTGCGGCTACCAATTCTCGAAAGGGATTTCACAGACCTTTCCACTTGTGTACAACTTGTTGTGCAATTCACGACCTTAATTTTTTCAACATTTTAGAAAAAAATCAAGGCTAACCCCTTGCCGAAAAAAATTACATTTTCAACAATGTTTTCCAAACCCATCGATAGATACATCAAAAGAAAGGTCTCTTCACTACCTATCCACAACTAAAGACAAAACGTATCTGTGACATCTGGTTCCTGAGATATTTCAATTCAAAATTATTCGCATGATTTTCCACCCTACTACATTTGACTTGTTTTGGATGGTGATATTTCTGCAACAAAGCCCCGCAAAAATCTGCGGCTGCCAGTCCTCGAAAGGGATTTCACAGACCTTTCCACTTGTGTACAACTTGTTGTGCAATTCACGACCTTAATTTTTTCAACATTTTAGACAAAAATCAAGGCTAACCCCTTGCCGAAAAAAATTACATTTTCAACAATGTTTTCCAAACCCATCGATAGATACATCAAAAGAAAGGTCTCTTCAATACCTATCCACTGCTGAAGGCAAAAAGTATCTGTGATATCTAGTTCTTGAGATATTTCAATTCAAAATTATTCACATGATTTTCCACCCAACTGCATTTGACTCGTTTTGGATGTTGATATCTCCGCAACCAAACCCCGCAAAAATCTGCGGCTACCAGTTCTCGAAAGGGATTTGACAGACCTTTCCACTTGTGTACAACTTGTTGTGCAATTCACGACCTTAATTTTTTCAACATTTTAGAAAAAAATCAAGGCAAACCCCTTGCCGAAAAAAATTACATTTTCAGCAATGTTTCCCAAACCCATCGATAGATACATCAAAAGAAAGGTCTCTTCAATACCTATCCACAACTGAAGACAAAACGTATATGTGACATCTGGTTCCTGAGATATTTCAATTCAAAATTATTCACATGATTTTACACCCAACTGCATTTGACTCGTTTTGGATGGTGATATCTCCGCAACCAAACCCCGCAAAAATCTGCGGCTACCAGTTCTCGAAAGGGATTTCATAGACCTTTGCACTTGTGTGCAACTTGTTGTGCAATTCACGACCTTAATTTTTTCAACATTTTAGAAAAAAATCAAGGCTAACCCCTTGCCGAAAAAAATTACATTTTCAACAATGTTTTCCAAACCCATCGATAGATACATCAAAAGAAAGGTCTCTTCAATACCTATCCACAACTGAAGACAAAACGTATCTGTGACATCTGGTTCCTGAGATATTTCAATTCAAAATTATTCACATGATTTTACACCCAACTGTTTTGGATGGTGATATTTCTGCAACAAAGCCCCGCAAAAATCTGCGGCTGCCAGTCCTCGAAAGGGATTTAACAGACCTTTCCATTGGTGTACAACTTGTTGTACAATTCACGACTTTAATTTTTTCAACATTTTAGAAAAAAATCAAGGCTAACCCCTTGCCGAAAAAAATTACATTTTCAGCAATGTTTCCCAAACCCATCGATAGATACATCAAAAGAAAGGTCTGTTCAATACCTATCCACAACTGAAGACCAAACGTATCTGTGACATCTGGTTCCTGAGATATTTCAATTCAAAATTATTCGCATGATTTTCCACCCTACTACATTTGACTTGTTTTGGATGGTGATATTTCTGCAACAAAGCCCCGCAAAAATCTGCGGCTGCCAGTTCTCGAAAGGGATTTCACAGACCTTTGCACTTGTGTACAACTTGTTGTGCAATTCACGACCTTAATTTTTTCAACATTTTAGAAAAAAATCAAGGCTAACCCCTTGCCGAAAAAAATTACATTTTCAACAATGTTTTCCAAACCCATCGATAGATACATCAAAAGAAAGGTCTCTTCAATACCTATCCACAACTGAAGATAAAACGTATCTGTGACATCTGGTTCCTGAGATATTTCAATTCAAAATTATTCACATGATTTTACACCCAACTGCATTTGACTCGTTTTGGATGGTGATATCTCCGCAACCAAACCCCGCAAAAATCTGCGGCTACCAGTTCTCGAAAGGGATTTCACAGACCTTTGCACTTGTGTACAACTTGTTGTGCAATTCACGACCTTAATTTTTTCAACATTTTAGAAAAAAATCAAGGCTAACCCCTTGCCGAAAAAAATTACATTTTCAACAATGTTTTCCAAACCCATCGATAGATACATCAAAAGAAAGGTCTCTTCAATACCTATCCACAGCTGAAGACAAAAAGGATCTGTGACATCTGGTTCTTGAGATATTTCAATTCAAAATTATTCACATGATTTTCCACCCAACTGTTTTGGATGGTGATATTTCTGCAACAAAGCCCCGCAAAAATATGCGGCTGCCAGTCCTCGAAAGGGATTTTACAGACCTTTCCACTGGTGTACAACTTGTTGTACAATTCACGACTTTAATTTTTTCAACATTTTAGAAAAAAATCAAGGCTAACCCCTTGCCGAAAAAAATTACATTTTCAACAATGTTTCCCAAACCCATCGATAGATACATCAAAAGAAAGGTATGTTCAATACCTATCCACAGCTGAAGACAAAAAGGATCTGTGACATCTGGTTCTTGAGATATTTCAATTCAAAATTATTCACATGATTTTCCACCCAACTGCATTTGACTTGTTTTGGATGGTGATATTTCTGCAACAAAGCCCCGCAAAAATCTGCGGCTGCCAGTCCTCGAAAGGGATTTAACAGACCTTTCCATTGGTGTACAACTTGTTGTACAATTCACGACTTTAATTTTTTCAACATTTTAGAAAAAAATCAAGGCTAACTCCTTGCCGAAAAAAATTACATTTTCAGCAATGTTTCCCAAACCCATCGATAGATACATCAAAAGAAAGGTCTGTTCAATACCTATCCACAACTGAAGACAAAACGTATCTGTGACATCTGGTTCCTGAGATATTTCAATTCAAAATTATTCACATGATTTTACACCCAACTGCATTTGACTCGTTTTGGATGGTGATATCTCCGCAACCAAACCCCGCAAAAATCTGCGGCTACCAGTTCTCGAAAGGGATTCCACAGACCTTTGCACTTGTGTGCAACTTGTTGTGCAATTCACGACCTTAATTTTTTCAACATTTTAGAAAAAAATCAAGGCTAACCCCTTGCCGAAAAAATTACATTTTCAACAATGTTTTCCAAACCCATCGATAGATACATCAAAAGAAAGGTCTCTTCAATACCTATCCACAGCTGAAGACAAAAAGGATCTGTGACATCTGGTTCTTGAGATATTTCAATTCAAAATTATTCACATGATTTTCCACCCAACTGCATTTGACTTGTTTTGGATGGTGATATTTCTGCAACAAAGCCCCGCAAAAATCTGCGGCTGCCAGTCCTCGAAAGGGATTTAACAGACCTTTCCATTGGTGTACAACTTGTTGTACAATTCACGACTTTAATTTTTTCAACATTTTAGAAAAAAATCAAGGCTAACCCCTTGCCGAAAAAAATTACATTTTCAGCAATGTTTCCCAAACCCATCGATAGATACATCAAAAGAAAGGTCTGTTCAATACCTATCCACAACTGAAGACAAAACGTATCTGTGACATCTGGTTCCTGAGATATTTCAATTCAAAATTATTCACATGATTTTACACCCAACTGCATTTGACTCGTTTTGGATGGTGATATCTCCGCAACCAAACCCCGCAAAAATCTGCGGCTACCAGTTCTCGAAAGGGATTTCACAGACCTTTGCACTTGTGTGCAACTTGTTGTGCAATTCACGACCTTAATTTTTTCAACATTTTAGAAAAAAATCAAGGCTAACCCCTTGCCGAAAAAAATTACATTTTCAACAATGTTTCCCAAACCCTTCGATAGATACATCAAAAGAAAGGTCTGTTCAATACCTATCCACAGCTGAAGACAAAAAGGATCTGTGACATCTGGTTCTTGAGATATTTCAATTCAAAATTATTCACATGATTTTCCACCCAAATGCATTTGACTTGTTTTGGATGGTGATATTTCTGCAACAAAGCCCCGCAAAAATCTGCGGCTGCCAGTTATCGATAGGGATTTCACAGACCTTTCCACTGGTGTACAACTTGTTGTACAATTCACGACTTTAATTTTTTCAACATTTTAGAAAAAAATCAAGGCTAACCCCTTGCCGAAAAAAATTACATTTTCAACAATGTTTCCCAAACCCTTCGATAGATACATCAAAAGAAAGGTCTGTTCAATACCTATCCACAGCTGAAGACAAAAAGGATCTGTGACATCTGGTTCTTGAGATATTTCAATTCAAAATTATTCACATGATTTTGCACCCAACTGCATTTGACTTGTTTTGGATGGTGATATTTCTGCAACAAAGCCCCGCAAAAATCTGCGGCTGCCAGTCCTCGAAAGGGATTTAACAGACCTTTCCATTGGTGTACAACTTGTTGTACAATTCACGACTTTAATTTTTTCAACATTTTAGAAAAAAATCAAGGCTAACCCCTTGCCGAAAAAAATTACATTTTCAGCAATGTTTCCCAAACCCATCGATAGATACATCAAAAGAAAGGTCTGTTCAATACCTATCCACATCTGAAGACAAAACGTATCTGTGACATCTGGTTCCTGAGATATTTCAATTCAAAATTATTCACATGATTTTACACCCAACTGCATTTGACTCGTTTTGGATGGTGATATCTCCGCAACCAAACCCCGCAAAAATCTGCGGCTACCAGTTCTCGAAAGGGATTTCACAGACCTTTGCACTTGTGTGCAACTTGTTGTGCAATTCACGACCTTAATTTTTTCAACATTTTAGAAAAAAATCAAGGCTAACCCCTTGCCGAAAAAAATTACATTTTCAACAATGTTTCCCAAACCCTTCGATAGATACATCAAAAGAAAGGTCTGTTCAATACCTATCCACTGCTGAGGGCAAAAAGTATATGTGACATCTAGTTCATGAGATATTTGAATTCAAAATTATTCACATGATTTTCCACCCAACTGCATTTGACTCGTTTTGGATGGTGATATCTCCGCAACCAAACCCCGCAAAAATCTGCGGCTACCAGTTCTCGAAAGGGATTTCACAGACCTTTCGACTTGTGTACAACCTCTTGTGCAATTCACGACCTTAATTTTTTCAACATTTTAGAAAAAAATGAAGGCTAACCCCTTGCCGAAAAAAATTACATTTTCAACAATGTTTCCCAAACCCATCGATAGATACATCAAAAGAAAGGTCTGTTCAATACATATCCACAGCTTAAGACAAAAAGGATCTGTGACATCTGGTTCTTGAGATATTTCAATTCAAAATTATTCACATGATTCTCCACCCAACTGCATTTGACTTGTTTTGGATGGTGATATTTCTGCAACAAAGCCGCGCAAAAATCTGCGGCTGCCAGTCCTCGAAAGGGATTTCACAGACCTTTCCACTGGCGTACAACTTGTTGTACAATTCACGACTTTAATTTTTTCAACATTTTAGACAAAAATCAAGGCTAACCCCTTGCCGGAAAAAATTACATTTTCAACAATGTTTCCCAAACCCATCGATAGATACATCAAAAGAAAGGTCTCTTCAATACCTATCCACTGCTGAAGGCAAAAAGTATCTGTGACATCTAGTTCATGAGATATTTCAATTCAAAATTATTCACATGATTATCCACCCAACTGCATTTGACTCGTTTTGGATGGTGATATCTCCGCAACCAAACCCCGCACAAATCCACGGCTGCCAGTCCTCGAAAGGGATTTCACAGACCTTTCCACTGGTATACAACTTGTTGTACAATTCACGACTTTAATTTTTTCAACATTTTAGAAAAAAATCAAGGCTAACCCCTTGCCGAAAAAAATTACATTTTCAACAATGTTTCCCAAACCCATCGATAGATACATCAAAAGAAAGGTCTGTTCAATACCTATCCACAGCTGACGACAAAAAGGATCTGTGACGTCTGGTTCTTGAGATATTTCAATTCAAAATTATTCACATGATTTTCCACCCAACTGCATTTGACTCGTTTTGGATAGTGATATCTCCGCAACCAAACCCCGCAAAAATCTGCGGCTACCAGTTCTCGAAAGGGATTTCACAGACCTTTCCACTTGTGTACAACTTGTTGTACAATTCACGACCTTAATTTTTTCAACATTTTAGAAAAAAATCAAGGCTAACCCCTTGCCGAAAAAAATTACATTTTCAACAATGTTTCCCAAACCCATCGATAGATACATCAAAAGAAAGGTCTGTTCAATACCTATTCACTGCTGAAGGCAAAAAGTATATGTGACATCTAGTTCATGAGATATTTCAATTCAAAATTATTCACATGATTTTCCACCCAACTGCATTTGACTCGTTTTGGATGGTGATATCTCCGCAACCAAACCCCTTAAAAATCTGCGGCTACCAGTTCTCGAAAGGGATTTCACAGACCTTTGCACTTGTGTACAACTTGTTGTGCAATTCACGACCTTAATTTTTTCAACATTTTAGAAAAAAATCAAGGCTAACCCCTTGCCGAAAAACCCATCGATAGATACATCAAAAGAAAGGTCTGTTCAATACCTATCCACAACTGAAGCCAAAACGTATCTGTGACATCTGGTTCCTGAGATATTTCAATTCAAAATTATTCCAATGATTTTCCACCCTACTACATTTGACTTGTTTTGAATGGTGATATTTCTGCAACAAAGCCCCGCAAAAATCTGCGGCTGCCAGTCCTCGAAAGGGATTTCACAGACCTTTCCACTGGTGTACAACTTGTTGTACAATTCACGACTTTAATTTTTTCAACATTTTAGACAAAAATCAAGGCTAACCCCTTGCCGAAAAAAATTACATTTTCAACAATGTTTCCCAAACCCATAGATAGATACATCAAAAGAAAGGTCTGTTCAATACCTATCCACTGCTGAAGGCAAAAAGTATCTGTGACATCTGGTTCTTGAGATATTTCAATTCAAAATTATATTGGGGGTGGCCGTGGCGCGATGGTTGTGTGTTCGCCTGTCAACCTCATGGTTACAGGTTCGATCCCTGCCGTAGTCTATGTCTTCTTATTTTTCCATTAAAAACCAATTCTAAAAATAAATGTCATACAATGAGTTACTGGTTTACTCATTACATGCTGTTTAGGCATAGAACTAACAACATGTGATTGAGTAAAACTAGTATACCGATAAAATATGACAAAGAATAAAAAAATTAATGCGAATTATAAGGGACATCGATAAATAAGACACGGAAATTTCTCCGCATTAATTCAGCCGCCATCCCTGGAGATAAAATCTGAGACAACAACCACATACAGTCTCCGAATATCGCGCCACACATCTTTCCTATCATTCTTTCTCTTCCTTAACCTCACCCCCACGCCCGCGCTGTGTTGAAACATTTAAAGGGTATTCATAATCCCTTGAGCGCGTGTAGATTATAAAAAAAAAAAAAAAAAAAAAAAAAAAAAAATTCACATGATTTTCCACCCAACTGCATTTGACTCGTTTTGGATGGTGATATCTCCGCAACCAAACCCCGCACAAATCCACGGCTGCCAGTCCTCGAAAGGGATTTCACAGACCTTTCCACTGGTATACAACTTGTTGTACAATTCACGACTTTAATTTTTTCAACATTTTAGAAAAAAATCAAGGCTAACCCCTTGCCGAAAAAAATTATATTTTCAACAATGTTTCCCAAACCCATCGATAGATACATCAAAAGAAAGGTCTGTTCAATACCTATCCACAGCTGAAGACAAAAAGGATCTGTGACATCTAGTTCTTGAGATATTTCAATTCAAAATTATTCACATGATTTTCCACCCAACTGTATTTGACTCGTTTTGGATGGTGATATCTCCGCAACCAAACCCCGCAAAAATCTGCGGCTACCAGTTCTCGAAAGGGATTTCACAGACCTTTGCACTTGTGTACAACTTGTTGAGCAATTCACGACCTTAATTTTTTCAACATTTTAGAAAAAAATCAAGGCTAACCCCTTGCCGAAAAAAATTACAGTTTCAACAGTTTTCCAAACCCATCGATAGATACATCAAAAGAAAGGTCCCTTCAATACCTATCCACAACTGAAGACAAAAAGGATATGTGACATCTGGTTCTTGAGATATTTCAATTCAAAGTTATTCACATGATTTTCCACCCAACTGCATTTGACTCGTTTTGGATGGTGATATCTCCGCAACCAAACCCCGCAAAAATCTGCGGCTGCCAGTCCTCGAAAAGGAATTCACAGACCTTTCCACTGGTGTACAACTTTTTGTACAATTCACGACTTTAATTTTTTCAACATTTTAGAAAAAAATCAAGGCTAACCCCTTGCCGAAAAAAATTACATTTTCAACAATGTTTCCCAAACCCATCGATAGATACATCAAAAGAAAGGTCTGTTCAATACCTATTCACTGCTGAAGGCAAAAAGTATATGTGACATCTAGTTCATGAGATATTTCAATTCAAAATTATTCACATGATTTTCCACCCAACTGCATTTTACTCGTTTTGGATGGTGATATCTCCGCAACCAAACCCCGCAAAAATCTGCGGCTGCCAGTCCTCGAAAGGGAATTCACAGACCTTTCCACTGGTGTACAACTTGATGTACAATTCACGACTTTAATTTTTTCAACATTTTAAAAAAAATCAAGGCTAACCCCTTGCCGAAAAAAATTACATTTTCAACAATGTTTCCCAAACCCATCGATAGATACATCAAAAGAAAGGTCTGTTCAATACCTATTCACTGCTGAAGGCAAAAAGTATATGTGACATCCAGTTCATGAGATATTTCAATTCAAAATTATTCACATGATTTTCCACCCAACTGCATTTGACTCGTTTTGGATGGTGATATCTCCGCAACCAAACCCCGCAAAAATCTGCGGCTACCAGTTCTCGAAAGGGATTTCACAGACCTTTGCACTTGTGTACAACTTGTTGAGCAATTCACGACCTTAATTTTTTCAACATTTTAGAAAAAAATCAAGGCTAACCCCTTGCCGAAAAAAATTACATTTTCAACAATGTTTTCCAAACCCATCGATAGATACATCAAAAGAAAGGTCCCTTCAATACCTATCCACAACTGAAGACAAAACGTATCTGTGACATCTGGTTCCTGAGATATTTCAATTCAAAATTATTCACATGATTTTCCACCCAACTGCATTTGACTCGTTTTGGGTGGTGATATCTCCGCAACCAAACCCCGCAAAAATCTGCGGCTACCAGTTCTCGAAAGGGATTTCACAGACCTTTGCACTTGTGTACAACTTGTTGAGCAATTCACGACCTTAATTTTTTCAACATTTTAGAAAAAAATCAAGGCTAACCCCTTGCCGAAAAAAATTACATTTTCAACAATGTTTTCCAAACCCATCGATAGATACATCAAAAGAAAGGTCCCTTCAATACCTATTCACTGCTGAAGGCAAAAAGTATATGTGACATCCAGTTCATGAGATATTTCAATTCAAAATTATTCACATGATTTTCCACCCAACTGCATTTGACTCGTTTTGGATGGTGATATCTCCGCAACCAAACCCCGCAAAAATCTGCGGCTGCCAGTCCTCGAAAAGGAATTCACAGACCTTTCCACTGGTGTACAACTTGTTGTACAATTCACGACTTTAATTTTTTCAACATTTTAGAAAAAAATCAAGGCTAACCCCTTGCCGAAAAAAATTACATTTTCAACAATGTTTCCCAAATCCATCGATAGATACATCAAAAGAAAGGTCTGTTCAATACCTATTCACTGCTGAAGGCAAAAAGTATATGTGACATCCAGTTCATGAGATATTTCAATTCAAAATTATTCACATGATTTTCCACCCAACTGCATTTGACTCGTTTTGGATGGTGATATCTCCGCAACCAAACCCCGCAAAAATCTGCGGCTACCAGTTCTCGAAAGGGATTTCACAGACCTTTGCACTTGTGTACAACTTGTTGAGCAATTCACGACCTTAATTTTTTCAACATTTTAGAAAAAAATCAAGGCTAACCCCTTGCCGAAAACAATTACATTTTCAACAATGTTTTCCAAACCCATCGATAGATACATCAAAAGAAAGGTCCCTTCAATACCTATCCACAACTGAAGACAAAACGTATCTGTGACATCTGGTTCCTGAGATATTTCAATTCAAAATTATTCACATGATTTTCCACCCAACTGCATTTTACTCGTTTTGGATGGTGATATCTCCGCAACCAAACCCCGCAAAAATCTGCGGCTGCCAGTCTTCGAAAGGGAATTCACAGACCTTTCCACTGGTGTACAACTTGTTGTACAATTCACGACTTTAATTTTTTCAACATTTTAGACAAAAATCAAGGCTAACCCCTTGCCGAAAAAAATTACATTTTCAACAATGTTTCCCAAACCCATCGATAGATACATCAAAAGAAAGGTCTGTTCAATACCTATCCATTGCTGAAGGCAAAAAGTATCTGTGACGTCTGGTTTGAGATATTTCAATTCAAAATTATTCACATGATTTTCCACCCAACTGCATTTGACTCGTTTTGGATGGTGATATCTCGACAACCAAACCCCGCAAAAATCTGCGGCTACCAGTTCTCGAAAGGGATTTCACAGACCTTTCCACTGGTGTACAACTTGTTGTGTAATTCACGACCTTAATTTTTTCAGCATTTTAGAAAAAAATCAAGGCTAACCCCTTGCCGAAAAAAATTACATTTTCAACAATGTTTTCCAAACCCATCGGTAGATACATCAAAAGAAAGGTCTGTTCAATACCTATCCACTGCTGAAGGCAAAAAGTATCTGTGACATCTAGTTCTTGAGATATTTCAATTCAAAATTATTCACATGATTTTCCACCCAACTGCATTTGACTCGTTTTGGATGGTGATATCTCCGCAACCAAACCCCGCAAAAATCTGCGGCTACCAGTTCTCGAAAGGGATTTCACAGACCTTTGCACTTGTGTACAACTTGTTGAGCAATTCACGACCTTAATTTTTTCAACATTTTAGAAAAAAATCAAGGCTAACCCCTTGCCGAAAAAAATTACATTTTCAACAATGTTTTCCAAACCCATCGATAGATACATCAAAAGAAAGGTCCCTTCAATACCTATCCACAACTGAAGACAAGAAGGATATGTGACATCTGGTTCTTGAGATATTTCAATTCAAAATTATTCACATGATTTTCCACCCAACTGCATTTGACTCGTTTTGGATGGTGATATCTCCGCAACCAAACCCCGCAAAAATCTGCGGCTACCAGTTCTCGAAAGGGATTTCACAGACCTTTGCACTTGTGTACAACTTGTTGAGCAATTCACGACCTTAATTTTTTCAACATTTTAGAAAAAAATCAAGGCTAACCCCTTGCCGAAAAAAATTACATTTTCAACAATGTTTTCCAAACCCATCGATAGATACATCAAAAGAAAGGTCTGTTCAATACCTATTCACTGCTGAAGGCAAAAAGTATATGTGACATCCAGTTCATGAGATATTTCAATTCAAAATTATTCACATGATTTTCCACCCAACTGCATTTTACTCGTTTTGGATGGTGATATCTCCACAACCAAACCCCCCAAAAATCTGCGGCTGCCAGTCCTCGAAAGGGAATTCACAGACCTTTCCACTGGTGTACAACTTGATTTACAATTCACGACTTTAATTTTTTCAACATTTTAGAAAAAAATCAAGGCTAACCCCTTGCCGAAAAAAATTACATTTTCAACAATGTTTCCCAAACCCATCGATAGATACATCAAAAGAAAGGTCTGTTCAATACCTATTCACTGCTGAAGGCAAAAAGTATATGTGACATCCAGTTCATGAGATATTTCAATTCAAAATTATTCACATGATTTTCCACCCAACTGCATTTGACTCGTTTTGGATGGTGATATCTCCGCAACCAAACCCCGCAAAAATCTGCGGCTACCAGTTCTCGAAAGGGATTTCACAGACCTTTGCACTTGTGTACAACTTGTTGAGCAATTCACGACCTTAATTTTTTCAACATTTTAGAAAAAAATCAAGGCTAACCCCTTGCCGAAAAAATTACATTTTCAACAATGTTTTCCAAACCCATCGATAGATACATCAAAAGAAAGGTCCCTTCAATACCTATCCACAACTGAAGACAAAACGTATCTGTGACATCTGGTTCCTGAGATATTTCAATTCAAAATTATTCACATGATTTTCCACCCAACTGCATTTGACTTGTTTTGGATGGTGATATTTCTGCAACAAAGCCCCGCAAAAATCTGCGGCTGCCAGTCCTCGAAAGGGATTTCACAGACCTTTCCACTGGTGTACAACTTGTTGTACAATTCACGACTTTAATTTTTTCAACATTTTAGACAAAAATCAAGGCTAACCCCTTGCCGAAAAAAATTACATTTTCAACAATGTTTCCCAAACCCATCGATAGATACATCAAAAGAAAGGTCTGTTCAATACCTATTCACTGCTGAAGGCAAAAAGTATATGTGACATCCAGTTCATGAGATATTTCAATTCAAAATTATTCACATGATTTTCCACCCAACCATATTTTTCCTTTTTTGATGGTGATATCTCCGCAACCAAACCCCGCAAAAATCTGCGGCTGCCAGTCCTCGAAAGGGAATTCACAGACCTTTCCACTGGTGTACAACTTGTTGTACAATTCACGACTTTAATTTTTTCAACATTTTAGAAAAAAATCAAGGCTAACCCCTTGCCGAAAAAAAATTACATTTTCAACAATGTTTCCCAAACCCATCGATAGATACATCAAAAGAAAGGTCTGTTCAATACCTATTCACTGCTGAAGGCAAAAAGTATATGTGACATCCAGTTCATGAGATATTTCAATTCAAAATTATTCACATGATTTTCCACCCAACCATATTTTTCCTTTTTTGATGGTGATATCTCCGCAACCAAACCCCGCAAAAATCTGCGGCTGCCAGTCCTCGAAAGGGAATTCACAGACCTTTCCACTGGTGTACAACTTGTTGTACAATTCACGACTTTAATTTTTTCAACATTTTAGAAAAAAATCAAGGCTAACCCCTTGCCGAAAAAAATTACATTTTCAACAATGTTTCCCAAACCCATCGATAGATACATCAAAAGAAAGGTCTGTTCAATACCTATTCACTGCTGAAGGCAAAAAGTATATGTGACATCCAGTTCATGAGATATTTCAATTCAAAATTATTCACATGATTTTCCACCCAACTGCATTTGACTCGTTTTGGATGGTGATATCTCCGCAACCAAACCCCGCAAAAATCTGCGGCTACCAGTTCTCGAAAGGGATTTCACAGACCTTTGCACTTGTGTACAACTTGTTGAGCAATTCACGACCTTAATTTTTTCAACATTTTAGAAAAAAATCAAGGCTAACCCCTTGCCGAAAAAAATTACATTTTCAACACTGTTTCCCAAACCCATCGATAGATACATCAAAAGAAAGGTCTGTTCAATACCTATTCACTGCTGAAGGCAAAAAGTATATGTGACATCCAGTTCATGAGATATTTCAATTCAAAATTATTCACATGATTTTCCACCCAACTGCATTTGACTCGTTTTGGATGGTGATATCTCCGCAACCAAACCCCGCAAAAATCTGCGGCTACCAGTTCTCGAAAGGGATTTCACAGACCTTTCCACTGGTGTACAACTTGTTGTGTAATTCACGACCTTAATTTTTTCAGCATTTTAGAAAAAAATCAAGGCTAACCCCTTGCCGAAAAAAATTACATTTTCAACAATGTTTTCCAAACCCATCGGTAGATACATCAAAAGAAAGGTCTCTTCAATACCTATCCGCAACTGAAGACAAAACGTATCTGTGACATCTGGTTCCTGAGATATTTCAATTCAAAATTATTCGCATGATTTTCCACCCTACTACATTTGATTTGTTTTGGATGGTGATATTTCTGCAACAAAGCCCCGCAAAAATCTGCGGCTGTCAGTCCTCGAAAGGGATTTCACAGACCTTTCCACTGGTGTACAACTTGTTGTACAATTCACGACTTTAATTTTTTCAACATTTTAGACAAAAATCAAGGCTAACCCCTTGCCGAAAAAAATTACATTTTCAACAATGTTTCCCAAACCCATCGATAGATACATCAAAAGAAAGGTCTGTTCAATACCTATCCACTGCTGAAGGCAAAAAGTATCTGTGACATCTAGTTCTTGAGATATTTCAATTCAAAATTATTCACATGATTTTCCACCCAACTGCATTTGACTCGTTTTGGATGGTGATATCTCCGCAACCAAACCCCGCAAAAATCTGCGGCTACCAGTTCTCGAAAGGGATTTCACAGACCTTTGCACTTGTGTACAACTTGTTGAGCAATTCACGACCTTAATTTTTTCAACATTTTAGAAAAAAATCAAGGCTAACCCCTTGCCGAAAAAAATTACATTTTCAACAATGTTTTCCAAACCCATCGATAGATACATCAAAAGAAAGGTCCCTTCAATACCTATCCACAACTGAAGACAAGAAGGATATGTGACATCTGGTTCTTGAGATATTTCAATTCAAAATTATTCACATGATTTTCCACCCAACTGCATTTGACTCGTTTTGGATGGTGATATCTCCGCAACCAAACCCCGCAAAAATCTGCGGCTACCAGTTCTCGAAAGGGATTTCACAGACCTTTGCACTTGTGTACAACTTGTTGAGCAATTCACGACCTTAATTTTTTCAACATTTTAGAAAAAAATCAAGGCTAACCCCTTGCCGAAAAAAATTACATTTTCAACAATGTTTTCCAAACCCATCGATAGATACATCAAAAGAAAGGTCTCTTCAATACCTATCCGCAACTGAAGACAAAACGTATCTGTGACATCTGGTTCCTGAGATATTTCAATTCAAAATTATTCGCATGATTTTCCACCCTACTACATTTGATTTGTTTTGGATGGTGATATTTCTGCAACAAAGCCCCGCAAAAATCTGCGGCTGTCAGTCCTCGAAAGGGATTTCACAGACCTTTCCACTGGTGTACAACTTGTTGTACAATTCACGACTTTAATTTTTTCAACATTTTAGACAAAAATCAAGGCTAACCCCTTGCCGAAAAAAATTACATTTTCAACAATGTTTCCCAAACCCATCGATAGATACATCAAAAGAAAGGTCTGTTCAATACCTATCCACTGCTGAAGGCAAAAAGTATCTGTGACATCTAGTTCTTGAGATATTTCAATTCAAAATTATTCACATGATTTTCCACCCAACTGCATTTGACTCGTTTTGGATGGTGATATCTCCGCAACCAAACCCCGCAAAAATCTGCGGCTACCAGTTCTCGAAAGGGATTTCACAGACCTTTGCACTTGTGTACAACTTGTTGAGCAATTCACGACCTTAATTTTTTCAACATTTTAGAAAAAAATCAAGGCTAACCCCTTGCCGAAAAAAATTACATTTTCAACAATGTTTTCCAAACCCATCGATAGATACATCAAAAGAAAGGTCTGTTCAATACCTATTCACTGCTGAAGGCAAAAAGTATATGTGACATCCAGTTCATGAGATATTTCAATTCAAAATTATTCACATGATTTTCCACCCAACTGCATTTTACTCGTTTTGGATGGTGATATCTCCACAACCAAACCCCCCAAAAATCTGCGGCTGCCAGTCCTCGAAAGGGAATTCACAGACCTTTCCACTGGTGTACAACTTGATGTACAATTCACGACTTTAATTTTTTCAACATTTTAGAAAAAAATCAAGGCTAACCCCTTGCCGAAAAAATTACATTTTCAACAATGTTTTCCAAACCCATCGATAGATACATCAAAAGAAAGGTCCCTTCAATACATATCCACAACTGAAGACAAAACGTATCTGTGACATCTGGTTCCTGAGATATTTCAATTCAAAGTTATTCACATGATTTTCCACCCAACTGCATTTGACTTGTTTTGGATGGTGATATTTCTGCAACAAAGCCCCGCAAAAATCTGCGGCTGCCAGTCCTCGAAAGGGATTTCACAGACCTTTCCACTGGTGTACAACTTGTTGTACAATTCACGACTTTAATTTTTTCAACATTTTAGACAAAAATCAAGGCTAACCCCTTGCCGAAAAAAATTACATTTTCAACAATGTTTCCCAAACCCATCGATAGATACATCAAAAGAAAGGTCTGTTCAATACCTATCCACTGCTGAAGGCAAAAAGTATCTGTGACATCTAGTTCTTGAGATATTTCAATTCAAAATTATTCACATGATTTTCCACCCAACTGCATTTTACTCGTTTTGGATGGTGATATCTCCACAACCAAACCCCCCAAAAATCTGCGGCTGCCAGTCCTCGAAAGGGAATTCACAGACCTTTCCACTGGTGTACAACTTGATGTACAATTCACGACTTTAATTTTTTCAACATTTTAGAAAAAAATCAAGGCTAACCCCTTGCCGAAAAAAATTACATTTTCAACAATGTTTCCCAAACCCATCGATAGATACATCAAAAGAAAGGTCTGTTCAATACCTATTCACTGCTGAAGGCAAAAAGTATATGTGACATCCAGTTCATGAGATATTTCAATTCAAAATTATTCACATGATTTTCCACCCAACTGCATTTGACTCGTTTTGGATGGTGATATCTCCGCAACCAAACCCCGCAAAAATCTGCGGCTACCAGTTCTCGAAAGGGATTTCACAGACCTTTGCACTTGTGTACAACTTGTTGAGCAATTCACGACCTTAATTTTTTCAACATTTTAGAAAAAAATCAAGGCTAACCCCTTGCCGAAAAAATTACATTTTCAACAATGTTTTCCAAACCCATCGATAGATACATCAAAAGAAAGGTCCCTTCAATACCTATCCACAACTGAAGACAAAACGTATCTGTGACATCTGGTTCCTGAGATATTTCAATTCAAAATTATTCACATGATTTTCCACCCAACTGCATTTGACTTGTTTTGGATGGTGATATTTCTGCAACAAAGCCCCGCAAAAATCTGCGGCTGCCAGTCCTCGAAAGGGATTTCATAGACCTTTCCACTGGTGTACAACTTGTTGTACAATTCACGACTTTAATTTTTTCAACATTTTAGACAAAAATCAAGGCTAACCCCTTGCCGAAAAAAATTACATTTTCAACAATGTTTCCCAAACCCATCGATAGATACATCAAAAGAAAGGTCTGTTCAATACCTATTCACTGCTGAAGGCAAAAAGTATATGTGACATCCAGTTCATGAGATATTTCAATTCAAAATTATTCACATGATTTTCCACCCAACCATATTTTTCCTTTTTTGATGGTGATATCTCCGCAACCAAACCCCGCAAAAATCTGCGGCTGCCAGTCCTCGAAAGGGAATTCACAGACCTTTCCACTGGTGTACAACTTGTTGTACAATTCACGACTTTAATTTTTTCAACATTTTAGAAAAAAATCAAGGCTAACCCCTTGCCGAAAAAAATTACATTTTCAACAATGTTTCCCAAACCCATCGATAGATACATCAAAAGAAAGGTCTGTTCAATACCTATTCACTGCTGAAGGCAAAAAGTATATGTGACATCCAGTTCATGAGATATTTCAATTCAAAATTATTCACATGATTTTCCACCCAACCATATTTTTCCTTTTTTGATGGTGATATCTCCGCAACCAAACCCCGCAAAAATCTGCGGCTGCCAGTCCTCGAAAGGGAATTCACAGACCTTTCCACTGGTGTACAACTTGTTGTACAATTCACGACTTTAATTTTTTCAACATTTTAGAAAAAAATCAAGGCTAACCCCTTGCCGAAAAAAATTACATTTTCAACAATGTTTCCCAAACCCATCGATAGATACATCAAAAGAAAGGTCTGTTCAATACCTATTCACTGCTGAAGGCAAAAAGTATATGTGACATCCAGTTCATGAGATATTTCAATTCAAAATTATTCACATGATTTTCCACCCAACTGCATTTGACTCGTTTTGGATGGTGATATCTCCGCAACCAAACCCCGCAAAAATCTGCGGCTACCAGTTCTCGAAAGGGATTTCACAGACCTTTGCACTTGTGTACAACTTGTTGAGCAATTCACGACCTTAATTTTTTCAACATTTTAGAAAAAAATCAAGGCTAACCCCTTGCCGAAAAAAATTACATTTTCAACACTGTTTCCCAAACCCATCGATAGATACATCAAAAGAAAGGTCTGTTCAATACCTATTCACTGCTGAAGGCAAAAAGTATATGTGACATCCAGTTCATGAGATATTTCAATTCAAAATTATTCACATGATTTTCCACCCAACTGCATTTGACTCGTTTTGGATGGTGATATCTCCGCAACCAAACCCCGCAAAAATCTGCGGCTACCAGTTCTCGAAAGGGATTTCACAGACCTTTGCACTTGTGTACAACTTGTTGAGCAATTCACGACCTTAATTTTTTCAACATTTTAGAAAAAAATCAAGGCTAACCCCTTGCCAAAAAAATTACATTTTCAACAATGTTTTCCAAACCCATCGATAGATACATCAAAAGAAAGGTCCCTTCAATACCTATCCACAACTGAAGACAAAACGTATCTGTGACATCTGGTTCCTGAGATATTTCAATTCAAAATTATTCACATGATTTTCCACCCAACTGCATTTGACTTGTTTTGGATGGTGATATTTCTGCAACAAAGCCCCGCAAAAATCTGCGGCTGCCAGTCCTCGAAAGGGATTTCACAGACCTTTCCACTGGTGTACAACTTGTTGTACAATTCACGACTTTAATTTTTTCAACATTTTAGACAAAAATCAAGGCTAACCCCTTGCCGAAAAAAATTACATTTTCAACAATGTTTCCCAAACCCATCGATAGATACATCAAAAGAAAGGTCTGTTCAATACCTATCCATTGCTGAAGGCAAAAAGTATCTGTGACATCTAGTTCTTGAGATATTTCAATTCAAAATTATTCACATGATTTTCCACCCAACTGCATTTGACTCGTTTTGGATGGTGATATCTCCGCAACCAAACCCCGCAAAAATCTGCGGCTGCCAGTCCTCGAAAGGGAATTCACAGACCTTTCCACTGGTGTACAACTTGTTGTACAATTCACGACTTTAATTTTTTCAACATTTTAGAAAAAAATCAAGGCTAACCCCTTGCCGAAAAAAATTACATTTTCAACAATGTTTCCCAAACCCATCGATAGATACATCAAAAGAAAGGTCTGTTCAATACCTATTCACTGCTGAAGGCAAAAAGTATATGTGACATCCAGTTCATGAGATATTTCAATTCAAAATTATTCACATGATTTTCCACCCAACTGCATTTGACTCGTTTTGGATGGTGATATCTCCGCAACCAAACCCCGCAAAAATCTGCGGCTACCAGTTCTCGAAAGGGATTTCACAGACCTTTGCACTTGTGTACAACTTGTTGAGCAATTCACGACCTTAATTTTTTCAACATTTTAGAAAAAAATCAAGGCTAACCCCTTGCCGAAAAAAATTACATTTTCAACAATGTTTCCCAAACCCATCGATAGATACATCAAAAGAAAGGTCTGTTCAAAACCTATTCACTGCTGAAGGCAAAAAGTATATGTGACATCCAGTTCATGAGATATTTCAATTCAAAATTATTCACATGATTTTCCACCCAACTGCATTTGACTCGTTTTGGATGGTGATATCTCCGCAACCAAACCCCGCAAAAATCTGCGGCTACCAGTTCTCGAAAGGGATTTCGCAGACCTTTGCACTTGTGTACAACTTGTTGAGCAATTCACGACCTTAATTTTTTCAACATTTTAGAAAAAAATCAAGGCTAACCCCTTGCCGAAAAAATTACACTTTCAACAATGTTTTCCAAACCCATCGATAGATACATCAAAAGAAAGGTCCCTTCAATACCTATCCACAACTGAAGACAAAACGTATCTGTGACATCTGGTTCCTGAGATATTTCAATTCAAAATTATTCACATGATTTTCCACCCAACTGCATTTGACTTGTTTTGGATGGTGATATTTCTGCAACAAAGCCCCGCAAAAATCTGCGGCTGCCAGTCCTCGAAAGGGATTTCACAGACCTTTCCACTGGTGTACAACTTGTTGTACAATTCACGACTTTAATTTTTTCAACATTTTAGACAAAAATCAAGGCTACCCCTTGCCGAAAAAATTACATTTTCAACAATGTTTCCCAAACCCATCGATAGATACATCAAAAGAAAGGTCTGTTCAATACCTATCCATTGCTGAAGGCAAAAAGTATCTGTGACATCTAGTTCTTGAGATATTTCAATTCAAAATTATTCACATGATTTTCCACCCAACTGCATTTGACTCGTTTTGGATGGTGATATCTCCGCAACCAAACCCCGCAAAAATCTGCGGCTGCCAGTCCTCGAAAAGGAATTCACAGACCTTTCCACTGGTGTACAACTTGTTGTACAATTCACGACTTTAATTTTTTCAACATTTTAGAAAAAAATCAAGGCTAACCCCTTGCCGAAAAAAATTACATTTTCAACAATGTTTTCCAAACCCATCGATAGATACATCAAAAGAAAGGTCCCTTCAATACCTATCCACAACTGAAGACAAAACGTATCTGTGACATCTGGTTCCTGAGATATTTCAATTCAAAATTATTCACATGATTTTCCACCCAACTGCATTTGACTTGTTTTGGATGGTGATATTTCTGCAACAAAGCCCCGCAAAAATCTGCGGCTGACAGTCCTCGAAAGGGATTTCACAGACCTTTCCACTGGTGTACAACTTGTTGTACAATTCACGACTTTAATTTTTTCAACATTTTAGACAAAAATCAAGGCTAACCCCTTGCCGAAAAAAATTACATTTTCAACAATGTTTCCCAAACCCATCGATAGATACATCAAAAGAAAGGTCTGTTCAATACCTATCCATTGCTGAAGGCAAAAAGTATCTGTGACATCTAGTTCTTGAGATATTTCAATTCAAAATTATTCACATGATTTTCCACCCAACTGCATTTGACTCGTTTTGGATGGTGATATCTCCGCAACCAAACCCCGCAAAAATCTGCGGCTGCCAGTCCTCGAAAGGGAATTCACAGACCTTTCCACTGGTGTACAACTTGTTGTACAATTCACGACTTTAATTTTTTCAACATTTTAGAAAAAAACCAAGGCTAACCCCTTGCCGAAAAAAATTACATTTTCAACAATGTTTCCCAAACCCATCGATAGATACTTCAAAAGAAAGGTCTGTTCAATACCTATTCACTGCTGAAGGCAAAAAGTATATGTGACATCCAGTTCATGAGATATTTCAATTCAAAATTATTCACATGATTTTCCACCCAACTGCATTTGACTCGTTTTGGATGGTGATATCTCCGCAACAAAACCCCGCAAAAATCTGCGGCTACCAGTTCTCGAAAGGGATTTCACAGACCTTTGCACTTGTGTACAACTTGTTGAGCAATTCACGACCTAAATTTTTTCAACATTTTAGAAAAAAATCAAGGCTAACCCCTTGCCGAAAAAAATTACATTTTCAACAATGTTTCCCAAACCCATCGATAGATACATCAAAAGAAAGGTCTGTTCAATACCTATTCACTGCTGAAGGCAAAAAGTATATGTGACATCCAGTTCATGAGATATTTCAATTCAAAATTATTCACATGATTTTCCACCCAACTGCATTTGACTCGTTTTGGATGGTGATATCTCCGCAACCAAACCCCGCAAAAATCTGCGGCTACCAGTTCTCGAAAGGGATTTCACAGACCTTTGCACTTGTGTACAACTTGTTGAGCAATTCACGACCTAAATTTTTTCAACATTTTAGAAAAAAATCAAGGCTAACCCCTTGCCGAAAAAATTACATTTTCAACAATGTTTTCCAAACCCATCGATAGATACATCAAAAGAAAGGTCCCATCAATACCTATCCACAACTGAAGACAAAACGTATCTGTGACATCTGGTTCCTGAGATATTTCAATTCAAAATTATTCACATGATTTTCCACCCAACTGCATTTGACTTGTTTTGGATGGTGATATTTCTGCAACAAAGCCCCGCAAAAATCTGCGGCTGCCAGTCCTCGAAAGGGATTTCACAGACCTTTCCACTGGTGTACAACTTGTTGTACAATTCACGACTTTAATTTTTTCAACATCTTAGACAAAAATCAAGGCTAACCCCTTTCCGAAAAAAATTACATTTTCAACAATGTTTCCCAAACCCATCGATAGATACATCAAAAGAAAGGTCTGTTCAATACCTATCCATTGCTGAAGGCAAAAAGTATCTGTGACATCTAGTTCTTGAGATATTTCAATTCAAAATTATTTACATGATTTTCCACCCAACTGCATTTGACTCGTTTTGGATGGTGATATCTCCGCAACCAAACCCCGCAAAAATCTGCGGCTACCAGTTCTCGAAAGGGATTTCACAGACCTTTGCACTTGTGTACAACTTGTTGAGCAATTCACGACCTTAATTTCTTCAACATTTTAGAAAAAAATCAAGGCTAACCCCTTGCCGAAAAAAATTACATTTTCAACAATGTTTTCCAAACCCATCGATAGATACATCAAAAGAAAGGTCCCTTCAATACCTATCCACAACTGAAGACAAAACGTATCTGTGACATCTGGTTCCTGAGATATTTCAATTCAAAATTATTCACATGATTTTCCACCCAACTGCATTTGACTTGTTTTGGATGGTGATATCTCGACAACCAAACCCCGCAAAAATCTGCGGCTACCAGTTCTCGAAAGGGATTTCACAGACCTTTCCACTGGTGTGCAACTTGTTGTGTAATTCACGACCTTAATTTTTTCAGCATTTTAGAAAAAAATCAAGGCTAACCCCTTGCCGAAAAAAATTACATTTTCAACAATGTTTCCCAAAGCCATCTATAGATACATCAAAAGAAAGGTCTGTTCAATACCTATTCACTGCTGAAGGCAAAAAGTATATGTGACATCCAGTTCATGAGATATTTCAATTCAAAATTATTCACATGATTTTCCACCCAACTGCATTTGACTCGTTTTGGATGGTGATATCTCCGCAACCAAACCCCGCAAAAATCTGCGGCTGCCAGTCCTCGGAAGGGATTTCACAGACCTTTGCACTTGTGTACAACTTGTTGAGCAATTCACGACCTTAATTTTTTCAACATTTTAGAAAAAAATCAAGGCTAACCCCTTGCCGAAAAAATTACATTTTCAACAATGTTTTCCAAACCCATCGATAGATACATCAAAAGAAAGGTCCCTTCAATACCTATCCACAACTGAAGACAAAACGTATCTGTGACATCTGGTTCCTGAGATATTTCAATTCAAAATTATTCACATGATTTTCCACCCAACTGCATTTGACTTGTTTTGGATGGTGATATTTCTGCAACAAAGCCCCGCAAAAATCTGCGGCTGCCAGTCCTCGAAAGGGATTTCACAGACCTTTCCACTGGTGTACAACTTGTTGTACAATTCACGACTTTAATTTTTTCAACATTTTAGACAAAAATCAAGGCTAACCCCTTGCCGAAAAAAATTACATTTTCAACAATGTTTCCCAAACCCATCGATAGATACATCAAAAGAAAGGTCTGTTCAATACCTATCCACAGCTGAAGACAAAAAGGATCTGTGACATCTGGTTCTTGAGATATTTCAATTCAAAATTATTCACATGGTTTTCCACCCAACTGCATTTGACTCGTTTTGGATGGTGATATCTCCGCAACCAAACCCCGCAAAAATCTGCGGCTACCAGTTCTCGAAAGGGATTTCACAGACCTTTCCACTGGTGTACAACTTGTTGTACAATTCACGACTTTAATTTTTTCAACATTTTAGACAAAAATCAAGGCTAACCCCTTGCCGAAAAAAATTACATTTTCAACAATGTTTTCCAAACCCATCGATAGATACATCAAAAGAAAGTACTCTTCAATACCTATCCACAACTGAAGACAAAACGTATCTGTGACATCTGGTTCCTGAGATATTTCAATTCAAAATTATTCGCATGATTTTCCACCCTACTACATTTGACTTGTTTTGGATGGTGATATTTCTGCAACAAAGCCCCGCAAAAATCTGCGGCTGCCAGTCCTCGAAGGGGATTTCACAGACCTTTCCACTGGTGTACAACTTGTTGTACAATTCACGACTTTAATTTTTTCAACATTTTAGACAAAAATCAAGGCTAACCCCTTGCCGAAAAAAATTACATTTTCAACAATGTTTTCCAAACCCATCGATAGATACATCAAAAGAAAGTACTCTTCAATACCTATCCACAACTGAAGACAAAACGTATCTGTGACATCTGGTTCCTGAGATATTTCAATTCAAAATTATTCGCATGATTTTCCACCCTACTACATTTGACTTGTTTTGGATGGTGATATTTCTGCAACAAAGCCCCGCAAAAATCTGCGGCTGCCAGTCCTCGGAAGGGATTTCACAGACCTTTCCACTGGTATACAACTTGTTGTACAATTCACGACTTTAATTTTTTTAACATTTTAGACAAAAATCAAGGCTAACCCCTTGCCGAAAAAAATTACATTTTCAACAATGTTTTCCAAACCCATCGATAGATACATCAAAAGAAAGTACTCTTCAATACCTATCCACAACTGAAGACAAAACGTATCTGTGACATCTGGTTCCTGAGATATTTCAATTCAAAATTATTCGCATGATTTTCCACCCTACTACATTTGACTTGTTTTGGATGGTGATATTTCTGCAACAAAGCCCCGCAAAAATCTGCGGCTGCCAGTCCTCGAAGGGGATTTCACAGACCTTTCCACTGGTGTACAACTTGTTGTACAATTCACGACTTTAATTTTTTCAACATTTTAGACAAAAATCAAGGCTAACCCCTTGCCGAAAAAAATTACATTTTCAACAATGTTATTCACATGATTTTCCACCCAACTGCATTTGAATTGTTTTGGATGGTGATATTTCTGCAACAAAGCCCCGCAAAAATCTGCGGCTGCCAGTCCTCGAAGGGGATTTCACAGACCTTTCCACTGGTGTACAACTTGTTGTACAATTCACGACTTTAATTTTTTCAACATTTTAGACAAAAATCAAGGCTAACCCCTTGCCTTTCCACCCTACTACATTTGACTCGTTTTGGATGGTGATATCTCCACAACCAAACCCCGCAAAAATCTGCGGCTACCAGTTCTCGAAAGGGATTTCACAGACCTTTCCACTGGTGTACAACTTGTTGTACAATTCACGAATTCACGACTTTAATTTTTTCAACATTTTAGAAAAAAATCAAGGCTAACCCTTTGCCGAAAAAAATTACATTTTCAGCAATGTTTCCCAAACCCATCGATAGATACATTAAAAGAAAGGTCTGTTCAATACCTATCCACTGCTGAAGGCAAAAAGTATCTGTGACATCTGGTTCCTGAGATATTTCAATTCAAAATTATTCGCATGATTTTCCACCCTACTACATTTGACTTGTTTTGGATGGTGATATTTCTGCAACAAAGCCCCGCAAAAATCTGCGGCTGCCAGTCCTCGGAAGGGATTTCACAGACCTTTCCACTGATGTACAACTTGTTGTACAATTCACGACTTTAATTTTTTTAACATTTTAGACAAAAATCAAGGCTAACCCCTTGCCGAAAAAAATTACATTTTCAACAATGTTTTCCAAACCCATCGATAGATACATCAAAAGAAAGTACTCTTCAATACCTATCCACAACTGAAGACAAAACGTATCTGTGACATCTGGTTCCTGAGATATTTCAATTCAAAATTATTCGCATGATTTTCCACCCTACTACATTTGACTTGTTTTGGATGGTGATATTTCTGCAACAAAGCCCCGCAAAAATCTGCGGCTGCCAGTCCTCGAAGGGGATTTCACAGACCTTTCCACTGGTGTACAACTTGTTGTACAATTCACGACTTTAATTTTTTCAACATTTTAGACAAAAATCAAGGCTAACCCCTTGCCGAAAAAAATTACATTTTCAACAATGTTTTCCAAACCCATCGATAGATACGTCAAAAGAAAGGTCTCTTCAATACCTATCTACAACTGAAGACGAAACGTATCTGTGACATCCGGTTCCTGAGATATTTCAATTCAAAATTATTCGCATGATTTTCCACCCTACTACATTTGACTTGTTTTGGATGGTGATATTTCTGCAACAAAGCCCCGCAAAAATCTGAGGCTGCCAGTCCTCGAAAGCGATTTCACAGACCTTTCCACTTGTGTACAACTTGTTGTACAATTCACGACTTTAATTTTTTCAACATTTTAGACACAAATCAAGGCTAACCCCTTGCCGAAAAAAATTATATTTTCAACAATGTTTCCCAAACCCATCGATAGATACATCAAAAGAAAGGTCTGTTCAATACCTATCCACTGCTGAAGGCAAAACGTACCTGTGACATCTAGTTCTTGAGATATTTCAATTCAAAATTATTCAAATGATTTTCCACCCAACTGCACTTGACTCGTTTTGGATGGTGATATCTCCGCAACCAAACCCCGCAAAAATCTGCGGCTGCCAGTCCTCGAAAGGGATTTCACAGACCTTTCCACTGGTGTACAACTTGTTGTACAATTCACGACTTTAATTTTTTCAACATTTTAGACAAAAATCAAGGCTAACCCCTTGCCGAAAAAAATTACATTTTCAACAATGTTTCCCAAACCCATCGATAGATACATCAAAAGAAAGGTCTGTTCAATATCTATCCACTGCTGAAGGCAAAAATATCTGTGACATCTAGTTCATGAGATATTTCAATTCAAAATTATTCACATGATTTTCCACCCAACTGCATTTGACTCGTTTTGGATGGTGATATCTCCGCAACCAAACCCCGCAAAAATCTGCGGCTACCAGTTCTCGAAAGGGATTTCACAGACCTTTGCACTTGTGTACAACTTGTTGAGCAATTCACGACCTTAATTTTTTCAACATTTTAGAAAAAAATCAAGGCTAACCCCTTGCCGAAAAAAATTACATTTTCAACAATGTTTCCCAAACCCATCGATAGATACATCAAAAGAAAGGTCTGTTCAATACCTATTCACTGCTGAAGGCAAAAAGTATATGTGACATCCAGTTCATGAGATATTTCAATTCAAAATTATTCACATGATTTTCCACCCAACTGCATTTGACTCGTTTTGGATGGTGATATCTCCGCAACCAAACCCCGCAAAAATCTGCGGCTACCAGTTCTCGAAAGGGATTTCACAGACCTTTGCACTTGTGTACAACTTGTTGAGCAATTCACGACCTTAATTTTTTCAACATTTTAGAAAAAAATCAAGGCTAACCCCTTGCCGAAAAAATTACATTTTCAACAATGTTTTCCAAACCCATCGATAGATACATCAAAAGAAAGGTCTGTTCAATATCTATCCACTGCTGAAGGCAAAAATATCTGTGACATCTAGTTCATGAGATATTTCAATTCAAAATTATTCACATGATTTTCCACCCAACTGCATTTGACTCGTTTTGGATGGTGATATCTCCGCAACCAAACCCCGCAAAAATCTGCGGCTGCCAGTCCTCGAAAGGGATTTCACAGACCTTTCCACTGGTGTACAACTTGTTGTACAATTCACGACTTTAATTTTTTCAACATTTTAGACAAAAATCAAGGCTAACCCCTTGCCGAAAAAAATTACATTTTCAACAATGTTTCCCAAACCCATCGATAGATACATCAAAAGAAAGGTCTGTTCAATACCTATCCACTGCTGAAGGCAAAAAGTATCTGTGACATCTAGTTCATGAGATATTTCAATTCAAAATTATTCACATGATTTTCCACCCAACTGCATTTGACTCGTTTTGGATGGTGATATCTCCGCAACCAAACCCCGCAAAAATCTGCGGCTGCCAGTCCTCGAAAAGGAATTCACAGACCTTTCCACTGGTGTACAACTTGTTGTACAATTCACGACTTTAATTTTTTCAACATTTTAGAAAAAAATCAAGGCTAACCCCTTGCCGAAAAAAATTACATTTTCAACAATGTTTCCCAAACCCATCGATAGATACATCAAAAGAAAGGTCTGTTCAATACCTATTCACTGCTGAAGGCAAAAAGTATATGTGACATCCAGTTCATGAGATATTTCAATTCAAAATTATTCACATGATTTTCCACCCAACCATATTTTTCCTTTTTTGATGGTGATATCTCCGCAACCAAACCCCGCAAAAATCTGCGGCTGCCAGTCCTCGAAAGGGAATTCACAGACCTTTCCACTGGTGTACAACTTGTTGTACAATTCACGACTTTAATTTTTTCAACATTTTAGAAAAAAATCAAGGCTAACCCCTTGTCGAAAAAAATTACATTTTCAACAATGTTTCCCAAACCCATCGATAGATACATCAAAAGAAAGGTCTGTTCAATACCTATTCACTGCTGAAGGCAAAAAGTATATGTGACATCCAGTTCATGAGATATTTCAATTCAAAATTATTCACATGATTTTCCACCCAACTGCATTTGACTCGTTTTGGATGGTGATATCTCCGCAACCAAACCCCGCAAAAATCTGCGGCTACCAGTTCTCGAAATTGATTTCGCAGACCTTTGCACTTGTGTACAACTTGTTGAGCAATTCACGACCTTAATTTCTTCAACATTTTAGAAAAAAATCAAGGCTAACCCCTTGCCGAAAAAAATTACATTTTCAACAATGTTTTCCAAACCCATCGATAGATACATCAAAAGAAAGGTCCCTTCAATACCTATCCACAACTGAAGACAAAACGTATCTGTGACATCTGGTTCCTGAGATATTTCAATTCAAAATTATTCACATGATTTTCCACCCAACTGCATTTGACTTGTTTTGGATGGTGATATCTCGACAACCAAACCCCGCAAAAATCTGCGGCTACCAGTTCTCGAAAGGGATTTCACAGACCTTTCCACTGGTGTACAACTTGTTGTGTAATTCACGACCTTAATTTTTTCAGCATTTTAGAAAAAAATCAAGGCTAACCCCTTGCCGAAAAAAATTACATTTTCAACAATGTTTTCCAAACCCATCGATAGATACATCAAAAGAAAGGTCTCTTCAATACCTATCCGCAACTGAAGACAAAAGGTATCTGTGACATCTGGTTCCTGAGATATTTCAATTCAAAATTATTCGCATGATTTTCCACCCTACTACATTTGATTTGTTTTGGATGGTGATATTTCTGCAACAAAGCCCCGCAAAAATATGCGGCTGTCAGTCCTCGAAAGGGATTTCACAGACCTTTCCACTGGTGTACAACTTGTTGTACAATTCACGACTTTAATTTTTTCAACATTTTAGACAAAAATCAAGGCTAACCCCTTGCCGAAAAAAAATTACATTTTCAACAATGTTTCCCAAACCCATCGATAGATACATCAAAAGAAAGGTCTGTTCAATACCTATTCACTGCTGAAGGCAAAAAGTATATGTGACATCCAGTTCATGAGATATTTCAATTCAAAATTATTCACATGATTTTCCACCCAACTGCATTTGACTCGTTTTGGATGGTGATATCTCCGCAACCAAACCCCGCAAAAATCTGCGGCTACCAGTTCTCGAAATTGATTTCACAGACCTTTGCACTTGTGTACAACTTGTTGAGCAATTCACGACCTTAATTTCTTCAACATTTTAGAAAAAAATCAAGGCTAACCCCTTGCCGAAAAAAATTACATTTTCAACAATGTTTTCCAAACCCATCGATAGATACATCAAAAGAAAGGTCCCTTCAATACCTATCCACAACTGAAGACAAAACGTATCTGTGACATCTGGTTCCTGAGATATTTCAATTCAAAATTATTCACATGATTTTCCACCCAACTGCATTTGACTTGTTTTGGATGGTGATATCTCGACAACCAAACCCCGCAAAAATCTGCGGCTACCAGTTCTCGAAAGGGATTTCACAGACCTTTCCACTGGTGTACAACTTGTTGTACAATTCACGACTTTAATTTTTTCAACATTTTAGACAAAAATCAAGGCTAATAACCCCTTGCCGAAAAAAATTACATTTTCAACAATGTTTTCCAAACCCATCGATAGATACATCAAAAGAAAGTACTCTTCAATACCTATTCACTGCTGAAGGCAAAAAGTATATGTGACATCCAGTTCATGAGATATTTCAATTCAAAATTATTCACATGATTTTCCACCCAACTGCATTTGACTCGTTTTGGATGGTGATATATCCGCAACCAAACCCCGCAAAAATCTGCGGCTGCCAGTCCTCGGAAGGGATTTCACAGACCTTTGCACTTGTGTACAACTTGTTGAGCAATTCACGACCTTAATTTTTTCAACATTTTAGAAAAAAATCAAGGCTAACCCCTTGCCGAAAAAATTACATTTTCAACAATGTTTTCCAAACCCATCGATAGATACATCAAAAGAAAGGTCCCTTCAATACCTATCCACAACTGAAGACAAAACGTATCTGTGACATCTGGTTCCTGAGATATTTCAATTCAAAATTATTCACATGATTTTCCACCCAACTGCATTTGACTTGTTTTGGATGGTGATATTTCTGCAACAAAGCCCCGCAAAAATCTGCGGCTACCAGTTCTCGAAAGGGATTTCACAGACCTTTCCACTGGTGTACAACTTGTTGTACAATTCACGACTTTAATTTTTTCAACATTTTAGACAAAAATCAAGGCTAACCCCTTGCCGAAAAAAATTACATTTTCAACAATGTTTCCCAAACCCATCGATAGATACATCAAAAGAAAGGTCTGTTCAATACCTATCCACAGCTGAAGACAAAAAGGATCTGTGACATCTGGTTCTTGAGATATTTCAATTCAAAATTATTCACATGGTTTTCCACCCAACTGCATTTGACTCGTTTTGGATGGTGATATCTCCGCAACCAAACCCCGCAAAAATCTGCGGCTACCAGTTCTCGAAAGGGATTTCACAGACCTTTCCACTGGTGTACAACTTGTTGTACAATTCACGACTTTAATTTTTTCAACATTTTAGACAAAAATCAAGGCTAATAACCCCTTGCCGAAAAAAATTACATTTTCAACAATGTTTTCCAAACCCATCGATAGATACATCAAAAGAAAGTACTCTTCAATACCTATCCACAACTGAAGACAAAACGTATCTGTGACATCTGGTTCCTGAGATATTTCAATTCAAAATTATTCGCATGATTTTCCACCCTACTACATTTGACTTGTTTTGGATGGTGATATTTCTGCAACAAAGCCCCGCAAAAATCTGCGGCTGCCAGTCCTCGAAGGGGATTTCACAGACCTTTCCACTGGTCTACAACTTGTTGTACAATTCACGACTTTAATTTTTTCAACATTTTAGACAAAAATCAAGGCTAACCCCTTGCCGAAAAAAATTACATTTTCAACAATGTTTTCCAAACCCATCGATAGATACATCAAAAGAAAGTACTCTTCAATACCTATCCACAACTGAAGACAAAACGTATCTGTGACATCTGGTTCCTGAGATATTTCAATTCAAAATTATTCGCATGATTTTCCACCCTACTACATTTGACTTGTTTTGGATGGTGATATTTCTGCAACAAAGCCCCGCAAAAATCTGCGGCTGCCAGTCCTCGAAGGGGATTTCACAGACCTTTCCACTGGTGTACAACTTGTTGTACAATTCACGACTTTAATTTTTTCAACATTTTAGACAAAAATCAAGGCTAACCCCTTGCCGAAAAAAATTACATTTTCAACAATGTTATTCACATGATTTTCCACCCAACTGCATTTGAATTGTTTTGGATGGTGATATTTCTGCAACAAAGCCCCGCAAAAATCTGCGGCTGCCAGTCCTCGAAAGGGATTTCACAGACCTTTCCACTGGTGTACAACTTGTTGTACAATTCACGACTTTAATTTTTTCAACATTTTAGACAAAAATCAAGGCTAACCCCTTGCCGAAAAAAATTACATATTCAACAATGTTTACCAAACCCATCTATATATATATCAAAAGAAAGGTCTGTTCAATACCTATCCACAACTGAAGACAAAACGTATCTGTGACATCTGGTTCCTGAGATATTTCAATTCAAAATTATTCGCATGATTTTCCACCCTACTACATTTGACTTGTTTGGATGGTGATATCTCCGCAACCAAACCCCGAAAAAATCTGCGGCTACCAGTTCTCGAAAGGGATTTCACAGACCTTTCCACTGGTGTACAACTTGTTGTACAATTCACGACTTTAGTTTTTTCAAAATTTTAGACAAAAATCAAGGCTAACCCCTTGCCTTTCCACCCTACTACATTTGACTCGTTTTGGATGGTGATATCTCCACAACCAAACCCCGCAAAAATCTGCGGCTACCAGTTCTCGAAAGGGATTTCACAGACCTTTGCTCTTGTGTACAACTTGTTGTGCAATTCACTACCTTAATTTTTTCAACATTTTAGAAAAAAATCAAGGCTAACCCCTTGCCGAAAAAAATTACATTTTCAACAATGTTTTCCAAACCCATCGATAGATACGTCAAAAGAAAGGTCTCTTCAATACCTATCTACAACTGAAGACGAAACGTATCTGTGACATCCGGTTCCTGAGATATTTCAATTCAAAATTATTCGCATGATTTTCCACCCTACTACATTTGACTTGTTTTGGATGGTGATATTTCTGCAACAAAGCCCCGCAAAAATCTGAGGCTGCCAGTCCTCGAAAGGGATTTCACAGACGTTTCCACTGGTGTGCAACTTGTTGTACAATTCACGACTTTAATTTTTTCAACATTTTAGACAAAAATAAAGGCTAACCCCTTGCCGAAAAAAATTACATTTTCAACACTGTTTCCCAAACCCATCTATAGATACATCAAAAGAAAGGTCTGTTCAATACCTATCCACTGCTGAAGGCAAAAATATCTGTGACATCTAGTTCATGAGATATTTCAATTCAAAATTATTCACATGATTTTCCACCCAACTGCATTTGACTCGTTTTGGATGGTGATATCTCCACAACCAAACCCCGCAAAAATCTGCGGCTACCAGTTCTCGAAAGGGATTTCACAGACCTTTGCACTTGTGTACAACTTGTTGTGCAATTCATGACCTTAATTTTTTCAACATTTTAGACAAAAATAAAGGCTAACCCCTTGCCGAAAATAATTACATTTTCAACAATGTTTCCCAAACCCATCTATAGATACATCAAAAAAAAGGTCTGTTCAATACCTATCCACTGCTGAAGGCAAAAAGTATCTGTGACATCTAGTTCATGAGATATTTCAATTCAAAATTATTCACATGATTTTCCACCCAACTGCATTTGACTCGTTTTGGATGGTGATATCTCCGCAACCAAACCCCGCAAAAATCTGCGGCTACCAGTTCTCGAAAGGGATTTCACAGACGTTTCCACTGGTGTGCAACTTGTTGTACAATTCACGACTTTAATTTTTTCAACATTTTAGACAAAAATCAAGGCTAACCCCTTGCCGAAAAAAATTACATTTTCAACAATGTTTCCCAAACCCATCGATAGATACATCAAAAGAAAGGTCTGTTCAATATCTATCCACTGCTGAAGGCAAAAATATCTGTGACATCTAGTTCATGAGATATTTCAATTCAAAATTATTCACATGATTTTCCACCCAACTGCATTTGACTCGTTTTGGATGGTGATATCTCCACAACCAAACCCCGCAAAAATCTGCGGCTACCAGTTCTCGAAAGGGATTTCACAGACCTTTGCACTTGTGTACAACTTGTTGTGCAATTCACGACCTTAATTTTTTCAACATTTTAGAAAAAAATCAAGGCTAACCCCTTGCCGAAAAAAATTACATTTTCAACAATGTTTTCCAAACCCATCGATAGATACATCAAAAGAAAGGTCTCTTCACTACTTATCCACAACTGAAGACAAAATGTATCTGTGACATCTGGTTCCTGAGATATTTCAATTCAAAATTATTCGCATGATTTTCCACCCTACTACATTTGACTGTTTTGGATGGTGATATTTCTGCAACAAAGCCCCGCAAAAATCTGCGGCTGCCAGTCCTCGAAAGGGATTTCACAGACGTTTCCACTGGTGTGCAACTTGTTGTACAATTCACGACTTTAATTTTTTCAACATTTTAGACAAAAATAAAGGCTAACCCCTTGCCGACAAAAAATTCATTTTCAACAATGTTTTCCAAACCCATCGATAGACACATCAAAAGAAAGGTCTCTTCAATACCTATCCACAACTGAAGACAAAACGTATCTGTGACATCTGGTTCCTGAGATATTTCAATTCAAAATTATTCGCATGATTTTCCACCCTACTACATTTGACTTGTTTTGGATGGTGATATTTCTGCAACAAAGCCCCGCAAAAATCTGCGGCTGCCAGTCCTCGAAAGGGATTTCACAGACGTTTCCACTGGTGTGCAACTTGTTGTACAATTCACGACTTTAATTTTTTCAACATTTTAGACAAAAATCAAGGCTAACCCCTTGCCGAAAAAAATTACATTTTCAACAACGTTTCCCAAACCCATCTATAGATACATCAAAAGAAAGGTCTGTTCAATACCAATCCACTGCTGAAGGCAAAAAGTATCTGTGACATCTAGTTCATGAGATATTTCAATTCAAAATTATTCACATGATTTTCCACCCAACTGCATTTGACTCGTTTTGGATGGTGATATCTCCGCAACCAAACCCCGCAAAAATCTGCCTCTACCAGTTCTCGAAAGGGATTTCACAGACCTTTGCACTTGTGTACAACTTGTTGTGCAATTCACGACCTTAATTTTTTCAACATTTTAGAAAAAAATCAAGGCTAACCCCTTGCCGAAAAAAATTACATTTTCAACAATGTTTTCCAAACCCATCGATAGATACATCAAAAGAAAGGTCTCTTCAATACCTATCCACAACTGAAGACAAAACGTATCTGTGACATCTGGTTCCTGAGATATTTCAATTCAAAATTATTCGCATGATTTTCCACCCTACTACATTTGACTTGTTTTGGATGGTGATATTTCTGCAACAAAGCCCCGCAAAAATCTGAGGCTGCCAGTCCTCGAAAGGGATTTCACAGACCTTTCCACTGGTGTACAACTTGTTGTACAATTCACGACTTTAATTTTTTCAACATTTTAGACAAAAATCAAGGCTAACCCCTTGCCGAAAAAAATTACATTTTCAACAACGTTTCCCAAACCCATCTATAGATACATCAAAAGAAAGGTCTGTTCAATACCAAACCACTGCTGAAGGCAAAAAGTATCTGTGACATCTAGTTCATGAGATATTTCAATTCAAAATTATTCACATGATTTTCCACCCAACTGCATTTGACTCGTTTTGGATGGTGATATCTCCGCAACCAAACCCCGCAAAAATCTGCGGCTACCAGTTCTCGAAAGGGATTTCACAGACCTTTCCACTTGTGTACAACTTGTTGTGCAATTCACGACCTTAATTTTTTCAACATTTTAGACAAAAATAAAGGCTAACCCCTTGCCGACAAAAAATTCATTTTCAACAATGTTTTCCAAACCCATCGATAGACACATCAAAAGAAAGGTCACTTCAATACCTATCCACAACTGAAGACAAAACGTATCTGTGACATCTGGTTCCTGAGATATTTCAATTCAAAATTATTCGCATGATTTTCCACCCTACTACATTTGACTTGTTTTGGATGGTGATATTTCTGCAACAAAGCCCCGCAAAAATCTGCGGCTGCCAGTCCTCGAAAGGGATTTCACAGACGTTTCCACTGGTGTGCAACTTGTTGTACAATTCACGACTTTAATTTTTTCAACATCTTAGACAAAAATCAAGGCTAACCCCTTGCCGAAAAAAATTACATTTTCAACAATGTTTCCCAAACCCATCGATAGATACATCAAAAGAAAGGTCTGTTCAATATCTATCCACTGCTGAAGGCAAAAATATCTGTGACATCTAGTTCATGAGATATTTCAATTCAAAATTATTCACATGATTTTCCACCCAACTGCATTTGACTCGTTTTGGATGGTGATATCTCCACAACCAAACCCCGCAAAAATCTGCGGCTACCAGTTCTCGAAAGGGATTTCACAGACCTTTGCACTTGTGTACAACTTGTTGTGCAATTCACGACCTTAATTTTTTCAACATTTTAGAAAAAAATCAAGGCTAACCCCTTGCCGAAAAAAATTACATTTTCAACAATGTTTTCCAAACCCATCGATAGATACATCAAAAGAAAGGTCTCTTCACTACTTATCCACAACTGAAGACAAAATGTATCTGTGACATCTGGTTCCTGAGATATTTCAATTCAAAATTATTCGCATGATTTTCCACCCTACTACATTTGACTGTTTTGGATGGTGATATTTCTGCAACAAAGCCCCGCAAAAATCTGCGGCTGCCAGTCCTCGAAAGGGATTTCACAGACGTTTCCACTGGTGTGCAACTTGTTGTACAATTCACGACTTTAATTTTTTCAACATTTTAGACAAAAATAAAGGCTAACCCCTTGCCGAAAAAAATTACATTTTCAACACTGTTTCCCAAACCCATCTATAGATACATCAAAAGAAAGGTCTGTTCAATACCTATCCACTGCTGAAGGCAAAAATATCTGTGACATCTAGTTCATGAGATATTTCAATTCAAAATTATTCACATGATTTTCCACCCAACTGCATTTGACTCGTTTTGGATGGTGATATCTCCACAACCAAACCCCGCAAAAATCTGCGGCTACCAGTTCTCGAAAGGGATTTCACAGACCTTTGCACTTGTGTACAACTTGTTGTGCAATTCACGACCTTAATTTTTTCAACATTTTAGACAAAAATAAAGGCTAACCCCTTGCCGAAAAAAATTACATTTTCAACAATGTTTCCCAAACCCATCTATAGATACATCAAAAGAAAGGTCTGTTCAATACCTATCCACTGCTGAAGGCAAAAAGTATCTGTGACATCTAGTTCATGAGATATTTCAATTCAAAATTATTCACATGATTTTCCACCCAACTGCATTTGACTCGTTTTGGATGGTGATATCTCCGCAACCAAACCCCGCAAAAATCTGCGGCTACCAGTTCTCGAAAGGGATTTCACAGACCTTTCCACTTGTGTACAACTTGTTGTGCAATTCACGACCTTAATTTTTTCAACATTTTAGACAAAAATAAAGGCTAACCCCTTGCCGACAAAAAATTCATTTTCAACAATGTTTTCCAAACCCATCGATAGACACATCAAAAGAAAGGTCTCTTCAATACCTATCCACAACTGAAGACAAAACGTATCTGTGACATCTGGTTCCTGAGATATTTCAATTCAAAATTATTCGCATGATTTTCCACCCTACTACATTTGACTTGTTTTGGATGGTGATATTTCTGCAACAAAGCCCCGCAAAAATCTGCGGCTGCCAGTCCTCGAAAGGGATTTCACAGACGTTTCCACTGGTGTGCAACTTGTTGTACAATTCACGACTTTAATTTTTTCAACATTTTAGACAAAAATCAAGGCTAACCCCTTGCCGAAAAAAATTACATTTTCAACAACGTTTCCCAAACCCATCTATAGATACATCAAAAGAAAGGTCTGTTCAATACCAATCCACTGCTGAAGGCAAAAAGTATCTGTGACATCTAGTTCATGAGATATTTCAATTCAAAGTTATTCACATGATTTTCCACCCAACTGCATTTGACTCGTTTTGGATGGTGATATCTCCGCAACCAAACCCCGCAAAAATCTGCCTCTACCAGTTCTCGAAAGGGATTTCACAGACCTTTGCACTTGTGTACAACTTGTTGTGCAATTCACGACCTTAATTTTTTCAACATTTTAAAAAAAATATCAAGGCTAACCCCTTGCCGAAAAAAATTACATTTTCAACAATGTTTTCCAAACCCATCGATAGATACATCAAAAGAAAGGTCTCTTCAATACCTATCCACAACTGAAGACAAAACGTATCTGTGACATCTGGTTCCTGAGATATTTCAATTCAAAATTATTCGCATGATTTTCCACCCTACTACATTTGACTTGTTTTGGATGGTGATATTTCTGCAACAAAGCCCCGCAAAAATCTGAGGCTGCCAGCCCTCGAAAGGGATTTCACAGACCTTTCCACTGGTGTACAACTTGTTGTACAATTCACGACTTTAATTTTTTCAACATTTTAGACAAAAATCAAGGCTAACCCCTTGCCGAAAAAAATTACATTTTCAACAACGTTTCCCAAACCCATCTATAGATACATCAAAAGAAAGGTCTGTTCAATACCAATCCACTGCTGAAGGCAAAAAGTATCTGTGACATCTAGTTCATGAGATATTTCAATTCAAAATTATTCACATGATTTTCCACCCAACTGCATTTGACTCGTTTTGGATGGTGATATCTCCGCAACCAAACCCCGCAAAAATCTGCGGCTACCAGTTCTCGAAAGGGATATCACAGACCTTTCCACTGGTGTACAACTTGTTGTACAATTCACGACTTTAATTTTTTCAACATTTTAGAAAAAAATCAAGGCTAACCCCTTGCCGAAAAAAATTACATTTTCAACAATGTTTCCCAAACCCATCGATAGATACATCAAAAGAAAGGTCTGTTCAATACCTATTCACTGCTGAAGACAAAACGTATCTGTGACATCTAGTTCATGAGATATTTCAATTCAAAATTATTCACATGATTTTCTACCCAACTGCATTTGACTCGTTTTGGATGGTGATATCTCCGCAACCAAACCCCGCAAAAATCTGCGGCTACCAGTTCTCGAAAGGGATTTCACAGACCTTTCCACTTGTGTACAACTTGTTGTGCAATTCACGACCTTAATTTTTTCAACATTTTAGAAAAAAATCAAGGGTAACCCCTTGCCGAAAAAAATTACATTTTCAGCAATGTTTCCCAAACCCATCGATAGATACATCAAAAGAAAGGTCTGTTCAATACCTATCCACAGCTGAAGACAAAAAGGATCTGTGACATCTGGTTCTTGAGATATTTCAATTCAAAATTATTCACATGATTTTCCACCCAACTGCATTTGACTCGTTTTGGATGGTGATATCTCCGCAACCAAACCCCGCAAAAATCTGCGGCTACCAGTTCTCGAAAGGGATTTCACAGACCTTTCCACTTGTGTACAACTTGTTGTGCAATTCACGACCTTAATTTTTTCAACATTTTAGACAAAAATAAAGGCTAACCCCTTGCCGACAAAAAATTCATTTTCAACAATGTTTTCCAAACCCATCGATAGACACATCAAAAGAAAGGTCACTTCAATACCTATCCACAACTGAAGACAAAACGTATCTGTGACATCTGGTTCCTGAGATATTTCAATTCAAAATTATTCGCATGATTTTCCACCCTACTACATTTGACTTGTTTTGGATGGTGATATTTCTGCAACAAAGCCCCGCAAAAATCTGCGGCTGCCAGTCCTCGAAAGGGATTTCACAGACGTTTCCACTGGTGTGCAACTTGTTGTACAATTCACGACTTTAATTTTTTCAACATTTTAGACAAAAATCAAGGCTAACCCCTTGCCGAAAAAAATTACATTTTCAACAATGTTTCCCAAACCCATCGATAGATACATCAAAAGAAAGGTCTGTTCAATATCTATCCACTGCTGAAGGCAAAAATATCTGTGACATCTAGTTCATGAGATATTTCAATTCAAAATTATTCACATGATTTTCCACCCAACTGCATTTGACTCGTTTTGGATGGTGATATCTCCACAACCAAACCCCGCAAAAATCTGCGGCTACCAGTTCTCGAAAGGGATTTCACAGACCTTTGCACTTGTGTACAACTTGTTGTGCAATTCACGACCTTAATTTTTTCAACATTTTAGAAAAAAATCAAGGCTAACCCCTTGCCGAAAAAAATTACATTTTCAACAATGTTTTCCAAACCCATCGATAGATACATCAAAAGAAAGGTCTCTTCACTACTTATCCACAACTGAAGACAAAATGTATCTGTGACATCTGGTTCCTGAGATATTTCAATTCAAAATTATTCGCATGATTTTCCACCCTACTACATTTGACTGTTTTGGATGGTGATATTTCTGCAACAAAGCCCCGCAAAAATCTGCGGCTGCCAGTCCTCGAAAGGGATTTCACAGACGTTTCCACTGGTGTGCAACTTGTTGTACAATTCACGACTTTAATTTTTTCAACATTTTAGACAAAAATAAAGGCTAACCCCTTGCCGAAAAAAATTACATTTTCAACACTGTTTCCCAAACCCATCTATAGATACATCAAAAGAAAGGTCTGTTCAATACCTATCCACTGCTGAAGGCAAAAATATCTGTGACATCTAGTTCATGAGATATTTCAATTCAAAATTATTCACATGATTTTCCACCCAACTGCATTTGACTCGTTTTGGATGGTGATATCTCCACAACCAAACCCCGCAAAAATCTGCGGCTACCAGTTCTCGAAAGGGATTTCACAGACCTTTGCACTTGTGTACAACTTGTTGTGCAATTCACGACCTTAATTTTTTCAACATTTTAGACAAAAATAAAGGCTAACCCCTTGCCGAAAAAAATTACATTTTCAACAATGTTTCCCAAACCCATCTATAGATACATCAAAAGAAAGGTCTGTTCAATACCTATCCACTGCTGAAGGCAAAAAGTATCTGTGACATCTAGTTCATGAGATATTTCAATTCAAAATTATTCACATGATTTTCCACCCAACTGCATTTGACTCGTTTTGGATGGTGATATCTCCGCAACCAAACCCCGCAAAAATCTGCGGCTACCAGTTCTCGACAGGGATTTCACAGACCTTTCCACTTGTGTACAACTTGTTGTGCAATTCACGACCTTAATTTTTTCAACATTTTAGACAAAAATAAAGGCTAACCCCTTGCCGACAAAAAATTCATTTTCAACAATGTTTTCCAAACCCATCGATAGACACATCAAAAGAAAGGTCTCTTCAATACCTATCCACAACTGAAGACAAAACGTATCTGTGACATCTGGTTCCTGAGATATTTCAATTCAAAATTATTCGCATGATTTTCCACCCTACTACATTTGACTTGTTTTGGATGGTGATATTTCTGCAACAAAGCCCCGCAAAAATCTGCGGCTGCCAGTCCTCGAAAGGGATTTCACAGACGTTTCCACTGGTGTGCAACTTGTTGTACAATTCACGACTTTAATTTTTTCAACATTTTAGACAAAAATCAAGGCTAACCCCTTGCCGAAAAAAATTACATTTTCAACAACGTTTCCCAAACCCATCTATAGATACATCAAAAGAAAGGTCTGTTCAATACCAATCCACTGCTGAAGGCAAAAAGTATCTGTGACATCTAGTTCATGAGATATTTCAATTCAAAATTATTCACATGATTTTCCACCCAACTGCATTTGACTCGTTTTGGATGGTGATATCTCCGCAACCAAACCCCGCAAAAATCTGCCTCTACCAGTTCTCGGAAGGGATTTCACAGACCTTTGCACTTGTGTACAACTTGTTGTGCAATTCACGACCTTAATTTTTTCAACATTTTAGAAAAAAATCAAGGCTAACCCCTTGCCGAAAAAAATTACATTTTCAACAATGTTTTCCAAACCCATCGATAGATACATCAAAAGAAAGGTCTCTTCAATACCTATCCACAACTGAAGACAAAACGTATCTGTGACATCTGGTTCCTGAGATATTTCAATTCAAAATTATTCGCATGATTTTCCACCCTACTACATTTGACTTGTTTTGGATGGTGATATTTCTGCAACAAAGCCCCGCAAAAATCTGAGGCTGCCAGTCCTCGAAAGGGATTTCACAGACCTTTCCACTGGTGTACAACTTGTTGTACAATTCACGACTTTAATTTTTTCAACATTTTAGACAAAAATCAAGGCTAACCCCTTGCCGAAAAAAATTACATTTTCAACAACGTTTCCCAAACCCATCTATAGATACATCAAAAGAAAGGTCTGTTCAATACCAATCCACTGCTGAAGGCAAAAAGTATCTGTGACATCTAGTTCATGAGATATTTCAATTCAAAATTATTCACATGATTTTCCACCCAACTGCATTTGACTCGTTTTGGATGGTGATATCTCCGCAACCAAACCCCGCAAAAATCTGCGGCTACCAGTTCTCGAAAGGGATTTCACAGACCTTTCCACTTGTGTACAACTTGTTGTGCAATTCACGACCTTAATTTTTTCAACATTTTAGAAAAAAATCAAGGCTAACCCCTTGCCGAAAAAAATTACATTTTCAACAATGTTTTCCAAACCCATCGATAGATACATCAAAAGAAAGGTCTCTTCAATACCTATCCACAACTGAAGACAAAACGTATCTGTGACATCTGGTTCCTGAGATATTTCAATTCAAAATTATTCGCATGATTTTCCACCCTACTACATTTGACTTGTTTTGGATGGTGATATTTCTGCAACAAAGCCCCGCAAAAATCTGAGGCTGCCAGCCCTCGAAAGGGATTTCACAGACCTTTCCACTGGTGTACAACTTGTTGTACAATTCACGACTTTAATTTTTTCAACATTTTAGACAAAAATCAAGGCTAACCCCTTGCCGAAAAAAATTACATTTTCAACAACGTTTCCCAAACCCATCTATAGATACATCAAAAGAAAGGTCTGTTCAATACCAATCCACTGCTGAAGGCAAAAAGTATCTGTGACATCTAGTTCATGAGATATTTCAATTCAAAATTATTCACATGATTTTCCACCCAACTGCATTTGACTCGTTTTGGATGGTGATATCTCCGCAACCAAACCCCGCAAAAATCTGCGGCTACCAGTTCTCGAAAGGGATTTCACAGACCTTTCCACTGGTGTACAACTTGTTGTACAATTCACGACTTTAATTTTTTCAACATTTTAGAAAAAAATCAAGGCTAACCCCTTGCCGAAAAAAATTACATTTTCAACAATGTTTCCCAAACCCATCGATAGATACATCAAAAGAAAGGTCTGTTCAATACCTATTCACTGCTGAAGACAAAACGTATCTGTGACATCTAGTTCATGAGATATTTCAATTCAAAATTATTCACATGATTTTCTACCCAACTGCATTTGACTCGTTTTGGATGGTGATATCTCCGCAACCAAACCCCGCAAAAATCTGCGGCTACCAGTTCTCGAAAGGGATTTCACAGACCTTTCCACTTGTGTACAACTTGTTGTGCAATTCACGACCTTAATTTTTTCAACATTTTAGAAAAAAATCAAGGGTAACCCCTTGCCGAAAAAAATTACATTTTCAGCAATGTTTCCCAAACCCATCGATAGATACATCAAAAGAAAGGTCTGTTCAATACCTATCCACAGCTGAAGACAAAAAGGATCTGTGACATCTGGTTCTTGAGATATTTCAATTCAAAATTATTCACATGATTTTCCACCCAACTGCATTTGACTCGTTTTGGATGGTGATATCTCCGCAACCAAACCCCGCAAAAAACTGCGGCTACCAGTTCTCGAAAGGGATTTCACAGACCTTTCCACTTGTGTACAACTTGTTGTGCAATTCACGACCTTAATTTTTTCAACATCTTAGACAAAAATAAAGGCTAACCCCTTGCCGACAAAAATTACATTTTCAACAATGTTTTCCAAACCCATCGATAGACACATCAAAAGAAAGGTCTCTTCAATACCTATCCACAACTGAAGACAAAACGTATCTGTGACATCTGGTTCCTGAGATATTTCTTTCAAAATTATTCGCATGATTTTCCACCCTACTACATTTGACTTGTTTTGGATGGTGATATTTCTGCAACAAAGCCCCGCAAAAATCTGCGGCTGCCAGTCCTCGAAAGGGATTTCACAGACGTTTCCACTGGTGTGCAACTTGTTGTACAATTCACGACTTTAATTTTTTCAACATTTTAGACAAAAATAAAGGCTAACCCCTTGCCGAAAAAAATTACATTTTCAACACTGTTTCCCAAACCCATCTATAGATACATCAAAAGAAAGGTCTGTTCAATACCTATCCACTGCTGAAGGCAAAAATATCTGTGACATCTAGTTCATGAGATATTTCAATTCAAAATTATTCACATGATTTTCCACCCAACTGCATTTGACTCGTTTTGGATGGTGATATCTCCACAACCAAACCCCGCAAAAATCTGCGGCTACCAGTTCTCGAAAGAGATTTCACAGACCTTTCCACTGGTGTACAACTTGTTGTACAATTCACGACTTTAATTTTTTCAACATTTTAGACAAAAATCAAGGCTAACCCCTTGCCGAAAAAAATTACATTTTCAACAATGTTTTCCAAACCCATCGATAGATACATCAAAAGAAAGGTCTCTTCAATACCTATCCACAACTGAAGACAAAACGTATCTGTGACATCTGGTTCCTGAGATATTTCAATTCAAAATTATTCGCATGATTTTCCACCCTACTACATTTGACTTGTTTTGGATGGTGATATTTCTGCAACAAAGCCCCGCAAAAATCTGCGGCTGCCAGTCCTCGAAAGGGATTTCACAGACGTTTCCACTGGTGTGCAACTTGTTGTACAATTCACGACTTTAATTTTTTCAACATTTTAGACAAAAATCAAGGCTAACCCCTTGCCGAAAAAATTACATTTTCAACAACGTTTCCCAAACCCATCTATAGATACATCAAAAGAAAGGTCTGTTCAATACCAATCCACTGCTGAAGGCAAAAAGTATCTGTGACATCTAGTTCATGAGATATTTCAATTCAAAATTATACACATGATTTTCCACCCAACTGCATTTGACTCGTTTTGGATGGTGATATCTCCGCAACCAAACCCCGCAAAAATCTGCCTCTACCAGTTCTCGGAAGGGATTTCACAGACCTTTGCACTTGTGTACAACTTGTTGTGCAATTCACGACCTTAATTTTTTCAACATTTTAGAAAAAAATCAAGGCTAACCCCTTGCCGAAAAAAATTACATTTTCAACAATGTTTTCCAAACCCATCGATAGATACATCAAAAGAAAGGTCTCTTCAATACCTATCCACAACTGAAGACAAAACGTATCTGTGACATCTGGTTCCTGAGATATTTCAATTCAAAATTATTCGCATGATTTTCCACCCTACTACATTTGACTTGTTTTAGATGGTGATATTTCTGCAACAAAGCCCCGCAAAAATCTGAGGCTGCCAGTCCTCGAAAGGGATTTCACAGACCTTTCCACTGGTGTACAACTTGTTGTACAATTCACGACTTTAATTTTTTCAACATTTTAGACAAAAATAAAGGCTAACCCCTTGCCGAAAAAAATTACATTTTCAACACTGTTTCCCAAACCCATTTATAGATACATCAAAAGAAAGGTCTGTTCAATACCTATCCACTGCTGAAGGCAAAAAGTATCTGTGACATCTAGTTCATGAGATATTTCAATTCAAAATTATTCACATGATTTTCTACCCAACTGCATTTGACTCGTTTTGGATGGTGATATCTCCGCAACCAAACCCCGCAAAAATCTGCCTCTACCAGTTCTCGAAAGGGATTTCACAGACCTTTGCACTTGTGTACAACTTGTTGTGCAATTCACGACCTTAATTTTGTCAACATTTTAGAAAAAAATCAAGGCTAACCCCTTGCCGAAAAAAATTACATTTTCAACAACGTTTCCCAAACCCATCGATAGATACATCAAAAGAAAGGTCTCTTCACTACTTATCCACAACTGAAGACAAAATGTATCTGTGACATCTGGTTCCTGAGATATTTCAATTCAAAATTATTCGCATGATTTTCCACCCTACTACATTTGACTGTTTTGGATGGTGATATTTCTGCAACAAAGCCCCGCAAAAATCTGCGGCTGCCAGTCCTCGAAAGGGATTTCACAGACGTTTCCACTGGTGTGCAACTTGTTGTACAATTCACGACTTTAATTTTTTCAACATTTTAGACAAAAATAAAGGCTAACCCCTTGCCGAAAAAAATTACATTTTCAACACTGTTTCCCAAACCCATCTATAGATACATCAAAAGAAAGGTCTGTTCAATACCTATCCACTGCTGAAGGCAAAAATATCTGTGACATCTAGTTCATGAGATATTTCAATTCAAAATTATTCACATGATTTTCCACCCAACTGCATTTGACTCGTTTTGGATGGTGATATCTCCACAACCAAACCCCGCAAAAATCTGCGGCTACCAGTTCTCGAAAGAGATTTCACAGACCTTTCCACTGGTGTACAACTTGTTGTACAATTCACGACTTTAATTTTTTCAACATTTTAGACAAAAATCAAGGCTAACCCCTTGCCGAAAAAAATTACATTTTCAACAACGTTTCCCAAACCCATCTATAGATACATCAAAAGAAAGATCTGTTCAATACCAATCCACTGCTGAAGGCAAAAAGTATCTGTGACATCTAGTTCATGAGATATTTCAATTCAAAATTATTCACATGATTTTCCACCCAACTGCATTTAACTCGTTTTGGATGGTGATATCTCCGCAACCAAACCCCGCAAAAATCTGCCTCTACCAGTTCTCGAAAGGGATTTCACAGACCTTTGCACTTGTGTACAACTTGTTGTGCAATTCACGACCTTAATTTTTTCAACATTTTAGAAAAAAATCAAGGCTAACCCCTTGCCGAAAAAAATTACATTTTCAACAATGTTTTCCAAACCCATCGATAGATACATCAAAAGAAAGGTCTCTTCAATACCTATCCACAACTGAAGGCAAAAAGTATCTGTGACATCTAGTTCATGAGATATTTCAATTCAAAATTATTCACATGATTTTCCACCCAACTGCATTTGACTCGTTTTGGATGGTGATATCTCCGCAACCAAACCCCGCAAAAATCTGCGGCTACCAGTTCTCGAAAGGGATTTCACAGACCTTTCCACTTGTGTACAACTTGTTGTGCAATTCACGACCTTAATTTTTTCAACATTTTAGAAAAAAATCAAGGCTAACCCCTTGCCGAAAAAAATTACATTTTCAGCAATGTTTCCCAAACCCATCGATAGATACATCAAAAGAAAGATCTGTTCAATACCTATCCACAGCTGAAGACAAAAAGGATCTGTGACATCTGGTTCTTGAGATATTTCAATTCAAAATTATTCACATGATTTTCCACCCAACTGCATTTGACTCGTTTTGGATGGTGATATCTCCGCAACCAAACCCCGCAAAAAACTGCGGCTACCAGTTCTCGAAAGGGATTTCACAGACCTTTCCACTTGTATAAAACTTGTTGTGCAATTCACGACCTTAATTTTTTCAACATTTTAGAAAAAAATCAAGGCTAACCCCTTGCCGAAAAAAATTACATTTTCAGCAATGTTTCCCAAACCCATCGATAGATACATCAAAAGAAAGGTCTGTTCAATACCTATCCACAGCTGAAGACAAAAAGGATCTGTGACATCTGGTTCTTGAGATATTTCAATTCAAAATTATTCACATGATTTTCCACCCAACTGCATTTGACTCGTTTTGGATGGTGATATCTCCGCAACCAAACCCCGCAAACATCTGCGGCTACCAGTTCTCGAAAGGGATTTCACAGACCTTTCCACTTGTATAAAACTTGTTGTGCAATTCACGACCTTAATTTTTTCAACATTTTAGAAAAAAATCAAGGCTAACCCCTTGCCGAAAAAAATTACATTTTCAGCAATGTTTCCCAAACCCATCGATAGATACATCAAAAGAAAGGTCTGTTCAATACCTATCCACAGCTGAAGACAAAAAGGATCTGTGACATCTGGTTCTTGAGATATTTCAATTCAAAATTATTCGCATGATTTTCCACCCTACTACATTTGACTTGTTTTGGATGGTGATATTTCTGCAACAAAGCCCCGCAAAAATCTGCGGCTGCCAGTCCTCGAAAGGGATTTCACAGACGTTTCCACTGGTGTACAACTTGTTGTACAATTCACGACTTTAATTTTTTCAACATTTTAGTCAAAAATCAAGGCTAACCCCTTGCCGAAAAAAATTACATTTTCAACAATGTTTTCCAAACCCATCTATAGATACATCAAAAGAAAGGTCTGTTCAATACCTATCCACTGCTGAAGGCAAAAAGTATCTGTGACATCTAGTTCATGAGATATTTCAATTCAAAATTATTCACATGATTTTCCACCCAACTGCATTTGACTCGTTTTGGATGGTGATATCTCCGCAACCAAACCCCGCAAAAATCTGCGGCTACCAGTTCTCGAAAGGGATTTCACAGACCTTTCCACTTGTTTACAACTTGTTGTGCAATTCACGACCTTAATTTTTTCAACATTTTAGAAAAAAATCAAGGCTAACCCCTTGCCGAAAAAAATTACATTTTCAGCAATGTTTCCCAAACCCATCGATAGATACATCAAAAGAAAGATCTGTTCAATACCTATCCACAGCTGAAGACAAAAAGGATCTGTGACATCTGGTTCTTGAGATATTTCAATTCAAAATTATTCACATGATTTTCCACCCAACTGCATTTGACTCGTTTTGGATGGTGATATCTCCGCAACCAAACCCCGCAAAAAACTGCGGCTACCAGTTCTCGAAAGGGATTTCACAGACCTTTCCACTTGTATAAAACTTGTTGTGCAATTCACGACCTTAATTTTTTCAACATTTTAGAAAAAAATAAAGGCTAACCCCTTGCCGAAAAAAATTACATTTTCAACAATGTTTTCCAAACCCATCGATAGATACATCAAAAGAAAGGTCTCTTCAATACTTATCCACAACTGAAGACAAAACGTATCTGTGACATCTGGTTCCTGAGATATTTCAATTCAAAATTATTCGCATGATTTTCCACCCTACTACATTTGACTTGTTTTGGATGGTGATATTTCTGCAACAAAGCCCCGCAAAAATCTGAGGCTGCCAGTTCTCGAAAGGGATTTCACAGACCTTTTCACTTGTGTACAACTTGTTGTGCAATTCACGACTTTAATTTTTTCAACATTTTAGAAAAAAATCAAGGCTAACCCCTTGCCGAAAAAAATTACATTTTCAACTATGTTTCCCAAACCCATCGATAGATACATCAAAAGAAAGGTCTGTTCAATACCTATCCACAGCTGAAGACAAAAAGGATCTGTGACATCTGGTTCTTGAGATATTTCAATTCAAAATTATTCACATGATTTTCCACCCAACTGCATTTGACTCGTTTTGGATGGTGATATCTCCGCAACCAAACCCCGCAAACATCTGCGGCTACCAGTTCTCGAAAGGGATTTCACAGACCTTTCCACTGGTGTACAACTTGTTGTACAATTCACGACTTTAATTTTTTCAACATTTTAGTCAAAAATCAAGGCTAACCCCTTGCCGAAAAAAATTACATTTTCAACAATGTTTTCCAAACCCATCTATAGATACATCAAAAGAAAGGTCTGTTCAATACCTATCCACTGCTGAAGGCAAAAAGTATCTGTGACATCTAGTTCATGAGATATTTCAATTCAAAATTATTCACATGATTTTCCACCCAACTGCATTTGACTCGTTTTGGATGGTGATATCTCCGCAACCAAACCCCGCAAAAATCTGCGGCTACCAGTTCTCGAAAGGGATTTCACAGACCTTTCCACTTGTTTACAACTTGTTGTGCAATTCACGACCTTAATTTTTTCAACATTTTAGAAAAAAATCAAGGCTAACCCCTTGCCGAAAAAAATTACATTTTCAGCAATGTTTCCCAAACCCATCGATAGATACATCAAAAGAAAGGTCTGTTCAATACCTATCCACAGCTGAAGACAAAAAGGATCTGTGACATCTGGTTCTTGAGATATTTCAATTCAAAATTATTCACATGATTTTCCACCCAACTGCATTTGACTCGTTTTGGATGGTGATATCTCCGCAACCAAACCCCGCAAAAAACTGCGGCTACCAGTTCTCGAAAGGGATTTCACAGACCTTTCCACTTATGTACAACTTGTTGTGCAATTCACGACCTTAATTTTTTCAACATCTTAGACAAAAATAAAGGCTAACCCCTTGCCGACAAAAATTACATTTTCAACAATGTTTTCCAAACCCATCGATAGATACATCAAAAGAAAGGTCTCTTCAATACTTATCCACAACTGAAGACAAAACGTATCTGTGACATCTGGTTCCTGAGATATTTCAATTCAAAATTATTCGCATGATTTTCCACCCTACTACATTTGACTTGTTTTGGATGGTGATATTTCTGCAACAAAGCCCCGCAAAAATCTGAGGCTGCCAGTTCTCGAAAGGGATTTCACAGACCTTTTCACTTGTGTACAACTTGTTGTGCAATTCACGACCTTAATTTTTTCAACATTTTAGAAAAAAATCAAGGCTAACCCCTTGCCGAAAAAAATTACATTTTCAACTATGTTTCCCAAACCCATCGATAGATACATCAAAAGAAAGGTCTGTTCAATACCTATCCACAGCTGAAGACAAAAAGGATCTGTGACATCTGGTTCTTGAGATATTTCAATTCAAAATTATTCACATGATTTTCCACCCAACTGCATTTGACTCGTTTTGGATGGTGATATCTCCGCAACCAAACCCCGCAAACATCTGCGGCTACCAGTTCTCGAAAGGGATTTCACAGACCTTTCCACTTGTATAAAACTTAATGTGCAATTCACGACCTTAATTTTTTTAACATTTTAGAAAAAAATCAAGGCTAACCTTGCCGAAAAAATTACATTTTCAGCAATGTTTCCCAAACCCATCGATAGATACATCAAAAGAAAGGTCTGTTCAATACCTATCCACAGCTGAAGACAAAAAGGATCTGTGACATCTGGTTCTTGAGATATTTCAATTCAAAATTATTCACATGATTTTCCACCCAACTGCATTTGACTCGTTTTGGATGGTGATATTTCTGCAACAAAGCCCCGCAAAAATCTGCGGCTGCCAGTCCTCGAAAGGGATTTCACAGACGTTTCCACTGGTGTACAACTTGTTGTACAATTCACGACTTTAATTTTTTCAACATTTTAGTCAAAAATCAAGGCTAACCCCTTGCCGAAAAAAATTACATTTTCAACAATGTTTTCCAAACCCATCTATAGATACATCAAAAGAAAGGTCTGTTCAATACCTATCCACTGCTGAAGGCAAAAAGTATCTGTGACATCTAGTTCATGAGATATTTCAATTCAAAATTATTCACATGATTTTCCACCCAACTGCATTTGACTCGTTTTGGATGGTGATATCTCCGCAACCAAACCCCGCAAAAATCTGCGGCTACCAGTTCTCGAAAGGGATTTCACAGACCTTTCCACTTGTGTACAACTTGTTGTGCAATTCACGACCTTAATTTTTTCAACATTTTAGAAAAAAATCAAGGCTAACCCCTTGCCGAAAAAAATTACATTTTCAGCAATAATTCCCAAACCCATCGATAGATACATCAAAAGAAAGGTCTGTTCAATACCTATCCACAGCTGAAGACAAAAAGGATCTGTGACATCTGGTTCTTGAGATATTTCAATTCAAAATTATTCACATGATTTTCCACCCAACTGCATTTGACTTGTTTTGGATGGTGATATTTCTGCAACAAAGCCCCTCAAAAATCTGCGGCTGCCAGTCCTCGAAAGGGATTTCACTGACGTTTCCACTGGTGTGCAACTTGTTGTACAATTCACGACTTTAATTTTTTCAACATTTTAGACAAAAATAAAGGCTAACCCCTTGCCGAAAAAAATTACATTTTCAACACTGTTTCCCAAACCCATCTATAGATACATCAAAAGAAAGGTCTGTTCAATACCTATCCACTGCTGAAGGCAAAAATATCTGTGACATCTAGTTCATGAGATATTTCAATTCAAAATTATTCACATGATTTTCCACCCAACTGCATTTGACTCGTTTTGGATGGTGATATCTCCACAACCAAACCCCGCAAAAATCTGCGGCTACCAGTTCTCGAAAGGGATTTCACAGACCTTTCCACTGGTGTACAACTTGTTGTACAATTCACGACTTTAATTTTTTCAACATTTTAGACAAAAATCAAGGCTAACCCCTTGCCGAAAAAAATTACATTTTCAACTATGTTTCCCAAACCCATCGATAGATACATCAAAAGAAAGGTCTGTTCAATACCTATCCACAGCTGAAGACAAAAAGGATCTGTGACATCTGGTTCTTGAGATATTTCAATTCAAAATTATTCACATGATTTTCCACCCAACTGTATTTGACTCGTTTTGGATGGTGATATCTCCGCAACCAAACCCCGCAAACATCTGCGGCTACCAGTTCTCGAAAGGGATTTCACAGACCTTTCCACTTGTATAAAACTTGTTGTGCAATTCACGACCTTAATTTTTTTAACATTTTAGAAAAAAATCAAGGCTAACCTTGCCGAAAAAATTACATTTTCAGCAATGTTTCCCAAACCCATCGATAGATACATCACATGATTTTCCACCCAACTGCATTTGACTCGTTTTGGATGGTGATATTTCTGCAACAAAGCCCCGCAAAAATCTGCGGCTGCCAGTCCTCGAAAGGGATTTCACAGACGTTTCCACTGGTGTACAACTTGTTGTACAATTCACGACTTTAATTTTTTCAACATTTTAGTCAAAAATCAAGGCTAACCCCTTGCCGAAAAAAATTACATTTTCAACAATGTTTTCCAAACCCATCTATAGATACATCAAAAGAAAGGTCTGTTCAATACCTATCCACTGCTGAAGGCAAAAAGTATCTGTGACATCTAGTTCATGAGATATTTCAATTCAAAATTATTCACATGATTTTCCACCCAACTGCATTTGACTCGTTTTGGATGGTGATATCTCCGCAACCAAACCCCGCAAAAATCTGCGGCTACCAGTTCTCGAAAGGGATTTCACAGACCTTTCCACTTGTGTACAACTTGTTGTGCAATTCACGACCTTAATTTTTTCAACATTTTAGAAGAAAATCAAGGCTAACCCCTTGCCGAAAAAAATTACATTTTCAACAATGTTTTCCAAACCCATCGATATATACATCAAAAGAAAGGTCTCTTCAATACCTATCCACAACTGAAGACAAAACGTATCTGTGACATCTGGTTCCTGAGATATTTCAATTCAAAATTATTCGCATGATTTTCCACCCTACTACATTTGACTTGTTTTGGATGGTGATATTTCTGCAACAAAGCCCCGCAAAAATCTGAGGCTGCCAGTCCTCGAAACGGATTTCACAGACCTTTCCACTGGTGTACAACTTGTTGTACAATTCACGACTTTAATTTTTTCAACATTTTAGACAAAAATCAAGGCTAACCCCTTGCCGAAAAAAATTACATTTTCAACAATGTTTCCCAAACCCATCTATAGATACATCAAAAGAAAGGCCTGTTCAATACCTATCCACTGCTGAAGGCAAAAAGTATCTGTGACATCTGGTTCCTGAGATATTTCAATTCAAAATTATTCGCATGATTTTCCACCCTACTACATTTGACTTGTTTTGGATGGTGATATTTCTGCAACAAAGCCCCGCAAAAATCTGCGGCTGCCAGTCCTCGAAAGGGATTTCACAGACGTTTCCACTGGTGTACAACTTGTTGTACAATTCACGACTTTAATTTTTTCAACATTTTAGTCAAAAATCAAGGCTAACCCCTTGCCGAAAAAAATTACATTTTCAACAATGTTTTCCAAACCCATCGATATATACATCAAAAGAAAGGTCTCTTCAATACCTATCCACAACTGAAGACAAAACGTATCTGTGACATCTGGTGCCTGAGATATTTCAATTCAAAATTATTCGCATGATTTTCCACCCTACTACATTTGACTTGTTATGGATGGTGATATTTCTGCAACAAAGCCCCGCAAAAATCTGAGGCTGCCAGTCTTCGAAAGGGATTTCACAGACCTTTCCACTTGTGTACAACCTGTTGTGCAATTCACGACCTTAATTTTTTCAACATTTTAGAAAAAAATCAAGGCTAACCCCTTGCCGAAAAAAATTACATTTTCAACAATATTTTCCAAACCCAGCGATAAATAAATCAAAAGAAAGGTCTGTTCAATACCTATCCACAACTGAAGACAAAAAGTGTCTGTGACATCTGGTTCTTGAGATATTTCAATTCAAAATTATTCACATGATTTTCCACCCAACTGCATTTGACTCGTTTTGGATGGTGATATCTCCACAACCAAACTCCGCAAAAATCTGCGGCTACCAGTTCTCGAAAGGGATTTTACAGACCTTTGCACTTGTGTACAACTTGTTGTGCAATTCACGACCTTAATTTTTTCAACATTTTAGAAAAAAATCAAGGCTAACCCCTTGCCGAAAAAAATTACATTTTCAACAATATTTTCCAAACCCAGCGATAGATACATCAAAAGAAAGGTCTGTTCAATACCTATCCACTGCTGAAGGCAAAAAGTATCTGTGACATCTACTTCATGAGATATTTCAATTCAAAATTATTCACATGATTTTCCACCCAACTGCATTTGACTCGTTTTGGATGGTGATATCTCCGCAACCAAACCCCGCAAAAATCTGCCTCTACCAGTTCTCGAAAGGGATTTCACAGACCTTTGCACTTGTGTACAACTTGTTGTACAATTCACGACTTTAATTTTTTCAACATTTTAGACAAAAATAAAGGCTAACCCCTTGCCGAAAAAAATTACATTTTCAACACTGTTTCCCAAACCCATCTATAGATACATCAAAAGAAAGGTCTGTTCAATACCTATCCACTGCTGAAGGCAAAAAGTATCTGTGACATCTACTTCATGAGATATTTCAATTCAAAATTATTCACATGATTTTCCACCCAACTGCATTTGACTCGTTTTGGATGGTGATATCTCCGCAACCAAACACCGCAAAAATCTGCCTCTACCAGTTCTCGAAAGGGATTTCACAGACCTTTGCACTTGTGTACAACTTGTTGTGCAATTCACGACCTTAATTTTTTCAACATTTTAGAAAAAAATCAAGGCTAACCCCTTGCCGAAAAAAATTACATTTTCAACAATGTTTCCCAAACCCATCGATAGATACATCAAAAGAAAGGTCTCTTCAATACCTATCCACAACTGAAGACAAAACGTATCTGTGACATCTGGTTCCTGAGATATTTCAATTCAAAATTATTCGCATGATTTTCCACCCTACTACATTTGACTTGTTTTGGATGGTGATATTTCTGCAACAAAGCCCCGCAAAAATCTGAGGCTGCCAGTCCTCGAAAGGGATTTCACAGACCTTTCCACTGGTGTACAACTTGTTGTACAATTCACGACTTTAATTTTTTCAACATTTTAGACAAAAATCAAGGCTAACCCCTTGCCGAAAAAAATTACATTTTCAACAATGTTTCCCAAACCCATCTATAGATACATCAAAAGAAAGGTCTGTTCAATACCTATCCACTGCTGAAGGCAAAAAGTATCTGTGACATCTGGTTCCTGAGATATTTCAATTCAAAATTATTCGCATGATTTTCCACCCTACTACATTTGACTTGTTTTGGATGGTGATATTTCTGCAACAAAGCCCCGCAAAAATCTGCGGCTGCCAGTCCTCGAAAGGGATTTCACAGACGTTTCCACTGGTGTACAACTTGTTGTACAATTCACGACTTTAATTTTTTCAACATTTTAGTCAAAAATCAAGGCTAACCCCTTGCCGAAAAAAATTACATTTTCAACAATGTTTTCCAAACCCATCGATATATACATCAAAAGAAAGGTCTCTTCAATACCTATCCACAACTGAAGACAAAACGTATCTGTGACATCTGGTGCCTGAGATATTTCAATTCAAAATTATTCGCATGATTTTCCACCCTACTACATTTGACTTGTTATGGATGGTGATATTTCTGCAACAAAGCCCCGCAAAAATCTGAGGCTGCCAGTCCTCGAAAGGGATTTCACAGACCTTTCCACTGGTGTACAACTTGTTGTACAATTCACGACTTTAATTTTTTCAACATTTTAGACAAAAATCAAGGCTAACCCCTTGCCGAAAAAAATTACATTTTCAACAACGTTTCCCAAACCCATCTATAGATACATCAAAAGAAAGGTCTGTTCAATACCAATCCACTGCTGAAGGCAAAAAGTATCTGTGACATCTAGTTCATGAGATATTTCAATTCAAAATTATTCACATGATTTTCCACCCAACTGCATTTGACTCGTTTTGGATGGTGATATCTCCGCAACCAAACACCGCAAAAATCTGCCTCTACCAGTTCTCGAAAGGGATTTCACAGACCTTTGCACTTGTGTACAACTTGTTGTGCAATTCACGACCTTAATTTTTTCAACATTTTAGAAAAAAATCAAGGCTAACCCCTTGCCGAAAAAAATTACATTTTCAACAATGTTTCCCAAACCCATCTATAGATACATCAAAAGAAAGGTCTGTTCAATACCTATCCACTGCTGAAGGCAAAAAGTATCTGTGACATCTGGTTCCTGAGATATTTCAATTCAAAATTATTCGCATGATTTTCCACCCTACTACATTTGACTTGTTTTGGATGGTGATATTTCTGCAACAAAGCCCCGCAAAAATCTGCGGCTGCCAGTCCTCGAAAGGGATTTCACAGACGTTTCCACTGGTGTACAACTTGTTGTACAATTCACGACTTTAATTTTTTCAACATTTTAGTCAAAAATCAAGGCTAACCCCTTGCCGAAAAAAATTACATTTTCAACAATGTTTTCCAAACCCATCGATATATACATAAAAGAAAGGTCTCTTCAATACCTATCCACAACTGAAGACAAAACGTATCTGTGACATCTGGTGCCTGAGATATTTCAATTCAAAATTATTCGCATGATTTTCCACCCTACTACATTTGACTTGTTATGGATGGTGATATTTCTGCAACAAAGCCCCGCAAAAATCTGAGGCTGCCAGTCCTCGAAAGGGATTTCACAGACCTTTCCACTTGTGTACAACCTGTTGTGCAATTCACGACCTTAATTTTTTCAACATTTTAGAAAAAAATCAAGGCTAACCCCTTGCCGAAAAAAATTACATTTTCAACAATATTTTCCAAACCCAGCGATAAATACATCAAAAGAAAGGTCTGTTCAATACCTATCCACAACTGAAGACAAAAAGTGTCTGTGACATCTGGTTCTTGAGATATTTCAATTCAAAATTATTCACATGATTTTCCACCCAACTGCATTTGACTCGTTTTGGATGGTGATATCTCCACAACCAAACTCCGCAAAAATCTGCGGCTACCAGTTCTCGAAAGGGATTTTATAGACCTTTGCACTTGTGTACAACTTGTTGTGCAATTCACGACCTTAATTTTTTCAACATTTTAGAAAAAAATCAAGGCTAACCCCTTGCCGAAAAAAATTACATTTTCAACAATATTTTCCAAACCCAGCGATAGATACATCAAAAGAAAGGTCTGTTCAATACCTATCCACTGCTGAAGGCAAAAAGTATCTGTGACATCTACTTCATGAGATATTTCAATTCAAAATTATTCACATGATTTTCCACCCAACTGCATTTGACTCGTTTTGGATGGTGATAACTCCGCAACCAAACCCCGCAAAAATCTGCGGCTACCAGTTCTCGAAAGGGATTTCACAGACCTTTGCACTTGTGTACAACTTGTTGTGCAATTCACGATCTTAATTTTTTCAACATTTTAGACAAAAATCAAGGCTAACCCCTTGCCGAAAAAAATTACATTTTCAACAATGTTTCCCAAACCCATCTATAGATACATCAAAAGAAAGGTCTGTTCAATACCTATCCACTGCTGAAGGCAAAAAGTATCTGTGACATCTGGTTCCTGAGATATTTCAATTCAAAATTATTCGCATGATTTTCCACCCTACTACATTTGACTTGTTTTGGATGGTGATATTTCTGCAACAAAGCCCCGCAAAAATCTGCGGCTGCCAGTCCTCGAAAGGGATTTCACAGACGTTTCCACTGGTGTACAACTTGTTGTACAATTCACGACTTTAATTTTTTCAACATTTTAGTCAAAAATCAAGGCTAACCCCTTGCCGAAAAAAATTACATTTTCAACAATGTTTTCCAAATCCATCGATATATACATCAAAAGAAAGGTCTCTTCAATACCTATCCACAACTGAAGACAAAACGTATCTGTGACATCTGGTGCCTGAGATATTTCAATTCAAAATTATTCGCATGATTTTCCACCCTACTACATTTGACTTGTTATGGATGTTGATATTTCTGCAACAAAGCCCCGCAAAAATCTGAGGCTGCCAGTCCTCGCAAGGGATTTCACAGACCTTTCCACTTGTGTACAACCTGTTGTGCAATTCACGACCTTAATTTTTTCAACATTTTAGAAAAAAATCAAGGCTAACCCCTTGCCGAAAAAAATTACATTTTCAACAATATTTTCCAAACCCAGCGATAAATACATCAAAAGAAAGGTCTGTTCAATACCTATCCACAACTGAAGACAAAAAGTGTCTGTGACATCTGGTTCTTGAGATATTTCAATTCAAAATTATTCACATGATTTTCCACCCAACTGCATTTGACTCGTTTTGGATGGTGATATCTCCGCAACCAAACCCCGCAAAAATCTGCCTCTACCAGTTCTCGAAAGGGATTTCACAGACCTTTGCACTTGTGTACAACTTGTTGTGCAATTCACGACCTTAATTTTTTCAACATTTTAGAAAAAAATCAAGGCTAACCCCTTGCCGAAAAAAATTACATTTTCAACAATGTTTTCCAAACCCATCGATAGATACATCAAAAGAAAGGTCTCTTCAATACCTATCCACAACTGAAGACAAAACGTATCTGTGACATCTGGTTCCTGAGATATTTCAATTCAAAATTATTCGCATGATTTTCCACCCTACTACATTTGACTTGTTTTGGATGGTGATATTTCTGCAACAAAGCCCCGCAAAAATCTGAGGCTGCCAGTCCTCGAAAGGGATTTCACAGACCTTTCCACTGGTGTACAACTTGTTGTACAATTCACGACTTTAATTTTTTCAACATTTTAGACAAAAATCAAGGCTAACCCCTTGCCGAAAAAAATTACATTTTCAACAATGTTTTCCAAACCCATCGATAGATACATCAAAAGAAAGGTCTCTTCAATACCTATCTACAACTGAAGACAAAACGTATCTGTGACATCTGGTGCCTGAGATATTTCAATTCAAAATTATTCGCATGATTTTCCACCCTACTACATTTGACTTGTTATGGATGGTGATATTTCTGCAACAAAGCCCCGCAAAAATCTGAGGCTGCCAGTCCTCGAAAGGGATTTCACAGACCTTTCCACTTGTGTACAACCTGTTGTGCAATTCACGACCTTAATTTTTTCAACATTTTAGAAAAAAATCAAGGCTAACCCCTTGCCGAAAAAAATTACATTTTCAACAATATTTTCCAAACCCAGCGATAGATACATCAAAAGAAAGGTCTGTTCAATACCTATCCACTGCTGAAGGCAAAAAGTATCTGTGACATCTACTTCATGAGATATTTCAATTCAAAATTATTCACATGATTTTCCACCCAACTGCATTTGACTCGTTTTGGATGGTGATAACTCCGCAACCAAACCCCGCAAAAATCTGCGGCTACCAGTTCTCGAAAGGGATTTCACAGACCTTTGCACTTGTGTACAACTTGTTGTGCAATTCACGACCTTAATTTTTTCAACATTTTAGACAAAAATCAAGGCTAACCCCTTGCCGAAAAAAATTACATTTTCAACAATGTTTCCCAAACCCATCTATAGATACATCAAAAGAAAGGTCTGTTCAATACCTATCCACTGCTGAAGGCAAAAAGTATCTGTGACATCTGGTTCCTGAGATATTTCAATTCAAAATTATTCGCATGATTTTCCACCCTACTACATTTGACTTGTTATGGATGGTGATATTTCTGCAACAAAGCCCCGCAAAAATCTGAGGCTGCCAGTCCTCGCAAGGGATTTCACAGACCTTTCCACTTGTGTACAACCTGTTGTGCAATTCACGACCTTAATTTTTTCAACATTTTAGAAAAAAATCAAGGCTAACCCCTTGCCGAAAAAAATTACATTTTCAAAAATATTTTCCAAACCCAACGATAAATACATCAAAAGAAAGGTCTGTTCAATACCTATCCACAACTGAAGACAAAAAGTGTCTGTGACATCTGGTTCTTGAGATATTTCAATTCAAAATTATTCACATGATTTTCCACCCAACTGCATTTGACTCGTTTTGGATGGTGATATCTCCACAACCAAACTCCGCAAAAATCTGCGGCTACCAGTTCTCGAAAGGGATTTTACAGACCTTTGCACTTGTGTACAACCTGTTGTGCAATTCACGACCTTAATTTTTTCAACATCTTAGAAACAAATCAAGGCTAACCCCTTGCCGAAAAAAATTACATTTTCAACAACGTTTCCCAAACCCATCTATAGATACATCAAAAGAAAGGTCTGTTCAATACCAATCCACTGCTGAAGGCAAAAAGTATCTGTGACATCTAGTTCATGAGATATTTCAATTCAAAATTATTCACATGATTTTCCACCCAACTGCATTTGACTCGTTTTGGATGGTGATATCTCCGCAACCAAACCCCGCAAAAATCTGCCTCTACCAGTTCTCGAAAGGGATTTCACAGACCTTTGCACTTGTGTACAACTTGTTGTGCAATTCACGACCTTAATTTTTTCAACATTTTAGAAAAAAATCAAGGCTAACCCCTTGCCGAAAAAAATTACATTTTCAACAATGTTTTCCAAACCCATCGATAGATACATCAAAAGAAAGGTCTCTTCAATACCTATCCACAACTGAAGACAAAACGTATCTGTGACATCTGGTTCCTGAGATATTTCAATTCAAAATTATTCGCATGATTTTCCACCCTACTACATTTGACTTGTTTTGGATGGTGATATTTCTGCAACAAAGCCCCGCAAAAATCTGAGGCTGCCAGTCCTCGAAAGGGATTTCACAGACCTTTCCACTGGTGTACAACTTGTTGTACAATTCACGACTTTAATTTTTTCAACATTTTAGACAAAAATCAAGGCTAACCCCTTGCCGAAAAAAATTACATTTTCAACAATGTTTTCCAAACCCATCTATAGATACATCAAAAGAAAGGTCTGTTCAATACCAATCCACTGCTGAAGGCAAAAAGTATCTGTGACATCTAGTTCATGAGATATTTCAATTCAAAATTATTCACATGATTTTCCACCCAACTGCATTTGACTCGTTTTGGATGGTGATATCTCCGCAACCAAACCCCGCAAAAATCTGCCTCTACCAGTTCTCGAAAGGGATTTCACAGACCTTTGCACTTGTGTACAACTTGTTGTGCAATTCACGACCTTAATTTTTTCAACATTTTAGAAAAAAATCAAGGCTAACCCCTTGCCGAAAAAAATTACATTTTCAACAATGTTTTCCAAACCCATCGATAGATACATCAAAAGAAAGGTCTCTTCAATACCTATCCACAACTGAAGACAAAACGTATCTGTGACATCTGGTTCCTGAGATATTTCAATTCAAAATTATTCGCATGATTTTCCACCCTACTACATTTGACTTGTTTTGGATGGTGATATTTCTGCAACAAAGCCCCGCAAAAATCTGAGGCTGCCAGTCCTCGAAAGGGATTTCACAGACCTTTCCACTGGTGTACAACTTGTTGTACAATTCACGACTTTAATTTTTTCAACATTTTAGACAAAAATCAAGGCTAACCCCTTGCCGAAAAAAATTACATTTTCAACAATGTTTTCCAAACCCATCTATAGATACATCAAAAGAAAGGTCTGTTCAATACCAATCCACTGCTGAAGGCAAAAAGTATCTGTGACATCTAGTTCATGAGATATTTCAATTCAAAATTATTCACATGATTTTCCACCCAACTGCATTTGACTCGTTTTGGATGGTGATATCTCCGCAACCAAACCCCGCAAAAATCTGCCTCTACCAGTTCTCGAAAGGGATTTCACAGACCTTTGCACTTGTGTACAACTTGTTGTGCAATTCACGACCTTAATTTTTTCAACATTTTAGAAAAAAATCAAGGCTAACCCCTTGCCGAAAAAAATTACATTTTCAACAATGTTTTCCAAACCCATCGATAGATACATCAAAACAAAGGTCTCTTCAATACCTATCCACAACTGAAGACAAAACGTATCTGTGACATCTGGTTCCTGAGATATTTCAATTCAAAATTATTCGCATGATTTTCCACCCTACTACATTTGACTTGTTTTGGATGGTGATATTTCTGCAACAAAGCCCCGCAAAAATCTGAGGCTGCCAGTCCTCGAAAGGGATTTCACAGACCTTTCCACTGGTGTACAACTTGTTGTACAATTCACGACTTTAATTTTTTCAACATTTTAGACAAAAATCAAGGCTAACCCCTTGCCGAAAAAAATTACATTTTCAACAATATTTTCCAAACCCAGCGATAAATACATCAAAAGAAAGGTCTGTTCAATACCTATCCACAACTGAAGACAAAAAGTGTCTGTGACATCTGGTTCTTGAGATATTTCAATTCAAAATTATTCACATGATTTTCCACCCAACTGCATTTGACTCGTTTTGGATGGTGATAACTCCGCAACCAAACCCCGCAAAAATCTGCGGCTACCAGTTCTCGAAAGGGATTTCACAGACCTTTCCACTGGTGTACAACTTGTTGTACAATTCACGACTTTAATTTTTTCAACATTTTAGACAAAAATCAAGGCTAACCCCTTGCCGAAAAAAATTACATTTTCAACAACGTTTCCCAAACCCATCTATAGATACATCAAAAGAAAGGTCTGTTCAATACCAATCCACTGCTGAAGGCAAAAAGTATCTGTGACATCTAGTTCATGAGATATTTCAATTCAAAATTATTCACATGATTTTCCACCCAACTGCATTTGACTCGTTTTGGATGGTGATATCTCCGCAACCAAACCCCGCAAAAATCTGCCTCTACCAGTTCTCAAAAGGGATTTCACAGACCTTTGCACTTGTGTACAACTTGTTGTGCAATTCACGACCTTAATTTTTTCAACATTTTAGAAAAAAATCAAGGCTAACCCCTTGCCGAAAAAAATTACATTTTCAACAATGTTTTCCAAACCCATCGATAGATACATCAAAAGAAAGGTCTGTTCAATACCTATCCACTGCTGAAGGCAAAAAGTATGTGTGACATCTGGTTCCTGAGATATTTCAATTCAAAATTATTCGCATGATTTTCCACCTTACTACATTTGACTTGTTTTGGATGGTGATATTTCTGCAACAAAGCCCCGAAAAAATCTGCGGCTGCCAGTCCTCGAAAGGGATTTCACAGACCTTTCCACTTGTGTACAACCTGTTGTGCAATTCACAACCTTAATTTTTTCAACATTTTAGAAAAAAATCAAGGCTAACCCCTTGCCGAAAAAAATTACATTTTCAACAATATTTTCCAAACCCAGCGATAAATACATCTGTTCAATACCTATCCACAACGAAAAAAATTACATTTTCAACAATATTTTCCAAACCCAGCGATAGATACATCAAAAGAAAGGTCTGTTCAATACCTATCCACTGCTGAAGGCAAAAAGTATCTGTGACATCTACTTCATGAGATATTTCAATTCAAAATTATTCACATGATTTTCCACCCAACTGCATTTGACTCGTTTTGGATGGTGATATCTCCGCAACCAAACCCCGCAAAAATCTGCCTCTACAAGTTCTCAAAAGGGATTTCACAGACCTTTGCACTTGTGTACAACTTGTTGTGCAATTCACGACCTTAATTTTTTCAACATTTTAGAAAAAAATCAAGGCTAACCCCTTGCCGAAAAAAATTACATTTTCAACAATGTTTTCCAAACCCATCGATAGATACATCAAAAGAAAGGTCTGTTCAATACCTATCCACTGCTGCAGGCAAAAAGTATCTGTGACATCTGGTTCCTGAGATATTTCGATTCAAAATTATTCGCATGATTTTCCACCCTACTACATTTGACTTGTTTTGGGTGGTGATATTTCTGCAACAAAGCCCCGAAAAAATCTGCGGCTGCCAGTCCTCGAAAGGGATTTCACAGACGTTTCCACTGGTGTACAACTTGTTGTACAATTCACGACTTTAATTTTTTCAACATTTTAGTCAAAAATCAAGGCTAACCCCTTGCCGAAAAAAATTACATTTTCAACAATGTTTTCCAAACCCATCGATAGGTACATCAAAAGAAAGGTCTCTTCAATACCTATCCACAACTGAAGACAAAACGTATCTGTGACATCTGGTGCCTGAGATATTTCAATTCAAAATTATTCGCATGATTTTCCACCCTACTACATTTGACTTGTTTTGGATGGTGATATTTCTGCAACAAAGCCCCGCAAAAATCTGAGGCTGCCAGTCCTCGAAAGGGATTTCACAGACCTTTCCACTTGTGTACAACCTGTTGTGCAATTCACAACCTTAATTTTTTCAACATTTTAGAAAAAAATCAAGGCTAACCCCTTGCCGAAAAAAATTACATTTTCAACAATATTTTCCAAACCCAGCGATAAATACATCAAAAGAAAGGTCTGTTCAATACCTATCCACAACGAAAAAAATTACATTTTCAACAATATTTTCCAAACCCAGCGATAGATACATCAAAAGAAAGGTCTGTTCAATACCTATCCACTGCTGAAGGCAAAAAGTATCTGTGACATCTACTTCATGAGATATTTCAATTCAAAATTATTCACATGATTTTCCACCCAACTGCATTTGACTCGTTTTGGATGGTGATAACTCCGCAACCAAACCCCGCAAAAATCTGCGGCTACCAGTTCTCGAAAGGGATTTCACAGACCTTTCCACTGGTGTAAAACTTGTTGTACAATTCACGACTTTAATTTTTTCAACATTTTAGACAAAAATCAAGGCTAACCCCTTGCCGAAAAAAATTACATTTTCAACAACGTTTCCCAAACCCATCTATAGATACATCAAAAGAAAGGTCTGTTCAATACCAATCCACTGCTGAAGGCAAAAAGTATCTGTGACATCTAGTTCATGAGATATTTCAATTCAAAATTATTCACATGATTTTCCACCCAACTGCATTTGACTCGTTTTGGATGGTGATATCTCCGCAACCAAACCCCGCAAAAATCTGCCTCTACCAGTTCTCGAAAGGGATTTCACAGACCTTTGCACTTGTGTACAACTTGTTGTGCAATTCACGACCTTAATTTTTTCAACATTTTAGACAAAAATCAAGGCTAACCCCTTGCCGAAAAAAATTACATTTTCAACAATGTTTCCCAAACCCATCTATAGATACATCAAAAGAAAGGTCTGTTCAATACCTATCCACTGCTGAAGGGAAAAAGTATCTGTGACATCTGGTTCCTGAGATATTTCAATTCAAAATTATTCGCATGATTTTCCACCCTACTACATTTGACTTGTTTTGGATGGTGATATTTCTGCAACAAAGCCCCGCAAAAATCTGCGGCTGCCAGTCCTCGAAAGGGATTTCACAGACGTTTCCACTGGTGTACAACTTGTTGTACAATTCACGACTTTAATTTTTTCAACATTTTAGTCAAAAATCAAGGCTAACCCCTTGCCGAAAAAAATTACATTTTCAACAATGTTTTCCAAACCCATCGATATATACATCAAAAGAAAGGTCTCTTCAATACCTATCCACAACTGAAGACAAAACGTATCTGTGACATCTGGTGCCTGAGATATTTCAATTCAAAATTATTCGCATGATTTTCCACCCTACTACATTTGACTTGTTATGGATGGTGATATTTCTGCAACAAAGCCCCGCAAAAATCTGAGGCTGCCAGTCCTCGCAAGGGATTCCACAGACCTTTCCACTTGTGTACAACCTGTTGTGCAATTCACGACCTTAATTTTTTCAACATTTTAGAAAAAAATCAAGGCTAACCCCTTGCCGAAAAAAATTACATTTTCAACAATATTTTCCAAACCCAGCGATAGATACATCAAAAGAAAGGTCTGTTCAATACCTATCCACTGCTGAAGGCAAAAAGTATCTGTGACATCTACTTCATGAGATATTTCAATTCAAAATTATTCACATGATTTTCCACCCAACTGCATTTGACTCGTTTTGGATAGTGATAACTCCGCAACCAAACCCCGCAAAAATCTGCGGCTACCAGTTCTCGAAAGGGATTTCACAGACCTTTCCACTGGTGTACAACTTGTTGTACAATTCACGACTTTAATTTTTTCAACATTTTAGACAAAAATCAAGGCTAACCCCTTGCCGAAAAAAATTACATTTTCAACAACGTTTCCCAAACCCATCTATAGATACATCAAAAGAAAGGTCTGTTCAATACCAATCCACTGCTGAAGGCAAAAAGTATCTGTGACATCTAGTTCATGAGATATTTCAATTCAAAATTATTCACATGATTTTCCACCCAACTGCATTTGACTCGTTTTGGATGGTGATATCTCCGCAACCAAACCCCGCAAAAATCTGCCTCTACCAGTTCTCGAAAGGGATTTCACAGACCTTTCCACTGGTGTACAACTTGTTGTACAATTCACGACTTTAATTTTTTCAACATTTTAGACAAAAATCAAGGCTAACCCCTTGCCGAAAAAAATTACATTTTCAACAAGGTTTCCCAAACCCATCTATAGATACATTAAAAGAAAGGTCTGTTCAATACCTATCCACTGCTGAAGGCAAAAAGTATCTGTGACATCTGGTTCCTGAGATATTTCAATTCAAAATTATTCGCATGATTTTCCACCCTACTACATTTGACTTGTTTTGGATGGTGATATTTCTGCAACAAAGCCCCGCAAAAATCTGCGGCTGCCAGTCCTCGAAAGGGATTTCACAGACGTTTCCACTGGTGTACAACTTGTTGTACAATTCACGACTTTAATTTTTTCAACATTTTAGTCAAAAATCAAGGCTAACCCCTTGCCGAAAAAAATTACATTTTCAACAATGTTTTCCAAACCCATCGATATATACATCAAAAGAAAGGTCTCTTCAATACCTATCCACAACTGAAGACAAAACGTATCTGTGACATCTGGTGCCTGAGATATTTCAATTCAAAATTATTCGCATGATTTTCCACCCTACTACATTTCACTTGTTATGGATGGTGATATTTCTGCAACAAAGCCCCGCAAAAATCTGAGGCTGCCAGTCCTCGCAAGGGATTCCACAGACCTTTCCACTTGTGTACAACCTGTTGTGCAATTCACGACCTTAATTTTTTCAACATTTTAGAAAAAAATCAAGGCTAACCCCTTGCCGAAAAAAATTACATTTTCAACAATATTTTCCAAACCCAGCGATAGATACATCAAAAGAAAGGTCTGTTCAATACCTATCCACTGCTGAAGGCAAAAAGTATCTGTGACATCTACTTCATGAGATATTTCAATTCAAAATTATTCACATGATTTTCCACCCAACTGCATCTGACTCGTTTTGGATAGTGATAACTCCGCAACCAAACCCCGCAAAAATCTGCGGCTACCAGTTCTCGAAAGGGATTTCACAGACCTTTCCACTGGTGTACAACTTGTTGTACAATTCACGACTTTAATTTTTTCAACATTTTAGACAAAAATCAAGGCTAACCCCTTGCCGAAAAAAATTACATTTTCAACAACGTTTCCCAAACCCATCTATAGATACATCAAAAGAAAGGTCTGTTCAATACCAATCCACTGCTGAAGGCAAAAAGTATCTGTGACATCTAGTTCATGAGATATTTCAATTCAAAATTATTCACATGATTTTCCACCCAACTGCATTTGACTCGTTTTGGATGGTGATATCTCCGCAACCAAACCCCGCAAAAATCTGCCTCTACCAGTTCTCGAAAGGGATTTCACAGACCTTTCCACTGGTGTACAACTTGTTGTACAATTCACGACTTTAATTTTTTCAACATTTTAGACAAAAATCAAGGCTAACCCCTTGCCGAAAAAAATTACATTTTCAACAATGTTTTCCAAACCCATCGATAGATACATCAAAAGAAAGGTCTCTTCAATACCTATCTACAACTGAAGACAAAACGTATCTGTGACATCTGGTGCCTGAGATATTTCAATTCAAAATTATTCACATGATTTTCCACCCAACTGCATTTGACTCGTTTTGGATGGTGATATCTCCACAACCAAACTCCGCAAAAATCTGCGGCTACCAGTTCTCGAAAGGGATTTTACAGACCTTTGCACTTGTGTACAACTTGTTGTGCAATTCACGACCTTAATTTTTTCAACATTTTAGAAAAAAATCAAGGCTAACCCCTTGCCGAAAAAAATTACATTTTCAACAATATTTTCCAAACCCAGCGATAGATACATCAAAAGAAAGGTCTGTTCAATACCTATCAACTGCTGAAGGCAAAAAGTATCTGTGACATCTACTTCATGAGATATTTCAATTCAAAATTATTCACATGATTTTCCACCCAACTGCATTTGACTCGTTTTGGATAGTGATTACTCCGCAACCAAACCCCGCAAAAATCTGCGGCTACCAGTTCTCGAAAGGGATTTCACAGACCTTTCCACTGGTGTACAACTTGTTGTACAATTCACGACTTTAATTTTTTCAACATTTTAGACAAAAATCAAGGCTAACCCCTTGCCGAAAAAAATTACATTTTCAACAACGTTTCCCAAACCCATCTATAGATACATCAAAAGAAAGGTCTGTTCAATACCAATCCACTGCTGAAGGCAAAAAGTATATGTGACATCTAGTTCATGAGATATTTCAATTCAAAATTATTCACATGAGTTTCCACCCAACTGCATTTGACTCGTTTTGGATGGTGATATCTCCGCAACCAAACCCCGCAAAAATCTGCCTCTACCAGTTCTCGAAAGGGATTTCACAGACCTTTGCACTTGTGTACAACTTGTTGTGCAATTCACGACCTTAATTTTTTCAACATTTTAGAAAAAAATCAAGGCTAACCCCTTGCCGAAAAAAATTACATTTTCAACAATGTTTTCCAAACCCATCGATAGATACATCAAAAGAAAGGTCTCTTCAATACCTATCCACAACTGAAGACAAAACGTATCTGTGACATCTGGTTCCTGAGATATTTCAATTCAAAATTATTCGCATGATTTTCCACCCTACTACATTTGACTTGTTTTGGATGGTGATATTTCTGCAACAAAGCCCCGCAAAAATCTGAGGCTGCCAGTCCTCGAAAGGGATTTCACAGACCTTTCCACTGGTGTACAACTTGTTGTACAATTCACGACTTTAATTTTTTCAACATTTTAGACAAAAATCAAGGCTAACCCCTTGCCGAAAAAAATTACATTTTCAACAATGTTTTCCAAACCCATCGATAGATACATCAAAAGAAAGGTCTCTTCAATACCTATCTACAACTGAAGACAAAACGTATCTGTGACATCTGGTGCCTGAGATATTTCAATTCAAAATTATTCGCATGATTTTCCACCCTACTACATTTGACTTGTTATGGATGGTGATATTTCTGCAACAAAGCCCCGCAAAAATCTGAGGCTGCCAGTCCTCGAAAGGGATTTCACAGACCTTTCCACTTGTGTACAACCTGTTGTGCAATTCACGACCTTAATTTTTTCAACATTTTAGAAAAAAATCAAGGCTAACGCCTTGCCGAAAAAAATTACATTTTTAACAATATTTTCCAAACCCAGCGATAAATACATCAAAAGAAAGGTCTGTTCAATACCTATCCACAACTGAAGACAAAAAGTGTCTGTGACATCTGGTTCTTGAGATATTTCAATTCAAAATTATTCACATGATTTTCCACCCAACTGCATTTGACTCGTTTTGGATGGTGATATCTCCACAACCAAACTCCGCAAAAATCTGCCGCTACCAGTTCTCGAAAGGGATTTTACAGACCTTTGCACTTGTGTACAACTTGTTGTGCAATTCACGACCTTAATTTTTTCAACATTTTAGAAAAAAATCAAGGCTAACCCCTTGCCGAAAAAAATTACATTTTCAACAATATTTTCCAAACCCAGCGATAGATACATCAAAAGAAAGGTCTGTTCAATACCTATCCACTGCTGAAGGCAAAAAGTATCTGTGACATCTACTTCATGAGATATTTCAATTCAAAATTATTCACATGATTTTCCACCCAACTGCATTTGACTCGTTTTGGATGGTGATAACTCCGCAACCAAACCCCGCAAAAATCTGCGGCTACCAGTTCTCGAAAGGGATTTCACAGACCTTTCCACTGGTGTACAACTTGTTGTACAATTCACGACTTTAATTTTTTTCAACATTTTAGACAAAAATCAAGGCTAACCCCTTGCCGAAAAAAATTACATTTTCAACAACGTTTCCCAAACCCATCTATAGATACATCAAAAGAAAGGTCTGTTCAATACCAATCCACTGCTGAAGGCAAAAAGTATCTGTGACATCTACTTCATGAGATATTTCAATTCAAAATTATTCACATGATTTTCCACCCAACTGCATTTGACTCGTTTTGCATGGTGATAACTCCGCAACCAAACCCCGCAAAAATCTGCGGCTACCAGTTCTCGAAAGGGATTTCACAGACCTTTCCACTGGTGTACAACTTGTTGTACAATTCACGACTTTAATTTTTTCAACATTTTAGACAAAAATCAAGGCTAACCCCTTGCCGAAAAAAATTACATTTTCAACAATGTTTTCCAAACCCATCGATAGATACATCAAAAGAAAGGTCTCTTCAAAACCTATCTACAACTGAAGACAAAACGTAACTGTGACATCTGGTGCCTGAGATATTTCAATTCAAAATTATTCGCATGATTTTCCACCCTACTACATTTGACTTGTTATGGATGGTGATATTTCTGCAACAAAGCCCCGCAAAAATCTGAGGCTGCCAGTCCTCGAAAGGGATTTCACAGACCTTTCCACTTGTGTACAACCTGTTGTGCAATTCACGACCTTAATTTTTTCAACATTTTAGAAAAAAATCAAGGCTAACCCCTTGCCGAAAAAAATTACATTTTCAACAATATTTTCAAAACCCAGCGATAAATACATCAAAAGAAAGGTCTGTTCAATACCTATCCACAACTGAAGACAAAAAGTGTCTGTGACATCTGGTTCTTGAGATATTTCAATTCAAAATTATTCACACGATTTTCCACCCAACTGCATTTGACTCGTTTTGGATGGTGATATCTCCACAACAAAACTCCGCAAAAATCTGCGGCTACCAGTTCTCGAAAGGGATTTTACAGACCTTTGCACTTGTGTACAACTTGTTGTGCAATTCACGACCTTAATTTTTTCAACATTTTAGAAAAAAATCAAGGCTAACCCCTTGCCGAAAAAAAATACATTTTCAACAATATTTTCCAAACCCAGCGATAGATACATCAAAAGAAAGGTCTGTTCAATACCTATCCACTGCTGAAGGCAAAAAGTATCTGTGACATCTACTTCATGAGATATTTCAATTCAAAATTATTCACATGATTTTCCACCCAACTGCATTTGACTCGTTTTGGATCTTGACAACTCCGCAACCAAACCCCGCAAAAATCTGCGGCTACCAGTTCTCGAAAGGGATTTCACAGACCTTTCCACTGGTGTACAACTTGTTGTACAATTCACGACTTTAATTTTTTCAACATTTTAGACAAAAATCAAGGCTAACCCCTTACCGAAAAAAATTACATTTTCAACAACGTTTCCCAAACCCATCTATAGATACATCAAAAGAAAGGTCTGTTCAATACCAATCCACTGCTGAAGGCAAAAAGTATCTGTGACATCTACTTCATGAGATATTTCAATTCAAAATTATTCACATGATTTTCCACCCAACTGCATTTGACTCGTTTTGGATGGTGATAACTCCGCAACCAAACCCCGCAAAAATCTGCGGCTACCAGTTCTCGAAAGGGATTTCACAGACCTTTCCACTGGTGTACAACTTGTTGTACAATACACGACTTTAATTTTTTCAACATTTTAGACAAAAATCAAGGCTAACCCCTTGCCGAAAAAAATTACATTTTCAACAACGTTTCCCAAGCCCATCTATAGATACATCAAAAGAAAGGTCTGTTCAATACCAATCCACTGCTGAAGGCAAAAAGTATCTGTGACATCTAGTTCATGAGATATTTCAATTCAAAATTATTCACATGATTTTCCACCCAACTGCATTTGACTCGTTTTGGATGGTGATAACTCCGCAACCAAACCCCGCAAAAATCTGCGGCTACCAGTTCTCGAAAGGGATTTCACAGAACTTTCCACTTGTGTACAACTTGTTGTGCAATTCACGACCTTAATTTTTTCAACATTTTAGACAAAATTCAAGGCTAACCCCTTGCCGAAAAAAATTACATTTTCAACAATGTTTCCCAAACCCATCGATAGATACATCAAAAGAAAGGTCTGTTCAATACCTATCCACAGCTGAAGACAAAAAGGACCTGTGACATCTGGTTCTTGAGATATTTCAATTCAAAATTATTCACATGATTTTCCACCCAACTGCATTTGACTCGTTTTGGATGGTGATATCTCCGCAACCAAACCCCGCAAAAATCTGCGGCTACAGTTCTCGAAAGGGATTTCACAGACCTTTCCACTGGTGTACAACTTGTTGTACAATTCACGACTTTAATTTTTTCAACATTTTAGACAAAAATCAAGGCTAACCCCTTGCCGAAAAAAATTACATTTTCAACAACGTTTCCCAAACCCATCTATAGATACATCAAAAGAAAGGTCTGTTCAATACCAATCCACTGCTGAAGGCAAAAAGTATCTGTGACATCTACTTCATGAGATATTTCAATTCAAAATTATTCACATGATTTTCCACCCAACTGCATTTGACTCGTTTTGGATGGTGATAACTCCGCAACCAAACCCCGCAAAAATCTGCGGCTACCAGTTCTCGAAAGGGATTTCACAGACCTTTCCACTGGTGTACAACTTGTTGTACAATACACGACTTTAATTTTTTCAACATTTTAGACAAAAATCAAGGCTAACCCCTTGCCGAAAAAAATTACATTTTCAACAACGTTTCCCAAGCCCATCTATAGATACATCAAAAGAAAGGTCTGTTCAATACCAATCCACTGCTGAAGGCAAAAAGTATCTGTGACATCTAGTTCATGAGATATTTCAATTCAAAATTATTCACATGATTTTCCACCCAACTGCATTTGACTCGTTTTGGATGGTGATAACTCCGCAACCAAACCCCGCAAAAATCTGCGGCTACCAGTTCTCGAAAGGGATTTCACAGAACTTTCCACTTGTGTACAACTTGTTGTGCAATTCACGACCTTAATTTTTTCAACATTTTAGACAAAATTCAAGGCTAACCCCTTGCCGAAAAAAATTACATTTTCAACAATGTTTCCCAAACCCATCGATAGATACATCAAAAGAAAGGTCTGTTCAATACCTATCCACAGCTGAAGACAAAAAGGACCTGTGACATCTGGTTCTTGAGATATTTCAATTCAAAATTATTCACATGATTTTCCACCCAACTGCATTTGACTCGTTTTGGATGGTTATATTTCTGCAACAAAGCCCCGCAAAAATCTGAGGCTGCCAGTCCTCGAAAGGGATTTCACAGACCTTTCCACTTGTGTACAACCTGTTGTGCAATTCACGACCTTAATTTTTTCAACATTTTAGAAAAAAATCAAGGCTAACCCCTTGCCGAAAAAAATTACATTTTCAACAATATTTTCCAAACCCAGCGATAAATACATCAAAAGAAAGGTCTGTTCAATACCTATCCACAACTGAAGACAAAAAGTGTCTGTGACATCTGGTTCTTGAGATATTTCAATTCAAAATTATTCACATGATTTTCCACCCAACTGCATTTGACTCGTTTTGGATGGTGATATCTCCACAACCAAACTCCGCAAAAATCTGCGGCTACCAGTTCTCGAAAGGGATTTTACAGACCTTTGCACTTGTGTACAACTTGTTGTGCAATTCACGACCTTAATTTTTTCAACATTTTAGAAAAAAATCAAGGCTAACCCCTTGCCGAAAAAAATTACATTTTCAACAATATTTTCCAAACCCAGCGATAGATACATCAAAAGAAAGGTCTGTTCAATACCAATCCACTGCTGAAGGCAAAAAGTATCTGTGACATCTAGTTCATGAGATATTTCAATTCAAAATTATTCACATGATTTTCCACCCAACTGCATTTGACTCGTTTTGGATGGTGATATCTCCGCAACCAAACCCCGCAAAAATCTGCCTCTACCAGTTCTCGAAAGGGATTTCACAGACCTTTCCACTGGTGTACAACTTGTTGTACAATTCACGACTTTATTTTTTCAACATTTTAGACAAAAATCAAGGCTAACCCCTTGCCGAAAAAAATTACATTTTCAACAACGTTTCCCAAACCCATCTATAGATACATCAAAAGAAAGGTCTGTTCAATACCAATCCACTGCTGAAGGCAAAAAGTATCTGTGACATCTAGTTCATGAGATATTTCAATTCAAAATTATTCACATGATTTTCCACCCAACTGCATTTGACTCGTTTTGGATGGTGATAACTCCGCAACCAAACCCCGCAAAAATCTGCGGCTACGAGTTCTCGAAAGGGATTTCACAGACCTTTCCACTTGTGTACAACTTGTTGTGCAATTCACGACCTTAATTTTTTCAACATTTTAGACAAAAATCAAGGCTAACCCCTTGCCGAAAAAAATTACATTTTCAACAATGTTTCCCAAACCCATCGATAGATACATCAAAAGAAAGGTATGTTCAATACCTATCCACAGCTGAAGACAAAAAGGACCTGTGACATCTGGTTCTTGAGATATTTCAATTCAAAATTATTCACATGATTTTCCACCCAACTGCATTTGACTCGTTTTGGATGGTGATATCTCCGCAACCAAACCCCGCAAAAATCTGCGGCTACCAGTTCTCGAAAGGGATTTCACAGACCTTTCCACTGGTGTACAACTTGTTGTACAATTCACGACTTTAATTTTTTCAACATTTTAGACAAAAATCAAGGCTAACCCCTTGCCGAAAAAAATTACATTTTCAACAACGTTTCCCAAACCCATCTATAGATACATCAAAAGAAAGGTCTGTTCAATACCAATCCACTGCTGAAGGCAAAAAGTATCTGTGACATCTAGTTCATGAGATATTTCAATTCAAAATTATTCACATGATTTTCCACCCAACTGCATTTGACTCGTTTTGGATGGTGATATCTCCGCAACCAAACCCCGCAAAAATCTGCGGCTACCAGTTCTCGAAAGGGATTTCACAGACCTTTCCACTGGTGTACAACTTGTTGTACAATTCACGACTTTAATTTTTTCAACATTTTAGACTAAAATCAAGGCTAACCCCTTGCCGAAAAAAATTACATTTTCAACAACGTTTCCCAAACCCATCTATAGATACATCAAAAGAAAGGTCTGTTCAATACCAATCCACTGCTGAAGGCAAAAAGTATGTGTGACATCTAGTTCATGAGATATTTCAATTCAAAATTATTCGCATGATTTTCCACCCTACTACATTTGACTTGTTTTGGATGGTGATATTTCTGCAACAAAGCCCCGCAAAAATCTGAGGCTGCCAGTCCTCGAAAGGGATTTCACAGACCTTTCCACTGGTGTACAACTTGTTGTACAATTCACGACTTTAATTTTTTCAACATTTTAGACTAAAATCAAGGCTAACCCCTTGCCGAAAAAAATTACATTTTCAACAATGTTTTCCAAACCCATCGATAGATACATCAAAAGAAAGGTCTCTTCAATACCTATCCACAACTGAAGACAAAACGTATCTGTGACATCTGGTGCCTGAGATATTTCAATTCAAAATTATTCGCATGATTTTCCACCCTACTACATTTGACTTGTTTTGGATGGTGATATTTCTGCAACAAAGCCCCGCAAAAATCTGAGGCTGCCAGTCCTCGAAAGGGATTTCACAGACCTTTCCACTTGTGTACAACCTGTTGTGCAATTCACGACCTTAATTTTTTCAACATTTTAGAAAAAAATCAAGGCTAACCCCTTGCCGAAAAAAATTACATTTTCAACAATATTTTCCAAACCCAGCGATAAATACATCAAAAGAAAGGTCTGTTCAATACCTATCCACAACTGAAGACAAAAAGTGTCTGTGACATCTGGTTCTTGAGATATTTCAATTCAAAATTATTCACATGATTTTCCACCCAACTGCATTTGACTCGTTTTGGATGGTGATAACTCCGCAACCAAACCCCGCAAAAATCTGCGGCTACCAGTTCTCGAAAGGGATTTCACAGACCTTTCCACTGGTGTACAACTTGTTGTACAATTCACGACTTTCATTTTTTCAACATTTTAGACAAAAATCAAGGCTAACCCCTTGCCGAAAAAAATTACATTTTCAACAATGTTTTCCAAACCCATCGATAGATACATCAAAAGAAAGGTCTCTTCAATACCTATCTACAACTGAAGACAAAACGTATCTGTGACATCTGGTGCCTGAGATATTTCAATTCAAAATTATTCGCATGATTTTCCACCCTACTACATTTGACTTGTTATGGATGGTGATATTTCTGCAACAAAGCCCCGCAAAAATTTGAGGCTGCCAGTCCTCGAAAGGGATTTCACAGACCTTTCCACTTGTGTACAACCTGTTGTGCAATTCACGACCTTATTTTTTTCAACATTTTAGAAAAAAATCAAGGCTAACCCCTTGCCGAAAAAAATTACATTTCCAACAATATTTTCCAAACCCAGCGATAAATACATCAAAAGAAAGAAAGGTCTGTTCAATACCTATCCACAACTGAAGACAAAAAGTGTCTGTGACATCTGGTTCTTGAGATATTTCAATTCAAAATTATTCACATGATTTTCCACCCAACTGCATTTGACTCGTTTTGGATGGTGATAACTCCGCAACCAAACCCCGCAAAAATCTGCGGCTACCAGTTCTCGAAAGGGATTTCACAGACCTTTCCACTGGTGTACAACTTGTTGTACAATTCACGACTTTCATTTTTTCAACATTTTAGACAAAAATCAAGGCTAACCCCTTGCCGAAAAAAATTACATTTTCAACAACGTTTCCCAAACCCATCTATAGATACATCAAAAGAAAGGTCTGTTCAATACCAATCCACTGCTGAAGGCAAAAAGTATCTGTGACATCTAGTTCATGAGATATTTCAATTCAAAATTATTCACATGATTTTCCACCCAACTGCATTTGACTCGTTTTGGATGGTGATATCTCCACAACCAAACTCCGCAAAAATCTGCGGCTACCAGTTCTCGAAAGGGATTTCACAGACCTTTGCACTTGTGTACAACTTGTTGTGCAATTCACGACCTTAATTTTTTCAACATTTTAGAAAAAAATCAAGGCTAACCCCTTGCCGAAAAAAATTACATTTTCAACAATGTTTTCCTAACCCATCGATATATACATCAAAAGAAAGGTCTCTTCAAAACCTATCCACAACTGAAGACAAAACGTATCTATGACATCTGGTTCCTGAGATATTTCAATTCAAAATTATTCGCATGATTTTCCACCCTACTACATTTGACTTGTTTTGGATGGTGATATTTCTGCAACAAAGCCCCGCAAAAATCTGAGGCTGCCAGTCCTCGAAAGGGATTTCACAGACCTTTCCACTTGTGTACAACCTGTTGTGCAATTCACGACCTTAATTTTTTCAACATTTTAGAAAAAAATCAAGGCTAACCCCTTGCCGAAAAAAATTACATTTTCAACAATATTTTCCAAACCCAGCGATAAATACATCAAAAGAAAGGTCTGTTCAATACCTATCCACAACTGAAGACAAAAAGTGTCTGTGACATCTGGTTCTTGAGATATTTCAATTCAAAATTATTCACATGATTTTCCACCCAACTGCATTTGACTCGTTTTGGATGGTGATATCTCCACAACCAAACTCCGCAAAAATCTGCGGCTACCAGTTCTCGAAAGGGATTTCACAGACCTTTGCACTTGTGTACAACTTGTTGTGCAATTCACGACCTTAATTTTTTCAACATTTTAGAAAAAAATCAAGGCTAACCCCTTGCCGAAAAAAATTACATTTTCAACAATGTTTTCCTAACCCATCGATATATACATCAAAAGAAAGGTCTGTTCAATACCTATCCACAGCTGAAGACAAAAAGGATCTGTGACATCTGGTTCCTGAGATATTTCAATTCAAAATTATTCACATGATTTTCCACCCAACTGCATTTGACTCGTTTTGGATGGTGATATCTCCGCAACCAAATCCCGCAAAAATCTGCCTCTACCAGTTCTCGAAAGGGATTTCACAGACCTTTGCACTTGTGTAGAACTTGTTGTGCAATTCACGACCTTAATTTTTTCAACATTTTAGAAAAAAATCAAGGCTAACCCCTTGCCGAAAAAAATTACATTTTCAACAATGTTTCCCAAACCCATCGATAGATACATCAAAAGAAAGGTCTGTTCAATACCTATCCACAGCTGAAGACAAAAAGTGTCTGTGACATCTGGTTCTTGAGATATTTCACCTTTGCACTTGTGTACAACTTGTTATGCAATTCACGACCTTTATTTTTTCAACATTTTAGAAAAAAATGAAGGCTAACCCCTTGCCGAAAAAAATTACATTTTCAACAATGTTTTCCAAACCCATCGATAGATACATCAAAAGAAAGGTCTCTTCAATACATATCCACAACTGAAGACAAAACGTATCTGTGACATCTGGTTCCTGAGATATTTCAATTCAAAATTATTCGCATGATTTTCCACCCTACTACATTTGACTTGTTTTGGATGGTGATATTTCTGCAACAAAGCCCCGCAAAAATCTGCGGCTGCCAGTCCTCGAAAGGGATTTCACAGACCTTTCCACTGGTGTACAACTTGTTTAAAATTCACGACTTTAATTTTTCCAACATTTTAGAAAAAAATCAAGGCTAACCCCTTGCCGAAAAAAATTACATTTTCAACAATGTTTCCCAAACCCATCGATAGATACATCAAAAGAAAGGTCTGTTCAATACCTATCCACTGCTGAAGGCAAAAATTATCTGTGACATCTAGTTCATGAGATATTTCAATTCAAAATTATTCACATGATTTTCCACCCAACTGCATTTGACTCGTTTTGGATGGTGATATCTCCGCAACCAAACCCCGCAAAAATCTGCGGCTACCAGTTCTCGAAAGGGATTTCACAGACCTGTGAACTTGTGTACAACTTGTTGTGCAATTCACGACCTTAATTTTTTCAACATTTTAGAAAAAAATGAAGGCTAACCCCCTTGCCGAAAAAAATTACATTTTCAACAACGTTTCCCAAACCCATCTATAGATACATCAAAAGAAATGTCTGTTCAATACCAATCCACTGCTGAAGGCAAAAAGTATCTGTGACATCTAGTTCATGAGATATTTCAATTCAAAATTATTCACATGATTTTCCACCCAACTGCATTTGACTCGTTTTGGATGGTGATATCTCCGCAACCAAACCCCGCAAAAATCTGCCTCTACCAGTTCTCGAAAGGGATTTCACAGACCTTTGCACTTGTGTACAACTTGTTGTGCAATTCACGACCTTAATTTTTTCAACATTTTAGAAAAAAATCAAGGCTAACCCCTTGCCGAAAAAAATTACATTTTCAACAATGTTTTCCAAACCCATCGATATATACATCAAAAGAAAGGTCTCTTCAATACCTATCCACAACTGAAGACAAAACGTATCTGTGACATCTGGTTCCTGAGATATTTCAATTCAAAATTATTCGCATGATTTTCCACCCTACTACATTTGACTTGTTTTGGATGGTGATATTTCTGCAACAAAGCTCCGCAAAAATCTGCGGCTGCCAGTCCTCGAAAGGGATTACACAGACCTTTCCACTGGTGTACAACTTGTTGTACAATTCACGACTTTAATTTTTTCAACATTTTAGACAAAAATCAAGGCTAACCCCTTGCCGAAAAAAATTACATTTTCAACAATGTTTCCCAAACCCATCTATAGATACATCAAAAGAAAGGTCTCTTCAATACCTATCCACTGCTGAAGGCAAAAATTATCTGTGACATCTAGTTCATGAGATATTTCAATTCAAAATTATTCACATGATTTTCCACCCAACTGCATTTGACTCGTTTTGGATGGTGATATCTCCGCAACCAAACCCCGCAAAAATCTGCGGCTACCAGTTCTCGAAAGGGATTTCACAGACCTGTGAACTTGTGTACAACTTGTTGTGCAATTCCCGACCTTAATTTTTTCAACATTTTAGAAAAAAAAGAAGGCTAACCCCCTTGCCGAAAAAAATTACATTTTCAACAACGTTTCCCAAACCCATCTATAGATACATCAAAAGAAAGGTCTGTTCAATACCAATCCACTGCTGAAGGCAAAAAGTATCTGTGACATCTAGTTCATGAGATATTTCAATTCAAAATTATTCACATGATTTTCCACCCAACTGCATTTGACTCGTTTTGGATGGTGATATCTCCGCAACCAAACCCCGCAAAAATCTGCCTCTACCAGTTCTCGAAAGGGATTTCACAGACCTTTGCACTTGTGTACAACTTGTTGTGCAATTCACGACCTTAATTTTTTCAACATTTTAGAAAAAAATCAAGGCTAACCCCTTGCCGAAAAAAATTACATTTTCAACAATGTTTTCCAAACCCATCGATATATACATCAAAAGAAAGGTCTCTTCAATACCTATCCACAACTGAAGACAAAACGTATCTGTGACATCTGGTTCCTGAGATATTTCAATTCAAAATTATTTGCATGATTTTCCACCCTACTACATTTGACTTGTTTTGGATGGTGATATTTCTGCAACAAAGCCCCGCAAAAATCTGCGGCTGCCAGTCCTCGAAAGGGATTACACAGACCTTTCCACTGGTGTACAACTTGTTGTACAATTCACGACTTTAATTTTTTCAACATTTTAGACAAAAATCAAGGCTAACCCCTTGCCGAAAAAAATTACATTTTCAACAATGTTTCCCAAACCCATCGATAGATACATCAAAAGAAAGGTCTGTTCAATACCTATCCACTGCTGAAGGCAAAAAGTATCTGTGACATCTAGTTCTTGAGATATTTCAATTCAAAATTATTCACATGATTTTCCACCCAACTGCATTTGACTCGTTTTGGATGGTGATATCTCCGCAACCAAACCCCGCAAAAATCTGCGGCTACCAGTTCTCGAAAGGGTTTCACAGACCTTTCCACTTGTGTACAAATTGTTGTGCAATTCACGACCTTAATTTTTTCAAAATTTTAGAAAAAAATCAAGGCTAACCCCTTGCCGAAAAAAATTACATTTTTAGCAATGTTTCCCAAACCCATCGATAGATACATCAAAAGAAAGGTCTGTTCAATACCTATCCACTGCTGAAGGCAAAAATTATCTGTGACATCTAGTTCATGAGATATTTCAATTCAAAATTATTCACATGATTTTCCACCCAACTGCATTTGACTCGTTTTGGATGGTGATATCTCCGCAACCAAACCCCGCAAAAATCTGCGGCTACCAGTTCTCGAAAGGGATTTCACAGACCTTTCTACTTGTGTACAACTTGTTGTGCAATTTACGACCTTAATTTCAATTTAAAAATCAAGGCTAACCCCTTGCCGAAAAAAATTACATTTTCAACAATGTTTCCCAAACCCATCTATAGATACATCAAAAGAAAGGTCTCTTCAATACCTATTCACAACTGAAGACAAAACGTATCTGTGACATCTGGTTCCTGAGATATTTCAATTCAAAATTATTCGCATGATTTTCCACCCTACTACATTTGACTTGTTTTGGATGGTGATATTTCTGCAACAAAGCCCCGCAAAAATCTGCGGCTGCCAGTCCTCGAAAGGGATTTCACAGACCTTTCCACTGGTGTACAACTTGTTTAAAATTCACGACTTTAAATTTTCCAACATTTTAGAAAAAAATCAAGGCTAACCCCTTGCCGAAAAAAATTACATTTTCAACAATGTTTCCCAAACCCATCGATAGATACATCAACAGAAAGGTCTGTTCAATACCTATCCACTGCTGAAGGCAAAAATTATCTGTGACATCTAGTTCATGAGATATTTCAATTCAAAATTATTCACATGATTTTCCACCCAACTGCATTTGACTCGTTTTGGATGGTGATATCTCCGCAACCAAACCCCGCAAAAATCTGCGGCTACCAGTTCTCGAAAGGGATTTCACAGACCTGTGAACTTGTGTACAACTTGTTGTGCAATTCACGACCTTAATTTTTTCAACATTTTAGAAAAAAATGAAGGCTAACCCCCTTGCCGAAAAAAATTACATTTTCAACAATATTTTCCAAACCCATCGATAGATACATCAAAAGAAAGGTCTCTTCAATACCTATCCACAGCCGAAGACAAAAAGGATCTGTGACATATGGTTCTTGAGATATTTCAAATCAAAATTATTCACATGATTTTCCACCCAACTGCATTTGACTCGTTTTGGATGGTGATATCTCCGCAACCAAACCCCGCAAAAATCTGCGGCTACCAGTTCTCGAAAAGGATTTCACAGGCCTTTCAACTTGTGTACAACTTGTTGTGCAATTCACGACCTTAATTTTTTAAACATTTTAGAAAAAAATCAAGGCTAACCCCTTGCCGAATAAAATTACATTTTCAACAATGTTTCCCAAACCCATCTATAGATACATCAAAACAAAGGTCTCTTCAATACCTATCCACAACTGAAGACAAAACGTATCTGTGACATCTGGTTCCTGAGATATTTCAATTCAAAATTATTCGCATGATTTTCCACCCAACTGCATTTGACTCGTTTTGGATGGTGATATCTCCGCAACCAAACCCCGCAAAAACCTGCGGCTACCAGTTCTCGAAAGGGATTTCACAGACCTTTCCACTTGTGCACAACTTGTTGTGCAATTCACGACCTTAATTTTTTCAACATTTTAGACAAAATCAAGGCTAACCCCTTGCCGAAAAAAATTACATTTTCAACAATGTTTCCCAAACCCATCGATAGATACATCAAAAGAAAGGTCTGTTCAATACCTATCCACTGCTGAAGGCAAAAAGTATCTGTGACATCTAGTTCATGAGATATTTTAATTCAAATTTATTCACAAGATTTTCCACCCAACTGCATTTGACTCGTTTTGGATGGTGATATCTCCGCAACCAAACCCCGCAAAAATCTGCGGCTACCAGTTATCGAAAGAGATTTCACAGACCTTTCTACTTGTGTACAACTTGTTGTGCAATTCACGACCTTAATTTTTTCAACATTTTAGACAAAAATCAAGGCTAACCCCTTGCCGAATAAAATTACATTTTCAACAATGTTTCCCAAACTCATCTATAGATACATCAAAAGAAAGGTCTCTTCAATACCTATCCACAACTGAAGACAAAACGTATCTATGACATCTGGTTCCTGAGATATTTCAATTCAAAATTATTCGCATGATTTTCCACCCAACTGCATTTGACTCGTTTTGGATGGTGATATCTCCGCAACCAAACCCCGCAAAAACCTGCGGCTACCAGTTCTCGAAAGGGATTTCACAGACCTTTCCACTTGTGCACAACTTGTTGTGCAATTCACGACCTTAATTTTTTCAACATTTTAGACAAAATCAAGGCTAACCCCTTGCCGAAAAAAATTACATTTTCAACAATGTTTCCCAAACCCATCGATAGATACATCAAAAGAAAGGTCTGTTCAATACCTATCCACTGCTGAAGGCAAAAAGTATCTGTGACATCTAGTTCATGAGATATTTTAATTCAAATTTATTCACAAGATTTTCCACCCAACTGCATTTGACTCGTTTTGGATGGTGATATCTCCGCAACCAAACCCCGCAAAAACCTGCGGCTACCAGTTCTCGAAAGGGATTTCACAGACCTTTCCACTTGTGCACAACTTGTTGCTCAATTCACGACCTTAATTTTTTCAACATTTTAGAAAAAATCAAGGCTAACCCCTTGCCGAAAAAAATTACATTTTCAGCAATGTTTCCCAAACCCATCGATAGATACATCAAAAGAAAGGTCTGTTCAATACCTATCCACTGCTGAAGGCAAAAAGTATCTGTGACATCTAGTTCATGAGATATTTCAATTCAAAATTATTCACATGATTTTCCACCCAACTGCATTTGACTCGTTTTGGATGGTGATATCTCCGCAACCAAACCCCGCAAAAACCTGCGGCTACCAGTTCTCGAAAGGGATTTCACAGACCTTTCCACTTGTGCACAACTTGTTGCTCAATTCACGACCTTAATTTTTTCAACATTTTAGAAAAAATCAAGGCTAACCCCTTGCCGAAAAAAATTACATTTTCAGCAATGTTTCCCAAACCCATCGATAGATACATCAAAAGAAAGGTCTGTTCAATACCTATCCACTGCTGAAGGCAAAAAGTATCTGTGACATCTAGTTCACGAGATATTTCAATTCAAAATTATTCACATGATTTTCCACCCAAATGCATTTGACTCGTTTTGGATGGTGATATCTCCGCAACCAAACCCCGCAAAAATCTGCGGCTACCAGTTCTCGAAAGGGATTTCACAGACCTTTCCACTTGTGTACAACTTGTTGTGCAATTCACGACCTTAATTTTTTCAACATTTTAGACAAAAATCAAGGCTAACCCCTTGCCGAATAAAATTACATTTTCAACAATGTTTTCCAAACCCATCGATAGATACATCAAAAGAAAGGTCTCTTCAATACCTATCCACAACTGAAGACAAAACGTATCTGTGACATCTGGTTCCTGAGATATTTCAATTCAAAATTATTCGCATGATTTTCCACCCTACTACATTTGACTTGTTTTGGATGGTGATATTTCTGCAACAAAGCCCCGCAAAAATCTGCGGCTGCCAGTCCTCGAAAGGGATTTCACAGACATTTCCACTGGTGTACAACTTGTTGTACAATTCACAACTTTAATTTTTTCAACATTTTAGAAAAAAATCAAGGCTAACCCGTTGCCGAAAAAAATTACATTTTCAGCAATGTTTCCCAAACCCATCGATAGATACATCAAAAGAAAGGTCTGTTCAATACCTATCCACTGCTGGAGGCAAAAAGTATCTGTGACATCTAGTTCATGAGGTATTTCAATTCAAAATTATTCACATGATTTTCCACCCAACTGCATTTGACTCGTTTTGGATGGTGATATCTCCGCAACCAAACCCCGCAAAAACCTGCGGCTACCAGTTCTCGAAAGGGATTTCACAGACCTTTCCACTTGTGCACAACTTGTTGCTCAATTCACGACCTTAATTTTTTCAACATTTTAGAAAAAATCAAGGCTAACCCCTTGCCGAAAAAAATTACATTTTCAGCAATGTTTCCCAAACCCATCGATAGATACATCAAAAGAAAGGTCTGTTCAATACCTATCCACTGCTGAAGGCAAAAAGTATCTGTGACATCTAGTTCATGAGATATTTCAATTCAAAATTATTCACATGATTTTCCACCCAACTGCATTTGACTCGTTTTGGATGGTGATATCTCCGCAACCAAACCCCGCAAAAATCTGCGGCTACCAGTTATCGAAAGAGATTTCACAGACCTTTCTACTTGTGTACAACTTGTTGTGCAATTCACGACCTTAATTTTTTCAACATTTTAGACAAAAATCAAGGCTAACCCCTTGCCGAATAAAATTACATTTTCAACAATGTTTCCCAAACCCATCTATAGATACATCAAAAGAAAGGTGTCTTCAATACCTATCCACAACTGAAGACAAAACGTATCTGTGACATCTGGTTCCTGAGATATTTCAATTCAAAATTATTCGCATGATTTTCCACCCAACTGCATTTGACTCGTGTTGGATGGTGATATCTCCGCAACCAAACCCCGCAAAAATCTGTGGCTGCCAGTCCTCGAAAGGGATTTCACAGACCTTTCCACTGGTGTACAACTTGTTGTACAATTCACGACTTTATTTTTTTCAACATTTTAGACAAAAATCAAGGCTAGCCCCTTGCCGAAAAAAATTACATTTTCAACAATGTTTCCCAAACCCATCGATAGATACATCAAAAGAAAGGTCTGTTCAATACCTATCCACTGCTGAAGGCAAAAAGTATCTGTGACATCTAGTTCTTGAGATATTTCAATTCAAAATTATTCACATGATTTTCCACCCAACTGCATTTGACTCGTTTTGGATGGTGATATCTCCGCAAGCAAACCCCGCAAAAATCTGCGGCTACCAGTTCTCGAAAGGGACTTCACAGACCTTTCTACTTGTGTACAACTTGTTGTGCAATTCACGACCTTAATTTTTTCAACATTTTAGACAAAAATCAAGGCTAACCCCTTGCCGAAAAAAATACATTTTCAACAATGTTTCCCAAACCCATCGATAGATACATCAAAAGAAAGGTCTGTTCAATACCTATCCACAACTGAAGACTAAACGTATCTGTGACATCTGGTTCCTGAGATATTTCAATTCAAAATTATTCGCATGATTTTCCACCCTACTACATTTGACTTGTTTTGGATGGTGATATTTCTGCAACAAAGCCCCGCAAAAATCTGCGGCTGCCAGTCCTCGAAAGGGATTTCACAGACCTTTCCACTGGATTACAACTTGTTGTACAATTCACGACTTTATTTTTTTCAGCATTTTAGACAAAAATCAAGGCTAACCCCTTGCCGAAAAAAATTACATTTTCAACAATGTTTCCCAAACCCATCGATAGATACATCAAAAGAAAGGTCTGTTCAATACCTATCCACAGCTGAAGCCAAAAAGTATCTGTGACATCTAGTTCATGAGATATTTCAATTCAAAATTATTCACATGATTTTCCACCCAACTGCATTTGACTCGTTTTGGATGGTGATATCTCCGCAACCAAACCCCGCAAAAATCTGCGGCTACCAGTTCTCGAAAGGGACTTCACAGACCTTTCCACTGGTGTACTTGTTGTACAATTCACGACTTTAATTTTTTCAACATTTTAGAAAAAAATCAAGGCTAACCCCTTGCCGAAAAAAATTACATTTTCAACAATGTTTCCCAAACCCATCGATAGATACATCAAAAGAAAGGTCTGTTCAATACCTATCCACTGCTGAAGGCAAAGAGTATCTGTGACATCTAGTTCATGAGATATTTCAATTCAAAATTATTCACATGATTTTCCACCCAACTGCATTTGACTCGTTTTGGATGGTGATATCTCCGCAAGCAAACCCCGCAAAATCTGCGGCTACCAGTCCTCGAAAGGGATTTCACAGACCTTTCCACTGGTATACAACTTGTTGTACAATTCACGACTTTAATTTTTTCAACATTTTAGAAAAAAATCAAGGCCGAAAAAAATTACATTTTCAACAATGTTTCCCAAACCCATCGACAGATACATCAAAAGAAAGGTCTCTTCAATACCTATCCACAACTGAAGACAAAAAGTATCTGTGACATCTAGTTCATGAGATATTTCAATTCAAAATTATTCACATGATTTTCCACCCTACTGCATTTGACTCGTTTTGGATGGTGATATCTCCGCAACCAAACCCCGCAAAAATCTGCGGCTACCAGTTCTCGAAAGGGATTTCACAGACCTTTCCACTTGTGTACAACTTGTTGTGCAATTCACGACCTTAATTTTTTCAACATTTTAGAAAAAAATCAAGGCTACCCTTGCCGAAAAAAATTACATTTTCAGCAATGTTTCCCAAACCCATCGATAGGTACATCAAAAGAAAGGTCTGTTCAATACCTATCCACTGCTGAAGGCAAAAAGTATCTGTGACATCTAGTTCTTGAGATATTTCAATTCAAAATTATTCACATGATTTTCCACCCAACTGCATTTGACTCGTTTTGGATGGTGATATCTCCGCAACCAAACCCCGCAAAAATCTGCGGCTACCAGTTCTCGAAAGGGATTTCACAGACCTTTCTACTTGTGTACAACTTGTTGTGCAATTCACGACCTTAATTTTTTCAACATTTTAGACAAAAATCAAGGCTAACCCCTTGCCGAAAAAAATACATTTTCAACAATGTTTTCCAAACCCATCGATAGATACATCAAAAGAAAGGTCTGTTCAATACCTATCCACTGCTGAAGGCAAAAAGTATCTGTGACATCTAGTTCTTGAGATATTTCAATTCAAAATTATTCACATGATTTTCCACCCAACTGCATTTGACTCGTTTTGGATGGTGATATCTCCGCAACCAAACCCCGCAAAAATCTGCGGCTACCAGTTCTCGAAAGGGATTTCACAGACCTTTCTACTTGTGTACAACTTGTTGTGCAATTCACGACCTTAATTTTTTCAACATTTTAGACAAAAATCAAGGCTAACCCCTTGCCGAAAAAATTACATTTTCAACAATGTTTCCCAAACCCATCGATAGATACTTTAAAAGAAAGGTCTCTTCAATACCTATCCACAACTGAAGACAAAACGTATCTGTGACATCTGGTTCCTGAGATATTTCAATTCAAAATTATTCGCATGATTTTCCACCCTACTACATTTGACTTGTTTTGGATTGTGATATTTCTGCAACAAAGCCCCGCAAAAATCTGCGGCTGCCAGTCCTCGAAAGGGATTTCACAGACCTTTCCACTGGATTACAACTTGTTGTGCAATTCACGACCTTAATTTTTTCAACATTTTAGACAAAAATCAAGGCTAACCCCTTGCCGAAAAAAATACATTTTCAACAATGTTTTCCAAACCCATCGATAGATACATCAAAAGAAAGGTCTGTTCAATACCTATCCACAGCTGAAGGCAAAAAGTATCTGTGACATCTAGTTCATGAGATATTTCAATTCAATATTATTCACATGATTTTCCACCCAACTGCATTTGACTCGTTTTGGATGGTGATATCTCCGCAACCAAACCCCGCAAAAATCTGCGGCTACCAGTTCTCGAAAGGGATTTCACAGACCTTTCTACTTGTGTACAACTTGTTGTGCAATTCACGACCTTAATTTTTTCAACATTTTAGACAAAAATCAAGGCTAACCCCTTGCCGAAAAAATTACATTTTCAACAATGTTTCCCAAACCCATCGATAGATACTTTAAAAGAAAGGTCTCTTCAATACCTATCCACAACTGAAGACAAAACGTATCTGTGACATCTGGTTCCTGAGATATTTCAATTCAAAATTATTCGCATGATTTTCCACCCTACTACATTTGACTTGTTTTGGATTGTGATATTTCTGCAACAAAGCCCCGCAAAAATCTGCGGCTGCCAGTCCTCGAAAGGGATTTCACAGACCTTTCCACTGGATTACAACTTGTTGTGCAATTCACGACCTTAATTTTTTCAACATTTTAGACAAAAATCAAGGCTAACCCCTTGCCGAAAAAAATACATTTTCAACAATGTTTTCCAAACCCATCGATAGATACATCAAAAGAAAGGTCTCTTCAATACCTATCCACAACTGAAGACAAAACGTATCTGTGACATCTGGTTCCTGAGATATTTCAATTCAAAATTATTCGCATGATTTTCCACCCTACTACATTTGACTTGTTTTGGATTGTGATATTTCTGCAACAAAGCCCCGCAAAAATCTGCGGCTGCCAGTCCTCGAAAGGGATTTCACAGACCTTTCCACTGGATTACAACTTGTTGTACAATTCACGACTTTATTTTTTTCAGCATTTTAGACAAAAATCAAGGCTAACCCCTTGCCGAAAAAAATTACATTTTCAACAATGTTTCCCAAACCCATCGATAGATACATCAAAAGAAAGGTCTGTTCAATACCTATCCACAGCTGAAGCCAAAAAGTATCTGTGACATCTAGTTCATGAGATATTTCAATTCAAAATTATTCACATGATTTTCCACCCAACTGCATTTGACTCGTTTTGGATGGTGATATCTCCGCAACCAAACCCCGCAAAAATCTGCGGCTACCAGTTCTCGAAAGGGACTTCACAGACCTTTCCACTGGTGTACTTGTTGTACAATTCACGACTTTAATTTTTTCAACATTTTAGAAAAAAATCAAGGCTAACCCCTTGCCGAAAAAAATTACATTTTCAACAATGTTTCCCAAACCCATCGATAGATACATCAAAAGAAAGGTCTGTTCAATACCTATCCACTGCTGAAGGCAAAGAGTATCTGTGACATCTAGTTCATGAGATATTTCAATTCAAAATTATTCACATGATTTTCCACCCAACTGCATTTGACTCGTTTTGGATGGTGATATCTCCGCAAGCAAACCCCGCAAAATCTGCGGCTACCAGTCCTCGAAAGGGATTTCACAGACCTTTCCACTGGTATACAACTTGTTGTACAATTCACGAATTTAATTTTTTCAACATTTTAGAAAAAAATCAAGGCCGAAAAAAATTACATTTTCAACAATGTTTCCCAAACCCATCGACAGATACATCAAAAGAAAGGTCTCTTCAATACCTATCCACAACAGAAGACAAAAAGTATCTGTGACATCTAGTTCATGAGATATTTCAATTCAAAATTATTCACATGATTTTCCACCCAACTGCATTTGACTCGTTTTGGATGGTGATATCTCCGCAACCAAACCCCGCAAAAATCTGCGGCTACCAGTTCTCGAAAGGGATTTCACAGACCTTTCCACTTGTGTACAACTTGTTGTGCAATTCACGACCTTAATTTTTTCAACATTTTAGAAAAAAATCAAGGCTACCCTTGCCGAAAAAAATTACATTTTCAGCAATGTTTCCCAAACCCATCGATAGGTACATCAAAAGAAAGGTCTGTTCAATACCTATCCACTGCTGAAGGCAAAAAGTATCTGTGACATCTAGTTCTTGAGATATTTCAATTCAAAATTATTCACATGATTTTCCACCCAACTGCATTTGACTCGTTTTGGATGGTGATATCTCCGCAACCAAACCCCGCAAAAATCTGCGGCTACCAGTTCTCGAAAGGGATTTCACAGACCTTTCTACTTGTGTACAACTTGTTGTGCAATTCACGACCTTAATTTTTTCAACATTTTAGACAAAAATCAAGGCTAACCCCTTGCCGAAAAAAATACATTTTCAACAATGTTTTCCAAACCCATCGATAGATACATCAAAAGAAAGGTCTGTTCAATACCTATCCACTGCTGAAGGCAAAAAGTATCTGTGACATCTAGTTCTTGAGATATTTCAATTCAAAATTATTCACATGATTTTCCACCCAACTGCATTTGACTCGTTTTGGATGGTGATATCTCCGCAACCAAACCCCGCAAAAATCTGCGGCTACCAGTTCTCGAAAGGGATTTCACAGACCTTTCTACTTGTGTACAACTTGTTGTGCAATTCACGACCTTAATTTTTTCAACATTTTAGACAAAAATCAAGGCTAACCCCTTGCCGAAAAAATTACATTTTCAACAATGTTTCCCAAACCCATCGATAGATACTTTAAAAGAAAGGTCTCTTCAATACCTATCCACAACTGAAGACAAAACGTATCTGTGACATCTGGTTCCTGAGATATTTCAATTCAAAATTATTCGCATGATTTTCCACCCTACTACATTTGACTTGTTTTGGATTGTGATATTTCTGCAACAAAGCCCCGCAAAAATCTGCGGCTGCCAGTCCTCGAAAGGGATTTCACAGACCTTTCCACTGGATTACAACTTGTTGTGCAATTCACGACCTTAATTTTTTCAACATTTTAGACAAAAATCAAGGCTAACCCCTTGCCGAAAAAAATACATTTTCAACAATGTTTTCCAAACCCATCGATAGATACATCAAAAGAAAGGTCTGTTCAATACCTATCCACAGCTGAAGGCAAAAAGTATCTGTGACATCTAGTTCATGAGATATTTCAATTCAATATTATTCACATGATTTTCCACCCAACTGCATTTGACTCGTTTTGGATGGTGATATCTCCGCAACCAAACCCCGCAAAAATCTGCGGCTACCAGTTCTCGAAAGGGATTTCACAGACCTTTCTACTTGTGTACAACTTGTTGTGCAATTCACGACCTTAATTTTTTCAACATTTTAGACAAAAATCAAGGCTAACCCCTTGCCGAAAAAATTACATTTTCAACAATGTTTCCCAAACCCATCGATAGATACTTTAAAAGAAAGGTCTCTTCAATACCTATCCACAACTGAAGACAAAACGTATCTGTGACATCTGGTTCCTGAGATATTTCAATTCAAAATTATTCGCATGATTTTCCACCCTACTACATTTGACTTGTTTTGGATTGTGATATTTCTGCAACAAAGCCCCGCAAAAATCTGCGGCTGCCAGTCCTCGAAAGGGATTTCACAGACCTTTCCACTGGATTACAACTTGTTGTGCAATTCACGACCTTAATTTTTTCAACATTTTAGACAAAAATCAAGGCTAACCCCTTGCCGAAAAAAATACATTTTCAACAATGTTTTCCAAACCCATCGATAGATACATCAAAAGAAAGGTCTCTTCAATACCTATCCACAACTGAAGACAAAACGTATCTGTGACATCTGGTTCCTGAGATATTTCAATTCAAAATTATTCGCATGATTTTCCACCCTACTACATTTGACTTGTTTTGGATTGTGATATTTCTGCAACAAAGCCCCGCAAAAATCTGCGGCTGCCAGTCCTCGAAAGGGATTTCACAGACCTTTCCACTGGATTACAACTTGTTGTGCAATTCACGACCTTAATTTTTTCAACATTTTAGACAAAAATCAAGGCTAACCCCTTGCCGAAAAAAATACATTTTCAACAATGTTTTCCAAACCCATCGATAGATACATCAAAAGAAAGGTCTGTTCAATACCTATCCACAGCTGAAGGCAAAAAGTATCTGTGACATCTAGTTCATGAGATATTTCAATTCAATATTATTCACATGATTTTCCACCCAACTGCATTTGACTCGTTTTGGATGGTGATATCTCCGCAACCAAACCCCGCAAAAATCTGCGGCTACCAGTTCTCGAAAGGGATTTCACAGACCTTTCTACTTGTGTACAACTTGTTGTGCAATTCACGACCTTAATTTTTTCAACATTTTAGACAAAAATCAAGGCTAACCCCTTGCCGAAAAAATTACATTTTCAACAATGTTTCCCAAACCCATCGATAGATACTTTAAAAGAAAGGTCTCTTCAATACCTATCCACAACTGAAGACAAAGCGTATCTGTGACATCTGGTTCCTGAGATATTTCAATTCAAAATTATTCGCATGATTTTCCACCCTACTACATTTGACTTGTTTTGGATTGTGATATTTCTGCAACAAAGCCCCGCAAAAATCTGCGGCTGCCAGTCCTCGAAAGGGATTTCACAGACCTTTCCACTGGATTACAACTTGTTGTGCAATTCACGACCTTAATTTTTTCAACATTTTAGACAAAAATCAAGGCTAACCCCTTGCCGAAAAAAATACATTTTCAACAATGTTTTCCAAACCCATCGATAGATACATCAAAAGAAAGGTCTGTTCAATACCTATCCACAGCTGAAGGCAAAAAGTATCTGTGACATCTAGTTCATGAGATATTTCAATTCAATATTATTCACATGATTTTCCACCCAACTGCATTTGACTCGTTTTGGATGGTGATATCTCCGCAACCAAACCCCGCAAAAATCTGCGGCTACCAGTTCTCGAAAGGGATTTCACAGACCTTTCTACTTGTGTACAACTTGTTGTGCAATTCACGACCTTAATTTTTTCAACATTTTAGACAAAAATCAAGGCTAACCCCTTGCCGAAAAAAATTACATTTTCAACAATGTTTCCCAAACCCATCGATAGATACATCAAAAGAAAGGTCTCTTCAATACCTATCCACAACTGAAGACGAAACGTATCTGTGACATCTGGTTCCTGAGATATTTCAATTCAAAATTATTCGCATGATTTTCCACCCTACTACATTTGACTTGTTTTGGATGGTGATATTTCTGCAACAAAGCCCCGCAAAAATCTGTGGCTGCCAGTCCTCGAAAGGGATTTCACAGACCTTTCCACTGGTGTACAACTTGTTGTACAATTCACGACTTTATTTTTTTCAACATTTTAGACAAAAATCAAGGCTAGCCCCTTGCCGAAAAAAATTACATTTTCAACAATGTTTCCCAAACCCATCGATAGATACATCAAAAGAAAGGTCTGTTCAATACCTATCCACTGCTGAAGGCAAAAAGTATCTGTGACATCTAGTTCTTGAGATATTTCAATTCAAAATTATTCACATGATTTTCCACCCAACTGCATTTGACTCGTTTTGGATGGTGATATCTCCGCAAGCAAACCCCGCAAAAATCTGCGGCTACCAGTTCTCGAAAGGGATTTCACAGACCTTTCTACTTGTGTACAACTTGTTGTGCAATTCACGACCTTAATTTTTTCAACATTTTAGACAAAAATCAAGGCTAACCCCTTGCCGAAAAAATTACATTTTCAACAATGTTTCCCAAACCCATCGATAGATACATCAAACGAAAGGTCTCTTCAATACCTATCCACAACTGAAGACAAAACGTATCTGTGACATCTGGTTCCTGAGATATTTCAATTCAAAATTATTCGCATGATTTTCCACCCTACTACATTTGACTTGTTTTGGATTGTGATATTTCTGCAACAAAGCCCCGCAAAAATCTGCGGCTGCCAGTCCTCGAAAGGGATTTCACAGACCTTTCCACTGGATTACAACTTGTTGTGCAATTCACGACCTTAATTTTTTCAACATTTTAGACAAAAATCAAGGCTAACCCCTTGCCGAAAAAAATTACATTTTCAACAATGTTTCCCAAACCCATCGATAGATACATCAAAAGAAAGGTCTCTTCAATACCTATCCACAACTGAAGACGAAACGTATCTGTGACATCTGGTTCCTGAGATATTTCAATTCAAAATTATTCGCATGATTTTCCACCCTACTACATTTGACTTGTTTTGGATGGTGATATTTCTGCAACAAAGCCCCGCAAAAATCTGTGGCTGCCAGTCCTCGAAAGGGATTTCACAGACCTTTCCACTGGTGTACAACTTGTTGTACAATTCACGACTTTATTTTTTTCAACATTTTAGACAAAAATCAAGGCTAGCACCTTGCCGAAAAAAATTACATTTTCAACAATGTTTCCCAAACCCATCGATAGATACATCAAAAGAAAGGTCTGTTCAATACCTATCCACTGCTGAAGGCAAAAAGTATCTGTGACATCTAGTTCTTGAGATATTTCAATTCAAAATTATTCACATGCTTTTCCACCCAACTGCATTTGACTCGTTTTGGATGGTGATATCTCCGCAAGCAAACCCCGCAAAAATCTGCGGCTACCAGTTCTCGAAAGGGACTTCACAGACCTTTCTACTTGTGTACAACTTGTTGTGCAATTCACGACCTTAATTTTTTCAACATTTTAGACAAAAATCAAGGCTAACCCCTTGCCGAAAAAAATACATTTTCAACAATGTTTTCCAAACCCATCGATAGATACATCAAAAGAAAGGTCTGTTCAATACCTATCCACAGCTGAAGGCAAAAAGTATCTGTGACATCTAGTTCATGAGATATTTCAATTCAATATTATTCACATGATTTTCCACCCAACTGCATTTGACTCGTTTTGGATGGTGATATCTCCGCAACCAAACCCCGCAAAAATCTGCGGCTACCAGTTCTCGAAAGGGATTTCACAGACCTTTCTACTTGTGTACAACTTGTTGTGCAATTCACGACCTTAATTTTTTCAACATTTTAGACAAAAATCAAGGCTAACCCCTTGCCGAAAAAAATTACATTTTCAACAATGTTTCCCAAACCCATCGATAGATACATCAAAAGAAAGGTCTGTTCAATACCTATCCACAACTGAAGACTAAACGTATCTGTGACATCTGGTTCCTGAGATATTTCAATGCAAAATTATTCGCATGATTTTCCACCCTACTACATTTGACTTGTTTTGGATGGTGATATTTCTGCAAGCAAACCCCGCAAAATCTGCGGCTACCAGTCCTCGAAAGGGATTTCACAGACCTTTCCACTGGTATACAACTTGTTGTACAATTCACGACTTTAATTTTTTCAACATTTTAGAAAAAAATCAAGGCCGAAAAAAATTACATTTTCAACAATGTTTCCCAAACCCATCGACAGATACATCAAAAGAAAGGTCTCTTCAATACCTATCCACAACTGCAGACAAAAAGTATCTGTGACATCTAGTTCATGAGATATTTCAATTCAAAATTATTCACATGATTTTCCACCCAACTGCATTTGACTCGTTTTGGATGGTGATATCTCCGCAACCAAACCCCGCAAAAATCTGCGGCTACCAGTTCTCGAAAGGGATTTCACAGACCTTTCCACTTGTGTACAACTTGTTGTGCAATTCACGACCTTAATTTTTTCAACATTTTAGAAAAAAATCAAGGCTGCTACCCTTGCCGAAAAAAATTACATTTTCAGCAATGTTTCCCAAACCCATCGATAGGTACATCAAAAGAAAGGTCTGTTCAATACCTATCCACTGCTGAAGGCAAAAAGTATCTGTGACATCTAGTTCTTGAGATATTTCAATTCAAAATTATTCACATGATTTTCCACCCAACTGCATTTGACTCGTTTTGGATGGTGATATCTCCGCAACCAAACCCCGCAAAAATCTGCGGCTACCAGTTCTCGAAAGGGATTTCACAGACCTTTCTACTTGTGTACAGCTTGTTGTGCAATTCACGACCTTAATTTTTTCAACATTTTAGACAAAAATCAAGGCTAACCCCTTGCCGAAAAAATTACATTTTCAACAATGTTTCCCAAACCCATCGATAGATACATCAAAAGAAAGGTCTCTTCAATACCTATCCACAACTGAAGACAAAACGTATCTGTGACATCTAGTTCTAGATATATTTCAATTCAAAATTATTCACATGATATTCCACCCAACTGCATTTGACTCGTTTTGGATGGTGATATCTCCGCAACCAAACCCCGCAAAAATCTGCGGCTACCAGTTCTCGAAAGGGATTTCACAGACCTTTCCACTTGTGTACAACTTGTTGTGCAATTCACGACCTTAATTTTTTCAATATTTTAGACAAAAATCAAGGCTAACCCCTCGCCGAAAAAAATTACATTTTCAACAATGTTTCCCAAACCCATCGATAGATATATACCTATACCTATCCACAACTGAAGACAAAACGTATCTGTGACATCTGGTTCCTGAGATATTTCAATTAAAAATTATTCGCATGATTTTCCACCCTACTACATTTGACTTGTTTTGGATGGTGATATTTCTGCAACAAAGCCCCGCAAAAATCTGCGGCTGCCAGTCCTCGAAAGGGATTTCACAGACCTTTCCACTGGTATACAACTTGTTGTACAATTCACGACTTTAATTTTTTCAACATTTTAGAAAAAAATCATGGCTAACCCCTTGCCGAAAAAAATTACATTTTCAACAATGTTTCCCAAACCCATCGACAGATACATCAAAAGAAAGGTCTGTTCAATACCTATCCACTGCTGCAGGCAAAAAGTATCTGTGACATCTGGTTCCTGAGATATTTCAATTAAAAATTATTCGCATGATTTTCCACCCTACTACATTTGACTCGTTTTGGATGGTGATATCTCCGCAACCAAACCCCGCAAAAATCTGCGGCTACCAGTTCTCGAAAGGGATTTCACAGACCTTTCCACTTGTGTACAACTTGTTGTGCAATTCACGACCTTAATTTTTTCAACATTTTAGACAAAAATCAAGGCTAACCCCTTGCCGAAAAAAATTACATTTTCAGCAATGTTTCCCAAACCCATCGATAGGTACATCAAAAGAAAGGTCTCTTCAATACCTATCCACAACTGAAGACAAAACGTATCTGTGACATCTGGTTCCTGAGATATTTCAATTCAAAATTATTCGCATGATTTTCCACCCTACTACATTTGACTTGTTTTGGATGGTGATATTTCTGCAACAAAGCCCCGCAAAAATCTGCGGCTGCCAGTCCTCGAAAGGGATTTCACAGACCTTTCCACTGGTGTACAACTTGTTGTACAATTCAAGACTTTAATTTTTTCAACATTTTAGAAAAAAATCAAGGCTATAACCCCTTGCCGAAAAAAATTACATTTTTAACAATGTTTCCCAAACCCATCGATAGATACATCAAAAGAAAGGTCTGTTCAATACCTATCCACTGCTGAAGGCAAAAAGTATCTGTGATATCTAGTTCATGAGATATTTCAATTCAAAATTATTCACATGATTTTCCACCCAACTGCATTTGACTCGTTTTGGATGGTGATATCTCCGCAACCAAACCCCGCAAAAATCTGCGGCTACCAGTTCTCGAAAGGGATTTCACAGACCTTTCCACTTGTGTACAACCTGTTGTGCAATTCACGACTTTAATTTTTTCAACATTTTAGACAAAAATCAAGGCTAACCCCTTGCCGAAAAAAATTACATTTTCAACAATGTTTCCCAAACCCATCGACAGATACATCAAAAGAAAGGTCTCTTCAATACCTATCCACTGCTGAAGGTAAAAAGTATCTGTGACATCTAGTTCATGAGATATTTCAATTAAAAATTATTCGCATGATTTTCCACCCTACTACATTTGACTTGTTTTGGATGGTGATATTTCTGCAACAAAGCCCCGCAAAAATCTGCGGCTGCCAGTCCTCGAAAGGGATTTCACAGACCTTTTCACTGGTGCACAACTTGTTGTACAATTCACGACTTTAATTTTTTCAACATTTTAGAAAAAAATCAAGGCTAACCCCTTGCCGAAAAAAATTACATTTTCAACAATGTTTCCCAAACCCATCGACAGATACATCAAAAGAAAGGTCTGTTCAATAGCTATCCACTGCTGCAGGCAAAAAGTATCTGTGACATCTGGTTCCTGAGATATTTCAATTCAAAATTATTCACATGATTTTCCACCCAACTGCATTTGACTTGTTTTGGATGGTGATATTTCTGCAACAAAGCCCCGCAAAAATCTGCGGCTGCCAGTCCTCGAAAGGGATTTCACAGACCTTTCCACTGGTGTACAACTTGTTGTACAATTCACGACTTTAATTTTTTCAACATTTTAGACAAAAATCAAGGCTAACCCCTTGCCGAAAAAAATTACATTTTCAACAATGTTTCCCAAACCCATCGATAGATACATCAAAAGAAAGGTCTGTTCAATACCTATCCATTGCTGAAGGCAAAAAGTATCTGTGACATCTAGTTCTTGAGATATTTCAATTCAAAATTATTCACATGATTTTCCACCCAACTGCATTTGACTCGTTTTGGATGGTGATATCTCCGCAACCAAACCCCGCAAAAATCTGCGGCTGCCAGTCCTCGAAAGGGAATTCACAGACCTTTCCACTGGTGTACAACTTGTTGTACAATTCACGACTTTAATTTTTTCAACATTTTAGAAAAAAATCAAGGCTAACCCCTTGCCGAAAAAAATTACATTTTCAACAATGTTTCCCAAACCCATCGATAGATACATCAAAAGAAAGGTCTGTTCAATACCTATTCACTGCTGAAGGCAAAAAGTATATGTGACATCCAGTTCATGAGATATTTCAATTCAAAATTATTCACATGATTTTCCACCCAACTGCATTTGACTCGTTTTGGATGGTAATATCTCCGCAACCAAACCCCGCAAAAATCTGCGGCTACCAGTTCTCGAAAGGGATTTCACAGACCTTTGCACTTGTGTACAACTTGTTGAGCAATTCACGACCTTAATTTTTTCAACATTTTAGAAAAAAATCAAGGCTAACCCCTTGCCGAAAAAATTACATTTTCAACAATGTTTTCCAAACCCATCGATAGATACATCAAAAGAAAGGTCCCTTCAATACCTATCCACAACTGAAGACAAAACGTATCTGTGACATCTGGTTCCTGAGATATTTCAATTCAAAATTATTCGCATGATTTTCCACCCTACTACATTTGACTTGTTTTGGATGGTGATATTTCTGCAACAAAGCCCCGCAAAAATCTGCGGCTGCCAGTCCTCGAAAGGGATTTCACAGACCTTTCCACTGGTGTACAACTTGTTGTACAATTCAAGACTTTAATTTTTTCAACATTTTAGAAAAAAATCAAGGCTATAACCCCTTGCCGAAAAAAATTACATTTTTAACAATGTTTCCCAAACCCATCGATAGATACATCAAAAGAAAGGTCTGTTCAATACCTATCCACTGCTGAAGGCAAAAAGTATCTGTGATATCTAGTTCATGAGATATTTCAATTCAAAATTATTCACATGATTTTCCACCCAACTGCATTTGACTCGTTTTGGATGGTGATATCTCCGCAACCAAACCCCGCAAAAATCTGCGGCTACCAGTTCTCGAAAGGGATTTCACAGACCTTTCCACTTGTGTACAACCTGTTGTGCAATTCACGACTTTAATTTTTTCAACATTTTAGACAAAAATCAAGGCTAACCCCTTGCCGAAAAAAATTACATTTTCAACAATGTTTCCCAAACCCATCGACAGATACATCAAAAGAAAGGTCTCTTCAATACCTATCCACTGCTGAAGGTAAAAAGTATCTGTGACATCTAGTTCTTGAGATATTTCAATTCAAAATTATTCACATGATTTTCCACCCAACTGCATTTGACTCGTTTTGGATGGTGATATCTCCGCAACCAAACCCCGCAAAAATCTGCGGCTGCCAGTCCTCGAAAGGGAATTCACAGACCTTTCCACTGGTGTACAACTTGTTGTACAATTCACGACTTTAATTTTTTCAACATTTTAGAAAAAAATCAAGGCTAACCCCTTGCCGAAAAAAATTACATTTTCAACAATGTTTCCCAAACCCATCGATAGATACATCAAAAGAAAGGTCTGTTCAATACCTATTCACTGCTGAAGGCAAAAAGTATATGTGACATCCAGTTCATGAGATATTTCAATTCAAAATTATTCACATGATTTTCCACCCAACTGCATTTGACTCGTTTTGGATGGTAATATCTCCGCAACCAAACCCCGCAAAAATCTGCGGCTACCAGTTCTCGAAAGGGATTTCACAGACCTTTGCACTTGTGTACAACTTGTTGAGCAATTCACGACCTTAATTTTTTCAACATTTTAGAAAAAAATCAAGGCTAACCCCTTGCCGAAAAAATTACATTTTCAACAATGTTTTCCAAACCCATCGATAGATACATCAAAAGAAAGGTCCCTTCAATACCTATCCACAACTGAAGACAAAACGTATCTGTGACATCTGGTTCCTGAGATATTTCAATTCAAAATTATTCACATGATTTTCCACCCAACTGCATTTGACTTGTTTTGGATGGTGATATTTCTGCAACAAAGCCCCGCAAAAATCTGCGGCTGCCAGTCCTCGAAAGGGATTTCACAGACCTTTCCACTGGTGTACAACTTGTTGTACAATTCACGACTTTAATTTTTTCAACATTTTAGACAAAAATCAAGGCTACCCCTTGCCGAAAAAAATTACATTTTCAACAATGTTTCCCAAACCCATCGATAGATACATCAAAAGAAAGGTCTGTTCAATACCTATCCATTGCTGAAGGCAAAAAGTATCTGTGACATCTAGTTCTTGAGATATTTCAATTCAAAATTATTCACATGATTTTCCACCCAACTGCATTTGACTCGTTTTGGATGGTGATATCTCCGCAACCAAACCCCGCAAAAATCTGCGGCTGCCAGTCCTCGAAAAGGAATTCACAGACCTTTCCACTGGTGTACAACTTGTTGTACAATTCACGACTTTAATTTTTTCAACATTTTAGAAAAAAATCAAGGCTAACCCCTTGCCGAAAAAAATTACATTTTCAACAATGTTTCCCAAACCCATCGATAGATACATCAAAAGAAAGGTCTGTTCAATACCTATTCACTGCTGAAGGCAAAAAGTATATGTGACATCCAGTTCATGAGATATTTCAATTCAAAATTATTCACATGATTTTCCACCCAACCATATTTTTCCTTTTTTGATGGTGATATCTCCGCAACCAAACCCCGCAAAAATCTGCGGCTGCCAGTCCTCGAAAGGGAATTCACAGACCTTTCCACTGGTGTACAACTTGTTGTACAATTCACGACTTTAATTTTTTCAACATTTTAGAAAAAAACCAAGGCTAACCCCTTGCCGAAAAAAATTACATTTTCAACAATGTTTCCCAAACCCATCGATAGATACATCAAAAGAAAGGTCTGTTCAATACCTATTCACTGCTGAAGGCAAAAAGTATATGTGACATCCAGTTCATGAGATATTTCAATTCAAAATTATTCACATGATTTTCCACCCAACTGCATTTGACTCGTTTTGGATGGTGATATCTCCGCAACAAAACCCCGCAAAAATCTGCGGCTACCAGTTCTCGAAAGGGATTTCACAGACCTTTGCACTTGTGTACAACTTGTTGAGCAATTCACGACCTTAATTTTTTCAACATTTTAGAAAAAAATCAAGGCTAACCCCTTGCCGAAAAAAATTACATTTTCAACAATGTTTCCCAAACCCATCGATAGATACATCAAAAGAAAGGTCTGTTCAATACCTATTCACTGCTGAAGGCAAAAAGTATATGTGACATCCAGTTCATGAGATATTTCAATTCAAAATTATTCACATGATTTTCCACCCAACTGCATTTGACTCGTTTTGGATGGTGATATCTCCGCAACCAAACCCCGCAAAAATCTGCGGCTACCAGTTCTCGAAAGGGATCTCACAGACCTTTGCACTTGTGTACAACTTGTTGAGCAATTCACGACCTTAATTTTTTCAACATTTTAGAAAAAAATCAAGGCTAACCCCTTGCCGAAAAAATTACATTTTCAACAATGTTTTCCAAACCCATCGATAGATACATCAAAAGAAAGGTCCCATCAATACCTATCCACAACTGAAGACAAAACGTATCTGTGACATCTGGTTCCTGAGATATTTCAATTCAAAATTATTCACATGATTTTCCACCCAACTGCATTTGACTTGTTTTGGATGGTGATATTTCTGCAACAAAGCCCCGCAAAAATCTGCGGCTGCCAGTCCTCGAAAGGGATTTCACAGACCTTTCCACTGGTGTACAACTTGTTGTACAATTCACGACTTTAATTTTTTCAACATTTTAGACAAAAATCAAGGCTAACCCCTTGCCGAAAAAAATTACATTTTCAACAATGTTTCCCAAACCCATCGATAGATACATCAAAAGAAAGGTCTGTTCAATACCTATCCATTGCTGAAGGCAAAAAGTATCTGTGACATCTAGTTCTTGAGATATTTCAATTCAAAATTATTCACATGATTTTCCACCCAACTGCATTTGACTCGTTTTGGATGGTGATATCTCCGCAACCAAACCCCGCAAAAATCTGCGGCTGCCAGTCCTCGAAAGGGATTTCACAGACCTTTCCACTGGTGTACAACTTGTTGTACAATTCACGACTTTAATTTTTTCAACATTTTAGACAAAAATCAAGGCTAACCCCTTGCCGAAAAAAATTACATTTTCAACAATGTTTCCCAATCCCATCGATAGATACATCAAAAGAAAGGTCTGTTCAATACCTATCCATTGCTGAAGGCAAAAAGTATCTGTGACATCTAGTTCTTGAGATATTTCAATTCAAAATTATTCACATGATTTTCCACCCAACTGCATTTGACTCGTTTTGGATGGTGATATCTCCGCAACCAAACCCCGCAAAAATCTGCGGCTGCCAGTCCTCGAAAAGGAATTCACAGACCTTTCCACTGGTGTACAACTTGTTGTACAATTCACGACTTTAATTTTTTCAACATTTTAGAAAAAAATCAAGGCTAACCCCTTGCCGAAAAAAATTACATTTTCAACAATGTTTCCCAAACCCATCGATAGATACATCAAAAGAAAGGTCTGTTCAATACCTATTCACTGCTGAAGGCAAAAAGTATATGTGACATCCAGTTCATGAGATATTTCAATTCAAAATTATTCACATGATTTTCCACCCAACCATATTTTTCCTTTTTTGATGGTGATATCTCCGCAACCAAACCCCGCAAAAATCTGCGGCTGCCAGTCCTCGAAAGGGAATTCACAGACCTTTCCACTGGTGTACAACTTGTTGTACAATTCACGACTTTAATTTTTTCAACATTTTAGAAAAAAATCAAGGCTAACCCCTTGCCGAAAAAAATTACATTTTCAACAATGTTTCCCAAACCCATCGATAGATACATCAAAAGAAAGGTCTGTTCAATACCTATCCATTGCTGAAGGCAAAAAGTATCTGTGACATCTAGTTCTTGAGATATTTCAATTCAAAATTATTCACATGATTTTCCACCCAACTGCATTTGACTCGTTTTGGATGGTGATATCTCCGCAACCAAAGCCCGCAAAAATCTGCGGCTGCCAGTCCTCGAAAAGGAATTCACAGACCTTTCCACTGGTGTACAACTTGTTGTACAATTCACGACTTTAATTTTTTCAACATTTTAGAAAAAAATCAAGGCTAACCCCTTGCCGAAAAAAATTACATTTTCAACAATGTTTCCCAAACCCATCGATAGATACATCAAAAGAAAGGTCTGTTCAATACCTATTCACTGCTGAAGGCAAAAAGTATATGTGACATCCAGTTCATGAGATATTTCAATTCAAAATTATTCACATGATTTTCCACCCAACCATATTTTTCCTTTTTTGATGGTGATATCTCCGCAACCAAACCCCGCAAAAATCTGCGGCTGCCAGTCCTCGAAAGGGAATTCACAGACCTTTCCACTGGTGTACAACTTGTTGTACAATTCACGACTTTAATTTTTTCAACATTTTAGAAAAAAATCAAGGCTAACCCCTTGCCGAAAAAAATTACATTTTCAACAATGTTTCCCAAACCCATCGATAGATACATCAAAAGAAAGGTCTGTTCAATACCTATTCACTGCTGAAGGCAAAAAGTATATGTGACATCCAGTTCATGAGATATTTCAATTCAAAATTATTCACATGATTTTCCACCCAACTGGATTTGACTCGTTTTGGATGGTGATATCTCCGCAACCAAACCCCGCAAAAATCTGCGGCTACCAGTTCTCGAAAGGGATTTCACAGACCTTTGCACTTGTGTACAACTTGTTGAGCAATTCACGACCTTAATTTTTTCAACATTTTAGAAAAAAATCAAGGCTAACCCCTTGCCGAAAAAATTACATTTTCAACAATGTTTTCCAAACCCATCGATAGATACATCAAAAAAAAGGTCCCTTCAATACCTATCCACAACTGAAGACAAAACGTATCTGTGACATCTGGTTCCTGAGATATTTCAATTCAAAATTATTCACATGATTTTCCACCCAACTGCATTTGACTTGTTTTGGATGGTGATATTTCTGCAACAAAGCCCCGCAAAAATCTGCGGCTGACAGTCCTCGAAAGGGATTTCACAGACCTTTCCACTGGTGTACAACTTGTTGTACAATTCACGACTTTAATTTTTTCAACATTTTAGACAAAAATCAAGGCTAACCCCTTGCCGAAAAAAATTACATTTTCAACAATGTTTCCCAAACCCATCGATAGATACATCAAAAGAAAGGTCTGTTCAATACCTATCCATTGCTGAAGGCAAAAAGTATCTGTGACATCTAGTTCTTGAGATATTTCAATTCAAAATTATTCACATGATTTTCCACCCAACTGCATTTGACTCGTTTTGGATGGTGATATCTCCGCAACCAAACCCCGCAAAAATCTGCGGCTGCCAGTCCTCGAAAGGGAATTCACAGACCTTTCCACTGGTGTACAACTTGTTGTACAATTCACGACTTTAATTTTTTCAACATTTTAGAAAAAAACCAAGGCTAACCCCTTGCCGAAAAAAATTACATTTTCAACAATGTTTCCCAAACCCATCGATAGATACATCAAAAGAAAGGTCTGTTCAATACCTATTCACTGCTGAAGGCAAAAAGTATATGTGACATCCAGTTCATGAGATATTTCAATTCAAAATTATTCACATGATTTTCCACCCAACTGCATTTGACTCGTTTTGGATGGTGATATCTCCGCAACAAAACCCCGCAAAAATCTGCGGTTACCAGTTCTCGAAAGGGATTTCACAGACCTTTGCACTTGTGTACAACTTGTTGAGCAATTCACGACCTTAATTTTTTCAACATTTTAGAAAAAAATCAAGGCTAACCCCTTGCCGAAAAAAATTACATTTTCAACAATGTTTCCCAAACCCATCGATAGATACATCAAAAGAAAGGTCTGTTCAATACCTATTCACTGCTGAAGGCAAAAAGTATATGTGACATCCAGTTCATGAGATATTTCAATTCAAAATTATTCACATGATTTTCCACCCAACTGCATTTGACTCGTTTTGGATGGTGATATCTCCGCAACCAAACCCCGCAAAAATCTGCGGCTACCAGTTCTCGAAAGGGATTTCACAGACCTTTGCACTTGTGTACAACTTGTTGAGCAATTCACGACCTTAATTTTTTCAACATTTTAGAAAAAAATCAAGGCTAACCCCTTGCCGAAAAAATTACATTTTCAACAATGTTTTCCAAACCCATCGATAGATACATCAAAAGAAAGGTCCCATCAATACCTATCCACAACTGAAGACAAAACGTATCTGTGACATCTGGTTCCTGAGATATTTCAATTCAAAATTATTCACATGATTTTCCACCCAACTGCATTTGACTTGTTTTGGATGGTGATATTTCTGCAACAAAGCCCCGCAAAAATCTGCGGCTGCCAGTCCTCGAAAGGGATTTCACAGACCTTTCCACTGGTGTACAACTTGTTGTACAATTCACGACTTTAATTTTTTCAACATTTTAGACAAAAATCAAGGCTAACCCCTTGCCGAAAAAAATTACATTTTCAACAATGTTTCCCAAACCCATCGATAGATACATCAAAAGAAAGGTCTGTTCAATACCTATCCATTGCTGAAGGCAAAAAGTATCTGTGACATCTAGTTCTTGAGATATTTCAATTCAAAATTATTCACATGATTTTCCACCCAACTGCATTTGACTCGTTTTGGATGGTGATATCTCCGCAACCAAACCCCGCAAAAATCTGCGGCTGCCAGTCCTCGAAAGGGATTTCACAGACCTTTCCACTGGTGTACAACTTGTTGTACAATTCACGACTTTAATTTTTTCAACATTTTAGACAAAAATCAAGGCTAACCCCTTGCCGAAAAAAATTACATTTTCAACAATGTTTCCCAAACCCATCGATAGATACATCAAAAGAAAGGTCTGTTCAATACCTATCCATTGCTGAAGGCAAAAAGTATCTGTGACATCTAGTTCTTGAGATATTTCAATTCAAAATTATTCACATGATTTTCCACCCAACTGCATTTGACTCGTTTTGGATGGTGATATCTCCGCAACCAAACCCCGCAAAAATCTGCGGCTGCCAGTCCTCGAAAAGGAATTCACAGACCTTTCCACTGGTGTACAACTTGTTGTACAATTCACGACTTTAATTTTTTCAACATTTTAGAAAAAAATCAAGGCTAACCCCTTGCCGAAAAAAATTACATTTTCAACAATGTTTCCCAAACCCATCGATAGATACATCAAAAGAAAGGTCTGTTCAATACCTATTCACTGCTGAAGGCAAAAAGTATATGTGACATCCAGTTCATGAGATATTTCAATTCAAAATTATTCACATGATTTTCCACCCAACCATATTTTTCCTTTTTTGATGGTGATATCTCCGCAACCAAACCCCGCAAAAATCTGCGGCTGCCAGTCCTCGAAAGGGAATTCACAGACCTTTCCACTGGTGTACAACTTGTTGTACAATTCACGACTTTAATTTTTTCAACATTTTAGAAAAAAATCAAGGCTAACCCCTTGCCGAAAAAAATTACATTTTCAACAATGTTTCCCAAACCCATCGATAGATACATCAAAAGAAAGGTCTGTTCAATACCTATTCACTGCTGAAGGCAAAAAGTATATGTGACATACAGTTCATGAGATATTTCAATTCAAAATTATTCACATGATTTTCCACCCAACTGGATTTGACTCGTTTTGGATGGTGATATCTCCGCAACCAAACCCCGCAAAAATCTGCGGCTACCAGTTCTCGAAAGGGATTTCACAGACCTTTGCACTTGTGTACAACTTGTTGAGCAATTCACGACCTTAATTTTTTCAACATTTTAGAAAAAAATCAAGGCTAACCCCTTGCCGAAAAAATTACATTTTCAACAATGTTTTCCAAACCCATCGATAGATACATCAAAAGAAAGGTCCCTTCAATACCTATCCACAACTGAAGACAAAACGTATCTGTGACATCTGGTTCCTGAGATATTTCAATTCAAAATTATTCACATGATTTTCCACCCAACTGCATTTGACTCGTTTTGGATGGTGATATCTCCGCAACCAAACCCCGCAAAAATCTGCGGCTGACAGTCCTCGAAAGGGATTTCACAGACCTTTCCACTGGTGTACAACTTGTTGTACAATTCATGACTTTAATTTTTTCAACATTTTAGACAAAAATCAAGGCTAACCCCTTGCCGAAAAAAATTACATTTTCAACAATGTTTCCCAAACCCATCGATAGATACATCAAAAGAAAGGTCTGTTCAATACCTATCCATTGCTGAAGGCAAAAAGTATCTGTGACATCTAGTTCTTGAGATATTTCAATTCAAAATTATTCACATGATTTTCCACCCAACTGCATTTGACTCGTTTTGGATGGTGATATCTCCGCAACCAAACCCCGCAAAAATCTGCGGCTGCCAGTCCTCGAAAGGGAATTCATAGACCTTTCCACTGGTGTACAACTTGTTGTACAATTCACGACTTTAATTTTTTCAACATTTTAGAAAAAAACCAAGGCTAACCCCTTGCCGAAAAAAATTACATTTTCAACAATGTTTCCCAAACCCATCGATAGATACATCAAAAGAAAGGTCTGTTCAATACCTATTCACTGCTGAAGGCAAAAAGTATATGTGACATCCAGTTCATGAGATATTTCAATTCAAAATTATTCACATGATTTTCCACCCAACTGCATTTGACTCGTTTTGGATGGTGATATCTCCGCAACAAAACCCCGCAAAAATCTGCGGCTACCAGTTCTCGAAAGGGATTTCACAGACCTTTGCACTTGTGTACAACTTGTTGAGCAATTCACGACCTTAATTTTTTCAACATTTTAGAAAAAAATCAAGGCTAACCCCTTGCCGAAAAAAATTACATTTTCAACAATGTTTCCCAAACCCATCGATAGATACATCAAAAGAAAGGTCTGTTCAATACCTATTCACTGCTGAAGGCAAAAAGTATATGTGACATCCAGTTCATGAGATATTTCAATTCAAAATTATTCACATGATTTTCCACCCAACTGCATTTGACTCGTTTTGGATGGTGATATCTCCGCAACCAAACCCCGCAAAAATCTGCGGCTACCAGTTCTCGAAAGGGATTTCACAGACCTTTGCACTTGTGTACAACTTGTTGAGCAATTCACGACCTTAATTTTTTCAACATTTTAGAAAAAAATCAAGGCTAACCCCTTGCCGAAAAAATTACATTTTCAACAATGTTTTCCAAACCCATCGATAGATACATCAAAAGAAAGGTCCCATCAATACCTATCCACAACTGAAGACAAAACGTATCTGTGACATCTGGTTCCTGAGATATTTCAATTCAAAATTATTCACATGATTTTCCACCCAACTGCATTTGACTTGTTTTGGATGGTGATATTTCTGCAACAAAGCCCCGCAAAAATCTGCGGCTGCCAGTCCTCGAAAGGGATTTCACAGACCTTTCCACTGGTGTACAACTTGTTGTACAATTCACGACTTTAATTTTTTCAACATTTTAGACAAAAATCAAGGCTAACCCCTTGCCGAAAAAAATTACATTTTCAACAATGTTTCCCAAACCCATCGATAGATACATCAAAAGAAAGGTCTGTTCAATACCTATCCATTGCTGAAGGCAAAAAGTATCTGTGACATCAAGTTCTTGAGATATTTCAATTCAAAATTATTCACATGATTTTCCACCCAACTGCATTTGACTCGTTTTGGATGGTGATATCTCCGCAACCAAACCCCGCAAAAATCTGCGGCTGCCAGTCCTCGAAAGGGATTTCACAGACCTTTCCACTGGTGTACAACTTGTTGTACAATTCACGACTTTAATTTTTTCAACATTTTAGACAAAAATCAAGGCTAACCCCTTGCCGAAAAAAATTACATTTTCAACAATGTTTCCCAAACCCATCGATAGATACATCAAAAGAAAGGTCTGTTCAATACCTATCCATTGCTGAAGGCAAAAAGTATCTGTGACATCTAGTTCTTGAGATATTTCAATTCAAAATTATTCACATGATTTTCCACCCAACTGCATTTGACTTGTTTTGGATGGTGATATCTCCGCAACCAAACCCCGCAAAAATCTGCGGCTGCCAGTCCTCGAAAAGGAATTCACAGACCTTTCCACTGGTGTACAACTTGTTGTACAATTCACGACTTTAATTTTTTCAACATTTTAGAAAAAAATCAAGGCTAACCCCTTGCCGAAAAAAATTACATTTTCAACAATGTTTCCCAAACCCATCGATAGATACATCAAAAGAAAGGTCTGTTCAATACCTATTCACTGCTGAAGGCAAAAAGTATATGTGACATCCAGTTCATGAGATATTTCAATTCAAAATTATTCACATGATTTTCCACCCAACCATATTTTTCCTTTTTTGATGGTGATATCTCCGCAACCAAACCCCGCAAAAATCTGCGGCTGCCAGTCCTCGAAAGGGAATTCACAGACCTTTCCACTGGTGTACAACTTGTTGTACAATTCACGACTTTAATTTTTTCAACATTTTAGAAAAAAATCAAGGCTAACCCCTTGTCGAATAAAATTACATTTTCAACAATGTTTCCCAAACCCATCGATAGATACATCAAAAGAAAGGTCTGTTCAATACCTATTCACTGCTGAAGGCAAAAAGTATATGTGACATCCAGTTCATGAGATATTTCAATTCAAAATTATTCACATGATTTTCCACCCAACTGCATTTGACTCGTTTTGGATGGTGATATCTCCGCAACCAAACCCCGCAAAAATCTGCGGCTACCAGTTCTCGAAAGGGATTTCACAGACCTTTGCACTTGTGTACAACTTGTTATGCAATTCACGACCTTAATTTCTTCAACATTTTAGAAAAAAATCAAGGCTAACCCCTTGCCGAAAAAAATTACATTTTCAACAATGTTTTCCAAACCCATCGATAGATACATCAAAAGAAAGGTCCCTTCAATACCTATCCACAACTGAAGACAAAACGTATCTGTGACATCTGGTTCCTGAGATATTTCAATTCAAAATTATTCACATGATTTTCCACCCAACTGCATTTGACTTGTTTTGGATGGTGATATCTGGACAACCAAACCCCGCAAAAATCTGCGGCTACCAGTTCTCGAAAGGGATTTCACAGACCTTTCCACTGGTGTACAACTTGTTGTGTAATTCACGACCTTAATTTTTTCAGCATTTTAGAAAAAAATCAAGGCTAACCCCTTGCCGAAAAAAATTACATTTTCAACAATGTTTTCCAAACCCATCGATAGATACATCAAAAGAAAGTACTCTTCAATACCTATCCACAACTGAAGACAAAACGTATCTGTGACATCTGGTTCCTGAGATATTTCAATTCAAAATTATTCGCATGATTTTCCACCCTACTACATTTGACTTGTTTTGGATGGTGATATCTCCGCAACCAAACCCCGCAAAAATCTGCGGCTGCCAGTCCTCGAAAAGGAATTCACAGACCTTTCCACTGGTGTACAACTTGTTGTACAATTCACGACTTTAATTTTTTCAACATTTTAGAAAAAAATCAAGGCTAACCCCTTGCCGAAAAAAATTACATTTTCAACAATGTTTCCCAAACCCATCGATAGATACATCAAAAGAAAGGTCTGTTCAATACCTATTCACTGCTGAAGGCAAAAAGTATATGTGACATCCAGTTCATGAGATATTTCAATTCAAAATTATTCACATGATTTTCCACCCAACCATATTTTTCCTTTTTTGATGGTGATATCTCCGCAACCAAACCCCGCAAAAATCTGCGGCTGCCAGTCCTCGAAAGGGAATTCACAGACCTTTCCACTGGTGTACAACTTGTTGTACAATTCACGACTTTAATTTTTTCAACATTTTAGAAAAAAATCAAGGCTAACCCCTTGTCGAATAAAATTACATTTTCAACAATGTTTCCCAAACCCATCGATAGATACATCAAAAGAAAGGTCTGTTCAATACCTATTCACTGCTGAAGGCAAAAAGTATATGTGACATCCAGTTCATGAGATATTTCAATTCAAAATTATTCACATCATTTTCCACCCAACTGCATTTGACTCGTTTTGGATGGTGATATCTCCGCAACCAAACCCCGCAAAAATCTGCGGCTACCAGTTCTCGAAAGGGATTTCACAGACCTTTGCACTTGTGTACAACTTGTTATGCAATTCACGACCTTAATTTCTTCAACATTTTAGAAAAAAATCAAGGCTAACCCCTTGCCGAAAAAAATTACATTTTCAACAATGTTTTCCAAACCCATCGATAGATACATCAAAAGAAAGGTCCCTTCAATACCTATCCACAACTGAAGACAAAACGTATCTGTGACATCTGGTTCCTGAGATATTTCAATTCAAAATTATTCACATGATTTTCCACCCAACTGCATTTGACTTGTTTTGGATGGTGATATCTCGACAACCAAACCCCGCAAAAATCTGCGGCTACCAGTTCTCGAAAGGGATTTCACAGACCTTTCCACTGGTGTACAACTTGTTGTGTAATTCACGACCTTAATTTTTTCAGCATTTTAGAAAAAAATCAAGGCTAACCCCTTGCCGAAAAAAATTACATTTTCAACAATGTTTTCCAAACCCATCGATAGATACATCAAAAGAAAGTACTCTTCAATACCTATCCACAACTGAAGACAAAACGTATCTGTGACATCTGGTTCCTGAGATATTTCAATTCAAAATTATTCGCATGATTTTCCACCCTACTACATTTGACTTGTTTTGGATGGTGATATTTCTGCAACAAAGCCCCGCAAAAATCTGCGGCTGCCAGTCCTCGGAAGGGATTTCACAGACCTTTCCACTGGTGTACAACTTGTTGTACAATTCACGACTTTAATTTTTTTAACATTTTAGACAAAAATCAAGGCTAACCCCTTGCCGAAAAAAATTACATTTTCAACAATGTTTTCCAAACCCATCGATAGATACATCAAAAGAAAGTACTCTTCAATACCTATCCACAACTGAAGACAAAACGTATCTGTGACATCTGGTTCCTGAGATATTTCAATTCAAAATTATTCGCATGATTTTCCACCCTACTACATTTGACTTGTTTTGGATGGTGATATTTCTGCAACAAAGCCCCGCAAAAATCTGCGGCTGCCAGTCCTCGAAGGGGATTTCACAGACCTTTCCACTGGTGTACAACTTGTTGTACAATTCACGACTTTAATTTTTTCAACATTTTAGACAAAAATCAAGGCTAACCCCTTGCCGAAAAAAATTACATATTCAACAATGTTTACCAAACCCATCTATATATATATCAAAAGAAAGGTCTGTTCAATACCTATCCACAACTGAAGACAAAACGTATCTGTGACATCTGGTTCCTGAGATATTTCAATTCAAAATTATTCGCATGATTTTCCACCCTACTACATTTGACTTGTTTGGATGGTGATATCTCCGCAACCAAACCCCGAAAAAATCTGCGGCTACCAGTTCTCGAAAGGGATTTCACAGACCTTTCCACTGGTGTACAACTTGTTGTACAATTCACGACTTTAATTTTTTCAACATTTTAGACAAAAATCAAGGCTAACCCCTTGCCTTTCCACCCTACTACATTTGACTCGTTTTGGATGGTGATATCTCCACAACCAAACCCCGCAAAAATCTGCGGCTACCAGTTCTCGAAAGGGATTTCACAGACCTTTGCTCTTGTGTACAACTTGTTGTGCAATTCACTACCTTAATTTTTTCAACATTTTAGAAAAAAATCAAGGCTAACCCCTTGCCGAAAAAAATTACATTTTCAACAATGTTTTCCAAACCCATCGATAGATACGTCAAAAGAAAGGTCTCTTCAATACCTATCTACAACTGAAGACGAAACGTATCTGTGACATCCGGTTCCTGAGATATTTCAATTCAAAATTATTCGCATGATTTTCCACCCTACTACATTTGACTTGTTTTGGATGGTGATATTTCTGCAACAAAGCCCCGCAAAAATCTGAGGCTGCCAGTCCTCGAAAGGGATTTCACAGACCTTTCCACTGGTGTACAACTTGTTGTACAATTCACGACTTTAATTTTTTCAACATTTTAGACAAAAATCAAGGCTAACCCCTTGCCGAAAAAAATTACATTTTCAACAATGTTTCCCAAACCCATCGATAGATACATCAAAAGAAAGGTCTGTTCAATATCTATCCACTGCTGAAGGCAAAAATATCTGTGACATCTAGTTCATGAGATATTTCAATTCAAAATTATTCACATGATTTTCCACCCAACTGCATTTGACTCGTTTTGGATGGTGATATCTCCGCAACCAAACCCCGCAAAAATCTGCGGCTGCCAGTCCTCGAAAAGGAATTCACAGACCTTTCCACTGGTGTACAACTTGTTGTACAATTCACGACTTTAATTTTTTCAACATTTTAGAAAAAAATCAAGGCTAACCCCTTGCCGAAAAAAATTACATTTTCAACAATGTTTCCCAAACCCATCGATAGATACATCAAAAGAAAGGTCTGTTCAATACCTATTCACTGCTGAAGGCAAAAAGTATATGTGACATCCAGTTCATGAGATATTTCAATTCAAAATTATTCACATGATTTTCCACCCAACCATATTTTTCCTTTTTTGATGGTGATATCTCCGCAACCAAACCCCGCAAAAATCTGCGGCTGCCAGTCCTCGAAAGGGAATTCGCAGACCTTTCCACTGGTGTACAACTTGTTGTACAATTCACGACTTTAATTTTTTCAACATTTTAGAAAAAAATCAAGGCTAACCCCTTGTCGAAAAAAATTACATTTTCAACAATGTTTCCCAAACCCATCGATAGATACATCAAAAGAAAGGTCTGTTCAATACCTATTCACTGCTGAAGGCAAAAAGTATATGTGACATCCAGTTCATGAGATATTTCAATTCAAAATTATTCACATGATTTTCCACCCAACTGCATTTGACTCGTTTTGGATGGTGATATCTCCGCAACCAAACCCCGCAAAAATCTGCGGCTACCAGTTCTCGAAAGGGATTTCACAGACCTTTGCACTTGTGTACAACTTGTTGAGCAATTCACGACCTTAATTTCTTCAACATTTTAGAAAAAAATCAAGGCTAACCCCTTGCCGAAAAAAATTACATTTTCAACAATGTTTTCCAAACCCATCGATAGATACATCAAAAGAAAGGTCCCTTCAATACCTATCCACAACTGAAGACAAAACGTATCTGTGACATCTGGTTCCTGAGATATTTCAATTCAAAATTATTCACATGATTTTCCACCCAACTGCATTTGACTTGTTTTGGATGGTGATATCTCGACAACCAAACCCCGCAAAAATCTGCGGCTACCAGTTCTCGAAAGGGATTTCACAGACCTTTCCACTGGTGTACAACTTGTTGTGTAATTCACGACCTTAATTTTTTCAGCATTTTAGAAAAAAATCAAGGCTAACCCCTTGCCGAAAAAAATTACATTTTCAACAATGTTTTCCAAACCCATCGATAGATACATCAAAAGAAAGGTCTCTTCAATACCTATCCGCAACTGAAGACAAAACGTATCTGTGACATCTGGTTCCTGAGATATTTCAATTCAAAATTATTCGCATGATTTTCCACCCTACTACATTTGATTTGTTTTGGATGGTGATATTTCTGCAACAAAGCCCCGCAAAAATATGCGGCTGTCAGTCCTCGAAAGGGATTTCACAGACCTTTCCACTGGTGTACAACTTGTTGTACAATTCACGACTTTAATTTTTTCAACATTTTAGACAAAAATCAAGGCTAACCCCTTGCCGAAAAAAATTACATTTTCAACAATGTTTCCCAAACCCATCGATAGATACATCAAAAGAAAGGTCTGTTCAATACCTATTCACTGCTGAAGGCAAAAAGTATATGTGACATCCAGTTCATGAGATATTTCAATTCAAAATTATTCACATGATTTTCCACCCAACTGCATTTGACTCGTTTTGGATGGTGATATCTCCGCAACCAAACTCCGCAAAAATCTGCGGCTGCCAGTCCTCGGAAGGGATTTCACAGACCTTTGCACTTGTGTACAACTTGTTGAGCAATTCACGACCTTAATTTTTTCAACATTTTAGAAAAAAATCAAGGCTAACCCCTTGCCGAAAAAATTACATTTTCAACAATGTTTTCCAAACCCATCGATAGATACATCAAAAGAAAGGTCCCTTCAATACCTATCCACAACTGAAGACAAAACGTATCTGTGACATCTGGTTCCTGAGATATTTCAATTCAAAATTATTCACATGATTTTCCACCCAACTGCATTTGACTTGTTTTGGATGGTGATATTTCTGCAACAAAGCCCCGCAAAAATCTGCGGCTACCAGTTCTCGAAAGGGATTTCACAGACCTTTCCACTGGTGTATTATTAAATTATTCACATGGTTTTCCACCCAACTGCATTTGACTCGTTTTGGATGGTGATATCTCCGCAACCAAACCCCGCAAAAATCTGCGGCTACCAGTTCTCGAAAGGGATTTCACAGACCTTTCCACTGGTGTACAACTTGTTGTACAATTCACGACTTTAATTTTTTCAACATTTTAGACAAAAATCAAGGCTAACCCCTTGCCGAAAAAAATTACATTTTCAACAATGTTTTCCAAACCCATCGATAGATACATCAAAAGAAAGTACTCTTCAATACCTATCCACAACTGAAGACAAAACGTATCTGTGACATCTGGTTCCTGAGATATTTCAATTCAAAATTATTCGCATGATTTTCCACCCTACTACATTTGACTTGTTTTGGATGGTGATATTTCTGCAACAAAGCCCCGCAAAAATCTGCGGCTGCCAGTCCTCGAAGGGGATTTCACAGACCTTTCCACTGGTGTACAACTTGTTGTACAATTCACGACTTTAATTTTTTCAACATTTTAGACAAAAATCAAGGCTAACCCCTTGCCGAAAAAAATTACATTTTCAACAATGTTTTCCAAACCCATCGATAGATACATCAAAAGAAAGTACTCTTCAATACCTATCCACAACTGAAGACAAAACGTATCTGTGACATCTGGTTCCTGAGATATTTCAATTCAAAATTATTCGCATGATTTTCCACCCTACTACATTTGACTTGTTTTGGATGGTGATATTTCTGCAACAAAGCCCCGCAAAAATCTGCGGCTGCCAGTCCTCGGAAGGGATTTCACAGACCTTTCCACTGGTGTACAACTTGTTGTACAATTCACGACTTTAATTTTTTTAACATTTTAGACAAAAATCAAGGCTAACCCCTTGCCGAAAAAAATTACATTTTCAACAATGTTTTCCAAACCCATCGATAGATACATCAAAAGAAAGTACTCTTCAATACCTATCCACAACTGAAGACAAAACGTATCTGTGACATCTGGTTCCTGAGATATTTCAATTCAAAATTATTCGCATGATTTTCCACCCTACTACATTTGACTTGTTTTGGATGGTGATATTTCTGCAACAAAGCCCCGCAAAAATCTGCGGCTGCCAGTCCTCGAAGGGGATTTCACAGACCTTTCCACTGGTGTACAACTTGTTGTACAATTCACGACTTTAATTTTTTTAACATTTTAGACAAAAATCAAGGCTAACCCCTTGCCGAAAAAAATTACATTTTCAACAATGTTTTCCAAACCCATCGATAGATACATCAAAAGAAAGTACTCTTCAATACCTATCCACAACTGAAGACAAAACGTATCTGTGACATCTGGTTCCTGAGATATTTCAATTCAAAATTATTCGCATGATTTTCCACCCTACTACATTTGACTTGTTTTGGATGGTGATATTTCTGCAACAAAGCCCCGCAAAAATCTGCGGCTGCCAGTCCTCGAAGGGGATTTCACAGACCTTTCCACTGGTGTACAACTTGTTGTACAATTCACGACTTTAATTTTTTCAACATTTTAGACAAAAATCAAGGCTAACCCCTTGCCGAAAAAAATTACATTTTCAACAATGTTATTCACATGATTTTCCACCCAACTGCATTTGAATTGTTTTGGATGGTGATATTTCTGCAACAAAGCCCCGCAAAAATCTGCGGCTGCCAGTCCTCGGAAGGGATTTCACAGACCTTTCCACTGGTGTACAACTTGTTGTACAATTCACGACTTTAATTTTTTTAACATTTTAGACAAAAATCAAGGCTAACCCCTTGCCGAAAAAAATTACATTTTCAACAATGTTTTCCAAACCCATCGATAGATACATCAAAAGAAAGTACTCTTCAATACCTATCCACAACTGAAGACAAAACGTATCTGTGACATCTGGTTCCTGAGATATTTCAATTCAAAATTATTCGCATGATTTTCCACCCTACTACATTTGACTTGTTTGGATGGTGATATCTCCGCAACCAAACCCCGAAAAAATCTGCGGCTACCAGTTCTCGAAAGGGATTTCACAGACCTTTCCACTGGTGTACAACTTGTTGTACAATTCACGACTTTAATTTTTTCAACATTTTAGACAAAAATCAAGGCTAACCCCTTGCCTTTCCACCCTACTACATTTGACTCGTTTTGGATGGTGATATCTCCACAACCAAACCCCGCAAAAATCTGCGGCTACCAGTTCTCGAAAGGGATTTCACAGACCTTTGCTCTTGTGTACAACTTGTTGTGCAATTCACTACCTTAATTTTTTCAACATTTTAGAAAAAAATCAAGGCTAACCCCTTGCCGAAAAAAATTACATTTTCAACAATGTTTTCCAAACCCATCGATAGATACGTCAAAAGAAAGGTCTCTTCAATACCTATCTACAACTGAAGACGAAACGTATCTGTGACATCCGGTTCCTGAGATATTTCAATTCAAAATTATTCGCATGATTTTCCACCCTACTACATTTGACTTGTTTTGGATGGTGATATTTCTGCAACAAAGCCCCGCAAAAATCTGAGGCTGCCAGTCCTCGAAAGCGATTTCACAGACCTTTCCACTTGTGTACAACTTGTTGTACAATTCACGACTTTAATTTTTTCAACATTTTAGACACAAATCAAGGCTAACCCCTTGCCGAAAAAAATTATATTTTCAACAATGTTTCCCAAACCCATCGATAGATACATCAAAAGAAAGGTCTGTTCAATACCTATCCACTGCTGAAGGCAAAACGTACCTGTGACATCTAGTTCTTGAGATATTTCAATTCAAAATTATTCAAATGATTTTCCACCCAACTGCACTTGACTCGTTTTGGATGGTGATATCTCCGCAACCAAACCCCGCAAACATCTGCGGCTGCCAGTCCTCGAAAGGGATTTCACAGACCTTTCCACTGGTGTACAACTTGTTGTACAATTCACGACTTAAATTTTTTCAACATTTTAGACAAAAATCAAGGCTAACCCCTTGCCGAAAAAAATTACATTTTCAACAATGTTTCCCAAACCCATCGATAGATTCATCAAAAGAAAGGTCTCTTCACTACTTATCCACAACTGAAGACAAAATGTATCTGTGACATCTGGTTCCTGAGATATTTCAATTCAAAATTATTCGCATGATTTTCCACCCTACTACATTTGACTGTTTTGGATGGTGATATTTCTGCAACAAAGCCCCGCAAAAATCTGCGGCTGCCAGTCCTCGAAAGGGATTTCACAGACGTTTCCACTGGTGTGCAACTTGTTGTACAATTCACGACTTTAATTTTTTCAACATTTTAGACAAAAATAAAGGCTAACCCCTTGCCGAAAAAAATTACATTTTCAACACTGTTTCCCAAACCCATCTATAGATACATCAAAAGAAAGGTCTGTTCAATACCTATCCACTGCTGAAGGCAAAAATATCTGTGACATCTAGTTCATGAGATATTTCAATTCAAAATTATTCACATGATTTTCCACCCAACTGCATTTGACTCGTTTTGGATGGTGATATCTCCACAACCAAACCCCGCAAAAATCTGCGGCTACCAGTTCTCGAAAGGGATTTCACAGACCTTTGCACTTGTGTACAACTTGTTGTGCAATTCACGACCTTAATTTTTTCAACATTTTAGACAAAAATAAAGGCTAACCCCTTGCCGAAAAAAATTACATTTTCAACAATGTTTCCCAAACCCATCTATAGATACATCAAAAAAAAGGTCTGTTCAATACCTATCCACTGCTGAAGGCAAAAAGTATCTGTGACATCTAGTTCATGAGATATTTCAATTCAAAATTATTCACATGATTTTCCACCCAACTGCATTTGACTCGTTTTGGATGGTGATATCTCCGCAACCAAACCCCGCAAAAATCTGCGGCTACCAGTTCTCGAAAGGGATTTCACAGACCTTTCCACTTGTGTAGAACTTGTTGTGCAATTCACGACCTTAATTTTTTCAACATTTTAGACAAAAATAAAGGCTAACCCCTTGCCGACAAAAAATTCATTTTCAACAATGTTTTCCAAACCCATCGATAGACACATCAAAAGAAAGGTCACTTCAATACCTATCCACAACTGAAGACAAAACGTATCTGTGACATCTGGTTCCTGAGATATTTCAATTCAAAATTATTCGCATGATTTTCCACCCAACTGCATTTGACTCGTTTTGGATGGTGATATCTCCACAACCAAACCCCGCAAAAATCTGCGGCTTCCAGTTCTCGAAAGGGATTTCACAGACCTTTGCACTTGTGTACAACTTGTTGTGCAATTCACGACCTTAATTTTTTCAACATTTTAGAAAAAAATCAAGGCTAACCCCTTGCCGAAAAAAATTACATTTTCAACAATGTTTTCCAAACCCATCGATAGATACATCAAAAGAAAGGTCTCTTCACTACTCATCCACAACTGAAGACAAAATGTATCTGTGACATCTGGTTCCTGAGATATTTCAATTCAAAATTATTCGCATGATCTTCCACTCTACTACATTTGACTGTTTTGGATGGTGATATTTCTGCAACAAAGCCCCGCAAAAATCTGAGGCTGCCAGTCCTCGAAAGGGATTTCACAGAACTTTCCACTGGTGTACAACTTGTTGTACAATTCACGACTTTAATTTTTTCAACATTTTAGACAAAAATCAAGGCTAACCCCTTGCCGAAAAAAATTACATTTTCAACAACGTTTCCCAAACCCATCTATAGATACATCAAAAGAAAGGTCTGTTCAATACCAATCCACTGCTGAAGGCAAAAAGTATCTGTGACATCTAGTTCATGAGATATTTCAATTCAAAATTATTCACATGATTTTCCACCCAACTGCATTTGACTCGTTTTGGATGGTGATATCTCCGCAACCAAACCCCGCAAAAATCTGCGGCTACCAGTTCTCGAAAGGGATTTCACAGACCTTTCCACTTGTGTACAACTTGTTGTGCAATTCACGACCATAATTTTTTCAACATTTTAGACAAAAATAAAGGCTAACCCCTTGCCGACAAAAAATTCATTTTCAACAATGTTTTCCAAACCCATCGATAGACACATCAAAAGAAAGGTCTCTTCAATACCTATCCACAACTGAAGACAAAACGTATCTGTGACATCTGGTTCCTGAGATATTTCAATTCAAAATTATTCGCATGATTTTCCACCCTACTACATTTGACTTGTTTTGGATGGTGATATTTCTGCAACAAAGCCCCGCAAAAATCTGCGGCTGCCAGTCCTCGAAAGGGATTTCACAGACGTTTCCACTGGTGTGCAACTTGTTGTACAATTCACGACTTTAATTTTTTCAACATTTTAGACAAAAAATCAAGGCTAACCCCTTGCCGAAAAAAATTACATTTTCAACAACGTTTCCCAAACCCATCTATAGATACATCAAAAGAAAGGTCTGTTCAATACCAATCCACTGCTGAAGGCAAAAAGTATCTGTGACATCTAGTTCATGAGATATTTCAATTCAAAATTATTCACATGATTTTCCACCCAACTGCATTTGACTCGTTTTGGATGGTGATATCTCCGCAACCAAACCCCGCAAAAATCTGCCTCTACCAGTTCTCGAAAGGGATTTCACAGACCTTTGCACTTGTGTACAACTTGTTGTGCAATTCACGACCTTAATTTTTTCAACATTTTAGAAAAAAATCAAGGCTAACCCCTTGCCGAAAAAAATTACATTTTCAACAATGTTTTCCAAACCCATCGATAGATACATCAAAAGAAAGGTCTCTTCAATACCTATCCACAACTGAAGACAAAACGTATCTGTGACATCTGGTTCCTGAGATATTTCAATTCAAAATTATTCGCATGATTTTCCACCCTACTACATTTGACTTGTTTTGGATGGTGATATTTCTGCAACAAAGCCCCGCAAAAATCTGAGGCTGCCAGTCCTCGAAAGGGATTTCACAGACCTTTCCACTGGTGTACAACTTGTTGTACAATTCACGACTTTAATTTTTTCAACATTTTAGACAAAAATCAAGGCTAACCCCTTGCCGAAAAAAATTACATTTTCAACAACGTTTCCCAAACCCATCTATAGATACATCAAAAGAAAGGTCTGTTCAATACCAATCCACTGCTGAAGGCAAAAAGTATCTGTGACATCTAGTTCATGAGATATTTCAATTCAAAATTATTCACATGATTTTCCACCCAACTGCATTTGACTCGTTTTGGATGGTGATATCTCCGCAACCAAACCCCGCAAAAATCTGCGGCTACCAGTTCTCGAAAGGGATTTCACAGACCTTTCCACTGGTGTACAACTTGTTGTACAATTCACGACTTTAATTTTTTCAACATTTTAGAAAAAAATCAAGGCTAACCCCTTGCCGAAAAAAATTACATTTTCAACAATGTTTCCCAAACCCATCGATAGATACATCAAAAGAAAGGTCTGTTCAATACCTATTCACTGCTGAAGACAAAACGTATCTGTGACATCTAGTTCATGAGATATTTCAATTCAAAATTATTCACATGATTTTCTACCCAACTGCATTTGACTCGTTTTGGATGGTGATATCTCCGCAACCAAACCCCGCAAAAATCTGCGGCTACCAGTTCTCGAAAGGGATTTCACAGACCTTTCCACTTGTGTACAACTTGTTGTGCAATTCACGACCTTAATTTTTTCAACATTTTAGAAAAAAATCAAGGCTAACCCCTTGCCGAAAAAAATTACATTTTCAGCAATGTTTCCCAAACCCATCGATAGATACATCAAAAGAAAGGTCTGTTCAATACCTATCCACAGCTGAAGACAAAAAGGATCTGTGACATCTGGTTCTTGAGATATTTCAATTCAAAATTATTCACATGATTTTCCACCCAATTGCATTTGACTCGTTTTGGATGGTGATATCTCCGCAACCAAACCCCGCAAAAAACTGCGGCTACCAGTTCTCGAAAGGGATTTCACAGACCTTTCCACTTGTGTACAACTTGTTGTGCAATTCACGACCTTAATTTTTTCAACATCTTAGACAAAAATAAAGGCTAACCCCTTGCCGACAAAAATTACATTTTCAACAATGTTTTCCAAACCCATCGATAGACACATCAAAAGAAAGGTCTCTTCAATACCTATCCACAACTGAAGACAAAACGTATCTGTGACATCTGGTTCCTGAGATATTTCAATTCAAAATTATTCGCATGATTTTCCACCCTACTACATTTGACTTGTTTTGGATGGTGATATTTCTGCAACAAAGCCCCGCAAAAATCTGCGGCTGCCAGTCCTCGAAAGGGATTTCACAGACGTTTCCACTGGTGTGCAACTTGTTGTACAATTCACGACTTTAATTTTTTCAACATTTTAGACAAAAATAAAGGCTAACCCCTTGCCGAAAAAAATTACATTTTCAACACTGTTTCCCAAACCCATCTATAGATACATCAAAAGAAAGGTCTGTTCAATACCTATCCACTGCTGAAGGCAAAAATATCTGTGACATCTAGTTTATGAGATATTTCAATTCAAAATTATTCACATGATTTTCCACCCAACTGCATTTGACTCGTTTTGGATGGTGATATCTCCACAACCAAACCCCGCAAAAATCTGCGGCTACCAGTTCTCGAAAGAGATTTCACAGACCTTTCCACTGGTGTACAACTTGTTGTACAATTCACGACTTTAATTTTTTCAACATTTTAGACAAAAATCAAGGCTAACCCCTTGCCGAAAAAAATTACATTTTCAACAATGTTTTCCAAACCCATCGATAGATACATCAAAAGAAAGGTCTCTTCAATACCTATCCACAACTGAAGACAAAACGTATCTGTGACATCTGGTTCCTGAGATATTTCAATTCAAAATTATTCGCATGATTTTCCACCCTACTACATTTGACTTGTTTTGGATGGTGATATTTCTGCAACAAAGCCCCGAAAAAATCTGCGGCTGCCAGTCCTCGAAAGGGATTTCACAGACGTTTCCACTGGTGTGCAACTTGTTGTACAATTCACGACTTTAATTTTTTCAACATTTTAGACAAAAATCAAGGCTAACCCCTTGCCGAAAAAAATTACATTTTCAACAACGTTTCCCAAACCCATCTATAGATACATCAAAAGAAAGGTCTGTTCAATAACAATCCACTGCTGAAGGCAAAAAGTATCTGTGACATCTAGTTCATGAGATATTTCAATTCAAAATTATTCACATGATTTTCCACCCAACTGCATTTGACTCGTTTTGGATGGTGATATCTCCGCAACCAAACCCCGCAAAAATCTGCCTCTACCAGTTCTCGAAAGGGATTTCACAGACCTTTGCACTTGTGTACAACTTGTTGTGCAATTCACGACCTTAATTTTTTCAACATTTTAGAAAAAAATCAAGGCTAACCCCTTGCCGAAAAAAATTACATTTTCAACAATGTTTTCCAAACCCATCGATAGATACATCAAAAGAAAGGTCTCTTCAATACCTATCCACAACTGAAGACAAAACGTATCTGTGACATCTGGTTCCTGAGATATTTCAATTCAAAATTATTCGCATGATTTTCCACCCTACTACATTTGACTTGTTTTGGATGGTGATATTTCTGCAACAAAGCCCCGCAAAAATCTGAGGCTGCCAGTCCTCGAAAGGGATTTCACAGACCTTTCCACTGGTGTACAACTTGTTGTACAATTCACGACTTTAATTTTTTCAACATTTTAGACAAAAATAAAGGCTAACCCCTTGCCGAAAAAAATTACATTTTCAACACTGTTTCCCAAACCCATTTATAGATACATCAAAAGAAAGGTCTGTTCAATACCTATCCACTGCTGAAGGCAAAAAGTATCTGTGACATCTAGTTCATGAGATATTTCAATTCAAAATTATTCACATGATTTTCTACCCAACTGCATTTGACTCGTTTTGGATGGTGATATCTCCGCAACCAAACCCCGCAAAAATCTGCCTCTACCAGTTCTCGAAAGGGATTTCACAGACCTTTGCACTTGTGTACAACTTGTTGTGCAATTCACGACCTTAATTTTTTCAACATTTTAGAAAAAAATCAAGGCTAACCCCTTGCCGAAAAAAATTACATTTTCAACAACGTTTCCCAAACCCATCTATAGATACATCAAAAGAAAGGTCTGTTCAATACCAATCCACTGCTGAAGGCAAAAAGTATCTGTGACATCTAGTTCATGAGATATTTCAATTCAAAATTATTCACATGATTTTCCACCCAACTGCATTTGACTCGTTTTGGATGGTGATATCTCCGCAACCAAACCCCGCAAAAATCTGCGGCTACCAGTTCTCGAAAGGGATTTCACAGACCTTTCCACTTGTGTACAACTTGTTGTGCAATTCACGACCTTAATTTTTTCAACATTTTAGAAAAAAATCAAGGCTAACCCCTTGCCGAAAAAAAATACATTTTCAGCAATGTTTCCCAAACCCATCGATAGATACATCAAAAGAAAGGTCTGTTCAATACCTATCCACAGCTGAAGACAAAAAGGATCTGTGACATCTGGTTCTTGAGATATTTCAATTCAAAATTATTCACATGATTTTCCACCCAACTGCATTTGACTCGTTTTGGATGGTGATATCTCCGCAACCAAACCCCGCAAAAATCTGCCTCTACCAGTTCTCGAAAGGGATTTCACAGACCTTTGCACTTGTGTACAACTTGTTGTGCAATTCACGACCTTAATTTTTTCAACATTTTAGAAAAAAATCAAGGCTAACCCCTTGCCGACAAAAATTACATTTTCAACAATGTTTTCCAAACCCATCGATAGACACATCAAAAGAAAGGTCTCTTCAATACCTATCCACAACTGAAGACAAAACGTATCTGTGACATCTGGTTCCTGAGATATTTCAATTCAAAATTATTCGCATGATTTTCCACCCTACTACATTTGACTTGTTTTGGATGGTGATATTTCTGCAACAAAGCCCCGCAAAAATCTGCGGCTGCCAGTCCTCGAAAGGGATTTCACAGACGTTTCCACTGGTGTGCAACTTGTTGTACAATTCACGACTTTAATTTTTTCAACATTTTAGACAAAAATAAAGGCTAACCCCTTGCCGAAAAAAATTACATTTTCAACACTGTTTCCCAAACCCATCTATAGATACATCAAAAGAAAGGTCTGTTCAATACCTATCCACTGCTGAAGGCAAAAATATCTGTGACATCTAGTTCATGAGATATTTCAATTCAAAATTATTCACATGATTTTCCACCCAACTGCATTTGACTCGTTTTGGATGGTGATATCTCCACAACCAAACCCCGCAAAAATCTGCGGCTACCAGTTCTCGAAAGAGATTTCACAGACCTTTCCACTGGTGTACAACTTGTTGTACAATTCACGACTTTAATTTTTTCAACATTTTAGACAAAAATCAAGGCTAACCCCTTGCCGAAAAAAATTACATTTTCAACAACGTTTCCCAAACCCATCTATAGATACATCAAAAGAAAGGTCTGTTCAATACCAATCCACTGCTGAAGGCAAAAAGTATCTGTGACATCTAGTTCATGAGATATTTCAATTCAAAATTATTCACATGATTTTCCACCCAACTGCATTTGACTCGTTTTGGATGGTGATATCTCCGCAACCAAACCCCGCAAAAATCTGCCTCTACCAGTTCTCGAAAGGGATTTCACAGACCTTTGCACTTGTGTACAACTTGTTGTGCAATTCACGACCTTAATTTTTTCAACATTTTAGAAAAAAATCAAGGCTAACCCCTTGCCGAAAAAAATTACATTTTCAACAATGTTTTCCAAACCCATCGATAGATACATCAAAAGAAAGGTCTCTTCAATACCTATCCACAACTGAAGACAAAACGTATCTGTGACATCTGGTTCCTGAGATATTTCAATTCAAAATTATTCGCATGATTTTCCACCCTACTACATTTGACTTGTTTTGGATGGTGATATTTCTGCAACAAAGCCCCGCAAAAATCTGAGGCTGCCAGTTCTCGAAAGGGATTTCACAGACCTTTTCACTTGTGTACAACTTGTTGTGCAATTCACGACCTTAATTTTTTCAACATTTTAGACAAAAATCAAGGCTAACCCCTTGCCGAAAAAAATTACATTTTCAATTATGTTTCCCAAACCCATCGATAGATACATCAAAAGAAAGGTCTGTTCAATACCTATCCACAGCTGAAGACAAAAAGGATCTGTGACATCTGGTTCTTGAGATATTTCAATTCAAAATTATTCACATGATTTTCCACCCAACTGCATTTGACTCGTTTTGGATGGTGATATCTCCGCAACCAAACCCCGCAAACATCTGCGGCTACCAGTTCTCGAAAGGGATTTCACAGACCTTTCCACTTGTATAAAACTTGTTGTGCAATTCACGACCTTAATTATTTCAACATTTTAGAAAAAAATCAAGGCTAACCCCTTGCCGAAAAAAATTACATTTTCAGCAATGTTTCCCAAACCCATCGATAGATACATCAAAAGAAAGGTCTGTTCAATACCTATCCACAGCTGAAGACAAAAAGGATCTGTGACATCTGGTTCTTGAGATATTTCCATTCAAAATTATTCGCATGATTTTCCACCCTACTACATTTGACTTGTTTTGGATGGTGATATTTCTGCAACAAAGCCCCGCAAAAATCTGCGGCTGCCAGTCCTCGAAAGGGATTTCGCAGACGTTTCCACTGGTGTACAACTTGTTGTACAATTCACGACTTTAATTTTTTCAACATTTTAGTCAAAAATCAAGGCTAACCCCTTGCCGAAAAAAATTACATTTTCAACAATGTTTTCCAAACCCATCTATAGATACATCAAAAGAAAGGTCTGTTCAATACCTATCCACAGCTGAAGACAAAAAGGATCTGTGACATCTGGTTCTTGAGATATTTCAATTCAAAATTATTCACATGATTTTCCACCCAACTGCATTTGACTCGTTTTGGATGGTGATATCTCCGCAACCAAACCCCGCAAACATCTGCGGCTACCAGTTCTCGAAAGGGATTTCACAGACCTTTCCACTTGTATAAAACTTGTTGTGCAATTCACGACCTTAATTTTTTCAACATTTTAGAAAAAAATCAAGGCTAACCCCTTGCCGAAAAAAATTACATTTTCAGCAATGTTTCCCAAACCCATCGATAGATACATCAAAAGAAAGGTCTGTTCAATACCTATCCACAGCTGAAGACAAAAAGGATCTGTGACATCTGGTTCTTGAGATATTTCAATTCAAAATTATTCACATGATTTTCCACCCAACTGCATTTGACTCGTTTTGGATGGTGATATCTCCGCAACCAAACCCCGCAAAAAACTGCGGCTACCAGTTCTCGAAAGGGATTTCACAGACTTTTCCACTTATGTACAACTTGTTGTGCAATTCACGACCTTAATTTTTTCAACATCTTAGACAAAAATAAAGGCTAACCCCTTGCCGACAAAAATTACATTTTCAACAATGTTTTCCAAACCCATCGATAGATACATCAAAAGAAAGGTCTCTTCAATACATATCCACAACTGAAGACAAAACGTATCTGTGACATCTGGTTCCTGAGATATTTCAATTCAAAATTATTCGCATGATTTTCCACCCTACTACATTTGACTTGTTTTGGATGGTGATATTTCTGCAACAAAGCCCCGCAAAAATCTGAGGCTGCCAGTTCTCGAAAGGGATTTCACAGACCTTTTCACTTGTGTACAACTTGTTGTGCAATTCACGACCTTAATTTTTTCAACATTTTAGACAAAAATCAAGGCTAACCCCTTGCCGAAAAAAATTACATTTTCAACTATGTTTCCCAAACCCATCGATAGATACATCAAAAGAAAGGTCTGTTCAATACCTATCCACAGCTGAAGACAAAAAGGATCTGTGACATCTGGTTCTTGAGATATTTCAATTCAAAATTATTCACATGATTTTCCACCCAACTGCATTTGACTCGTTTTGGATGGTGATATCTCCGCAACCAAACCCCGCAAACATCTGCGGCTACCAGTTCTCGAAAGGGATTTCACAGACCTTTCCACTTGTATAAAACTTGTTGTGCAATTCACGACCTTAATTTTTTTAACATTATAGAAAAAAATCAAGGCTAACCTTGCCGAAAAAATTACATTTTCAGCAATGTTTCCCAAACCCATCGATAGATACATCAAAAGAAAGGTCTGTTCAATACCTATCCACAGCTGAAGACAAAAAGGATCTGTGACATCTGGTTCTTGAGATATTTCAATTCAAAATTATTCACATGATTTTCCACCCAACTGCATTTGACTCGTTTTGGATGGTGATATTTCTGCAACAAAGCCCCGCAAAAATCTGCGGCTGCCAGTCCTCGAAAGGGATTTCACAGACGTTTCCACTGGTGTACAACTTGTTGTACAATTCACGACTTTAATTTTTTCAACATTTTAGTCAAAAATCAAGGCTAACCCCTTGCCGAAAAAAATTACATTTTCAACAATGTTTTCCAAACCCATCTATAGATACATCAAAAGAAAGGTCTGTTCAATACCTATCCACTGCTGAAGGCAAAAAGTATCTGTGACATCTAGTTCATGAGATATTTCAATTCAAAATTATTCACATGATTTTCCACCCAACTGCATTTGACTCGTTTTGGATGGTGATATCTCCGCAACCAAACCCCGCAAAAATCTGCGGCTACCAGTTCTCGAAAGGGATTTCACAGACCTTTCCACTTGTGTACATCTTGTTGTGCAATTCACGACCTTAATTTTTTCAACATTTTAGAAAAAAATCAAGGCTAACCCCTTGCCGAAAAAAATTACATTTTCAGCAATGTTTCCCAAACCCATCGATAGATACATCAAAAGAAAGGTCTGTTCAATACCTATCCACAGCTGAAGACAAAAAGGATCTGTGACATCTGGTTCTTGAGATATTTCAATTCAAAATTATTCACATGATTTTCCACCCAACTGCATTTGACTCGTTTTGGATGGTGATATCTCCGCAACCAAACCCCGCAAAAAACTGCGGCTACCAGTTCTCGAAAGGGATTTCACAGACCTTTTCACTTGTGTACAACTTGTTGTGCAATTCACGACCTTAATTTTTTCAACATTTTAGACAAAAATCAAGGCTAACCCCTTGCCGAAAAAAATTACATTTTCAACTATGTTTCCCAAACCCATCGATAGATACATCAAAAGAAAGGTCTGTTCAATACCTATCCACAGCTGAAGACAAAAAGGATCTGTGACATCTGGTTCTTGAGATATTTCAATTCAAAATTATTCACATGATTTTCCACCCAACTGCATTTGACTCGTTTTGGATGGTGATATCTCCGCAACCAAACCCCGCAAACATCTGCGGCTACCAGTTCTCGAAAGGGATTTCACAGACCTTTCCACTTGTATAAAACTTGTTGTGCAATTCACGACCTTAATTTTTTTAACATTTTAGAAAAAAATCAAGGCTAACCTTGCCGAAAAAATTACATTTTCAGCAATGTTTCCCAAACCCATCGATAGATACATCAAAAGAAAGGTCTTTTCAATACCTATCCACAGCTGAAGACAAAAAGGATCTGTGACATCTGGTTCTTGAGATATTTCAATTCAAAATTATTCACATGATTTTCCACCCAACTGCATTTGACTCGTTTTGGATGGTGATATTTCTGCAACAAAGCCCCGCAAAAATCTGCGGCTGCCAGTCCTCGAAAGGGATTTCACAGACGTTTCCACTGGTGTACAACTTGTTGTACAATTCACGACTTTAATTTTTTCAACATTTTAGTCAAAAATCAAGGCTAACCCCTTGCCGAAAAAAATTACATTTTCAACAATGTTTTCCAAACCCATCGATATATACATCAAAAGAAAGGTCTCTTCAATACCTATCCACAACTGAAGACAAAACGTATCTGTGACATCTGGTGCCTGAGATATTTCAATTCAAAATTATTCGCATGATTTTCCACCCTACTACATTTGACTTGTTATGGATGGTGATATTTCTGCAACAAAGCCCCGCAAAAATCTGAGGCTGCCAGTCCTCGAAAGGGATTTCACAGACCTTTCCACTTGTGTACAACCTGTTGTGCAATTCATGACCTTAATTTTTTCAACATTTTAGAAAAAAATCAAGGCTAACCCCTTGCCGAAAAAAATTACATTTTCAACAATATTTTCCAAACCCAGCGATAAATACATCAAAAGAAAGGTCTGTTCAATACCTATCCACAACTGAAGACAAAAAGTGTCTGTGACATCTGGTTCTTGAGATATTTCAATTCAAAATTATTCACATGATTTTCCACCCAACTGCATTTGACTCGTTTTGGATGGTGATATCTCCACAACCAAACTCCGCAAAAATCTGCGGCTACCAGTTCTCGAAAGGGATTTTACAGACCTTTGCACTTGTGTACAACTTGTTGTGCAATTCACGACCTTAATTTTTTCAACATTTTAGAAAAAAATCAAGGCTAACCCCTTGCCGAAAAAAATTACATTTTCAACAATATTTTCCAAACCCAGCGATAGATACATCAAAAGAAAGGTCTGTTCAATACCTATCCACTGCTGAAGGCAAAAAGTATCTGTGACATCTACTTCATGAGATATTTCAATTCAAAATTATTCACATGATTTTCCACCCAACTGCATTTGACTCGTTTTGGATGGTGATATCTCCGCAACCAAACCCCGCAAAAATCTGCCTCTACCAGTTCTCGAAAGGGATTTCACAGACCTTTGCACTTGTGTACAACTTGTTGTACAATTCACGACTTTAATTTTTTCAACATTTTAGACAAAAATAAAGGCTAACCCCTTGCCGAAAAAAATTACATTTTCAACACTGTTTCCCAAACCCATCTATAGATACATCAAAAGAAAGGTCTGTTCAATACCTATCCACTGCTGAAGGCAAAAAGTATCTGTGACATCTACTTCATGAGATATTTCAATTCAAAATTATTCACATGATTTTCCACCCAACTGCATTTGACTCGTTTTGGATGGTGATATCTCCACAACCAAACCCCGCAAAAATCTGCGGCTACCAGTTCTCGAAAGGGATTTCACAGACCTTTCCACTGGTGTACAACTTGTTGTACAATTCACGACTTTAATTTTTTCAACATTTTAGACAAAAATCAAGGCTAACCCCTTGCCGAAAAAAATTACATTTTCAACAACGTTTCCCAAACCCATCTATAGATACATCAAAAGAAAGGTCTGTTCAATACCAATCCACTGCTGAAGGCAAAAAGTATCTGTGACATCTAGTTCATGAGATATTTCAATTCAAAATTATTCACATGATTTTCCACCCAACTGCATTTGACTCGTTTTGGATGGTGATATCTCCGCAACCAAACACCGCAAAAATCTGCCTCTACCAGTTCTCGAAAGGGATTTCACAGACCTTTGCACTTGTGTACAACTTGTTGTGCAATTCACGACCTTAATTTTTTCAACATTTTAGAAAAAAATCAAGGCTAACCCCTTGCCGAAAAAAATTACATTTTCAACAATGTTTCCCAAACCCATCTATAGATACATCAAAAGAAAGGTCTGTTCAATACCTATCCACTGCTGAAGGCAAAAAGTATCTGTGACATCTGGTTCCTGAGATATTTCAATTCAAAATTATTCGCATGATTTTCCACCCTACTACATTTGACTTGTTTTGGATGGTGATATTTCTGCAACAAAGCCCCGCAAAAATCTGCGGCTGCCAGTCCTCGAAAGGGATTTCACAGACGTTTCCACTGGTGTACAACTTGTTGTACAATTCACGACTTTAATTTTTTCAACATTTTAGTCAAAAATCAAGGCTAACCCCTTGCCGAAAAAAATTACATTTTCAACAATGTTTTCCAAACCCATCGATATATACATCAAAAGAAAGGTCTCTTCAATACCTATCCACAACTGAAGACAAAACGTATCTGTGACATCTGGTGCCTGAGATATTTCAATTCAAAATTATTCGCATGATTTTCCACCCTACTACATTTGACTTGTTATGGATGGTGATATTTCTGCAACAAAGCCCCGCAAAAATCTGAGGCTGCCAGTCCTCGAAAGGGATTTCACAGACCTTTCCACTTGTGTACAACCTGTTGTGCAATTCACGACCTTAATTTTTTCAACATTTTAGAAAAAAATCAAGGCTAACCCCTTGCCGAAAAAAATTACATTTTCAACAATATTTTCCAAACCCAGCGATAAATACATCAAAAGAAAGGTCTGTTCAATACCTATCCACAACTGAAGACAAAAAGTGTCTGTGACATCTGGTTCTTGAGATATTTCAATTCAAAATTATTCACATGATTTTCCACCCAACTGCATTTGACTCGTTTTGGATGGTGATATCTCCACAACCAAACTCCGCAAAAATCTGCGGCTACCAGTTCTCGAAAGGGATTTTACAGACCTTTGCACTTGTGTACAACTTGTTGTGCAATTCACGACCTTAATTTTTTCAACATTTTAGAAAAAAATCAAGGCTAACCCCTTGCCGAAAAAAATTACATTTTCAACAATATTTTCCAAACCCAGTGATAGATACATCAAAAGAAAGGTCTGTTCAATACCTATCCACTGCTGAAGGCAAAAAGTATCTGTGACATCTACTTCATGAGATATTTCAATTCAAAATTATTCACATGATTTTCCACCCAACTGCATTTGACTCGTTTTGGATGGTGATAACTCCGCAACCAAACCCCGCAAAAATCTGCGGCTACCAGTTCTCGAAAGGGATTTCACAGACCTTTGCACTTGTGTACAACTTGTTGTGCAATTCACGACCTTAATTTTTTCAACATTTTAGACAAAAATCAAGGCTAACCCCTTGCCGAAAAAAATTACATTTTCAACAATGTTTCCCAAACCCATCTATAGATACATCAAAAGAAAGGTCTGTTCAATACCTATCCACTGCTGAAGGCAAAAAGTATCTGTGACATCTGGTTCCTGAGATATTTCAATTCAAAATTATTCGCATGATTTTCCACCCTACTACATTTGACTTGTTTTGGATGGTGATATTTCTGCAACAAAGCCCCGCAAAAATCTGCGGCTGCCAGTCCTCGAAAGGGATTTCACAGACGTTTCCACTGGTGTACAACTTGTTGTACAATTCACGACTTTAATTTTTTCAACATTTTAGTCAAAAATCAAGGCTAACCCCTTGCCGAAAAAAATTACATTTTCAACAATGTTTTCCAAACCCAGCGATAAATACATCAAAAGAAAGGTCTGTTCAATACCTATCCACAACTGAAGACAAAAAGTGTCTGTGACATCTGGTTCTTGAGATATTTCAATTCAAAATTATTCACATGATTTTCCACCCAACTGCATTTGACTCGTTTTGGATGGTGATAACTCCGCAACCAAACCCCGCAAAAATCTGCGGCTACCAGTTCTCGAAAGGGATTTCACAGACCTTTGCACTTGTGTACAACTTGTTGTGCAATTCACGACCTTAATTTTTTCAACATTTTAGACAAAAATCAAGGCTAACCCCTTGCCGAAAAAAATTACATTTTCAACAATGTTTCCCAAACCCATCTATAGATACATCAAAAGAAAGGTCTGTTCAATACCTATCCACTGCTGAAGGCAAAAAGTATCTGTGACATCTGGTTCCTGAGATATTTCAATTCAAAATTATTCGCATGATTTTCCACCCTACTACATTTGACTTGTTATGGATGGTGATATTTCTGCAACAAAGCCCCGCAAAAATCTGAGGCTGCCAGTCCTCGCAAGGGATTTCACAGACCTTTCCACTTGTGTACAACCTGTTGTGCAATTCACGACCTTAATTTTTTCAACATTTTAGAAAAAAATCAAGGCTAACCCCTTGCCGAAAAAAATTACATTTTCAAAAATATTTTCCAAACCCAGCGATAAATACATCAAAAGAAAGGTCTGTTCAATACCTATCCACAACTGAAGACAAAAAGTGTCTGTGACATCTGGTTCTTGAGATATTTCAATTCAAAATTATTCACATGATTTTCCACCCAACTGCATTTGACTCGTTTTGGATGGTGATATCTCCACAACCAAACTCCGCAAAAATCTGCGGCTACCAGTTCTCGAAAGGGATTTTACAGACCTTTGCACTTGTGTACAACTTGTTGTGCAATTCACGACCTTAATTTTTTCAACATTTTAGAAACAAATCAAGGCTAACCCCTTGCCGAAAAAAATTACATTTTCAACAATATTTTCCAAACCCAGCGATAGATACATCAAAAGAAAGGTCTGTTCAATACCTATCCACTGCTGAAGGCAAAAAGTATCTGTGACATCTACTTCATGAGATATTTCAATTCAAAATTATTCACATGATTTTCCACCCAACTGCATTTGACTCGTTTTGGATGGTGATAACTCCGCAACCAAACCCCGCAAAAATCTGCGGCTACCAGTTCTCGAAAGGGATTTCACAGACCTTTCCACTGGTGTACAACTTGTTGTACAATTCACGACTTTAATTTTTTCAACATTTTAGACAAAAATCAAGGCTAACCCCTTGCCGAAAAAAATTACATTTTCAACAACGTTTCCCAAACCCATCTATAGATACATCAAAAGAAAGGTCTGTTCAATACCAATCCACTGCTGAAGGCAAAAAGTATCTGTGACATCTAGTTCATGAGATATTTCAATTCAAAATTATTCACATGATTTTCCACCCAACTGCATTTGACTCGTTTTGGATGGTGATATCTCCGCAACCAAACCCCGCAAAAATCTGCCTCTACCAGTTCTCGAAAGGGATTTCACAGACCTTTGCACTTGTGTACAACTTGTTGTGCAATTCACGACCTTAATTTTTTCAACATTTTAGAAAAAAATCAAGGCTAACCCCTTGCCGAAAAAAATTACATTTTCAACAATGTTTTCCAAACCCATCGATAGATACATCAAAAGAAAGGTCTCTTCAATACCTATCCACAACTGAAGACAAAACGTATCTGTGACATCTGGTTCCTGAGATATTTCAATTCAAAATTATTCGCATGATTTTCCACCCTACTACATTTGACTTGTTTTGGATGGTGATATTTCTGCAACAAAGCCCCGCAAAAATCTGAGGCTGCCAGTCCTCGAAAGGGATTTCACAGACCTTTCCACTGGTGTACAACTTGTTGTACAATTCACGACTTTAATTTTTTCAACATTTTAGACAAAAATCAAGGCTAACCGCTTGCCGAAAAAAATTACATTTTCAACAATGTTTTCCAAACCCATCTATAGATACATCAAAAGAAAGGTCTGTTCAATACCAATCCACTGCTGAAGGCAAAAAGTATCTGTGACATCTAGTTCATGAGATATTTCAATTCAAAATTATTCACATGATTTTCCACCCAACTGCATTTGACTCGTTTTGGATGGTGATATCTCCGCAACCAAACCCCGCAAAAATCTGCCTCTACCAGTTCTCGAAAGGGATTTCACAGACCTTTGCACTTGTGTACAACTTGTTGTGCAATTCACGACCTTAATTTTTTCAACATTTTAGAAAAAAATCAAGGCTAACCCCTTGCCGAAAAAAATTACATTTTCAACAATGTTTTCCAAACCCATCGATAGATACATCAAAACAAAGGTCTCTTCAATACCTATCCACAACTGAAGACAAAACGTATCTGTGACATCTGGTTCCTGAGATATTTCAATTCAAAATTATTCGCATGATTTTCCACCCTACTACATTTGACTTGTTTTGGATGGTGATATTTCTGCAACAAAGCCCCGCAAAAATCTGAGGCTGCCAGTCCACTAAAGGGATTTCACAGACCTTTCCACTGGTGTACAACTTGTTGTACAATTCACGACTTTAATTTTTTCAACATTTTAGACAAAAATCAAGGCTAACCCCTTGCCGAAAAAAATTACATTTTCAACAATGTTTTCCAAACCCATCGATAGATACATCAAAAGAAAGGTCTCTTCAATACCTATCTACAACTGAAGACAAAACGTATCTGTGGCATCTGGTGCCTGAGATATTTCAATTCAAAATTATTCGCATGATTTTCCACCCTACTACATTTGACTTGTTATGGATGGTGATATTTCTGCAACAAAGCCCCGCAAAAATCTGAGGCTGCCAGTCCTCGAAAGGGATTTCACAGACCTTTCCACTTGTGTACAACCTGTTGTGCAATTCACGACCTTAATTTTTTCAACATTTTAGAAAAAAATCAAGGCTAACCCCTTGCCGAAAAAAATTACATTTTCAACAATATTTTCCAAACCCAGCGATAAATACATCAAAAGAAAGGTCTGTTCAATACCTATCCACAACTGAAGACAAAAAGTGTCTGTGACATCTGGTTCTTGAGATATTTCAATTCAAAATTATTCACATGATTTTCCACCCAACTGCATTTGACTCGTTTTGGATGGTGATAACTCCGCAACCAAACCCCGCAAAAATCTGCGGCTACCAGTTCTCGAAAGGGATTTCACAGACCTTTCCACTGGTGTACAACTTGTTGTACAATTCACGACTTTAATTTTTTCAACATTTTAGACAAAAATCAAGGCTAACCCCTTGCCGAAAAAAATTACATTTTCAACAACGTTTCCCAAACCCATCTATAGATACATCAAAAGAAAGGTCTGTTCAATACCAATCCACTGCTGAAGGCAAAAAGTATCTGTGACATCTAGTTCATGAGATATTTCAATTCAAAATTATTCACATGATTTTCCACCCAACTGCATTTGACTCGTTTTGGATGGTGATATCTCCGCAACCAAACCCCGCAAAAATCTGCCTCTACCAGTTCTCAAAAGGGATTTCACAGACCTTTGCACTTGTGTACAACTTGTTGTGCAATTCACGACCTTAATTTTTTCAACATTTTAGAAAAAAATCAAGGCTAACACCTTGCCGAAAAAAATTACATTTTCAACAATATTTTCCAAACCCAGCGATAAATACATCAAAAGAAAGGTCTGTTCAATACCTATCCACAACTGAAGACAAAAAGTGTCTGTGACATCTGGTTCTTGAGATATTTCAATTCAAAATTATTCACATGATTTTCCACCCAACTGCATTTGACTCGTTTTGGATGGTGATAACTCCGCAACCAAACCCCGCAAAAATCTGCGGCTACCAGTTCTCGAAAGGGATTTCACAGACCTTTGCACTTGTGTACAACTTGTTGTGCAATTCACGACCTTAATTTTTTCAACATTTTAGACAAAAATCAAGGCTAACCCCTTGCCGAAAAAAATTACATTTTCAACAATGTTTCCCAAACCCATCTATAGATACATCAAAAGAAAGGTCTGTTCAATACCTATCCACTGCTGAAGGCAAAAAGTATCTGTGACATCTGGTTCCTGAGATATTTCAATTCAAAATTATTCGCATGATTTTCCACCCTACTACATTTGACTTGTTATGGATGGTGATATTTCTGCAACAAAGCCCCGCAAAAATCTGAGGCTGCCAGTCCTCGCAAGGGATTTCACAGACCTTTCCACTTGTGTACAACCTGTTGTGCAATTCACGACCTTAATTTTTTCAACATTTTAGAAAAAAATCAAGGCTAACCCCTTGCCGAAAAAAATTACATTTTCAAAAATATTTTCCAAACCCAGCGATAAATACATCAAAAGAAAGGTCTGTTCAATACCTATCCACAACTGAAGACAAAAAGTGTCTGTGACATCTGGTTCTTGAGATATTTCAATTCAAAATTATTCACATGATTTTCCACCCAACTGCATTTGACTCGTTTTGGATGGTGATATCTCCACAACCAAACTCCGCAAAAATCTGCGGCTACCAGTTCTCGAAAGGGATTTTACAGACCTTTGCACTTGTGTACAACTTGTTGTGCAATTCACGACCTTAATTTTTTCAACATTTTAGAAACAAATCAAGGCTAACCCCTTGCCGAAAAAAATTACATTTTCAACAATATTTTCCAAACCCAGCGATAGATACATCAAAAGAAAGGTCTGTTCAATACCTATCCACTGCTGAAGGCAAAAAGTATCTGTGACATCTACTTCATGAGATATTTCAATTCAAAATTATTCACATGATTTTCCACCCAACTGCATTTGACTCGTTTTGGATGGTGATAACTCCGCAACCAAACCCCGCAAAAATCTGCGGCTACCAGTTCTCGAAAGGGATTTCACAGACCTTTCCACTGGTGTACAACTTGTTGTACAATTCACGACTTTAATTTTTTCAACATTTTAGACAAAAATCAAGGCTAACCCCTTGCCGAAAAAAATTACATTTTCAACAACGTTTCCCAAACCCATCTATAGATACATCAAAAGAAAGGTCTGTTCAATACCAATCCACTGCTGAAGGCAAAAAGTATCTGTGACATCTAGTTCATGAGATATTTCAATTCAAAATTATTCACATGATTTTCCACCCAACTGCATTTGACTCGTTTTGGATGGTGATATCTCCGCAACCAAACCCCGCAAAAATCTGCCTCTACCAGTTCTCGAAAGGGATTTCACAGACCTTTGCACTTGTGTACAACTTGTTGTGCAATTCACGACCTTAATTTTTTCAACATTTTAGAAAAAAATCAAGGCTAACCCCTTGCCGAAAAAAATTACATTTTCAACAATGTTTTCCAAACCCATCGATAGATACATCAAAAGAAAGGTCTCTTCAATACCTATCCACAACTGAAGACAAAACGTATCTGTGACATCTGGTTCCTGAGATATTTCAATTCAAAATTATTCGCATGATTTTCCACCCTACTACATTTGACTTGTTTTGGATGGTGATATTTCTGCAACAAAGCCCCGCAAAAATCTGAGGCTGCCAGTCCTCGAAAGGGATTTCACAGACCTTTCCACTGGTGTACAACTTGTTGTACAATTCACGACTTTAATTTTTTCAACATTTTAGACAAAAATCAAGGCTAACCCCTTGCCGAAAAAAATTACATTTTCAACAATGTTTCCCAAACCCATCTATAGATACATCAAAAGAAAGGTCTGTTCAATACCTATCCACTGCTGAAGGCAAAAAGTATCTGTGACATCTGGTTCCTGAGATATTTCAATTCAAAATTATTCGCATGATTTTCCACCCTACTACATTTGACTTGTTTTGGATGGTGATATTTCTGCAACAAAGCCCCGCAAAAATCTGCGGCTGCCAGTCCTCGAAAGGGATTTCACAGACGTTTCCACTGGTGTACAACTTGTTGTACAATTCACGACTTTAATTTTTTCAACATTTTAGTCAAAAATCAAGGCTAACCCCTTGCCGAAAAAAATTACATTTTCAACAATGTTTTCCAAACCCATCGATGTATACATCAAAAGAAAGGTCTCTTCAATACCTATCCACAACTGAAGACAAAACGTATCTGTGACATCTGGTGCCTGAGATATTTCAATTCAAAATTATTCGCATGATTTTCCACCCTACTACATTTGACTTGTTATGTATGGTGATATTTCTGCAACAAAGCCCCGCAAAAATCTGAGGCTGCCAGTCCTCGCAAGGGATTTCACAGACCTTTCCACTTGTGTACAACCTGTTGTGCAATTCACGACCTTAATTTTTTCAACATTTTAGAAAAAAATCAAGGCTAACACCTTGCCGAAAAAAATTACATTTTCAACAATATTTTCCAAACCCAGCGATAAATACATCAAAAGAAAGGTCTGTTCAATACCTATCCACAACTGAAGACAAAAAGTGTCTGTGACATCTGGTTCTTGAGATATTTCAATTCAAAATTATTCACATGATTTTCCACCCAACTGCATTTGACTCGTTTTGGATGGTGATAACTCCGCAACCAAACCCCGCAAAAATCTGCGGCTACCAGTTCTCGAAAGGGATTTCACAGACCTTTGCACTTGTGTACAACTTGTTGTGCAATTCACGACCTTAATTTTTTCAACATTTTAGACAAAAATCAAGGCTAACCCCTTGCCGAAAAAAATTACATTTTCAACAATGTTTCCCAAACCCATCTATAGATACATCAAAAGAAAGGTCTGTTCAATACCTATCCACTGCTGAAGGCAAAAAGTATCTGTGACATCTGGTTCCTGAGATATTTCAATTCAAAATTATTCGCATGATTTTCCACCCTACTACATTTGACTTGTTATGGATGGTGATATTTCTGCAACAAAGCCCCGCAAAAATCTGAGGCTGCCAGTCCTCGCAAGGGATTTCACAGACCTTTCCACTTGTGTACAACCTGTTGTGCAATTCACGACCTTAATTTTTTCAACATTTTAGAAAAAAATCAAGGCTAACCCCTTGCCGAAAAAAATTACATTTTCAAAAATATTTTCCAAACCCAGCGATAAATACATCAAAAGAAAGGTCTGTTGAATACCTATCCACAACTGAAGACAAAAAGTGTCTGTGACATCTGGTTCTTGAGATATTTCAATTCAAAATTATTCACATGATTTTCCACCCAACTGCATTTGACTCGTTTTGGATGGTGATATCTCCACAACCAAACTCCGCAAAAATCTGCGGCTACCAGTTCTCGAAAGGGATTTTACAGACCTTTGCACTTGTGTACAACTTGTTGTGCAATTCACGACCTTAATTTTTTCAACATTTTAGAAACAAATCAAGGCTAACCCCTTGCCGAAAAAAATTACATTTTCAACAATATTTTCCAAACCCAGCGATAGATACATCAAAAGAAAGGTCTGTTCAATACCTATCCACTGCTGAAGGCAAAAAGTATCTGTGACATCTACTTCATGAGATATTTCAATTCAAAATTATTCACATGATTTTCCACCCAACTGCATTTGACTCGTTTTGGATGGTGATAACTCCGCAACCAAACCCCGCAAAAATCTGCGGCTACCAGTTCTCGAAAGGGATTTCACAGACCTTTCCACTGGTGTACAACTTGTTGTACAATTCACGACTTTAATTTTTTCAACATTTTAGACAAAAATCAAGGCTAACCCCTTGCCGAAAAAAATTACATTTTCAACAACGTTTCCCAAACCCATCTATAGATACATCAAAAGAAAGGTCTGTTCAATACCAATCCACTGCTGAAGGCAAAAAGTATCTGTGACATCTAGTTCATGAGATATTTCAATTCAAAATTATTCACATGATTTTCCACCCAACTGCATTTGACTCGTTTTGGATGGTGATATCTCCGCAACCAAACCCCGCAAAAATCTGCCTCTACCAGTTCTCGAAAGGGATTTCACAGACCTTTGCACTTGTGTACAACTTGTTGTGCAATTCACGACCTTAATTTTTTCAACATTTTAGAAAAAAATCAAGGCTAACCCCTTGCCGAAAAAAATTACATTTTCAACAATGTTTTCCAAACCCATCGATAGATACATCAAAAGAAAGGTCTCTTCAATACCTATCCACAACTGAAGACAAAACGTATCTGTGACATCTGGTTCCTGAGATATTTCAATTCAAAATTATTCGCATGATTTTCCACCCTACTACATTTGACTTGTTTTGGATGGTGATATTTCTGCAACAAAGCCCCGCAAAAATCTGAGGCTGCCAGTCCTCGAAAGGGATTTCACAGACCTTTCCACTGGTGTACAACTTGTTGTACAATTCACGACTTTAATTTTTTCAACATTTTAGACAAAAATCAAGGCTAACCGCTTGCCGAAAAAAATTACATTTTCAACAATGTTTTCCAAACCCATCTATAGATACATCAAAAGAAAGGTCTGTTCAATACCAATCCACTGCTGAAGGCAAAAAGTATCTGTGACATCTAGTTCATGAGATATTTCAATTCAAAATTATTCACATGATTTTCCACCCAACTGCATTTGACTCGTTTTGGATGGTGATATCTCCGCAACCAAACCCCGCAAAAATCTGCCTCTACCAGTTCTCGAAAGGGATTTCACAGACGTTTGCACTTGTGTACAACTTGTTGTGCAATTCACGACCTTAATTTTTTCAACATTTTAGAAAAAAATCAAGGCTAACCCCTTGCCGAAAAAAATTACATTTTCAACAATGTTTTCCAAACCCATCGATAGATACATCAAAACAAAGGTCTCTTCAATACCTATCCACAACTGAAGACAAAACGTATCTGTGACATCTGGTTCCTGAGATATTTCAATTCAAAATTATTCGCATGATTTTCCACCCTACTACATTTGACTTGTTTTGGATGGTGATATTTCTGCAACAAAGCCCCGCAAAAATCTGAGGCTGCCAGTCCTCGAAAGGGATTTCACAGACCTTTCCACTGGTGTACAACTTGTTGTACAATTCACGACTTTAATTTTTTCAACATTTTAGACAAAAATCAAGGCTAACCCCTTGCCGAAAAAAATTACATTTTCAACAATGTTTTCCAAACCCATCGATAGATACATCAAAAGAAAGGTCTCTTCAATACCTATCTACAACTGAAGACAAAACGTATCTGTGGCATCTGGTGCCTGAGATATTTCAATTCAAAATTATTCGCATGATTTTCCACCCTACTACATTTGACTTGTTATGGATGGTGATATTTCTGCAACAAAGCCCCGCAAAAATCTGAGGCTGCCAGTCCTCGAAAGGGATTTCACAGACCTTTCCACTTGTGTACAACCTGTTGTGCAATTCACGACCTTAATTTTTTCAACATTTTAGAAAAAAATCAAGGCTAACCCCTTGCCGAAAAAAATTACATTTTCAACAATATTTTCCAAACCCAGCGATAAATACATCAAAAGAAAGGTCTGTTCAATACCTATCCACAACTGAAGACAAAAAGTGTCTGTGACATCTGGTTCTTGAGATATTTCAATTCAAAATTATTCACATGATTTTCCACCCAACTGCATTTGACTCGTTTTGGATGGTGATATCTCCACCATCTTCAATTTTTTCAACATTTTAGAAAAAAATCAAGGCTAACCCCTTGCCGAAAAAAATTACATTTTCAACAATATTTTCCAAACCCAGCGATAGATACATCAAAAGAAAGGTCTGTTCAATACCTATCCACTGCTGAAGGCAAAAAGTATCTGTGACATCTACTTCATGAGATATTTCAATTCAAAATTATTCACATGATTTTCCACCCAACTGCATTTGACTCGTTTTGGATGGTGATAACTCCGCAACCAAACCCCGCAAAAATCTGCGGCTACCAGTTCTCGAAAGGGATTTCACAGACCTTTGCACTTGTGTACAACTTGTTGTGCAATTCACGACCTTAATTTTTTCAACATTTTAGAAAAAAATCAAGGCTAACCCCTTGCCGAAAAAAATTACATTTTCAACAATGTTTTCCAAACCCATCGATAGATACATCAAAAGAAAGGTCTGTTCAATACCTATCCACTGCTGAAGGCAAAAAGTATCTGTGACATCTGGTTCCTGAGATATTTCAATTCAAAATTATTCGCATGATTTTCCACCTTACTACATTTGACTTGTTTTGGATGGTGATATTTCTGCAACAAAGCCCCGAAAAAATCTGCGGCTGCCAGTCCTCGAAAGGGATTTCACAGACCTTTCCATTTGTGTACAACCTGTTGTGCAATTCACAACCTTAATTTTTTCAACATTTTAGAAAAAAATCAAGGCTAACCCCTTGCCGAAAAAAATTACATTTTCAACAATATTTTCCAAACCCAGCGATAAATACATCTGTTCAATACCTATCCACAACGAAAAAAATTACATTTTCAACAATATTTTCCAAACCCAGCGATAGATACATCAAAAGAAAGGTCTGTTCAATACCTATCCACTGCTGAAGGCAAAAAGTATCTGTGACATCTACTTCATGAGATATTTCAATTCAAAATTATTCACATGATTTTCCACCCAACTGCATTTGACTCGTTTTGGATGGTGATATCTCCGCAACCAAACCCCGCAAAAATCTGCCTCTACAAGTTCTCAAAAGGGATTTCACAGACCTTTGCACTTGTGTACAACTTGTTGTGCAATTCACGACCTTAATTTTTTCAACATTTTAGAAAAAAATCAAGGCTAACCCCTTGCCGAAAAAAATTACATTTTCAACAATGTTTTCCAAACCCATCGATAGATACATCAAAAGAAAGGTCTGTTCAATACCTATCCACTGCTGAAGGCAAAAAGTATCTGTGACATCTGGTTCCTGAGATATTTCGATTCAAAATTATTCGCATGATTTTCCACCCTACTACATTTGACTTGTTTTGGATGGTGATATTTCTGCAACAAAGCCCCGAAAAAATCTGCGGCTGCCAGTCCTCGAAAGGGATTTCACATACGTTTCCACTGGTGTACAACTTGTTGTACAATTCACGACTTTAATTTTGTCAACATTTTAGTCAAAAATCAAGGCTAACCCCTTGCCGAAAAAAATTACATTTTCAACAATGTTTTCCAAACCCATCGATAGATACATCAAAAGAAAGGTCTCTTCAATACCTATCCACAACTGAAGACAAAACGTATCTGTGACATCTGGTGCCTGAGATATTTCAATTCAAAATTATTCGCATGATTTTCCACCCTACTACATTTGACTTGTTTTGGATGGTGATATTTCTGCAACAAAGCCCCGCAAAAATCTGAGGCTGCCAGTCCTCGAAAGGGATTTCACAGACCTTTCCTTTTCACTGGTGTACAACTTGTTGTACAATTCACGACTTTAATTTTTTCAACATTTTAGTCAAAAATCAAGGCTAACCCCTTGCCGAAAAAAATTACATTTTCAACAATGTTTTCCAAACCCATCGATATATACATCAAAAGAAAGGTCTCTTCAAAACCTATCCACAACTGAAGACAAAACGTATCTGTGACATCTGGTGCCTGAGATATTTCAATTCAAAATTATTCGCATGATTTTCCACCCTACTACATTTGACTTGTTATGGATGGTGATATTTCTGCAACAAAGCCCCGCAAAAATCTGAGGCTGCCAGTCCTCGCAAGGGATTCCACAGACCTTTCCACTTGTGTACAACCTGTTGTGCAATTCACGACCTTAATTTTTTCAACATTTTAGAAAAAAATCAAGGCTAACCCCTTGCCGAAAAAAATTACATTTTCAACAATATTTTCCAAACCCAGCGATAAATACATCAAAAGAAAGGTCTGTTCAATACCTATCCACAACTGAAGACAAAAAGTGTCTGTGACATCTGGTTCTTGAGATATTTCAATTCAAAATTATTCACATGATTTTCCACCCAACTGCATTTGACTCGTTTTGGATGGTGATATCTCCACAACCAAACTCCGCAAAAATCTGCGGCTACCAGTTCTCGAAAGGGATTTTACAGACCTTTGCACTTGTGTACAACTTGTTGTGCAATTCACGACCTTAATTTTTTCAACATTTTAGGAAAAAATCAAGGCTAACCCCTTGCCGAAAAAAAATTACATTTTCAACAATATTTTCCAAACCCAGCGATAGATACATCAAAAGAAAGGTCTGTTCAATACCTATCCACTGCTGAAGGCAAAAAGTATCTGTGACATCTACTTCATGAGATATTTCAATTCAAAATTATTCACATGATTTTCCACCCAACTGCATTTGACTCGTTTTGGATAGTGATAACTCCGCAACCAAACCCCGCAAAAATCTGCGGCTACCAGTTCTCGAAAGGGATTTCACAGACCTTTCCACTGGTGTACAACTTGTTGTACAATTCACGACTTTAATTTTTTCAACATTTTAGACAAAAATCAAGGCTAACCCCTTGCCGAAAAAAAAATTACATTTTCAACAACGTTTCCCAAACCCATCTATAGATACATCAAAAGAAAGGTCTGTTCAATACCAATCCACTGCTGAAGGCAAAAAGTATCTGTGACATCTAGTTCATGAGATATTTCAATTCAAAATTATTCACATGATTTTCCACCCAACTGCATTTGACTCGTTTTGGATGGTGATATCTCCGCAACCAAACCCCGCAAAAATCTGCCTCTACCAGTTCTCGAAAGGGATTTCACAGACCTTTGCACTTGTGTACAACTTGTTGTGCAATTCACGACCTTAATTTTTTCAACATTTTAGAAAAAAATCAAGGCTAACCCCTTGCCGAAAAAAATTACATTTTCAACAATGTTTTCCAAACCCATCGATAGATACATCAAAAGAAAGGTCTCTTCAATACATATCCACAACTGAAGACAAAACGTATCTGTGACATCTGGTTCCTGAGATATTTCAATTCAAAATTATTCGCATGATTTTCCACCCTACTACATTTGACTTGTTTTGGATGGTGATATTTCTGCAACAAAGCCCCGCAAAAATCTGAGGCTGCCAGTCCTCGAAAGGGATTTCACAGACCTTTCCACTGGTGTACAACTTGTTGTACAATTCACGACCTTAATTTTTTCAACATTTTAGAAAAAAATCAAGGCTAACCCCTTGCCGAAAAAAATTACATTTTCAACAATATTTTCCAAACCCAGCGATGGATACATCAAAAGAAAGGTCTGTTCAATACCTATCCACTGCTGAAGGCAAAAAGTATCTGTGACATCTGGTTCCTGAGATATTTCGATTCAAAATTATTCGCATGATTTTCCACCCTACTACATTTGACTTGTTTTGGATGGTGATATTTCTGCAACAAAGCCCCGAAAAAATCTGCGGCTGCCAGTCCTCGAAAGGGATTTCACATACGTTTCCACTGGTGTACAACTTGTTGTACAATTCACGACTTTAATTTTGTCAACATTTTAGTCAAAAATCAAGGCTAACCCCTTGCCGAAAAAAATTACATTTTCAACAATGTTTTCCAAACCCATCGATAGATACATCAAAAGAAAGGTCTCTTCAATACCTATCCACAACTGAAGACAAAACGTATCTGTGACATCTGGTGCCTGAGATATTTCAATTCAAAATTATTCGCATGATTTTCCACCCTACTACATTTGACTTGTTTTGGATGGTGATATTTCTGCAACAAAGCCCCGCAAAAATCTGAGGCTGCCAGTCCTCGAAAGGGATTTCACAGACCTTTCCTTTTCACTGGTGTACAACTTGTTGTACAATTCACGACCTTAATTTTTTCAACATTTTAGAAAAAAATCAAGGCTAACCCCTTGCCGAAAAAAATTACATTTTCAACAATATTTTCCAAACCCAGCGATAAATACATCTGTTCAATACCTATCCACAACGAAAAAAATTACATTTTCAACAATATTTTCCAAACCCAGCGATAGATACATCAAAAGAAAGGTCTGTTCAATACCTATCCACTGCTGAAGGCAAAAAGTATCTGTGACATCTACTTCATGAGATATTTCAATTCAAAATTATTCACATGATTTTCCACCCAACTGCATTTGACTCGTTTTGGATGGTGATATCTCCGCAACCAAACCCCGCAAAAATCTGCCTCTACAAGTTCTCAAAAGGGATTTCACAGACCTTTGCACTTGTGTACAACTTGTTGTGCAATTCACGACCTTAATTTTTTCAACATTTTAGAAAAAAATCAAGGCTAACCCCTTGCCGAAAAAAATTACATTTTCAACAATGTTTTCCAAACCCATCGATAGATACATCAAAAGAAAGGTCTGTTCAATACCTATCCACTGCTGAAGGCAAAAAGTATCTGTGACATCTGGTTCCTGAGATATTTCGATTCAAAATTATTCGCATGATTTTCCACCCTACTACATTTGACTTGTTTTGGATGGTGATATTTCTGCAACAAAGCCCCGAAAAAATCTGCGGCTGCCAGTCCTCGAAAGGGATTTCACATACGTTTCCACTGGTGTACAACTTGTTGTACAATTCACGACTTTAATTTTGTCAACATTTTAGTCAAAAATCAAGGCTAACCCCTTGCCGAAAAAAATTACATTTTCAACAATGTTTTCCAAACCCATCGATAGATACATCAAAAGAAAGGTCTCTTCAATACCTATCCACAACTGAAGACAAAACGTATCTGTGACATCTGGTGCCTGAGATATTTCAATTCAAAATTATTCGCATGATTTTCCACCCTACTACATTTGACTTGTTTTGGATGGTGATATTTCTGCAACAAAGCCCCGCAAAAATCTGAGGCTGCCAGTCCTCGAAAGGGATTTCACAGACCTTTCCTTTTCACTGGTGTACAACTTGTTGTACAATTCACGACTTTAATTTTTTCAACATTTTAGTCAAAAATCAAGGCTAACCCCTTGCCGAAAAAAATTACATTTTCAACAATGTTTTCCAAACCCATCGATATATACATCAAAAGAAAGGTCTCTTCAAAACCTATCCACAACTGAAGACAAAACGTATCTGTGACATCTGGTGCCTGAGATATTTCAATTCAAAATTATTCGCATGATTTTCCACCCTACTACATTTGACTTGTTATGGATGGTGATATTTCTGCAACAAAGCCCCGCAAAAATCTGAGGCTGCCAGTCCTCGCAAGGGATTCCACAGACCTTTCCACTTGTGTACAACCTGTTGTGCAATTCACGACCTTAATTTTTTCAACATTTTAGAAAAAAATCAAGGCTAACCCCTTGCCGAAAAAAATTACATTTTCAACAATATTTTCCAAACCCAGCGATAAATACATCAAAAGAAAGGTCTGTTCAATACCTATCCACAACTGAAGACAAAAAGTGTCTGTGACATCTGGTTCTTGAGATATTTCAATTCAAAATTATTCACATGATTTTCCACCCAACTGCATTTGACTCGTTTTGGATGGTGATATCTCCACAACCAAACTCCGCAAAAATCTGCGGCTACCAGTTCTCGAAAGGGATTTTACAGACCTTTGCACTTGTGTACAACTTGTTGTGCAATTCACGACCTTAATTTTTTCAACATTTTAGGAAAAAATCAAGGCTAACCCCTTGCCGAAAAAAAATTACATTTTCAACAATATTTTCCAAACCCAGCGATAGATACATCAAAAGAAAGGTCTGTTCAATACCTATCCACTGCTGAAGGCAAAAAGTATCTGTGACATCTACTTCATGAGATATTTCAATTCAAAATTATTCACATGATTTTCCACCCAACTGCATTTGACTCGTTTTGGATGGTGATATCTCCGCAACCAAACCCCGCAAAAATCTGCCTCTACCAGTTCTCGAAAGGGATTTCACAGACCTTTGCACTTGTGTACAACTTGTTGTGCAATTCACGACCTTAATTTTTTCAACATTTTAGAAAAAAATCAAGGCTAACCCCTTGCCGAAAAAAATTACATTTTCAACAATGTTTTCCAAACCCATCGATAGATACATCAAAAGAAAGGTCTCTTCAATACATATCCACAACTGAAGACAAAACGTATCTGTGACATCTGGTTCCTGAGATATTTCAATTCAAAATTATTCGCATGATTTTCCACCCTACTACATTTGACTTGTTTTGGATGGTGATATTTCTGCAACAAAGCCCCGCAAAAATCTGAGGCTGCCAGTCCTCGAAAGGGATTTCACAGACCTTTCCACTGGTGTACAACTTGTTGTACAATTCACGACCTTAATTTTTTCAACATTTTAGAAAAAAATCAAGGCTAACCCCTTGCCGAAAAAAATTACATTTTCAACAATATTTTCCAAACCCAGCGATGGATACATCAAAAGAAAGGTCTGTTCAATACCAATCCACTGCTGAAGGCAAAAAGTATATGTGACATCTAGTTCATGAGATATTTCAATTCAAAATTATTCACATGATTTTCCACCCAACTGCATTTGACTCGTTTTGGATGGTGATATCTCCGCAACCAAACCCCGCAAAAATCTGCCTCTACCAGTTCTCGAAAGGGATTTCACAGACCTTTGCACTTGTGTACAACTTGTTGTGCAATTCACGACCTTAATTTTTTCAACATTTTAGAAAAAAATCAAGGCTAACCCCTTGCCGAAAAAAATTACATTTTCAACAATGTTTTCCAAACCCATCGATAGATACATCAAAAGAAAGGTCTCTTCAATACCTATCCACAACTGAAGACAAAACGTATCTGTGACATCTGGTTCCTGAGATATTTCAATTCAAAATTATTCGCATGATTTTCCACCCTACTACATTTGACTTGTTTTGGATGGTGATATTTCTGCAACAAAGCCCCGCAAAAATCTGAGGCTGCCAGTCCTCGAAAGGGATTTCACGGACCTTTCCACTTGTGTACAACCTGTTGTGCAATTCACGACCTTAATTTTTTCAACATTTTAGAAAAAAATCAAGGCTAACGCCTTGCCGAAAAAATTACATTTTCAACACTATTTTCCAAACCCAGCGATAAATACATCAAAAGAAAGGTCTGTTCAATACCTATCCACAACTGAAGACAAAAAGTGTCTGTGACATCTGGTTCTTGAGATATTTCAATTCAAAATTATTCACATGATTTTCCACCCAACGGCATTTGACTCGTTTTGGATGGTGATATCTCCACAACCAAACTCCGCAAAAATCTGCCGCTACCAGTTCTCGAAAGGGATTTTACAGACCTTTGCACTTGTGTACAACTTGTTGTGCAATTCACGACCTTAATTTTTTCAACATTTTAGAAAAAAATCAAGGCTAACCCCTTGCCGAAAAAAATTACATTTTCAACAATATTTTCCAAACCCAGCGATAGATACATCAAAAGAAAGGTCTGTTCAATACCTATCCACTGCTGAAGGCAAAAAGTATCTGTGACATCTACTTCATGAGATATTTCAATTCAAAATTATTCACATGATTTTCCACCCAACTGCATTTGACTCGTTTTGGATGGTGATAACTCCGCAACCAAACCCCGCAAAAATCTGCGGCTACCAGTTCTCGAAAGGGATTTCACAGACCTTTCCACTGGTGTACAACTTGTTGTACAATTCACGACTTTAATTTTTTCAACATTTTAGACAAAAATCAAGGCTAACCCCTTGCCGAAAAAAATTACATTTTCAACAACGTTTCCCAAACCCATCTATAGATACATCAAAAGAAAGGTCTGTTCAATACCAATCCACTGCTGAAGGCAAAAAGTATCTGTGACATCTACTTCATGAGATATTTCAATTCAAAATTATTCACATGATTTTCCACCCAACTGCATTTGACTCGTTTTGGATGGTGATAACTCCGCAACCAAACCCCGCAAAAATCTGCGGCTACCAGTTCTCGAAAGGGATTTCACAGACCTTTCCACTGGTGTACAACTTGTTGTACAATTCACGACTTTAATTTTTTCAACATTTTAGACAAAAATCAAGGCTAACCCCTTGCCGAAAAAAATTACATTTTCAACAATGTTTTCCAAACCCATCGATAGATACATCAAAAGAAAGGTCTCTTCAAAACCTATCTACAACTGAAGACAAAACGTAACTGTGACATTTGGTGCCTGAGATATTTCAATTCAAAATTATTCGCATGATTTTCCACCCTACTACATTTGACTTGTTATGGATGGTGATATTTCTGCAACAAAGCCCCGCAAAAATCTGAGGCTGCCAGTCCTCGAAAGGGATTTCACAGACCTTTCCACTTGTGTACAACCTGTTGTGCAATTCACGACCTTAATTTTTTCAACATTTTAGAAAAAAATCAAGGCTAACCCCTTGCCGAAAAAAATTACATTTTCAACAATATTTTCAAAACCCAGCGATAAATACATCAAAAGAAAGGTCTGTTCAATACCTATCCACAACTGAAGACAAAAAGTGTCTGTGACATCTGGTTCTTGAGATATTTCAATTCAAAATTATTCACATGATTTTCCACCCAACTGCATTTGACTCGTTTTGGATGGTGATATCTCCACAACAAAACTCCGCAAAAATCTGCGGCTACCAGTTCTCGAAAGGGATTTCACAGACCTTTCCACTGGTGTACAACTTGTTGTACAATTCACGACTTTAATTTTTTCAACATTTTAGACAAAAATCAAGGCTAACCCCTTGCCGAAAAAAATTACATTTTCAACAATGTTTTCCAAACCCATCGATAGATACATCAAAAGAAAGGTCTCTTCAATACATATCCACAACTGAAGACAAAACGTATCTGTGACATCTGGTTCCTGAGATATTTCAATTCAAAATTATTCGCATGATTTTCCACCCTACTACATTTGACTTGTTTTGGATGGTGATATTTCTGCAACAAAGCCCCGCAAAAATCTGAGGCTGCCAGTCCTCGAAAGGGATTTCACAGACCTTTGCACTTGTGTACAACTTGTTGTGCAATTCACGACCTTAATTTTTTCAACATTTTAGAAAAAAATCAAGGCTAACCCCTTGCCGAAAAAAATTACATTTTCAACAATGTTTTCCAAACCCATCGATAGATACATCAAAAGAAAGGTCTCTTCAATACCTATCCACAACTGAAGACAAAACGTATCTGTGACATCTGGTTCCTGAGATATTTCAATTCAAAATTATTCGCATGATTTTCCACCCTACTACATTTGACTTGTTTTGGATGGTGATATTTCTGCAACAAAGCCCCGCAAAAATCTGAGGCTGCCAGTCCTCGAAAGGGATTTCACAGACCTTTGCACTTGTGTACAACTTGTTGTGCAATTCACGACCTTAATTTTTTCAACATTTTAGAAAAAAATCAAGGCTAACGCCTTGCCGAAAAAATTACATTTTCAACACTATTTTCCAAACCCAGCGATAAATACATCAAAAGAAAGGTCTGTTCAATACCTATCCACAACTGAAGACAAAAAGTGTCTGTGACATCTGGTTCTTGAGATATTTCAATTCAAAATTATTCACATGATTTTCCACCCAACGGCATTTGACTCGTTTTGGATGGTGATATCTCCACAACCAAACTCCGCAAAAATCTGCCGCTACCAGTTCTCGAAAGGGATTTTACAGACCTTTGCACTTGTGTACAACTTGTTGTGCAATTCACGACCTTAATTTTTTCAACATTTTAGAAAAAAATCAAGGCTAACCCCTTGCCGAAAAAAATTACATTTTCAACAATATTTTCCAAACCCAGCGATAGATACATCAAAAGAAAGGTCTGTTCAATACCTATCCACTGCTGAAGGCAAAAAGTATCTGTGACATCTACTTCATGAGATATTTCAATTCAAAATTATTCACATGATTTTCCACCCAACTGCATTTGACTCGTTTTGGATGGTGATAACTCCGCAACCAAACCCCGCAAAAATCTGCGGCTACCAGTTCTCGAAAGGGATTTCACAGACCTTTCCACTGGTGTACAACTTGTTGTACAATTCACGACTTTAATTTTTTCAACATTTTAGACAAAAATCAAGGCTAACCCCTTGCCGAAAAAAATTACATTTTCAACAACGTTTCCCAAACCCATCTATAGATACATCAAAAGAAAGGTCTGTTCAATACCAATCCACTGCTGAAGGCAAAAAGTATCTGTGACATCTACTTCATGAGATATTTCAATTCAAAATTATTCACATGATTTTCCACCCAACTGCATTTGACTCGTTTTGGATGGTGATAACTCCGCAACCAAACCCCGCAAAAATCTGCGGCTACCAGTTCTCGAAAGGGATTTCACAGACCTTTCCACTGGTGTACAACTTGTTGTACAATTCACGACTTTAATTTTTTCAACATTTTAGACAAAAATCAAGGCTAACCCCTTGCCGAAAAAAATTACATTTTCAACAATGTTTTCCAAACCCATCGATAGATACATCAAAAGAAAGGTCTCTTCAAAACCTATCTACAACTGAAGACAAAACGTAACTGTGACATTTGGTGCCTGAGATATTTCAATTCAAAATTATTCGCATGATTTTCCACCCTACTACATTTGACTTGTTATGGATGGTGATATTTCTGCAACAAAGCCCCGCAAAAATCTGAGGCTGCCAGTCCTCGAAAGGGATTTCACAGACCTTTCCACTTGTGTACAACCTGTTGTGCAATTCACGACCTTAATTTTTTCAACATTTTAGAAAAAAATCAAGGCTAACCCCTTGCCGAAAAAAATTACATTTTCAACAATATTTTCAAAACCCAGCGATAAATACATCAAAAGAAAGGTCTGTTCAATACCTATCCACAACTGAAGACAAAAAGTGTCTGTGACATCTGGTTCTTGAGATATTTCAATTCAAAATTATTCACATGATTTTCCACCCAACTGCATTTGACTCGTTTTGGATGGTGATATCTCCACAACAAAACTCCGCAAAAATCTGCGGCTACCAGTTCTCGAAAGGGATTTTACAGACCTTTGCACTTGTGTACAACTTGTTGTGCAATTCACGACCTTAATTTTTTCAACATTTTAGAAAAAAATCAAGGCTAACCCCTTGCCGAAAAAAAATACATTTTCAACAATATTTTCCAAACCCAGCGATAGATACATCAAAAGAAAGGTCTGTTCAATACCTATCCACTGCTGAAGGCAAAAAGTATCTGTGACATCTACTTCATGAGATATTTCAATTCAAAATTATTCACATGATTTTCCACCCAACTGCATTTGACTCGTTTTGGATCTTGACAACTCCGCAACCAAACCCCGCAAAAATCTGCGGCTACCAGTTCTCGAAAGGGATTTCACAGACCTTTCCACTGGTGTACAACTTGTTGTACAATTCACGACTTTAATTTTTTCAACATTTTAGACAAAAATCAAGGCTAACCCCTTGCCGAAAAAAATTACATTTTCAACAACGTTTCCCAAACCCATCTATAAATACATCAAAAGAAAGGTCTGTTCAATACCAATCCACTGCTGAAGGCAAAAAGTATCTGTGACATCTACTTCATGAGATATTTCAATTCAAAATTATTCACATGATTTTCCACCCAACTGCATTTGACTCGATTTGGATGGTGATAACTCCGCAACCAAACCCCGCAAAAATCTGCGGCTACCAGTTCTCGAAAGGGATTTCAAAGACCTTTCCACTGGTGTACAACTTGTTGTACAATTCACGACTTTAATTTTTTCAACATTTTAGACAAAAATCAAGGCTAACCCCTTGCCGAAAAAAATTACATTTTCAACAATGTTTTCCAAACCCATCGATAGATACATCAAAAGAAAGGTCTCTTCAAAACCTATCTACAACTGAAGACAAAACGTAACTGTGACATCTGGTGCCTGAGATATTTCAATTCAAAATTATTCGCATGATTTTCCAC